>JBAMCM010000073.1:2810000-4010000 GCA_037075145.1 Scaptodrosophila latifasciaeformis
TTAAGAGAGGCTTTTCTGGGAAAGTCGGAATCCCTGGAGGCTTATCTTAGTTAGCCTGGGCCACGATCTCGACTGATTAAGGTCCTTGGTAATGCCACTATTTTTATGTGAGTAGAATGAGAATTTTTCAAAGGTATCCAGGAAACTGAAAGGTGATATATTTGTTTCAGATCTTTTCAAATGAATCAAATATATTTTTTTAATCGAATTAAATTATTTTACAGGATCACAATGGATCTCGAGGCCTTCAAGAGACTTTGACTTCCCCCAGAGGAAGACAAGCTAAGCAAGTAGTCTAATTCAGACCAGGTTTTTCTATATTCAATTAAAATATAGCTCAATCATTTTTATCTTAGGTGAAGCCTGAAATTTGTGGCACCCGAAAATTTTTGGCTTGAACTTTTTCGGATCGAATCAAGTCAATGGAAATGGTAAGGTTTTTTTTCTTCGTTTTTTAGCTTTTATCAAATGTTTACTGTCTGTGTTTTTTTTTTCTTCTTCTGTGTTTTAGATCACCGCTGGATCTTAGGGGAAAGAAGCAGAGAGCAGAGCGATACATGTGAACGCATTAGGCACGCGATTTTGAGAATGTATCTTTCGGTTTGCTTGTGCCAACCAACGATGAATTGAAGAATAACTTCAGGAAATAATAATTTAATGATACTACAACAACAACAACAACAGCAATAACAACTTGTCTACCAACACGATCATTATCATCATCATTACGATAAGCATGATGATGTTTAAGAAATTTGCCGCCGCCGCCGTTGCCGCTGTTGCCGCCTTCTATTGTGGAACAAAGGAGGCCCCAAAAGGCCAAGTCAGCAAAAGATACAAGAAAAAAGAAAAAAGAAAAAACTGAAAGGCAATCAGCCTAATAGACATGACCGTCACAAGTGCAACATTCAAGCCACAGCAAATCAAGCCAACCCGGCCAGATGACTTGGCCAGAAGTGGCAAGGGGTAACCGAGCTTGGTTTGAGTCGACTCTCTGGTCATTGCCCATGAGCAAAGCTCTGGCCAAAGTGTCTAAAATGTGTTATTAATGTTTTTTCTTCTTCTTCTTCTTCTTGCTCTTGCTGTTTTTGTTGTTGGCTATGCAAAAGGGCAACAACTCTGGCCGAGTTGCTCTCTCTTTCTTGCCAGCCGCGTTCTCAATTGGCTTCATTCCCCCGTCTTCTTCTTCTTCTTTTTTGGAATGTCTGCGCAGCGAATGCAATCGGTAACGCTTTAAGCATTTTTTTTTTCGGCAGTGAATGTCTGAAAAGACAAACGGAGCTTAAAAGGGAAAGACCGTGGCGAGAGCTGGCTGGAGGGGGCAAGCAACAAAAAGAGTCTTCGATTCGTTGCGCCATCAAACGCAACACAACCCCGACCAAGTTGGAGAGAAAATCTTTTCGGCAATTATATATTTATTTTTTTTTATTATTATTTTTAAGCTTAGATTTTTTTTTTATTTATTTGAGCTGGCCAAGCCCAATCCTTGGCGGCAACAAAAAGATACTTTTGTATCTTAAAAAATATAATTTATTAAGTCATTGTTTTTTATAGCTTGAAAATAATTATATTATTTAGGAATAAGATATTATTCAACAAAAAAAAAGTCTTTTTATTTATACATTTTTTTTTAACAAAAAATATTTTTTTTAAATTTCAGAATTTTTTTTTTTTGCTTTTCTTTATTTATTTTTTTGTTAGCGTTGTCTAATGGCATTTAATATTTCCAGGTATTCGTTGGAAAGATTATCATAGAGCATATATTCCAGTACCTGCCGTTTGATCCCAACTGGCCTATAGCCCAAACATTGCTCCTGCCGATTACCATATGTTCCGATCAATGGCAGGGCAGTGCTTCACCTCTTACAAAGACACCAAATGGGTCGATAGATGGATTGCTGCGATAGACGCATCGTTCTTCCGAAATAGGAGTAAGTAGAAGGTAACGATGTACCATACTTTGAATAATCATTTTTTCTATATCTTTAGTTAGTCAGTAGATTTTCGATTCTGGATTCGGGAGTTTGATTTTTGGAGTCTGGATTCTGGACCCTGGATTCTGAACTCTGGATTCTGGACTCTGGACTCTGGAGTCTGGATTCTGGAGTCTAGGGCCAAAACCAAGCTTTGCCAGGAAGCTAGATAAACGAAAAACCTACTTAAAGGAATTGTGAAATGATCCCTATCAAAACTAAAAGACTTTCTATTTCTCAGATAAAATTTTAAGAGCTACTTGTAAACATCTTTATAGCAATATCCGTAGTTCTAATATTCCCAACACACTCTCACATATATACACAAACCCATATTCCTAGATAAACTAAACTTAATCGAATAAACTTAAAGAATCTGTACCTTTCAGATGAATATGTTTAAATTTAAGAATCAAATAATATAAGATAATTTTAAAGCTTACTTCGAAAAGCAGAAAGATTTAGAAATATTTTTACTAGGAAAAATAGGAATTTAAAAAAACTGTTAATAATAATTGAAATATTTTTAAATAAATCTTTTAATAAATGGAGAAATATTTTAAAATAAAAATATATATAACTGTTTAATGATTTTGGGAAGGGTTATATGAAAAAGAAGAAGATTTTAAAGGGCGAAAGCCGGCTGAGTTGTTTAGCTCCCTGATTCCTGACTGCCAGTAGTCAAAGTCTGCAAGTTCTTATTTATTATTTATTTATTATTATTTATTTTGAATATTTAAATTAGGGGATCCTTGCTGTTAGAAATGTCCTTGCCTGCTATAAATATCCTTTCTGGTTGGGAGGGCAGCAGAGGGTAGGCACACCATTAACGGTTTCTAAAAAAATCCCGATTTTTTTAAAATTTTTTTAAATATTTTTATTTTATACCAAAAAATGCTGGCAAAAATAAAAATAAATAATTTGCAATATTCACGTGCGCCTAAAAGTATGCTATGCATTTTTGGAATTTCGCGCTTCTGCTGGTTTCTGTTCGCCTGGTAGTTCAGAAGTGCAAATTTGTCAATTTCTATGGGAAAAAATTGAAAAATTGAAATCTGGCCAAATCGAGTTGAACTTTTTTTTTTATCCTAAATATGATAACCAAACTTGGGATTCGGACTCCTTAGGTGTG
Source organism: Scaptodrosophila latifasciaeformis (assembly GCA_037075145.1). Lineage (NCBI taxonomy): Eukaryota > Metazoa > Arthropoda > Insecta > Diptera > Drosophilidae > Scaptodrosophila > Scaptodrosophila latifasciaeformis. The sequence goes on from JBAMCM010000073.1 coordinate 2,813,106, forward strand.
TACGCTGGTCAAGTTTATTTCCTCCCCCCTCCCCCCTTCCAATCCACCATCACCCACCGCACTTCCCCCTTCCCCCCCCCCTCCCCCCACCCCAGAAAACCAAAGGATTTGGAAACAATTTGAGTGACCAAAGACCAAAATTTAATCCGATATCCCTGCCATCAAGGCAAATGACCGATCTCCCCCAAATAATAAGTCAAGTAATTTGCAATTTAAATATTAGAAAATATTTATTTAAAAAATTATTTATTTCTTATTTATAATTTATTATTTAATTATTTGTTTATTTATTTATTTTTATTATTGATAATTGATGATCTATTATTTATTTATTATTTAATATTTATTAATTATTAATATTTATTATTTAATTTAAAAATTAAAAAATTTGTTCAAGGGATTCGATAATTTTGTAAATTTTCATCGAAGAAGTACCAGGCGAACAGAAATTAATAAGAGGCTGACATGCAAAAATTGCCCTGACTTGCAAAAAGGTCCATTTTGATGACGTCACAGGCAATTAAATCAAAATTATTTATTTCTTATTTATAATTTATTTATTATTTAATTTATTATTTCTTATTAATTATTTATTATTTATTATTTATTATTTATTATTTATTATTTATTATTTATTATTTATTATTTATTATTTATTATTTATTATTTATTAATTTATCTAATTTATCTATCGATTATTTACTATTTTTATTTTTTTTTTTTTATTTTTTTGCTATCGAAAACATTTAAAATTCCCCAGAAATAAATTGAAAAGTGAAAAAAATATAGATATTTTTTTATTTTATTTGATATTTTCGATCTATTTAGCTGGCGGCTATTTTGTTCGGATTTCACACATTGCTACTCTGTGGGCTTGTGTATCTGTGAGATACTATTTAATTTTGTTCACTTCTTTGGTTTTGATTTTTTCTTGGCTTTTTTTCTGATTTTTTTTTCGAGTTCGGACAATGTTCACAATTCAATTACAAGCTCAACAACTAGCAAATACAACAACAACAACAACTACAACGACAGCAGCAACAACTCCCAGTCTGATGATGATGACGATGCCGGTTAAACCAAATCGGACCGATCAAGCAGACAACCGAACGACCGTCCAACCACATTTGACACCTTCGTCTGAACTTAATGATTTTTCAATTTTGATTAATGATTTTTCTCTCTCCCAGCGTCTCGCTCATTCGAGGGCCCTGAAAACAAATGCTATCAATGCCTTCAGGGTATCTGGAGTAGGAGACGGAGGGGTGAGGTTCCATTGAATTTGGTAGTTCGATTTGGTCGGCATTTGCACTTTGAATCGTATGAAAAGGCAAAGCCTTAACAGCTGCCACTTTGGCACTAAAAGATACACACACATGCATCCATAAGATACCAAAATGTATTTTGCCTATCATTAGAGCACTGAGCACAAAAAGAAGACCCAAAGAATCAACGCCCCTGCATTTTTTTTTTTTTGTGTTTTTGTTTTTGTTTTTGTTGTTTAATTCATTACCGCTTCTCCTGTGTAGCCAGGCGGAGTCACTCGAATGAATACGAAAAAAAAGAAGAAAGAAACCAAAGCAAACCGACAACACAGAAGACAACGTCGTCTGCCCCGACTGGCGACAAGCACATTTAATGCGTCCAGACATCTGCATAATCTGCTCTCGAGTAATGGATTAATTTATAATTTTCAACTCTTGCTTGCTTCGTTCGAATAAAAAAAAAAAAGGAATGCCTGTTTGGCTTGGGTCTTTAGTGGCAAGGCGTGTGCCTTAATTTCGATATCAATTGCATCTAGGATCAGAGCAATTTGTTTTGTGCTTATTTTATGAATTTTAATGAGACAAGTAAAGAGCTCCGGCCCCGAGGCTAGGCCTGAGAAAGAGAGAGAGAGAGAGAGAGAGAGAGAGAGAAGGAGAGGGAAGAAGGGAAAGTTTACCATTCGAACTTGCCTGAATTGTCTGGGAATTAACTTATCTGAAAAGGTTTTCATTTGAGTCTCTCAAAATTAGGCGAGGAAATCAAAGAACTTTTAAGTTAGTTTCCAGAACTTAAGGAATTCTTTCAAAGATTCTTAAGGCTCAGGGCTGTTAGTCTGAGAATTGAAAGATAGAAGAAAAAAGATCCTCCGAGAAAGCCTGGAGATATATTCCAAAGCTTTTCAAATTTAAAAAAGGAAAGTCATTTCTGGGAATTATCTTAAAGACTTTTTATTTTAGATAAATAAAAAATAATCCTGGAGTACTTCGAAAATCGTCAAGACTTAAGAGATTTGAGGATTTCAAGAATACCTGAAATTGTTTTCCAAAAGTCTCTGAAGACTTAAAAATTGCTTGTCTATTGGAAAGTCTGTAGTCTGCCTGGGAATTCAGAAGAAGGTGTTTTCTATTAGATTGAGTAAAAAGTTTCCCGAAATTTAATCAGAATTTTGGAATAATTTTTAAAAATGGCTCAAGCTTTTAAGACTTAAAAAAGGCAGCATTCAGGTGAGCCCAGGCTGAGCTCTATTCAGTTTCTTAAGTTTGAGAAAGTCTTAGGATTCCAAACAAAATTCCTAGAAGACTTTGGCTGGGTTCAGAAAAAGCTCCCCTAAGGAGGAAAGGAATTTTTTTACCAATGAAAAAATATTTCTAAAAATGCTAAGAATATGCCGAAATGACGGCTAGTCGGATTTCAAATAAATTATTATATTTTTCCTAGCTTGAACAATTTTATTTGAGAACGATTCAAGCTCCTTTTTCTCTTGAAAAAATCGTATCCCGAGTGACCTGAAAATTCTCAGGCTTGGTTCGGCCAGGCCGACAAGTTCTATGACAGGCAATTGGTCTATTGACCATTTTGGTTGGCCCTGGCTTATCCGGCATGTGTATCTGCCAGATACTCGAACTTTAGCCAAACATGTCAAAGCTTAGGAAGCGGCACGCTTCAGGCAATAAACGCTGAAAAGCTGAAATTTGCCGGCTTTAAACAATTTCCCGCTTGTCAAAGTGACAAGTGTTGGAAATATCTAAAAAAAAAAAGAAAAAAGGAGAAAAAAAAAAATAAGAAATAAAATCCAACTAAAATGTTTGTAGATAAATCTTTGAGACTACCAGAGAGTTGCGGAAAGAGATCGCTATGTGGCCAGGCTCAAAGTCAAGTTGGCCGGGTCCACAGCGACCGCAACGATGACAGCAAAGACAACGTCGGCTTTGGTGTTTTATCTTTTAACTGTTTGACTGCCGTGTGGATGTGAATGTGGTTGTTGTAGCTTAGTGGTTGTTGTTGTTGTTATTTTATGCATTGTAGTACTTTATTTGATTTGCGCTTTATTTGATTTAGTTGAGGCAAGTCAAGCCAAGTCAAGTCAAGTCGAGTCGAGTTGAGTTGAGTCAAGTCGAACCGGTCGATAGTTTGGACTGGTCAACTGATCGTCTGTCAGAGTCCGTCTTTGATTAGAATTGACAGTTGGGCACGAAGCCTCAAACTGGCGATTGGCCAAAGCATTTGGCAAAATGCCGTCTACCAACTCAACCAACTCAAGTCGGCCAGATCAAAGCTAAGCCAAGCCAAGCCAAACTTAGCTCAGCTCAACTCAGCTCAACGCGGCTCAACTCAATTCAAGATTGCCAAAGTCAGCAAAGTCGGTGAACCTCGAAAAAAAAAACAAAATAAATAAAAATAAAATAAACAACGGGGAAAAATACATAAAAAAAAAACTTCATGACATTTGCTCTTGTCGGTTTATTTTAATTCGCTTTGAAAACCAATTTGCTGCACTTTAAGTGCAATTAGCAAGTCCAGACGGGGCAAAAAAAAAAAATAAAATAAAATAAATAAATAAAGTTATAAACAAAAAAATGTCAATTCAATTAAATTTTTTTTCTACTTCTGCTTTGATTTTGTTTTTAATTAATTTGTTTTTATTTTTATGTTGCCATTTCAAATTTTATTGCAATAAAAAAAGAAGGAAAAAAAATTAAAGCTACTTCTCTTTTTTTTTCTCTCATTCGACTTCCAAGAAAATAATAAAATTAATTTAAATTTTATTAGATTTTTTTTTTTTTTTTTGGTTTGATTGATAAATTTTTTACACAATTTTTAACATTTTAATTAAAAGTTATTCAAATGGAAAACAAGAAGAATTAGCAACTAATTAGACAATCTAAAAGATTCAAGCAGATAAGAAGATGAGTATCAATCAATATTGGCTTTCAACTAAGAGTTTCTTAATAGATCATTTTTTAATCGATACCAAAGATCAAGCTTTCGATAAATAAAGAAATAAATAAAAAATAAATAAAATCGCTCAATGAAATTATTATTAATGAGCTTGAAAAAACTTAGAATCTTGGACAAATTTACCATCGATAATATTACTAGCGATAACCGATATTTCAAAGAATATCTGAGCATATCAATCGATTTCATAAACGATACTTCTTTAATTGAGAATATCGCTCCAACAGAAATTCAATAAAATGAAAATATAAGCCATAGCTCTTTGCTGTTTTAAGGATCTTAACTTTACAGAATATTTATCATCGATCATCGATAACTTGTTCCTTCATGGAAAGACACACTGCCTTGATAGGAAATTAGCTATTCTTGTTTAAGTCTGCCGATCTAGGGAACATCTTATTTAATTTTTAGTAGAATGAAAGATATACCCAATTATTCCTTTTATAATGGTATGAATCTTACAGGAAATTAAAAGAAAGCTAATGGCTTATTCCCTGAGGACATCGTTCTGCTTTCTATGAGAATCAACAGATACGTGATGCCTTAAATCTTGTATGATACCGAGCTTAAGCAAAGCTCATCGATAGTCCAAAGCTTGTTCTCTCTATGATGATGTCAAGCTTACAAAAACTAGACAGTAAACCATACTAAATTCCTTGATTGATCTTACGGGAATATCGAAGCAACAGTTAGTCGATAATCGATAATTTATTCCTTGTTTGACTAAACCAATTTTACAAAAAAGTATCAGATAGCAAGACATTATTATTCGAGGATTTAGAGGCCTTCTTCCCAATTTTTTTTTTATTCGAAGATATTGATACCTACTTCCCCATTTAGAGAATTGATAAAGATAATCAATGATTTTTAACTAATTCCAGGAAATTAGCAAATATTATTTGATATAATTTTTTAAATTTTTCAAGCCCGATTTGGTCCGATTACATTTTGCATTTTGAACTTGTTTTTGAATGTGCTACGATTTGTTCAGATTTTAATTAATTTGTTTATTTGACTTTTGCTGTCCAAGTCAATCGTGTAGACTTAATGTCTCTGTTTTTAATTCCATCAACTTTTGGCACAGAAGAGAAAGAGGAAACTGAAAATACCTATAAAAACTCTCAGATGACTAAGCAACCGGTCCTGTTGGCACATCAATTCTCAAACATACTACCACACTTTATTATTTTTATATCAATTTATTTTTATATATATTTTTGCATATATTTTGTTTTGTTTTTATTTTTATTAAAAATGCCTGATTTTTTCGGTTTTGCGTGGGCTAATCCCATGGGGTCTAACAATCTGCCTATGAAATGATTTAAGACAAAATGCGCCACTTTCCATAATTAATACGATTTCAACAAAATGATAAATCGCCACACAAAAACCACAAAAAAAATCGAAGACAGAGAAAGAGTATAAAATCAAATTACTAAAAACTAAAATGACATCATGGACAAAAAGGGGAAAAGCAATAACAATAACAAAAAAAAAATGATAGACAAAATGAAGACAAGACTGTTTCGATGACAGAAGAAAAGAAGGCGCTGCTACTTATTTTTGTATTTTTAATTAGCCAAAATGATAAGCGTGGCCCGATAAAGATCGAAGAACAGTTAACTTCAAATTGAATTGAAATGAAATTGAAAGAGCTGAAAGATAGTTGAAATCGGCGCTACTTTAGTTTTTGCAGTTTTTGCAGTTTTCAGCATTCGCTGTCAACCCGACGACATATGTCGTTTCACAATTAATTGACATTTTGACTGGCGACGATTGTCATTCAAAAGCCAAGCGACAGGCAAAATCCAACCGACTCTTGGCCTCCGCTCAATCGATGCGATACACCGATCCAACGATCCAACGATCCCAGCCATTGATCCAGCCAACCTAACCAACTAGCCCCCCAGTCAAGTGAAGTCAGGCAGGCGAACGATCAAGAAAGAAGCTCTGCCGATGCCAGGAATGTACTGAATTGGCTGCCAGCAGATCTGTCCGATCAGCGGAAAAGGAAGAGGAAGAGGAAGGGTAAGGCAAGGCATATAAAGCATACTTGCCGCCGCAATTGGCTAGAATCGATTGTATCGAAACCAAACACCTGGGTACAATGATATAGAGACAGTTTTTCTCAAGAGGAAAAAAATACCCATTGATATATTCTAAGACTCGACTTATCGATAACACTTTGAAGAGGAAATCAAGCCGGTTGGAAGACATCTATTGTGATTATTCTTTGATCCGCGATAACACTCTTAAGCTTAGCCAAGATCTCCTGACTATAAGCAATCGATTAAAAGGTCAACAAATTTGCTTTAGTTAAGAAGTTGAGTCCAAAAAAAATCAAAAGCAATAACTCCAATTTTTATCATAACAAAGAAGAATACCTTGAGCTGTGGACCATATCCATATCGATATTTGTTTAATTTATTAGAGAATATTTCCTTTGAGAATAACAAATAAATAGTCATGGGAATTATGAATTCTTTTTCAGAGAACAACGAAAGGATGATTGATAAGATTTATTGAGATTAGTTCAATATAAAAATCAGCTTAAAAGTCGAAAGCAAAATGCATTATTTCAATTTATCGACCATTTTGTTATCGATACCACTAGGTTGAATAACTTCTGTATAATGACTCAGAAAGTCTGGCTTAATATTTTGATTGATCTGGATAGGTTTTGGTGAGCCTCTTTTGTATTAATAAAAATTTTGAGTTTAGAAAATTCTATACAAATTTGGTGAGAGCTTAACAAAACATTTTGAGTACAGTCTCTCAAGCTGTTATCGATTAATCGGTATAGATTTTATTCCTTCTGATCTTCTTTGACTTCCTACTGTTTGCTTTTCCAGTTTTTGTTTACAAATTGATTACCCGAAGTGTTTCTTTGGTAAGAAAGCTACTATAGTTTGCTTTGTACTTCAGATTGTACCTGTTAGGCAAACACACATAGAGAGAGAGAGAGAGAGAGAGATGGTTGAAAGTCTGGAATTGTCCCAGGCGAGTCAAGTGAACTGCCGCTCCTCTATTTGAGACCTTGTGTCCACTCTTAATCTTGGGCTTAAATCTTTGGGCCTAGTCCCAAAGACAATTGGCCCGGCCCGGCCTGGCCGAATACTCTAAGGAGTTGGCTGGCCCAAGCAACTTCGATGCCAGTACATAAAACCAATTGAGTTTAAAACAGTTCCACTCCGCTCTTGCTACAGTTACAATTGTTTTCTGGTTAAGAAAACAACAACAACAACAACAACTACGAAAGCCCAATGACATTTTGGCCATTGTATAGAAAGAAGAAGAGGAAGCAAATAATGCATATACATTTAAACAGAGCCGTGTGTGTATCTGAGAAGTAGTTGGCTGTTTTTTTTATTTCATCATCTTGTATTCAATTTGGCCAAAACTGACGAAAAAGACAGGCAAAAAAAAAAACAGCAAAAAAAAAAAGGGTCAGGATTTGAGGTTTTTCGTTTTGGCTTGAGGAATTTCGTGCCGACATTTTTGATCTTTTCTGGCTTTAATATTTTAAGCCTCTCCCGGCCAACTTGACATTTTGTCTTTTTCGTTTCACATATATTTTTTTTCTTATTTTTTTGGAGTAAATATGAAGCTCCCCCGAGCTGGCAGCTGGCAAAAAAGCAATTCACGCGAGGCGCAAGGCGCGCAGTTCAATTAACTTAATTGCCATGTAATTACGCGCAGCAAAACTCACACAACAGCCTGTGAGCTGTAAAGACCCATAAAAATAAAAATAAAAAAAACACAGAGAAAAGAAGTCAAGACTTTTTTTTTTTTTTTTTTTTTTTGTTCGTTTAATCCAGTCAGACTCCGACTCAAACTTGGTTCAAACTTGGCTTAGGTTTTTTTTTTTTTGCCGGCAGCAGACACAATCAGACAGAGAGAGAGATAGCAAAGAGAAAACAGAACAAAAAAAGAATAAGAAGAAGAAGATGGAAAAAATACCAAAACATCCTGGCCACAAAATGCCAAACAAAAACAAAAGACTTAAGACACAAACCTGCTGCGGCAGCCTCTCATTTTTATTGCTGTTGTTGTTGTTGTCTTATAGTTTCGATTTTCGCATCGTTACTCTGACATTCTTTGGGTTTCTTATTTTTTTTTTTTGTGTTTTTGTTTTTAGTTTTCGCTCGTGCGGCATTTGAAAAACGTTGCTGCATTTTTTGCGTGTTTCAGTTGTTTGCTTCTTCTGCTTCTTCTTCGTCTTTTTTTTTGCTTTTTGGTTCAACTTGTTTATTTTTATTTTTTTTCTGGCTGACCACAGCTGCCTGTGCTAATTGTTGTTGTTATAAAGTCTGAAATCTTTTCGTCAAAAGTCCGGCAATTTTCTTCAAATCTTCTTTAATTTTTGCTGCCTTGAAAATATTTCTTTGTCTGCTTCATTCTTCTTCTTCTCTTTTGAGTCTTAAAAAAAAAAAAAAACTAAAATAAAAACCGTTTCAACAGTTTCTGTTCTTTTTTTTTTTAGCTTGAATTTATCTTTTGATATTTTTGAGTTTACCGCTTTTTAATGTTGCTTGTTTAATTTAAACGCGGCTACCTTTTTCTCTACCCTTCTCCTCCTCCTCCTCCTCCCCTTAGCTTTGGCGGTTGGTTCTTACTTAATTTTTTTGACATTATCGCAGTTAAGTCCTCTCTAATACCACTTGACATTTCTAGCCAACTATTTACCCCAACCCGCACAGGCCTCTGCCGAGAATTTTGTCGTCTCGAAAATAATTACAAGGCAAACACTTCCCCACTTACACGGCCAAGAGGGCCACACCGGCTTATCTGAGTTCCTCTAAGTTCCACACACTCTCTCTCTCTCTCTCTGTCTTTTTGTAATCTTTTAACTTGGTAGTCTTTACTTTTGAAACGGCGACATTTGGCTTTTTCATTTTCGAGACTGATAAGCGAGTGGTGTCTGCTTATCAAATGGATTAAGTCTGTTTACCTTTATAAAGGTAGGTCTATTCATATTATATTTCTGTAGAAATATTTCGGTTAAATTTTTACCAGGAAATTGGGGAAGTATCTTACACAAGCGGGTAGCTAAAAATTATACTAGGGACTTCTGGATATGGCTGATTGGATCCAAATCAAAAAACCCCGTTGATATACCCCTGAATTTCTCAAAAGACTTGGGAAAAATATGGTCTCAAAATTAACTCAGTCTATAAAAAATTGAATCCTCAAAAATATATCTTAATCCAATATATTTTAGACATTATAAAACAGAGCTTCTAGATAATCCAAGATTGTCAATACAGTGCCCAAAATTTGTGAAATTTTCTTCTAGGGAATGTTGAGATTGGGGAATAGCTTTGATCTTGGAAATTGCTTGAAGGTCTTCTCTGACTTGACTAGATTCTTAGGGATTCATTGAGCTTCACAGATTTTATGTTCCGGAAGAGTATTCGGGATCTCTTTAGAGACTTTCTCAGTTTCGGTCTTCACAGACTTTGAGAAGGATTTTAGCATTCCAGAAAAAAAGGCATTCGCTTGGGTTTTAGGAATTAGCAACTCCAAGCTAAACAATCCTCAAGCTTCACTCTTCTTTCAAGTAATTTTTCAAGTTTTTTTTTTCTGAAAAAATAAAACAAAAATCTTTCGAAGAACTTATTTCTTTTTATCAGACCTCCCAGATTTATAAAAAAAAAATAACCCTTTTCATTTAAAAAATATATATATATTTTTTTTTTGAAGACTTCTTTGTTTTCTATTCAAGTGCTATCATAAGTCGCTGTCTACCCTAGAGACCCAAATTAATTGACAATTTTGTTTTTCGCCTTTATATTGGCTTAAAATGTTTTGAATTTTTTTTCCCCCATTTTTTTTTGAAGAAGTGATAAATGTGCCAAAACAATAATAATAAAAAGAAATGAATTAGGCCACATGAAAAGTTGCGCGCTTTTTATACACTTTCTGAAAGGTAAGCATAGTCACATTGATCTGATGTTTGGAAGGGTCTGAAGAAGACCTTAGATATTTGACCGGATTTTGTCCAAGTAGAGAAGATGAATTAGAATTGAATCTAGAGAAGAGCCCAGAGCCAAAATGCACAGCACATTTTCTGGAATCGGTCAGGATCAGACCACTATATCAAATAGCCCAGGATATTTCCAGGACTTACTGAGCAATTTTCGACTAATTCAGATACTTGGTTACACATGATTTTAACTGGATCCAACTAATGAATCATATATCTGATTTATATTCCCAATAGACCTTTGGAAATTATTGAATGATCTCACTCAATTTTGGTATAGGAAAAGCCTAAGCTAAAACGGAAATGTGTATAAAATTTCAGCTGGATCGAACTGATATAATTCCCTGACTAATTAAAATATAATTTTTAGATCTCAAAAAGAGCTTCTTGTCTTCGGCAAATTGAAAAAGTTCGTGTGACTCGTTTTATTTTTAATTTCCTAACCAATTTCAATTTATTTATTTAGTGGGGCAGTTGCCGGCGCCGGGGCAGGGGTCTGAGCATAATTTTGATGATGATGACACGGTCCTACGTAGGTCGAACTGATAAACATTTTTAACTGTCTATTTTTTTCTTATTTTTTTTTTTTTTTGTAGTTGGCGCGGCTTTCGTTATTGGAGTCTTTATCAGTAAAAATAATAATTCCGACCAAAAGGCCGGGTAGGCCGAGGAGATACCGCAGGTGGGTGGTTGGTGAATTGAATTGCCGTAATCATAACCCCGTCAACGTTCCAAATCAAATATTGTAAAAATAAAAAATAATAATAATATTTTTTCTTCTTCTTCTTCTTCTTCTTTTTTTGCGGTAATTTCTTTAATCAAATCATTTTGTCAGATAAGTTTGTTTCCCCCACGAAGGGGTAGAGGGAGATGGATAGGCAATAAAATGGAATAAATTTAAAAGTTTTATTAAATATCCGAAAAGTTTTTTTTTCGTTTTGTTTCCAAGCAATCTTTTTTTTTCGTGTGTGTTAATTGCGTTTTGATTTTCCAAATCAAATGGTTTTATGTCGGGCTTATTTGACTTTTATGGGGGCTATAATATCCATCAGCTCAGGTCTAAATATCTGAAAAATCGAGGTCGACATTACAGAGAAATATTTGATTCAATCGACTCTGACTGAGAGGTAATTGGGGGAGAAAGGTAGACAGAGAATAGTTCCAAATTTGTTCAAAATAAAAAGCGAAATTTGGGAGCAAATTTTCAGAGATATATCAGATAATTCTGGGAAGGCAGAATTGGAATGGATATTCTGGAAATATAGTGAAAAAGAGAACCGAAAGTTGAGAGGGAAACAAAATGGAATGGAAAGAACAGAACCTCTGGGAAACATATACCAGTTAGATTGAGATTATAGGAAATACGAGGGAAGCTAGAAAGGTTATACCTCGCTTCTAAAGACTTGAAGAAAGACCGAGAGTGTCAGTGACTAAAAAGTGGAAGATTTTGACTGGGAAGTCTCCAAACCTCAGAGAGAAATAAGAAGGGAGACACTGACAAATGAAAGACTGAGAACCGAGAAATAGGAAAAGAGTGCGTACTCTGTGTCATAGAAAGAGATAGACAAGGCAAGAGTGAGACACATGTAATCCCTCAAGTCTGTGGGATCTTCAACCTTCACTTCCTTCTCTTATTTTTCTGTCTGATCTTGTCAACTGATTTTTTTTTTTTTTTTAATATTTTTTGTAAACAAAAATACCAAATTCCCAAAAAGAATACCCCAAAAAAAACAACAACAAATATTTACAATTACTTTACATATACATATACTTTACTCTCGGCCCTGCTGCCGGTGGGGGCTTTTGTTTTGTTTAAGTTTGTTTGATTTTGTTTGGTTTTGTTTGAGAACTCATCTGTCATATTTGAGACAGACCCTGGAAAAGGGAAGGCGGGTGGGAGTGAGAGTAATTTTTTTTTTTACTTTCTTTATCAGTTCATAGCGAGCGATATGACAAAAAACAGAACTAAGCCCAGCCCCGCCGTTGGCTTGGTTTTCTCCTCACCACGTGATATGATAATAGGAAAGTCCACCAAGCAGGGACAAAAAAGATAGAGATAGGTGAAAAGAGAGCAAGAGGGAGGAAGTCCGCAAATTATAAAAAAAAAATATATAAAAATAAAATAAAATAATAATAATAAAAATGAACGAGTGCAGTACGTCGATCGTTTCAGTCGTTGACTCGGTCGGCACATGACAAGCCTCGAAAAGTGATTGCTTTCTGCTTTGTCGGTAGGGGAGGCCAGATAGGCAGTGTGTGAGTAACAGTGGAGCGGGTGGGGTGGAATGGAAGAGGGCCATACTATTTGTCTAGTGGGCGTGCCGGGGCCAATTCAAGTGCCGACAAAGTGCTCGTCAACCGACAATTACAAGCAAATTAATTAAACTTCACTCCAACCCACGAAAAAAAAGCAAATAAAATCAAACACTCACAGGCACACACGCACACACGCACACAGGCAGACAGGCACACTGACACAAGAGCAAACAGAGCTGCAGACTTTATATAATTCTGAGTTGATACTCTTTTCAATCAAAAATTATTTTCCATAGAATTTGTTTTTTTTTTTTTCTCATCATTTTGATTATACTTTTTCATTTCATTTTTAATTAATTAATTAAGTGTTTTTTTCCCCCTCTTTGTTTAGCTTGTGTTATGTGTTTTTGTTTTTTATTATGCACAAAATGTATCGATATTTATAGTTGTGGCTGTGTCTGTGATAATTTATTAATTTACTTGTCAGATTACAAGGTCTAACAATTTTAGTTGGTAATTTGTTTGCCCTCGGGTCCAAACTGGAACACCCTCATTAAGGGGGGGACCTGACTTTTAGGCAGCCTCATTTCTCACAAATGTATTTTGTGTTTAAATTTACATGGACTATGTGTGTGTGTGTGTGTGTCTCTGCGCGCAGGTATAATTTCTAAATAACTGTGAACTGAGTCAGGCGAGGTGTTCTTTTGCCTTGCTTTGCCTAGTCTTTCGGTCTGGCCGTGCCCTTGATTCTCCTTGATCTCTGTTAAGGCTTGGGCTCTGTTAACTATTCTGTCTCTGTTTTGCAAGCAGTTGCTGCTTCTGTTGCGTCGCCTATGGCCTTGCTCTGTTAAGGGTAAGTCTCTGTTGAGGCTCGGCCGCTGCTGCGTCGCCTAGCTAGTTCACAGTGGCTTTGCTCTGTTAAGGGCGAGTCTCTGTTGAGGCTTGGGCGCTGTAAGTCATTCTATCTCTTTTTTTTGCACGCTATTCAACTCTGCAACTGCACTCTTTTTTTGCATACAAAATCCTCTGTTAAGTTATTGTTACACTTTCGACTCCTCTCTGCCCTGGCCTGATTCAATTTCAATAAAGGTGCTACAGGCACTAGCAGACTCATACACAGGCACAAACACACACACACACACTTGACGCAGCTGCTTGCTGTGTCGGCAGCCTCTGTTTTTACTTTGGCCTTTGATTTTGGTTAGGCTTTTTTTCTGCTTCTTCCTCGTCTTCTTTTGAGGGGAGTCTTTTGATCTGTTTTACGTGCTTCCGATTTAATTTTTCACTGCGTCTGTGGCTGTGTGTGCGTGTGTTTTTGTTGCTTTCATTTTTATTACTACTCAAAACATGTTTGAATTTTTATTTGCCTTTTTGTATATAAACAAAAGCAACAGCAACAAAAGCAGAACAGGCACAGTGGCACTAAAAGTCAAACGTGTATGTGGGCAGCTGTTTTAATCTTATTTTATTTTTGGCAATCCCATTCCATTCTCTGATACTTTTGCATTTAAAGTGGAGAGGAAAAATGCAGCAGCAGTTTCCAAACCAAAAAAAAAAAAAAAAAAAAAAAACTGATAAGACTCTAGAGAATAATCAAAACTGAATATAACAACAAAAAGAGGCGTTTACAAACGCCTCTAAAAATACGAAGAACAAGAAAAAAAAAGAACAAAGAAGATAAAGCCTGAAATGCAAAGAGGGGGGCACTTTGGACATAAGACCACGGCCACAGACAATGCGCCTTTGTGTACATGTGTGTGTGTGTGTGTGTGTGTGTGAGTGTGCCCAAAAACGGAAAGCCGGCAGAGAACGGCATGAAATGCAAGAAACACCGCTCAAAAAAGCAACAGAATCAAAATCCGAATCAGACACCGACTTTGAGTTTGAGTCGCGGGCAAAAAGGTGTTAATGGAGTTTGCGGCGGCGCAAGCGCTGCGCCGACAGAGCGGCGGCAGTCAAGAAAGAAAGAAAGGCCCAAGCAACCAAAGCAATCCAATCGATCGGACACTCTCTTTTTTTTTGTTGTTTGTTGTTTCGTTCCTTTTCTTTTTAACTTTGTGATGCCGATACCGCGTGTCCCCGGCATAGTCAAAAGAAAAACTGATGCGGTCCGCAGCACATTTCTCACTTTTCTGTTTTCCTACTTATTGTTCTTCTACTGCTTCTTCATTTTCTTTACCATCTTCTTTGACTTCTCGTGATTGTCTTTTTTTTTTTTAAGTTGCCTAAACGTTTTGGGTCCATTACCGAAACTGGAACTAAAAACCAAGCTGAATTTTATTTTCACGCATTTCCAACGAAATCCGCAACAAACTGCTGACTCATGCACACTCTTTTTTGGCATGACAAATTTTTGACAAGCAGAATATTTTTAAACTTAAAAAAAAGAAATATTTTTTTTTTTCAAAATTTCTTTGAAATCTTCTTTGCTCCTAGCTTAGTCAAAAAGAGCATTCAAAGGCTGAGGGACAAGAGCTGCCTCTCCGCTTCGTTGTTCGTATTGTTCACGGTAAATTAAAAATGACCTGAAATGACGAACTCGCCCAGCTTGCGGGCGTTTTCGTTTCTTTTCTCTCTCTCTCTCTTTCTCTCCTCTGTTCTTGGTTTTTTTTTCTAGTTACAGTTAACAATTTTTCTTGTAATTTTTGTTTTCTTTTTTTCTTTTCATTTTCATTTATATTTTTTCTATTTTTTTTTTTTTATCATTTTATCTGAAACATGCAAAAGAGACGAACGGAAAGAAGTTCACCCTCAGCCGGTCTGGCAGTGGCGCCGATAGTGGCAGAAATTTTTACATTGAAAAGCAATTAAATTGTATTTTTTTCTTCTTCTTCTACTTCTTTCCCATTTTTGACTGATAAGTCAGACCGGGTCTACTCTATATTGTCATAAAAAAAAAATTCCCCCCGGAATGAGTTGAATTGTAAGTGAATGTTTGTTTCTTGTTCTATTTGCACTTTTGTCTAGATAGTCTTTCCAGATACGAAGAATTCTATTTCTCAAAAAGTCAGATAAAAACAGTAAAAAATAAAAGATATAAGGAATTGGAACAAGAAAGGCAAAGTCTAAAATTGTGGGAAATATTAAATGTTTTCTTAGGTCCCCACAAAAGTTTCAAAAAATATTTGAGAAATATCAAAGGAACTTTTACAGATATTTCAAGAGAAGATTCGGTCTAAAGGGATATATAAAAAAGGGCCCCTTTCAGAGAGACCACATTAAAGCTGGACAGAAAGATCCCCAGACCAGCTACAATAATTCTGTAGAAGTCCAAAACTCTTGACTAAAAGTATTCTTTCTTAATTCGAAGATTTAATTGAAGCCCTCAAGAAGTCCAGATCTCACTTGTTCCTGAGAAAGAAAGAGATCCTCAGACTAGATAGACCAATAATTCTGTAGAAGCCCAAAACTCTTGACTAAAAATATTCTTTCAGAGAAAGGTCCAAGCATTTTGTAACAGAAAAATAATTCGAAGATTTAATTGAAGCCCTCAAGAAGTCCAGATCTCACTTTTTTCTTGAGAAAGAACTATTCAATTTTTCCTAAGATAAAACTAAAATTTCAGAAAATAATTCAAGCTCCCTAGAAGTTCAAGACTCTTAAATAATAATAATAATAATAATGGTCTTTCAGAAATAAACCTTACGGAATTTTCATTATATGATTTTAAGTGGTTTCCTGACTGAAAGGAAATATTTGAAGTTGGAGAAATCAAGATCACTGATAATCCCAGATAATATTGTCTCTCCATCCATTTGTTCAGGAAATATTTGTAGTTCTTTAGAAGCTCGCAGCCCTTTTTTATAGGATAATTTTTAGAAACCAAATGAACCAATTCAAATACTCAAGAACTCCAGATTTCTCTTTAAGTTTCCTCTCAAAATTTTTTGAGAAATTATTACCAAAGGCCTTTATTTTCTGGTTGTGTTTTTTTGAGAGGTACAAAGTCTGATTTTTATCGTAACGATTTTAGCACGTAACAACTAAGAATTATTTTTACGAGTCTAAAGAAACTTAAAGCAAAAAAAAAAAAATAAGAATAGCAACAAAAATTTGCTGTTTTATCTCAGCGACGGGATCAACATAAAAATTATAAGAAAAAAAAAATCTACCGACTCAGCTAAAAGCCAAAGAATTCCAAAGATCTTAACTGGGATTTCTCCAAGTTCTCTTTCTTCTGGCCTTTGTTCAGATCTATATATATATGTATATAGGTATTTTTTTTTGGCAAGTCTATGTGAATTGGCTTACCTGTAATTCAGCCTCCAATTGATTGGTATGACCGGCCAAATTTGGCAGGGCCGTCATATTATAGCCAAGGCCCTGGCAGGCCGATACAGCAATCCGCTGACATTGTAATCCATTCAATTGCCCCGCCTGACCATTGTGACTGCCATGGGGCACGGCCCAGCTATATGCTGCACATTGTAGTATTATGCCAACAACAACAACTACAACAACAGCAACATTGGCCGTCCAACAAGACTTGGTCATGGTCATGGTCATAAAGGCTGGCAGAAAAATGCTTTCAGCTGCTCAATTCGGACTGCAGCATGGTCAAAATTTCTGGTCTTTCCTTTTGTTTTTTTCTTTTTCTTCTTCTTCTTCTTCTTTATAAACAAACGAGTCAGTTGTTCACTTCACACAGTTTCGACAAAAAATACACACGGAAACACATACAAAAAAAAAAAATATATATCTAAAATTTTTTTATGGAGAAAATATTTCAAACGAAACCGAACCGGGCCCGTTTGGTCTTTATGATCAACTAAGAAATTATCTTTGCTTTATTTTGTTTACTTTCTCACTTGGCTTAAAGATCTTTGATCTCTCTCGCTTGCTCACTCTCTCTTTTTCTTTCTTTCTCTGTCTCACTTTGTGTTTATTTTGTTTTTGAGAGAAAAAAAAAAATACGTAACTTTTTTTTTGGTTTTCGAAAGAAACGAAAAGTTTTGAGAAATTTTCGTAGCCGACCGCCTTCAGTCTTATCGGTTGCGAGTGTTCAGACAAACTGATAGAGCAGTCTGCTTGGGTCTCTTGCTTTTGGCCGACATTCGACTCGTCTTTATTATCGTCGTGGCCAAATAGCGGTCGTCGTCGTCGTCGTGTCGTCGTATTATAGCCAAGTCGAGAGCGAGGCGAGAGAGCATTATTAGCCAGTCAAGAGAAATTTAGCTATTTATTTTATTTATGCTACCAAAGACGGTGAAGTGACCATAGCAAACATATTTTCTTAACATCATCGATAAATGAATTAAAAGAAAGAAGTCGAGGAGGAGGGATTCAGTTAGGTGAAAGGATTAGCCGGAGTCGAGCCCGAGGAAGCGAGCGGCATCCACTGGGTGGGACCAGAGTGATACTGGGCTGAGGTGGATAGGGTTGCAAGGGCAGTTGAAAAGGTGATGTGGGGGGTATGGCAGAAGGGGCCAGCAGTCAGCTATCTCAGGATTAATCCTGGAGAGATAGCTGTTTAGGTGGGTGGAGTTGTTGTTGCTGTTGGCAGGTGCCTCTTCATATGTCTATTGAAATTATATAAATTCCTTACTCTCGAGCCACATATGGAGCATATATATTTGTGATATTTATGATCGGCTTCTTTATGCATCATCAATGAACGCTTCGAAATGGATTCCTTGTTGCATATGTCGCAATTTAAAATTCACAATTTACTCTTGTTTCATATGCAATTCGAACATTTCTACTGTGTTTGTAAACTTGCAGTTTGGTATTTGGCATGTTTTTACTGTGCCTGTGGTCGTTTCTAAAAAGGGTATAATACGATTCGAAGCTGCTGCGGCTGCCTATAAGGCGGCCTTGGATCCGGAAGACATTGAATTATTGTTCTATTATTGTCATCCTGTTGCATCGTATTTTTCATTATAATCATCCTGTTACATCGTCATTTCATTATAATCATCCTGTTGCATGGTTGTTCTATTATTGTCATCCTGTTGGATCGTTGTTCTATTATAATCATCCTGTTGCTTGGTTGTTTCATTATAATCATCCTGTTGCATGGTTGTTCTATTATTGTCATCCTCTTGCATCGTTTTTTCATTAAAATCATCCTGTTGCATCGTTATTTCATTCTAATCATCCTGTTACATCATTATTTCATTCTAATCATCCTGTTACATCGTTATTTCATTATAATCATCCTGTTGCATGGTTGTTTTACTATTCTTGTCTTTTGGCAGTGTTGGATCCCGCATACGGCGAACCGTTGTTTCCGTGTTGTTATTGTTGACTTCAGTCTTTGGAATAATTTCTATAGTTTCATCGTGACGAATTTTTGCGTGATTAAGCGTACGCAAATAACACTTCAAATATGATTTCCCCCCATTTTTCCTTGTTATTTGCACCGTCGCAAAAATGATTACATCGGAAAACATTTAATTTACATCGAATTTGGAATTGTTGAAAATATTAGAAACGTCGAAAGTCTTCTGCCTCCATTTTGAGATGAAACACGAGCCGTAGTTGTCAGTATCTCTAATGATTTTAAATAATGTTGATGGGTCTTGGGTTGGACATCGTCCATATTGAGATTTTGGACGGGACGGCGTGCATCAAATAAAGGCATCGCATGTTGCACAGCAGAGAGGGGCACGCGCCGCAATATAGTGGGCATTGTGGGCGGACTGTCTTGCCTGCAATGTGCAGGGAATTGAGGAGCACTTCGAGAAGTACCCCACTATTTGTGGAGTGCCTATGGGCATTACAAGAGGAATCTGGCGTTAAGTGGTGCCCCAGACGCCTCTGCTAAGTCACGAAGTCCTAGAATAGGTAAGCCCAACTATAAAATACAAATTTCGACAAAAGTTGTATTCCAAGGTGTTTAGCAGGGATCCATTGCTAGGAGGAAGTTTGTGTGTCTTCTTCGACCAGACCAACAATAGCCTCGAATTGCACATCCATGGCAATGAGATCGCCTTTCTGAAAGTTAAATAAAATGAATTGAAATGAAGTTATTATATTTTACTTTTATCATTATTATCTTATAATTTTTTTGTATTTTAACGGATCATTTCCATAAGGCCCTAGGTTATTGCTTGCCCACTGTTCATTTATGTCTGTTTCCGGCTTTTTTTCTAGCTATTTTCTGAGAGCCCTCCGAAAAAGTCCTCTCTTGGATTCTTTCACTCCGTGCCGAAGTGGTGTTCGTTTGGTCTGGTCTTGTTCCAGCGAACATGTTTGAACATGTTCAAATCGAACTAGTTGTACAGTTGGGCGAGGAAATGGCTCATTTCGACCGGCCTGGGCCAACTGAACGTGTTGCAATAAAACCTGGAAAATGTGGCACTTCGGGGCGGGCATCTTTCTCCCTAATGAAGACAAATAAATTTGCCTTCTTTATGCATATGAAGTCATAAATAATATCACAAAAAAAAAAAAGAGATGAAGCAAAAAACCAAAGCCAGTTTCGAATTTCACTTGTCATAGCTTGAGAGCCACATAACTAAAAGGTAATAAGTTGAATTGCTGAGATATGGTAAGTAGCTGCTGACTTTTGGCCAACTTTTTCGATCTGTCCACACTTGATAAATCAATAAGTTTATGGACTGTGGATCGGATCTTTCAGCTTCGTTGGGTTCCAAATTGAATATTGAGCTCGTCGAAAAATTTATTGAATTAAAATGATGATAAATAGATTAGATGATAAATTCATCAGTTCCTGAGAAGGTTAAAGAATTAAAGCGGGGCTTTAAATGGGCTCTAAACTTTTTTCCAATGCTTTGATACTTGTATGGGTTCTACTCTGAGTTCCTTTAGTAGACTTCTGGGAATTGACTTAGAGATCTCTAAAATCCCCTATAAAATCCCTACGGTTTCTCTTAGTAAGGCAAGGTATCTTTAAGTTGATAGTTCTTTCCTCTTTCTCTCAGATTAATTTATTTTTACCTTTTAACCTTCTTCGCAACAGAAAAATAATTTCCATATTCTTGTTTGCCTTTGACATTTTTTTTTTTTTTTTTTTTTTGAGCTATGCAAATATTTTAGCTTACTTTTTGGTAGTGTTATGAGTCATTCAGAGTTTCAGAGGTAATCTGGGAACCTTCTGACAAATTTTATTTATTTGAGAGCTTAAAAAAGAATGTGTAGATTTTATTATGATCATCATCCGGTTCTTTGAACTTTAATGGATCTCTTTGATTGGAATCTTGAGAAGAATTATGACTTTTCTTAAAATCTTTTTTGGAAGTCCTAGATGATCTTAGAAAGACTGAAATAATGGATCCTTAGGTCTTAATGAGTCCACAATGCTTTGAGTTTTGAGCATTTTGAAAGCCTTCCTATGATCCTCTTTATTAAGTTCCTTAAAATATTTCTCAAGCTTATCAAACTTATTGAAATCTTGAGATTTTGGGGAGTTCAAAGTGCTTCGAATCTTTGGAATATTCCTGACCGAAACCATTACTCCTTTTTATATCCTTTAAAGTATTTCTAAAGCTCTTCCAATATCCACGTCACTTAAGATCTCTGGAACCGGACTTATTGATGTGTTTTTCTATTTTTAAAGATCAATTAAAGTCAATCAAATTGAAGTCACTTCAGAAGCTCATTTAGACTCGAAGCTATCTAAAATTACAGAATCTTGAAATTTAATGGGACAGCAATTCGGGTATTTCCCATTCAAATAAGTCGGTCTTTTTTTGATTTTTTTTTTTTATTGATTTTGATTTGATAGATAAGCCAAGTTAATACACCAAACATTCAAATTCACTTTTAGTACAATTTGCTAATTTAACGAATTTGTATCTCTAGCTTGGATCTATGAGAGAGTGAGAGGAAATGAACAAGAAAGAAAAAAATAAAGAAAAGGAAAAAAACGATGATCAAAAGAAATAAGTTTATAAAAAAGCTTTTAACTTGGCTAAAAACCACACAAGTTGCAATTGCCATGGACCAGGCCAGACAGGTGAGGCGGCCTGATGAACGGTGAGCGAGCTAGCGAACGAGTGAGCGAGACAGTCAGTCAGTCAAACAGTCAGTCAGTCAGTCAATCTGGACGACAATTGACGCCTCGCCGGGCGGTCTTTTGGGCCCGAGGTAAAGGAAATTCGATCGCAGACAAACAAAGACAAACGCCGATCAAGAAGACAGCGTTGAGCAGTGAAGGGTTTGGAGGCAGGCGGGGCAGTGGGAATGAGCAAGACAGCCAGTCGGCCAGTGTGGGTGAGAGAGGGGAGCACGAAGAGCTACATAGTCCACCAGAGACAAAGAGAGAGGGAGAGGAAGAGAGCGCAGGCTGTTCTGCTGACGCTGCTTGTGCTTCTGACTTTGGCTCTGCCTCTGCCTCTGCCTCGGCCTCTGTCAGAGCTGCCTCTGCTCGCTGCCTTGGCTGCGGCACGGTTGTCGGCAATCTTTGATGTGCGCTTTGATTTCCGGCACTGAGATAAGATTTTTTTTTTTTTTATAGTATTTTATTATATGTATGTACATTTTGTTGTAGCTGTTGTTGTTGTTGTTGTTGTTGTTGCTGCTGCTGCCAACCGGACTGGACAAAGCCACAAGAGCAGCAAACCGAAGAAGAGGAGGAAAAAGTTGGATAAAAAAAAAAACAAGCAGAAAAAATTGCAAATCAAAACGAATTGCAGCAAATTTTACGCCAGGCGCATCCATTCCTACCCTCTCCTTTCAATGCAACCCCGCCCCAGCTCTTTTTTGATTTTGTAGACCATCAATGCCGCGGAGCGTTGCGAGATTTTTATCAAAACTAAAAGAGAGAGAGAAAAAAAAAGAGGCGTTGCTTTTGGTCTGCCCAACAAAATATGTACACAATCGCATCAAAAGACAGAGATCAGAGAAAGCTGTAAGGGGCGCCGGGGAGTGGGAGGTGGGGAGGTGGGGACTGGGATAGCCCCAAACAAAATTGGGTGGTGTGGGGAGGTAGAAAATTTAAATGACCAGCTGGCGGCTGAAATGCGCTTGGCATGAAAAAAACTTTTATTTATCGAAAAAAAATAAAAGAAACCATTAAAAAAAAAAAAAACAGAAATTGGAATCTGGAAAAGATCGATCTGATTCTATTTCTAGCTATAGTTTTATGAATATTTCTCTTGCAAAAATCTGGGACATCTTAAAGAGATCACAAACATTTTATTGACTGGAATTTGGCAAGAGATCATAGACAATAAGTTCTTACCAGAACTCAAGAGGTCTGGGGAACCTGCGAACTAAAGCAGAAAAGAGTAGAGATCTGGATCTAATCTAAATCTAAAAAAGAGATAATAAAGGAGGAAGGGATTATTGTTAAAAATTTCATAGTTTTTGGCTACCAATGTAATCTGACTTCTCTATATTTTCTTACCCAAGCTCAAGGAAACTGGGGATCAGAAAAACTTATGGAGTAACTTAAGAGTAACTGCTTTGAAACTGTAGGGTCCTCAAATTTCTCTTAGATCTGAGAGATACCCTGGCCTATTCCTAATTTAAATCTGATCAGGATTTGATCATAAAAGATAAGCCCACAGATTAGATTACAATTACAAAAATATTATAATAATTTGAGAGATATTTTGAACTATTCTTTAGATATTTAAGAGGTTAAGGTTAGGTTGAAACGTTTTAAAGAAAATATGACGCAACTGTACCTAAAAATTCATGTATAGATTTGAGAGTTCTTAATTCGATTTATTCAGAGATCCAGAAAATATCTGGCTTAGTTAAGAGCCCTGGGAAATTAGCATTGAAATTTATGAAAATTTCCACCTGTTGATTTCGAACTCACTTGAAAATAATCTATGTATATAATGTAATCTCTCTCTCGGGTTCTTAACAAAAGACACGCTCAATTGATGAGAAAAAAAAACTAGGCGCACTTCCGTGGCACTTCAGATTCTTTTTTTTTTTTTTTTTTGAAAAAACCTTTCAATTGTCATCGCGGCTAATCCTCATGTAAGCCTAAGTGCCTCGGCGATCATGAGACGATCGTTTGCCTGCCCTTACCAAGCAGAGACAGAGACAGAGAGAGAGATGGGGAGAAGGTGAATCCCTCTTTGTTTATTTGTTGATTTTTGAAATCTGCCAGTTGTTTGAACTTGAGGCGTACGTAGAGAAACACACACACACACACACAGACAGACAGACAGATATCTTCAAAGAGATTCAGTTCGTTTGGATTTGAAGGTCTGCCGTCTGTCTATGAGTTGAGTGGGGCGAGCTTCCTCTGGCTAGAGTAGAGTATCTGCTGGATCTGTCAGTCTACCCTATAATAGCTAATGTAAGCACTTGGATTCTCTTTAGTGTTTTTTATTTTTCTGTTTACACAAAAATTATTTTCACATTCTTTTTTTATTTTTATTTTCCACTTCGGCTTTTTGAGTGGTTTCTGTTGTTGTTGTTGTTATTCTCAAGTGACTGAAAAAATAATAAAAGAATGAAAAAAGACTCCACAATCGTTTCTTT
Source organism: Scaptodrosophila latifasciaeformis (assembly GCA_037075145.1). Taxonomy (NCBI): domain Eukaryota; kingdom Metazoa; phylum Arthropoda; class Insecta; order Diptera; family Drosophilidae; genus Scaptodrosophila; species Scaptodrosophila latifasciaeformis. Next base: position 2,836,981 of record JBAMCM010000073.1, read on the forward strand.
TTCTTTCTTCTTCCTCTTCTTCTTTTTCATTTTCAAGTCGGACCCTTTTGTAATGCTGTCATCATGATTGTCATCATTATCTCACAATATTGTCTCAGTTTGCTTCTGTTTTCGAATACATTTCGGCTACTCAAATCACATTCATTCGCTTGTGTCTCTTTATTTATTTATTATTTATTAATAAACAATTGCTGAAATATTTGGCTTTTGCCTTTTTGTCTAAAGAAGGCAAAGTCTGAAGATATATATGATCTATTTATTTTAGGAATCTTAAATTGAAGACTTATGTTCTCTGTTTTTCTTTTGGAAGTCCAAGAATTTCCAAACAGTCTTCTCTGATTTCGAGTAATCTGGTAAGGCTTGGATGTGTCTATAATTCTATATTTCGTCAGGGATCTCCGTAGGGCCTTTAGAGTTAGTCAAATAATAGTAAGTCATTGGGGACTTAGAGGATTTGCCGCAGCGAAAGAGAGAGGAAGATTTTGGGAGTATTGATCTGAGTCTGCCCTCTCGGGCTGTTCTATCTTTTCATGACCGAAATACATTAGTAAAGGATATCCAAAGGGTCTTGAGAAGTAGAATTTACATCAGTGACTCCAAGGATGGGTTGGGCTAAGCTTATCTTTTGAAACGTTCTATTTCCTCCTGACTTGATTACAACAGCAAATCCTCGAGAATCTCCGTAGGGTCTTGAGATTTAGTCAATTAAGACTCAAAGGGTTTTTCATATAGAGAAGGAGCTTGTGTGTTGGTCCGGGTCTGTCCTTCCAAGGGACTTGAGAGCTCTCTAGATTTTGGTTTCACCGGGGAGCTAAACAGTGGTATGGGCCTTTTAAATATAGGCCGCTCTGTTATTTTCCCATATTGTTTTTCATTTCCTTTATTTTGCCTGCTCACCGATTTATTTGTCTTTATGATTTACCCCTTTTGAATGGCTTTGATTTTATTTTAGTTTACTTAATGCCAGACTTTTTCCATTTGAAGAATTTACTTTAAAAACCCAGTTTGACAGTCCCAGACAAAGCAGAGCTTAGGCTCATACAGTTTGCGAGTCACTGGTCTATCAAATTTTAGAGCCACTGTGGCGGCCATCCTTGTTCTGCTACCTTGGCTGACAATCAAAATGCCCAAGCAAAAAATAAAATAACATCTCTCCGTTCCTCTCTCCCCCTTACTATCTCACTCTCTCTCTCTCTTTGGCTTCGATTTGTTGCTGTCATCGTCGGCGTTGTTCTTGTTGTTTCAGTTTAGTTTTATTTTTTAGACTCTTTTCGAAGAAAAAGGAGTCTATTCACTTTGCTCTGATGTTTGTAACGCACAGAACCAAACATCGTAGACCCACAAAAGTTACATCTAGAATACTTAGAATCACTAGAGGAGTCGATATAGCCATGTCCGTCTGTCCGTCTGTCCGTCTGTCCGTCTGTCCGTCTGTCCGTCTGTACATATCAGATTTACTCCGTCAGTTTAAAAGCTATTTTGCTGAAACTTGGTATATAGCCTTCTTTTTTACCTAGGTAGTACACTAGTTTGAATCGGTCGGATCGGACCACTATATCATATAGCTGTCATACGAACCTAAATCGGTTTAGGCAATAACTTCCACATTTATTATCCGATTCTTTTCAAATTTGGCATGCGTGTTTTTTATATAACGATAGATAATTGTGCCAAATTTCGCCTGGATCGGATCACTATATCATATAGCTGTCATACGAACCTAAATCGGTTTAGCGAATAACTCACACATTTATTATCCGATCCTGTTGAAATTTAATATGCATATGTTTTTTATAGCAATTAATATATGTACCAAATTTTGTAAGGATCGGACGACTATATCATATAGCTGCCATACGAACCTAAATCGGTTTTAAGAGAAACTCGCACAAAACTCGCACATTTATTGACTGATCTCTTCAAAACTCAGCAAACACGTTTTTTACATAATTATACGCGTTTGTGCTGAATTTTATTAAAATCGGACTACTATATCATATAGCTGTCATACAAATCGAAATTTGCCCTATTAACTGACCAACCCCGTTCATGTGATTTACGGCAGAAACAACTTCGAAAAGAGTCTGTAATCTTCGGCACCCCGAAGATAACGTTGGGATTTTTTTTCTTTTTTTCTTTTTGTTATTACTTCCCCCACCCATTGCGTTGATGTTAGTTTTGTTGGTGGCCGCAATTTTTGCTTTGACTTATGTTTATTTATTTTCTCTGCTCTCTCTATGCCAGTGTGCATGTGTGTGTGCGTATTTTTTTTATGCCATTAACTAGTTTTCTGGTCGGCTGAGTTCAAAAGCGCTTATTAATCTTCAGTACTTGTGTTTAGTACTTTTAAATACGTTTTGAGTACTTTATTTAGTATCGTTGATGTTTTGCCGACGCAATGGACTTAAACTAAAAAGAAGACGAAGAAGAAGACGAAGGAAAAAAAATGCTACAAGTCATGGCGCTGGTCGGCTTCTGCTTCTTCTTTTATTTCATTTGTAGTAGTTGCTCTGGCTGCTGGCCTGCCTTGGGGGAGTCCGTCTGCATGCGACAAAGCTTTAGACTGGACCTTAAATGCCCTCCCTCCCCACTCCCCCCTCTCTCTCTCTCTTTTTCTAACAAATCAAATGAGCTTGTCAATATTTATTTTTAACTGTAAACTGTAGTGGGGATGTCTTTCGGCTGCTGTTGTTATTTCTTCTTCTTCTTCCTCTCTTCTTTTACTCCTAGTGTGTCTGACTGTCCAACCGAGTCAGCTACACGCATAGGCAATTTAATATGCCCGGCAAATCAGTTGAAAATAAAAGAACTGCCACAGACCACCCTCTTCTTTGGCAAACATGTTAACAACTTTGTTGAAGCCATAGAAGCCATTGTGTTAATTACAATGCCAGAATCATATGAATGACTTGACTGACAAAGACGTCGCCGTCGTTGGTCGTGTGAATTACTTGAATAGAACAAATCCATACATTCATACCCCTTTGGACTGGCCTGCCAACCCGTTCAAATACTACAAAGCCAGACCTGAGACAGGCGTCTGGAATTACAGCTGATGGCTAAGGCAGGTATTAGAATTAAGTAAAAAGCTACTCCTGCTACTATCGTCTGTCAGGCTTAGGATCAAGACACAGTGGACTAATTATGATTTACCCTGGGAGGTATTTGTTGACAATTTTGCTGGCTGAGAACTAGAAACATTCCACCTCACAAGCTAGGCAGGGTTGGTGCCGGGCCTTGACCGGGCTATCCTAGGCTGTTAGAAATAAATTTTTAGGAATGTTCCGAATTAGACTTTAGGAGGAGCAATACACTTTTTTTCAAGATTTTTTTTTTTTGTTAATTTTTTGCTGTTTTTTAACATATAAAAGCGATCCACTGTGCCTTCTATTTCTGTCATGCGATAGGAACACACGAAGCCTGTCTGCCGGCAGTCGCTTGTCCATTACATTCGCGGCTACTTCAGTTACACAAACGAACAGCGACGTGACAACAAAGACGAAAGCAGCGACGTCTGCAGCGTCGACTGCATAATTTTGCCATTAAAGGTGCGCTCACACACACACACACACACACAGACACACGCATGCAGAGCTTACACACTTGCACACAAAGGCGCAGGCATGACAACAATAAAAAAGAAGAAAGCTTAAAAGTGGCGGTGAAATATACATTAAAGCGCTTAGCTTACCCCTTCTCGCTCACTCGCTTTGGCTCTTCCTCCCTCTCTCTCTCTCTCTCTCTCTCTCTGTTCGTTGGACTTTCCTCTTTGCTTGTATAATTTTAACGGTAATAAATTATCACATGATGGTCACAAATTTAATTCCACCAAGGTGACAAATTTGTGTGGCCACCCGACAATTGGGCAGCTGCGATTATCGTTGTAATTTCTACGTGATTGTTGTTGCAATGGTTTTTGCTGTTGTTGCTTTTGCAAATTACCTGATTAAAATCAAAAGCAATAAAAATTGCAAGAAAATCTCAAACTGTACTTAACCAGTCTTTTGATTCACCCGAAGAGAGTTGAGGGCTTCTGCAATCTGAACCAGTATTTTTCCTGGGAAAAGCTCTTGCAATTTTTATGCTGATTTTCATAAGACATCGTACCGCCCCTTAGGCAATGGAATATATAGGCTCAGTACCCAAGAATCCCTTGGTCCTCGAAGGCATATGGTATGCTCCTTTCTTTTTGGTATCAGTAACTCCAATTGGCTGGATTTGATTTCTCATTGAGGAGTTGAAATTGATATGTTCCAGGGTAGAACAGAGTCGTCCAGGTACTCGGGCCACAAAGGTGTAGCCCTTGAAAAGGTTAACAGGATATGCTAACAAAAGGCGCATGCAAATTGAAATAAAAGATCTCAACTCGAAATGGAACAGCTGAGAGAAACAAACAAAAGAATAAAAAAAAAAAAAATTTAAGTGTTTTTTTTTTTCTTTTTATTTGAAAGAGAAATTAAGCAAAGGCAAATTCGAAATAATTTGCCATATCCTGAAAAAGAAGAAGAAGAAAAACAAATGGATTACACATTCAAATTTTCGGCTAAAGATCAAAGTATTTTCTCATTTTATTTGGCTAATAAAAAAAAAAAAACACACCCCTGACAATTTGGCGAGTGATTCATATATATATATTTTTTTCAATTAAAAATTCTAGTCTTGATTTTTTCTGCTTGAAAGCGACCTCCCAAAAGATCTGAGAAATTGAATAATTCATAATCTAAACGAAATCTCAAAGCTTTCAATATTCCAACTCAGTTTTCACTCTTCTCAATTACCCTTAATATTATCAATTTGGTTTGCCAATAACAAGAAGAAGCAGAAGCAGAAGACGAAGACTACGCCGTCGACAATGATGATGATGATGATGATGATGATGATGACGGGTCTGGGGCGGATTTGCATTTTCAAAAGAAATAAACTTCAGATAAGAAACTAAATGTCAAAATTATCTACACACTTGAATTGAACGCATTAAAAGAGCAACGATGCCAAACTCAAAGTCAAAGTCGCGGTCGGTCGCGGTCGCAGTGCCCGCAACCGGGCTAAAAAGAGTTGGCCAAGCAATCTAGGCAATCGGTAAGACGGCATAAAGCCAAAGCGCCGCCTCAAGAAGCTCGCCGGCTTCTTCTTATACACTTGCGACTGGGCGATTCGTCACAGTGGAACAAATTCGAAACTAAATTTCTGTTTGGGTTAGTTCAGAGTTGGAGTCTTTGGGGTCTTAAGTATAGCCAAGAATTTTACGGGGACATTTCCAAGAACTTGAAACTTTTTAGAAGAATAATCCTTAGATTAAAAGTCTGAGAGTCTGAGAGTCTGAGAAAGATCTCAAAAGTTTGGGCCTCAGGTAAACCTTTAAGCTTGAAGGTCTTTGGCAGAAGCTTTGTATGTTTTGATGAGGTCTTCAAGCTGTAAGACAGAACTAGGCTTGAAGGGGTTCTAGAGTTCGCTTAAATTGGGTGGAGAAAAATTGGTAGATTCGGTAACAAAAACTTGAAGCTTTTGCCAACAAATTAGGGATTCTTTTTGACTACAAAAATTGTACATTTTCAAGTCAAAGCGTCGTCTATATTTGGAAAGATAATCTGTTAATTCGAAGTCTTAATTATTTTTTAAAACTGGAAGGCTTATATAAGAAATTCGATTTATTTTTTGTTAAGAATATTCCATGCTTTGATGAGGCTTTCAAGCTATGAAAGGTTGTCAAAAAATTCTAAAACTTGAATAGGACATCAAAGTTGGATGGGGTCTATAATTGGACCAAAATAATTCCTAGGAACTTGGACATTCTTTCAAGAAGTTAGGGACGGTTTTTCTAATTGAAAACCTTGTAAGTTGTAAAGAACTGTTAGGGTCTTAGAGTTCTTAAACTTTGGGATTTGGGGCCTTGATTATTCGATAGATTATTGATTATATCGAAGAAGTTGAAAGGGAAAGAGATGAAGAACTTTAAGGAAATTTTAAAATATTTCCCAAATCAAAGTATCTGGAGTGAAAAGGCTTTTTGTGCCATTATCCCTGCCACCAGCTTATGCGAATTTAGACGTAAGTTAAAGCCAAAGTGCAAATATGTGTAGGTAAGAAAAAAAAAAGAAGAGAACCGCAAAAGCCGCAAGATCAACAACCACAAAGTTGATGGCGGCAAAGGCAACGACGACGGCGATGGCGATGGCGATGGCGATGGCGGTGACTGGGAAGAGGAGGGGAATGGAGACAACGTTGGCAAACGGCCAAATGGGCGACTGAATGGTTGGTTGGCTTGGCTTGGCTTGGCTTGGCTTGGCTTGGCTTGGCTTGGCTTGGGTTGTCTTTTGGATTTAGTCTGGGCCAAGACGGCTGAAGTGCCTCGCCTTTACCTTCGAAATGCCAAAGTGCATCAGCCACTAAAATGCAGAAAATTAAAACAGGCTTTTAATGAAATGAAAGCCCAGCTGCGGAGAGGAGTACGGACGTCCCCAACGAACCAAAAGCAAAAAAAAAAAAAAAAAAGAACACAAAGAGTCAATTAATTAGTAGATGGAGCCACGATTATCGCTATATTAACATTGCAGTTAAAACACAAAAAAAAAACAACAACAAAATTATATATATAGAAAATAAAACTGAGCAAACGGAATGACCGGAATGAAGGGACCAGTCGATGGGAAAACAGAGACCAGACGGACTTCAGAGTCCACTGCCTTCTTCCTGCCTTTTACTTAAGATAACGCACGTGTGGCACAGCGGCAAGGATGAGAGGGACATAACGACATACGGACAGGCCGGGGCATTCATTAAATGATAAGAGAAGAGGACCGAGACAAGCGGCTTTGCGGCCCAAAAGAGCGCCAAAGAGTGATAACGAAATTGATAAACAAACCGAAACGCCTGTCCCACTCTGGCTGCTTGGAAAAACCTTTTAGGCCAACTTTTGAGCCTGAACTAATTTATTGAAATTATACCAGAGTCTCTGGCAGTGATGGAAAATTATTTACAGAGACAAAGGGTTTGATCTGGTGTTGTTGCTCGCCAGCAGCACCTTCATTACCATCCGACAAGTACTCAAAATTTAACCAAGTCCCTGGCAACTGGCAATTCAGCCAGGCCAGCAATTTTATTGCCAGCGGCTTTGAGTGGCAGTTCGTTGCGCTTGGCCTGGCCTGAGTCGCCTGAGTTTGGTTTGCTTTGGCTTCTGCTGCATCATTTCCAGGAATTGGGCTCATAAATGTCCCCCTCGACTCTGCCCAGCAGAATCACACAGTCTAGGGACAAAATTTCAAGTTCACTTCAATCTATAAAGTCAAAAGAAAGTAGAGAGTCTACAGGCTGATTTATTAAGTGGATGAAGCTGAGAGTAAGCAAGCCCAACGTATTCTTGTGAGATCTAGAAACTTAAAAATATATCCTCTAAGTTTTATCATTCCAGAAAATAGGTTAGTAATTTTAGAGTCCCTAGATGAGCTCAAATCAATCCAAGAGTCCACTCAGAATAGAATCCCCTGATTGCCACTTTAGGCTTAGTCTTGAAAGCTTTCTATCCCTCAGTTCGGATATATCCCCTTAGAATTGTAGTCTTCAGATAATCATCTCCCAGGGGAATACAAAGTTAATCAGCTCTCTACTCTCCTAAGACCCAAACCTAGAATCTCAAGACTTTTTTTTTTTAGAGAGATGCCCTACGATTTTGACCTCTGTTGTGGCCTCAAAACACATTGTTGTCTTGGGCAAGGTCTGATCTGAGACGGGAATGCTTCTGCCTTTTCCTTTTTTTTTCCTTTTTGCATTCAATTTGGCTGATTTTATAGTGTGGGTGCCACTGATGAGTGCCCATAAACACTCAAGCTGAAGGGAGAAAGACTTAACAAAAAAAAAAAAAAAAAGAGGCAGAGAAACATTCGTCTGATCTTTGGGACAGCTGGAGATTCCAACAAATTCAAAACTGACTGACAATTCAACGTTTGTGGGCCAACAGAAGCTGCAAAAAAGGCACAAAAAGAAAGAAAGAAAGAAAAAAAATGGGAAATATGATTTAAATACACGCAATCGAAACCTCGAGGCGCCATCGTCAGCTTCACCATTCATTTTGGAGTGGAAGGAACCCACCGGGTTGTCTCTCAGATTTATGATGCAATTTGGCCAACAGACTCAACAATCATAAAATTCCCCAACAACCAATCAGAAATTACAATTCGAAATGAGTTTTAATTGTGGTAAATTATCAAAATGAAATTGCTTTTTCTTCTTCTTTGAATTTTCTCATTACATTGTAAAAGGTTTGGAATTTTTTTCACAGAGAGAAGTGATCCCAGATTCATGATAGTCTTGGAAAAAGTATGTTTGGATAGGACATTTTGAGATCGAAATCTTGATTAAAGGATTCCCTAACACCCAAGATTCTATAATAGAATTGACATATTTATATGTTCATAGGAAGAAGAAACTTTTGAAATGAGGCTTTAAGATTTAGATCTTCAAATATCTTTTCTCACTTCTTGGGACAGAGTAAAGAGTTAGTAATTTATTTAAAATCATAAGAAGGGTCCTAGGATCTTCAGATGGTCTTGCGAGTAAAAAAACTGATCTTGCTTCGACAACAATAAACCAAAGCTTACAGGAACCCTCTGACTTTCAAGGAAGACTTCTTTCAAGTAAGACACTGCTCAGACTTTTTCTCCATCGCCTGGGAAGATAAGGTTCCCCATATAAAAGTTGTCATAGTATTTCTCAATTAATAGGGGCTTACATATAAACTTGTTCAGATCAAAATGATTTCAAAGCTTTGCAAATATTGGGAGACCTATGACTTGCTCTTTGGAGCTTTTCAGGTATCAGCGATAAGTCCTGGATCTTTCCTATTGGGTCAAATTGAAAGGTTCCCAGATACCAGCAGACCTACAATCAGATATCTTCACAGTTATATATTGGTAAGCCCAAGCTAAGCTCCGAATTAACATCTCAAAATTTCTTTACCTTTGAAGAGTCTCGTTGCCCATTTCAAAATTCGTGCATGGAATGACTCATTCACTCTGAATTCTCAGGAATTCTAAAAAAGGAATTGTAAAAACTACAAATAAATTTTCAACCCTATCGAAAAGCAATAAAAATATGAATAAACAGAAATGCCATAAACTGAATAGACCATTTCAAAGATTCTCTCTTAGCGGAAATAATTTGTCGATTTTTTTGTTTTTTTTTTTTTTCAGCCACGAATTCACTTAAGCTTGAAGCCCCAAAAAGGATGTCAGAGCAGAACACAAAAAAACAATACGAATAAAAATACAAAAAAAAAAGAAAAGAAAAATTCAACTCGTCTGGGGAATTTTTTTGTTGTTGTTTTTTTATTTTTTGCGTGCACATAATGAAGAGACAAGAGGCAAAAAGTCAAGAGGTAAAATGCAGGCAAATGCAAGTGAATGAATGAGCCACAACATGAAGAAGAAGAAGAAGTGAAGTGAAGGGAGAGAGACAAAAATTGAATTGGCCACTTGCGACGAATCGCTTTACGTTTTCTGCGAAATATTCATTACAGCAAATTTGTTCAAAAAAAAAAAAAAAAGAAGAAGAAGAAGAAAAAAAAATACCCAGCAGCAGCAGCTGTGGACCTATTCGACTACCTGACCGTTTCTCTCTCTCTCTCTCTCGCTCTTTCTATCTGCATCTCCTTCCTCAGATCGGCATACCTGTAACAGCGCCAAAGTCTCTTAGCCTGGGCCCCGAGCCTCTGAGACTTCAAGTCTCCTGCCACTGACATTGCCACTGCCAATTTGTCCCTCCTCCTCCTCCTCCTCCTCCTCCTCCTCCTCGTCTTCTTCTTCTTGTGTCAGTTCGGCTCGCAACTTTTGTGTCGTCTCCCTTACACTTTGCGCTTTTTGTTTTATGCGAAATTATCTTTGGTGTTATTATGCATTATGAGACTTTAATGCGCAGAGTTCCTGTCTTCCATTTAATTTGTTGTTCTTTCAGTTTCGTTTTCCTTTCCCGGTCTTTTGTGGTTTTTTAATGACTCATCCAGACACTTAGGAACAATCCACAATATAATCATTACGACAAAATGTCTTCAAAGAAAATCAAATGATCAAACGAAAATATCAATAAGCCAAGAAAAGCTAAAAATAATTCTTAATAAGTTGGCAAGACTTTTCTGGCTTCAAGAAGCGAATAAGCTTTTTGAACTTATCATACCAAATATTGAATTTCAGGAACCAATGGTAAATACCCGAGATAACCCAGAGATCTATATAGTAGGTCGTTCAAGGTTGAACCTGGTACATATATGTATGCCTACATAAAAGTTTTTCAAATTAGATTAGTCAATGAATATGATCTGATCAAAGAGGTTTTGATTCTCTGAATTCGATGAATCGATGGAAAAGTGTATTCTCATAAAGGCAAACTAAATATCTAATTCGAAGAAGGCCGGAAAATAATTATCGGAAATATGCCAAAATATATTTATACGAAAAGAAGTAGGAAAGCTAAAACGTCAGCAATTAAAATAAAAAAATCTTGAAGTCAGCGGAAAAGCTTGAATATAGAAAAATATATAAAAAAAAATATATGCAAATCTTTATTATTCGAGAAATTCATAGGCAGGGAAAACCCATTTCATAATAATTTTTTTTCCTAACCCCTCCCAATGCCAGTGATGAGCGACGGAACCGATCGGGCAAGAAAGCAACGCCTTCGATTCGACGACTCAATTCAAGCAAATTACGCAGTCGCAGTTGGCGTCAGCAGCGGCAGCGGCATAGGCTCCGGCTTCGCACGGCAGCGAGCCCAACTTAAAATTGAATGCACGTTTCATATACACTTTTTGAGCGTTTGTTGTTCACACAGAGTGTCCTTCATTTTTAATGAAGATTGTGAAATCCAAAAAAACTTAAACATTTTTGAATTGAATCAAGGAAAAACTTTATTAATATTTAATTAATTGGAACCATGAAAGATTTGGGTTAATCTTAAAAGGACATATGAAATCTGCAAAAAAAAGGGTGTACAAGAATTGTTGAGTGAATCTTGCTTTGTCTTATTTTTTTTTTTAGTTCCTTTACGCTTTTTTCGTTGGGTTTCTTTTGATGCTGCTGCTGCTGCTGCTGTTGTTGTTTTTGTTGTTGTCTTATGAAATATTGCCCCAAAGGGCGGTACAATTTTGATGCATTTACAACGTTCAGGGTGTTGGTAATTATAGGGAGTTTATGTCTGGAAGTTTCCTTTATGATGGTATTTTTTTCTTCTTCTTCTTTTTCTTCTTTATTTTACATTTTGTTCTTGTTGTTGGTGTGGTGCACGCTTTGTTTCGCTTTTGATTGCTGAATTAAGTTGGCTGCCCGCTTGGAGCATTTAAGTCGAAGCCCACGGGTCTTGGGTACGCCCGATATAAAGAACAAGAAAGATAGAGGGGCAGGACCAGCATATGATAAATTTCTTAGGCAGTCAAGTTGTTTTTGGCAGGTAAGTGAAAATTAAAAGAGAGCAATATGTTTGCATTTTTTTTTTTTTTTGTTTTTATAAATTACTGGGCTGGCTAAATAATGCAGATGGAATTAAAAAATATGAAATTGATACCAATTAAAAAAAAAAAAATAAAACCTAGCAAGCTAAGCATGCTAATTTTATAACGCTTAAGTCATACAACACAAAATACACATACATACATAGGCATCTGAAGTGTTCCTCCTTATCTTAAAACGAAAAACTAAAGAAATTAAAACTAATTTATTTTAATGTATTATCATTTGTATGTAAATAAGTGTTTTTTAAATTGTAAAATTTATGTTTATCTATTAAGTTGATCGAGTAATTTCGGTAAGTATAACCTATTGCCTCGGCTTGTGTATTCAAATATTGCGCGCGATTTGGGAAACAGCTGAGTGGCCTCGACTTGCCAATCTGCTAAGCGTTTGAGCTGCCAGCCCGCTATCTAGTCGATATCATATAAATTTTGAGACTTTTTCACCAAGTTGGCAGGCCGAAATTGTTCACACTATCGCACTTTTGATACGATTTTGTGAATGCAGAAGCATTTCACGTTTTTTATTTTTTAGTAGTGTGGTTAACACAAGGAAAGGAATTATATACACATATATGATATTTAAAAGTAAAGCATTTACATAAATGCAACATACATAAATATAAGTCAAGGTAAATAAACATGATGATTCTGCGAAATGCGAGTGTGTGCGTCTCCGTGAGAGTGCAATTTAGACTTTTTTCATTTGACAGTACTTTCTCACATAGTTATTGTTGCTTTTGTTGTCATGTTGTATGTTTTATTGTCAGTGCCATAGAAATAACAAGATGACGAAATCTACAATCAGTAAGCAATAACAAATTCATTTGGGCAAAATAAGCGTGTCTGTGCTGTGCGCTGGGCGTGCATGTGTGTGTGAGTGTATGGAAAAGTTGATACAAAGTGTACAAAGATCTTTAGAATAAAACGTAATTTATTCAGCAAAGGATTCAGTCTCTCCAGATCCAGCCAATATGGCAGAAAGAGGACGACTGCACACACACACACACACACACACACACACACACAATCAGGCAACCATGCAAAACGGACACACTTATGAACTTAACCTCAAACGAGAGAATTTAGCAACACACACGATTCAAAAAGTCTGAACGTGCATTTCTTTGTGCGTGTGTATTTGTATGAGTGAGCGTGTGTGTGTGTGTGTGTGTGTGTGCGGTGCGACTCAGTGTGATAAAGATTTTAACCCAAACGAACAACGAACTTAACTACAAAAAAAAAAAAAAAAAAAAAACACCAAACAAAGCCCATGAAATTTTCTGACTGCTTAGCTCTTTCTCTCTCACTCTAAATATATTTCCGTCTTTCATTCCTTTATTGCAAGTCTTGCAAGCTAAATAAAGCAAAATCAGACAGCTCCAATTCCAATAAACATTATAAATCTGGTTTAAACTTCAAATTATTAAAAAAAAATAATAAAAGAATTTTTTTTTGTTAATATCAAAAAACATGCTAAATGAAAATTCACACAAGATGGATACCAAATCTGCACAGCCCTTATGGACTTTTATTGAGGCTTGCCTAAACACACTAATAACGTTTGTTACACGTACTTTGGTATACTTCTACTCGTTTTCAGAGCGCGCCAACCAGTTGCTGGGACACTTCGGTGCCATGGTCAAGAAGCGTCAGACAGATGCCCATGAGGGTGGCAGCTCCACAGACTCCTGCGAAGAGGACATTAATGGCACCCATGCCGGCGTCCATAGCAATCAATGTCAGCATATTAAGAAGTCTGTGGACACAGCCCGTCTGCGTCGTCAGTTGAAATCAACCGGTCTCCTCCTCGAGTGTGCCCAATGCCAAAAACTGGGCCAGCCTGGTGCCAATGGCGATGATGGCTACGACTTTGAATATGACAACACTCTCTGGCTTTGCCTCAAGTGCGGTACTCAGCTCTGCGGCCGGGCCCGAAATCAGCATGCCTTGCAGCACTATCAGGTGAGTCCAAAACATACATACCAACCCCTCTGGCCAACAACCTCTCAAGTTTTGATCTCTCTTACTTCGACAGACTCCGCACTCCGACTCCCACGCCTTGACCATGAATACACGTTCATTTGAAATCTGGTGCTATGATTGCGACAACGAGGTCAGCGCCAACTCACGTAAGAATCTTTTGGAGTGCGTAGAGCTGGTCAAGAGGCTGGCCCAGAAGCCGCCAAACAAAGTTGCCAACACCCCCAATTCAATTGGCCCTGGCTTGGCCACAGAAGCAAGCGGCTCAGCCGAAATAGGAGCAGCCGATGCCGCCACCATCAATAATATTGAGTACAAAATCAAGTCAACACTGGAACAAATCGGACCCATGGTGCCTATGACGGGTGGCTCATTCGAAGACCGTCCTCAAAACTTTAACAATCTGGCCATACCACTGCCACCGCCACCGCCACAAAATGGCAACGACAACAGCAATAATAATACAACACCTCACCTGGCTATCAATACAATAGATCGGCTGCAGCGTGTCCGGGGTCTGACCAATTTGGGCAATACTTGTTTCTTCAATGCCGTCATGCAGTGCCTTGCCCAGACCCCGTTCCTGCTGGCCGTACTCAAGGAGCTATCCGAACCGGGCGAAGAGTGAGTTAATCTCATTCAATTTTAAAATGATTATTTCTTATCCTGCTTTCTGCTTTAGGTTTGTCTTGCCCGGCGGCACTTTTACTCTTAAGGACAAGGGTGAAATTGATCTGCCCATGATCAGAGGGAACTTGTCCTCTTGGGGCGGTCTCACATCCGCCTTGGCCAATGCCCTGGAAGAACTGCAGTCTGGAGGCGGTGTCTTCACTCCTAGCAAACTCTTTGAGAAACTCTGCGTGAAGTGCCCACAATTTACCGGTGGAGACCAACATGATGCTCATGAACTTTTGCGTCAACTTTTGGAGAGTGTACGCTCAGAGGATCTGAAGCGTTATCAACGTGTGATCTTGCAAAACTTGGGCTACAAGGACCAGAACATCAACTCCGTGTCCGAGGAAATGCGTCAGAAATGTAAAATTTATGGCAATCAGGCAACCGATCGTATACTCCGACCCGAGCAGGTATTTCGAGGCTTTCTTGTGTCCACGCTGACGTGCCAGGAGTGTTTTAATACCTCCTCCAGGCATGAGTATTTCCTGGACATGTCACTGCCCGTGGCTGTGGAGAAGCCGCAGCCGCCACAGCGTCGTAAAAATAGTCCAGAAATTTCACCCACCCCGGTTGTGCCCAAATTAAATGGCGAATCAAGTGGCAATGCCTTTGCCTATAATGTCGGATCGGGCAGCAATCAGAGCTCCTTCTTCTTACATAACGATCAGGCAGGTGAGGTAGCCGCTGCCCCAACCAAATCTCAGCTGAAAAAGGAAAAGGAACGAGAGCGCAAGATCAAGAGAATCGGCAAAAACCAGCGACAAAAGCAGGCCCTCAAGGTCAATGGAAGTGCCGATGGTGAGAGTAGTGCGGGTGCCAATGCCATAGCCATTGCCCTGCCCAATCTGGGCATGGTAGCGGCCGGTGGAGCCGGTGATAGTCAGGCCATAGTCTATAATAATGAAGAGGTCTCGCCCATTGATGAGACACGTCCGGCCCCCTGGGGTGAGGGCCCCAGGCAAGAGGACACCCTATCTTCTAGTGTGACCACTTCCGAGCATTCGGATGCTGATGTCGAGGACAATCTTGTTGAGGACAAACCTGCTCAGGGTCTAGCCAATCCACCCAAATACTTTACCGACAGCAATGGGAATACCACCAATAGCCAACAATTGAGTGAGAAACGAGATGATACGCCAGAGCATATGGACAAGGATTCTCTGGAGGAGGATGAGAATGGTGAGCTAGCCTAAACAAATCTCTATAGGTTGATCTAACTCGGCATTATCCATACTATAGATTAGATTAGGAGATAAAGGAAAGATAGCTTCAGTTTTGTCAAAACGATTCAGTCTTATCTTATATTGTTTTGGTTATGATATAGTTTACGATAGATTTTAAAGTATGATCGATATAAGTAGAGCAGTCTAATTCTAATTTATATAGAAGCACAAACAGATTTCCCCCAAAACGTCCCTATCTTGCACAACCAAATCGCTTTTGACTATAACTCGGGTATTTATTGTACGATCGCCTTCAAATTATGTATGAGGACTAAACACCTGTAGAACCCTCTATATACCGAGTTTAGAATCGATCGAAGTATGTTAAGTCTGGTTATGAACAGACTATGGAACAAATCGAAATCCTTATTAGGTCAACCACTTCAAATCTCTGGGACATTATCAAGACTAACAAAATGATCACCTTCTTTATTCTTAGTTTTTTTTTTTTTTTTTTTTTTTTTGAGTTCAATTGGCAATGATAATATATATATGACTTTTCTTTTTATTGACAGACTCAGGAATCGCCACTAGTCCAGCCCCAAATGCTCTGCCGGGCAACAATAATAATGCGGGCAAAAAATCTATCACTGCAAATCTGCCCACCAGCAGCGGAGCCGACTCCGCCAGCAATACGATTGATGATTCCACGGCAGCCAGCTTGGTGAACGCCGGTCTAAGTGAGAAGGGAGCCTCGCTTCTGCGGCAAATCTCATTAGGTGCGTTAAGTGATGCCGCCCCGGAAATGGGTGATGTCACAGCCAGGTTGAGTCAATTAAAATTACGTGATTCCACCACCACCACAGGAATTTCGAAAGAATCAAGCGGTGTGGCCGATGAGCCAGCCGGTTCAAGTGACTCTTTGCAGAGTCCGCGAAACAAGCGTGTGCGCACTCACAGCTATTCGGATTGGAGCACTACAATTTCCCCGCGTTATCAATGCGAAGATGGTGAATGCTCAGTCCAATCCTGTCTAAACAATTTCTCGGCTGTCGAACTGATGACCGGCCAGAATAAGGTGGGCTGCGAGAGTTGTACGCGGCGGCTGAATGGCTCCGATCCCAAGGCCAAGACTGTTAACACCAATGCCACCAAGCAGCTGCTGATTTCTAGTCCGCCGGCTGTTTTGATATTGCATTTGAAGCGTTTCCAATTGGGCCCGCGCTGCCTCTTCCGTAAGCTGACACGAACTGTCTCCTATCCCATGCTGCTCGATATAGCCCCCTTCTGCGGATCGAAGGTGAAGAACCTGCCCAATATCGATAGGAAACAGAAGAAGCTTCTCTATGCCCTGTACGGTGTGGTCGAGCATTCGGGCGGCATGTACGGTGGCCACTACACGGCCTATGTGAAGGTACGGCCCAAGGTGACGCCAGACGATAGGCGCTGGAAATTCCTGCCCCATGGCAGCAAGGCCGAGCTAGACCAAGACGATGATCAGCTCAAGAAACTGGAGGAGTTGCTGGCCAAGGAGAAGGCACGCGAAATGCGCCTCAATGTGATGAACGACAGCGATGACTTTACCAACTCCAGCAGCAACTCCTCCGTCTCAGACGAGGCCACCACAACCAAGTCGGCCGACTTGAATACCACCCTCGAGAATGGTGAGGCCAGTGATGCCATTGCCGATGAGGCTGTCCATGTTGAGCCGCCGCCGGGTAAATGGTATTATGTCTCGGATTCCAGGGTCCAGGAGGTCAACGAGGATACCGCTCTCAAGGCTCAGGCTTATCTCTTGTTCTATGAACGCATCTACTAAGCAAATTGTGGTGTCACACACACACACACACACCAACACACACACAATTACACTTAAACAAAAGAAACAAAGAAAATTTTGAAGGAAAAAAAATATAGAGGATCACATGAATTAATTTTTTTTTTTTTAATATTTAAAGATTTATCTATGTTTTTTTTTTGTTTTATAATTTTTTTTTATATTGGAGAGTTTAGCAATTTTGGTTACATTATTTAATTTTATGACTTTTATTTTAGAATTAAGTTTTAAAAATTATCTGAAAATTGCATTTGATTATGTCGGCCCAGAGCGACATTGAAGTGTAAACTGAGAGGGAAAGAGACAGAAGAAAACAAAAGAAAACAACACAAAATGGAAAAAATGCTTTAGGAAAATTTTTGAAAATATGCAAAAGCCAATGTGCAATGGAAAGATGGAATATTTTTAAATGCCAAAAAAAAAAAAAAAGAAAAGACAAGAGCAATAAAAACAACAATCAGCACGGAATTTGCAGTAAAATGAAAGACATGAACACACACACACACACACACACACACACATATATATATATATATACCTATACCTATTAAGGTCTTTTTAATTAAAAAAAAAAAAAAAAGTTTGGATTAACCGGGGAAAAAACTCTTAAAATTAAACAGTTTCTGTTAAACTTTTTTCTTTTATTTATAAAAAAAAAAACCTAATGGAATATATACATATATTTATTTAAAGAAAATTTATATAACCTTTTTTTTTATTAAATTTATAAAAAAAAAAAAATCTGTTTATTTTTTAATTGTAATTATTATTCTTTGTTTGTGTCTGTGGTCCAAAAAAAAAAAAAAACAAAAAATGTTACTTAAAAATATTTAAACAATTAATGAATAAAATTTTCATAATTTTATCTTAAATGAAAAAAAAAAATATATTGTAAAATAAAAAAAAATAAATATATATAATATATATATATATATTCAAAACAACCAATTGCTCGCTTCTGCCAATACAATTAATTATAAATTGAGTAAAATTATTAATTAAATAAATAAATAAATTAAAACCAAAAAAAAAAAATGGGAAAAATATTGCAACGAGATTTGTATTTACTTGAATGTATTTGTCAGCATTCTTAAAAAAAAAAACAACAACAATATATATATAAATATATAAACAATTTATATACACATACAGACAACCACACTAATAGGCTATGATCGGTTTAATTATTAATAAAAAAAAAAAAAAGAAATACAATAAAAAAAAATTCAAATTTTAACCATATTTTTTTTTTAATGATTTTTTTTTCTCAGCTGGTTGGCAATTCTGAGCTTGATTTTGTTTTTATTACGACTCAAATTGCATAAGGTTTCAAGTTTGAGGCTTATCAGGTACAGTCTACAGTGGGGCCAGGCCCAGCCTTCCACCAGGCAGACAGAGACAGAGAGAGAGAGAGAGAGAGTGAGTTGTTCTTTATCTACTTGGAAGATCTACTGGACTATAATTTTTAGCGAAAAAATTTATTGTTTTTTTTTTTTGATCAAGTTGGTCCCACTGTGCCGCTCTGGCCTTAACCCTTGACTCGACCGGCTGGCGTTGGCAGCTATGGCTTTGGCATTGACTGAAATCATTTGGCTTGGCCAAAGTCAGTGGCACAGCATCTCCAGCAAGATGAAGGTCCCGTTGCTTGCAGTTTTCATACTCGCCTTGGTTTTATTCAGCGCCCGGGCAGAGGGTAAACGTTATCTGCGCTGCGAACTGGCTAGAAAATTACTCGATCAACACAATTTCGAGCGTAGCCTGCTCTCAGTGTGTGAGTAACGACGGCACTTAGCTAATCTCAAGAAGTAAATAATACAATCGAGGAATTCTTTCGACTATTTAGGGATTTGTCTGATTGGCATTGAGAGTGATTTTGAGACGGCCAAAATAACAGAGAATCCAAATGGCAGCAAGAACTACGGACTCTTTCAGATCAATAGTAAATTCTGTCATGAGACCAAACGCGCCGGCTTGTGCAACCTAAAATGCCAAGGTAAGTTTTTGGGAATTTCCTTTTGAAGAGTTTGGGAAATTTTTTGTCTTCTTCTTTTATTTGAAGATCTGCTTAATGAGAATCTGATTGATGCGGCAATTTGTGCCAAGCGTATCTATGCCACGGAGGGCTTTCGTAACTGGAAGGGCTGGGAGAGATCTTGTCGTAATCCACAGAATCTGCCCAATTTAAAAGTTATTTGTGGCATATAAAAAATTCAGATTTTTTTATTAATAAAAAAAAACAGGTTTTGTTTAATTTTGAAGACTTTCAGAACCCACCTCGCAATATCATAAACAGCTTGCGCTCTATCGCTCTCTCACTCTCTCACTCTGCCCATGCTCAGCGCTTTTTTAATTAGCTTTTTTTTCTGCCGTTTAAGACTGGGCGAGTCTGGAAAGCTTTCCATTAGGCAAACTCATTTGGTACTGAGTAAACGTTTATTTTGGGGGAAAAAAAAAACAAATTTTTCATCTTTTGATCTGTGCTGAATTTCTGTGTGTCCCCAGTGATTTTGATAAGACAAAAAAAAAAAACCATGAATAATTTGTGTCATTTTCAATTTTATCTAACTAATTCTGTGGCTTAGTGTGACTGACTGAAAGCCCTGAAAGTTCCCCCCTGTCTTTGAACTGTTGCCAATCAAATTTTAAATGAAATAAATAAAAATAAAATATTTTGTGGATTTTCTGGTATTTTTGTTGGGAGTTTATATAATAAGTGCCATGATTGATCCCTCCCAAGTATCTCAAAAAGTGTTTTTTTGGTCGTTTTATCTGAGTCAAAGTATTTGTGTGTTTCTCTTCTGAAAAGACCCAAGACCCTTTGAAAAGATTTGTATTTTTTATTTTTTTTTTATATGTGCAAAAAATATTCTTGGGATCTTGGGATGTTGATATTTGAAAGTCAAGAAGTGGATCTATCTATCCTTGAACCCTGAAACAATCTTTTCAGAATTTATTATAAATCTTTCTATAAAAATCTATAACATAAGAAATGAATAAAATCGAAAAAGAAAAATAAAGAAATTACAGTGTTATTTTTTCTATTGGTTTTGAGCTCTGAAAAGTTCCAAGGATCTGTGAAATATCAAAAAAAAGGTCTATGGAGTAACTGAAATATTTTTGTTTGATCTTGAGAAGTGAAAAGTAAATAAAGAAATTGAAACTTTAATAATATTTATAAAGAATCCAAGGAACTAAGGGTGCCCTTCAAAGATTGAAATATATGTGCGACTGGTCTCAAATCTGGGGACCTTCGAGTGATAGTTGTTTGATCTGAAAGTCTGAGTTCTGAATTCTGAATTCTAAAAATACTATAGAGTCTGTGAAATATCTGAAAGAACTTGGAAAGATATAAGATCCAATAACTGAACTATATAAGTGATATGAGGGGCTGTGAAATCCTTTTGGATATATCAAATGATCAAGCCTCGAATAAATGATCCCCCCAACCCCCCCACCCCCACCCCAGATGAATATGCCTTAAAATGTATACAACTCTAGGGTTGTGAATTTTATGGAACCCTCCCCTATGAGACCGCCCCTGTTGGCCCTTGTCCCTTTGATCCAATTTTCATTTAGACTTAATTTGTGAAATAAATTTTAGGAATGGTGAGTAATTTGTTGGAATGAATTTCACAATTCCGAAATAACCTGCTCACTCTCATACCCTCTCTCACTCTCTCACTCTCTCTCTCTCTCTCTCGGTACCTCTTTTTTTTTGTATCTTAAAAAAATATTTTCATTATATGATGAAATTAGCCATGGAATTGTGAAATTCAAAAGCCATGAAAATTCT
Source organism: Scaptodrosophila latifasciaeformis (assembly GCA_037075145.1). Lineage (NCBI taxonomy): Eukaryota > Metazoa > Arthropoda > Insecta > Diptera > Drosophilidae > Scaptodrosophila > Scaptodrosophila latifasciaeformis. The sequence continues at coordinate 2,857,923 of JBAMCM010000073.1, forward strand.
AGTCACATGGAAAGATCTAGAGAAAAATATTATTTCAAAATTCTTTTGTACTTTTGCCCATTTGAAATTTTCCAATTTCATTATGAAAATAAAGATAAGCGATTATTCAAAGTAGTACGTGTAATTTGGCTTGTCCAAACAAACATTTCATATACCTTCGAAATTAATAGCATGTGTACACTTCCATATATACATATATATATATATATACATATATGATATGGGGCCTAAAATTGTTTGTTTACCTGGAGAGGTAAACATTTTTATTTGTCTGGCTCTTGGAGAGGGCAAATGGAATAGTATACTGATTATTTGAATCGGTTTGACAAGAGCAGGCAAAGTCGACTTGAATCGGTCTCTGAAAATCGGTCAGATCTGAGAAGACTAGAAATTCTTTTAAGGAAGAGAGAGCAGTCTCTAAGGTTATAGATTCTAGAGACTTCTCAATTCTGAGCTGGAATCAAAGATTAAAGCTGGGTCCCCTTTGAGCTCTAGAATTTGGGTGAATAGATTAAGCAGAAGGCATTTGAGTTCTTGACTTTCTGGGCTCAATTTTAAAACCTAAAGGAAGTGTCTTGGGGTTTCAGATTTAAGCTAAGTCTGAGCTAAAGTCATGACCTAAATAAAGGGGCTGGGAATTTTAGATTATAGTTATGAGAAGAAGCTGGGGTCTCTAGATCTCAGCTAATTCTAGGCTTAAACCACAAACCAAAAGATGGGCCTTGGAATTCTAGATTCAAGTCCACACCAAGGGTCTCACAATTGTAGATTCCAGCCTTAAGAGAGGGCCTTGGAGTTTCTAGGCTCTAAGCCATACTGAGATCGAGCTATGACCCAAAGTAAGAAGAACCTTGAACTTATAAATCCTAACCTATTCTAGGCCCCCTTAAGGGGCTCCTCAGCTCATGTGTATTCTCTGTATCCATAATAAGGTAAAAGACCTAGGAAAAAGATTTGATATAAGATAAAATAATAAAATATTCATAGAATTTCAGTTGGCCCATTCAGCTTTCCCATAGCCTCTTTGACTCAATTTGAAACGTTTGAAAAAAGCATAGAAAACTTTGGGAATGATCAGTTTTTCCTCAAATAAAAAAAAAAAAAGAAGGTGTTTCCCTTTCGTGTTTCGAGGGTGAAAGAAATTGCACATTCTTCTTCTTCTTAGTTTTGCGGCTGCGACGCAATAACAGAAACCAGAGAGTGGGGACTTGGTTGATAGAGAGAGAGAGGAGACGGTGCGGTTGCGGGTGTCGGTTGGCGGTTGGCGGTTGGCAGTGGCGTCAGACGCCGGCTTTGTTTTGCTCTTTTAATGCTGCCGCGTTCCCACCCACCGCTGAGCTCTGCTCACTTGTTACGTTTGAAAACGTTTCGCTGACAATTGCCACGTCAGCGTCAGCGTTGGCGTTGGCGCTGCCGTCAGCTTGGGCAGCAGCGCTGCCATTGAAACGTTTTGCAAACGTTTTGCAAACGTTTCTGAGTGGCGACGGCGTCGTTGGCGTCGTTGCGTGTATAAAAGCTGCCGGCCGGCAAATCGTCAACATCAGTTGGTCTGAAAGCTTCCTAGAGTCGTTTGGGGTGTGAGGCAGCAGTGAAAATCAAAACAAAGCAAAGCTAGTTTATTTTACAGTTCGATTTTTGCCATATTTTTTGCGTTTTGGTCTTTGGTCAGTTTTGCTGGGCAAAATTTGAGGAAGTTGGAGGGAGTGCAGAAGTTAATCAACGCTATGGCAGAGTTGGGCAAACGGGGCGGAACGGAGGTCGTGGATTTGGCAGGCGGCCTCAACGATGTGGAGTTCGAGGAGGTGCAGGCTGAGGGTCTGCCCGGTGTAGGTCAAAAAGGACAAAGTCAGAAGGACAAGGGCCAGGGCAAGTCTGGCAAGGGCGGTAAGAAGAAGAACAAGAGGCAGCAGAAACTTCAGGAGCTCGTGGAGCAGGTACTCGATTTGCTGAACGAGGAGCAAGGTCCGGAGGAGTTGGACAAGGACAAGAAGAAGGCCAATGCCAAGAAGGAGAAGAAAATGCTGAAGAAACTGGAGAAGACCAAGAAGAAGCTGGAGAAGAAGGGTAAGAAGCAGAAAAAGAAGCATTCAAAGGGCCAAGAGTCGAATGGAGCCGAGGAGGAGCAGGCTAGAGGTGGAGGGCGTTCGCGTTCCAGCAGCGTGAGCTCGCAGAGCTCCAGCTCCAGTTCGAGTTCTTCCAGCTCGAGTTCATCGTCGAGTTCGTCTAGCTCCTCGTCAAGTTCGGGCAGCTCGGCCAGCGAATTGGATTATTCTTCGGGCTGGATGGGCGGCTGGCCAGGCTGGGGTTGGTCGGGTGCACCGCCTTGCCATCGTCGTCGTCGTGGAGGCCGTTCCAGGTCGCGCAGCCGCTCGCGCAGTCGTTCCCGTAGTGCGCACAAGAAAGGACATCATGGTCATCGTCACGGACATGGTCATGGCCACCATCATGGTGGTGGTCATGGTCACCATCATGGTCCTGGCCACCGTCATGGCCATGGTCATAGGCATGGCCATCGCCGGGGCCCTCACTTTGGACCCCATCACTTTGGCCCTCACCACTTTGGTCCTCACCATTTTGGCCCTCACCATTTTGGGCCACATCCGTTTGGGCCTCATCCGCCAGTGCCACCACATCATCAGGGTCAGGCCTGGCCTGGTTGGGAATACCAGCAGTTTTTTCGGAACACCGGCCAGCCGTGCAACCTGGAGATGGATGCGGCTCGGTCGAGAAATCGGTCACGGTCTAGATCGCGCTCCGTCTCCTGTCACCGAAATCGTGGACCTTGTGGACCTCAACGCCGTGGAGGGCCAGAGCACAACGGATGGCGTGGACACGGACACGGACACGGACACGGACACGGAGATGGCCACAAAGGTGCACACCATGGCCATGCAATGAGTGCACCCAAGTCCCGTTCCCCCTCGCCCATCAAGAAGGAGGCCATGGATGAATGCCAGCCCCCTTCATTTGGACCCAGGGGACCACCATGTCGTGGACCACCAGAGCGACCCGAAGAAGGCCACTGCCACAGGCACCACAAAGGACCTGGTCCTGGTCACGGCCAACGTGGCCCATTCAATCGCTGCCCCTTTGGCTACCCCGGTTTCTGGCCACATGAGCCCTTTTGGGGACCCTTCAACTGGCCATCGTTTCCCGAACGCCGAGGCTGTCCCTGGTCCCGACAATTCTTTGGTCCCTTCTAAACCCCACAACAAATCCAGCAAGAAATAACTGAGTTTTCCTATTTACAAATATCTTAATCAAATTGCTTTTAACCAAATCAAATAAAAATAAAAATAAAAAAATTAATCATTTATCCTCTTAATTGTTTTGGTTTTTTTTTTTTTGGGGGGGGGGGAATCTGACAGGAAGCTTGGGTATATCTGCTTCAATTGTTAACCAATCCCAGGCCAAATCAGATGGGAGGAATACTTTTTCAGAGACACACAGCTGCACCGAGTTTCACCTGGTTCGGGCCACTATATCTTATGGCTGCCTTATAGTCAAGATATCACTCTCAATATATCAGATCTTCATTGAAATGAAATGACTGAATAGCCTTTATAGAGATGCATAAATCCACACATGTGGTAAGGTCACAGGAACACTCTCCAATGATTGAAGACATAACGAAATGCCTCTCCGGAAACCCCCTTAGATCTTCTCTCCTTCTTGACCTACCAAGCTGTTTTGATGACCTTTGTTAGGAGCCTTCAAGGAAAGGGAACAAGTCAGGCCAGAGGAACCTGGTCACTCCTGCCCTAAGGCGATTGGGATTGAGATTGGATGAATCTAGTGTTGAGGGACTAATCGGTCAGAACCAAGTTTAACCCAGTACTATTTTTGGGGCCCTGGAGCCCGCAGTGGCTCAGTGGGTAGAACACTGAGCTAACAAGCGGGCGGTCGTGGGTTCGATTCCCACGAAAGGCCTTGAAAGAAACGGCTCTTTCTGGCACCTTTTCGACTATTTCCGCTATTCTACTATTCCTCTAGCAGAAATAGAGACCTCGAAAAGTTTTGGCCGCCACTCCCAGATGGCGCTATGGTGGCATCCCCACCTCTGGGATAGGCTGCATCGGGCCAATCACCCAATCAGCTGAAAAATATCGATTACTGAAACTTCACAAATAAGGAAAACAACAACAACCCCCCCACAACCGACGACGAACATCAGCATGTCAAAACGGACTCGAATAGGACAATGGAACGTAAGGACCCTTATGGAACCATCGAGATTAGCGCAATTTGAAAGAGAAATGGACAAGCTAATGATCATGATAGCTGGCATCAGTGAGACGAGATGGCGAGACTCTGGAACAACAACAACGTCAAACGGCAATCTGGTACTTCACAGCGGGAACAGCACTGGAGGCAGATATGGAGTAGGCATCTTCATAGACAACAAGATTAAGAAGACACTCCTCTCCTGGAAACCAATATCTGACAGAATCATCACCGCAAGATTCAGTAGCAAAGCGCGACCTATCACCATCGTGCAATGCTACGCTCCAACGGAAGACGCACAAGCCGACGATAAAGACGAATTCTACGCCACTCTCACCACCACCCTGGACAACACCAACAGAGGCGACATAAAAATTCTAATGGGAGACTTCAATGCCAAGATAGGCCCAAACAACACCGGGCTTGATACTCTCATGGGCAAGCATGGCTCTGGTACAAGAAACAACAATGGCGACAGACTGATAGGCTTATGCCAAACATTTCAACTAGTGATCGGTGGCTCGGTGTTCCCACATAAAGAAATCCACAAATACACCTGGACTTCTCCAAATGGGCGCACCAGAAACCAGATAGATCACATATGCATAAGCAAGAAATGGAGACGATCACTGAGGGATGTAAGAAACAAGCGAGGCGCGTCCATCGACAGTGACCACGAGCTAATAGTCGGAACAATTCAAATCAAATTGAAGAGACATCACGCCGCGGTCACCAACAGAGGAAGCACAACACGACCGCCCCGCTTCAACCTATACAGACTTCATGATCCCACCATATCGGCCAGAATGACGTCAAGATTGCAAAATCAGATAACCACGCAAGAAGTACTCCCTTGGGAACACACATGCTCCACACTGAGACAGATAGCGGAAGAAGTCATTGGAACCCAACAGCGACGTCGCTCCAATTGGATCTCGGAAAGGACTTGGGAACTAATAAACAGAAGAAACAATCTCAAGACCATGGCCCAGCAGAATAGTCAAGTTAACGACGAACATCGTTTACTTTGCAAGCTGGTAAAGAAATCCGCAAGAGCTGACAAAAGGGCAATAACTGATAAGCTTGCAGCCAACGCAGAAAGCGCAGCCCAGGACAACAACATACGTGGCCTATATCAGACTATTGCCAAGCTAACAGGGAGCCCCCAACAGCAAGACCGACCAATCAGAGACAAAAACGGAAACCTCCTATCTGATGATGATGCACAACTCCAAAGATGGCAACAGCACTTCCAAGAAATTTGTCACACAGTCATAGAAGACGAAAATAGGGAAGACCGACAATTCTGGACGTTGCCGGCAGTAGCGAACAGAAACTTGAGATTTTCGCACTCAGCCCCATCCACGAGAGAAATCGCACACGCAATTAGGAGATTAAAGTGCAATAAAGCAGCTGGAGAAGACGGCATCCCTGCTGAACTCCTCCGGATTGATGCACACCTATTGGCCGAAACACTTCTTCCGCATCTCAACCGAATTTGGGAGGCCAAGGTGATACCAGACGTCTGGAAACGCGGAATCATCATCAAACTCCCAAAGAAAGGGGACCTCAGTGATTGCAACAACTGGCGAGGGATAACACTTCTCAACACCAGCTACAAAATCCTAGCAACCCTGTTGAATGAGCGACTACAGGAAAAAATCGAACCAACACTCCGAGATGAACAGGCAGGCTTCAGACCGCAGAGGAGTTGCGTAGACCAAGCAAACACACTTCGCGCAATAACCGAGCAAGCTGCGGAATGGCGCTCGCCGTTGTACCTCCTGTTCATCGATTTCAAGAAGGCGTTCGACACAGTGAAGAGGGAAGCGATATGGCAGGCACTCGCGAGGAAAGGAGTCCCAGACAACATCATTGCAATAATCAAAGCAATGTACGAAAACGCAGAGTTGTCGGTACTGCACAAAGGAAAAATCAGTGCCCCTTTCCAGACGAAAACTGGCGTTAAGCAAGGCTGCCCCCTGTCACCCTTACTCTTCAATCTGGTAGTAGACGAGATCATGAGAGAAGTCTGTACAGTCAGACGCGGAATCATGTGGAACCTCACACAACACCTAGAGGACCTGGATTACGCGGACGACATCTGCCTCATTTCTCATAAGCTCAGTGATATCCAAGCCAAAGCAAATGACCTCTCCAGGATCGCCAGCAGAGTCGGCCTCGAAATAAACGCATCCAAAACGAAAGCGATGCGCTTCAACCACGTCAACCAAGGAACCATCTCCATCAATGGGAACATAGTCGAATTCGTCGACAAGTTCCCTTACCTTGGTACCATCATCACCAACAATGGTGGGGTGGATGAAGATGTAGAGAGCCGACTCATGAAAGCACGATCGGCATTCGGCAGGATGTATCGTGTCTGGAGAAATCAGCAAATAAGCAGAAGAACAAAGCTGAGGATCTTCAACGCATGCATAAAGACGATCCTGTTGTACGGTAGCGAGACGTGGCTCACTTCGCAAAGGATGATTCTCAAGCTGCAAGTATTCATCAACAAGTGCCTTAGAATCATATGTGCGATATTCTGGCCCAACAGAATATCGAACAATGACCTATGGCACTTGGCGAACGAAGTCCCGATCCAACAGCAGCTAATGAAGAAGAAATGGAGTTGGATTGGACACGCGCTGCGAAAACCACACGGGAGTATCACCAGGATGGCACTTGAATGGAACCCACAAGGAAGCAGAAGAGTTGGGCGACCCAAGTGCACCTGGCGACGTACAATCAGGACCGAGCTCACCCGCCACAACATCAGCTGGGACATGGCGAAACAAACTGCGCAGAACAGAGTCCGGTGGAGGACCCTAACTGAGGCCCTAAGCTCCCAAGAGGAGTAGCAAGGAAAAAAAAAAAAAAAAAAAAAAAAAATTTTTGGGGCCCTGAGGAATAGGGTTTCCAATTACTGCAGGTAAGTCAACGCCTGTCTTAGTCCTATCAGATGATAAAGTGCTCCGATCTGAGTGCCATTTGAATTTGCAATTTTCAATAACAAGTTGGAGTGAGAAGGGCTATTAGCTATAGTATATAGTAGTTTGATCCGTCTATATATACAGTTCCTATATGGGAAAAAATTGTAAGTATGTATCGGATTAGAATGAGTTTGTTCTTTAATTGAAGGAGTTATTCCTAAGACCGATATGAGTTGGTTTGACATCTAAAAGATATAGTAGTCTCATCCGACTTATTTAAATTTTCATACAATAATCTCAATTATCAAATTTAATTGAGAATGTCCAATAAGATATTGGATATATTCCTGGGTTCGTTTCATAGATGGATAGGTTTATAGGATATAGTTGCTCGATCCTAATGAAATTGAAAAAATATGTTTTCCTTTTTATAGGAAATGCTTAGCTCAAATTTGCGAGAGAGATCGGACAATAATTTTTGGAGTTCTACCAAAAACCGATTCAGGTTTGGAATGTGTTTTTCGTGTCTCTCGAAAAGAGCATTAACAACAATTAAAATGATTAAATAGAATTAAGAATTATTAAATTGAGATACGGATTCTTCACTTAATAAAAAAGAATAAAAAAAAATTAAATTGAGGAATTATTATTTTCTTTTTTTTAACCACAAAAAAAAAACCAATTATTATAATTTTTTTAATTTTTTTTTTTTTTTTGATTAAATTAATTTTCATGTTTCAATTAGTCCTTTGAGCATTTTCCATTAAGAAAAAAAAAGTAATAATAATTCCAATTGAAACAATACAACGAATAATCAGATTGATAACAAAAAAAGAAACCCCAACGTGGGTGTGAGTTTTCAGGGAAAATTTCAAATGAATCATTTTGGCTTGCTTATCAAAAACAAAACAAAGAAAACCACAAAAAAAGTTAATTCATAATTTATGAAAAAAAAAAAACAAACAATTAACAAAAAATGCCTGAAATTCTGATAAGGAAAAATCATGGCGAAAAAAAGAGCATTCAAATCCGTTGGAAAAAAAGGGGGTGGGGGAGGGTGGGAAACTTTCATGAATTGTGGGTTTTTTTGTTGTTTTTATAGAAATGATAAATTTTTTATAAGCCCTGTTGAGCTGGCCCAAACGAGTGTTAGTTAGCTGATAAGGTCAAAATCAAAAGTACTTCAAAAATTGCACAAATTATTCGGTCACTTCGAACTGGGAACAGTTTTGAGAAAAAACTATTCCCTTCACCTTTTTTTTTTTTTTTTTATTTTGCATTAAAAATTGTGTGTTTCTTCAAAAGAAAACTCAAATTTATTTAAAAAGTTTAAGAATTCTAAAACTGTTCCTATTTTACATAAAAATAATGGGAACTGAATTAGTTCCCCTTTAAGCGTAAAAAATACTGGGAACACCTAAGAAATTCATTGATAAAACTATTTGAAGAGAGCATTTAAGAGCAGCGCTTAGTCTTAGTAAACTGGGTACACTTTTATTAGTAATTATTTTCGGGAACACTTTTTTGTCTTGACTTGACTGCCGCCAATGTGAATGGCTTTTTTGACTGTTTTCAGAAAAGTTGAAAGGCCCCGCCACCCACGCCAGCCTGTCGACGTTTTTAATCATTCATTTTGATTTTCTTATCAAATCAAAAATTTCTTCTTCTTCTTCTTCTTCTTCTTCTTTTTGCTTTCCCTTTTAGTTGGTTGAACTGTGTTGGTTCCAAGTCATTTGAGGTTAGGGCCGAAGCGCAGGCACCCCATTCACGGCTCCAAACAAAACTTTATTTAATTTTCCGCGACCTTTAAGCGGATTTTTTCAATTTCCTCGATAAAAAACAATGAGAAAAAAAATGAGCAAGAAAGGAAAACTCGAAATTGCCGGAAGTGAAGTTTTCAGCGGAAATAATTTTGCCACATGTCATAAAAAAACACACACACACACGCACAGAGGGAGGACACCAGCCACAGCCTTGCAAATCTATAAAAAGTGCCGAAAATAACACCCAATTTACACAAGTTGTCTCCTTCTTCTCCCCCTCCGCCCTCACATATCTCCTCTATCTCTTTCTTTATTTATTTTAATAAAAAATAATTTGAAACAAAAAAAAAAAAATGAAGAAGAAGAAGAAGAAGAAATGAAAGATTGAAAATAGCGGCCTGCTGAGTGGCAATGAGTTTTGGTTGGTTCTGAAATTGAAATTTGCCTTTAAATGGGGAATTTTTGCAAATCTTTAGAGCCAGCCAAAAAGATTCGAGAGTTTAGTAATGAGAACAAAAAGATTATAATAAGAAAATATAAGAAGACAATAAGAAAACATATTCAACTCATAAATAAGCAAATATGAGACTTTTAATAGCGCCATCTAGCGGCGGGGTCTCCAGACAACTTAAGAAGGGTTTTGCAAGAATTTCAGCAAAAAAAAAATATCATAATTGAGTGGGAAAAAAATATTCTAAGAAAAAAAAAAAAAAAAAAAATATTACAAAAAAATAAAATAAAATAAAAAATACGTAAAAAAATTGTTTTGTTTGTTTTTCAAATGGTTTCAGATTTATTTTAAAATCATTTTTGTCTTTTAAAATATTCAATTTATTATTTGCTAAAAAAAATTTGTATATTTGTTATTATTTCGGAACAAAATATTCTTAATAATTTTGAAGCATTTATCAAATATTTTCCATATATTTTGCATTGTTGCAGTTTTTCTTTTCATTTCTTTTTTTGTCATAAATGATGGATTTCCTTGGTTTTTCCGCATTTCGCAACAGGAAGAACAAAATTAAAGGGTATAAAAATAAATAGCAGACAAATTGTTTGCTGGGTGGCGTGGCGGTTCGCATAGCAAGCAGCTTCATGTTTGATAAATGCCCGCCAAAAAGTATGCAACACTTTTTCCTGTGTTTACCTCAATCTCACCCATTCAGTCTGTCTCATTTTGGCTCAGCGTTGCCGGGGCGTTGCTGGATAAACAAGTGAAACAAAAACGTTTTTTAATGTTCTTTACACCGTTGACGCACTTGCGTGTGTGTGTGTGTGTGTGTGTGTAATATTGCAGTGGCAAAGGCTATTTGCTAGTAAAACAATATGACAGAGCATGTGAAAATCGTGCAAAAATGCAAACAATAAAAATTTATATGTGCCTCTGATGGGTCTCTGTCTTTGTGCGTGTGCGTGTATGTGTATGTGTTTGTGTATGTGTTTGTGTATGTGTTTGTGTATGTGTTTGTGTATGTGTGGTTTTTGGTATGCCCGAGAAATATTAAAGAGCTTCTGGGTGTGTTCAATTTAAAAAACAACAGGACAAGGATTACGGGGGCAGCGGAGGCAGCGGCAGCGGCGGCGGCGGTGGCGGTGGCGGTGAAAACATGAAACCGCATACGAACTGATAAAAGTTATGAACGATGCGTGTGAAAAATGCCAAAGAGTAACAATGAAAACGAAAACGAAACAAAACAAACACCCACAACAACAACAACAGAAACAACGATAAAAAAAAAATATTGCATTCACGCAAATTGTGTGCCCGAGGGAAGAGTTTGGTTTGGTTTGGTTTGGCTTGGATAACTGAGCTGGCTAGTTGGCCAGAGCTTGGTCCATTTCGTATGCAACTCTGGTTCCGGATTGCAACCTTTCAAGTCGCTGGCTAGCTGCATTTACTCCCCGCCCCCGCCCCCTCCCTCTCCGCTCCACTCCACTCAGCCAAATAATAAAAAGGAAGAGATTGCACACGAAATAAATTGTAACAACAACAAAAGGCAACAATGAAATTCGAAGCATACACACACACACACACACACACACATACAGACAGTCAGGCGTAACGGTTCTTCTCCAACTGAGAGCATCGCTGGTCAGAAACGTGTGCGGTCATGTTTGGTTTCACTGCTGTGCATATGCCTCTGTGTGTCTTTGCCTCTGTGTCGGGTGTGTGTGTATGTGTGTGTGTGTGTGCGTGCTTGTTCAATTTCTTGTGTATTTTGTGCGTAGGCATTCGAGTGTAGCGAATTGTGTGTTACAAATTTACAAAAAGCCAAAGCTACTTTGCAACAAAATTACAACAGCTTAAAAAGGTCAACACCGATGACTTTTCAACTTTAATCCTTCTCAACAAAAGCCATCTTAACTCAATGAAATATTGAAATATAACTGAAAATTGAACAGAAAATTATGAACTGGTTTTTTTTTTTTTTTTTGAACATTTTGATTATTTCTGCCATTTTGGAAGAAAACAGTAAAAGAACTCTGAAACATTGGAATGAAACAAATTAGACTTTTCCAAGAAATCCTGGGTAATTTTTGAAGTCCCGGAATATAGACTACAGACTAAAGGGGAATAAGAGAAGAACTTCAGACTGTCAGCCCAAAGGAGAGTATGAAAAATAATAGAACAAATGATGGAAGTGAGAAGAGCACAAAAAAAAAAAAAAAAGACTACTGGAGCATTGGAAAGGAACAAGCAAGCATTGGCCCACCCTCAAAAAGCACATCGAAAGAGCACTGAAATATTGGAAATTGGATATTAGCTTATGTGGGTGAATTTTTTAGAACCCAAAATAAATAATTTCAGATCGCCAAGTTGAATGCAGAAGATTCAAATTAAGTCGAATACGGAGGAAATAAATGGAACAGGGAAATCTCTGAATGTGGAACATACATCAGCTGGATGGTCTGAGAGCTGTACCAGCTGTAACCAGGCTTCCGTCACCCGGTTCGGTTCGCTTCGAAACACCACTCCATGATGGGATCAAACCCAGAGATAATATTCAAAAAAGACCATGTTTTTTTTTTTTTTTTATTTCCGAGTTTGGGATACCCTGTACCTAGTAGACACGTGTGGGAAGAGGGTGTGTGTGTGTGTGTGTGAATATAAAAAGTCTTGGGTTTGGGACTTGATTGTGATGTTGAAATTCTTGTTCCGACTTCTTCTTCTTCCTCCTAGTTTCCAGTTTTGAGTGTTTTAAGAGTTCTTGTTGTTGTTGTTACTTGAATATATTCATAAAATAGGTGCTTCAGTTTCACGTGTGAGTTTCATGCGTTTGCTTGGTGGTCCATTGAATGGGGTTTGTTGGTTTGCGAGCATCTGAAAAGCTTCTTCTATTAAATGGGAACGGGTTCGCTTCATAATCTGCCAGCCGATAGTCTTCATTACCTCGCTGCCATGAGTATTAATATAGACAATGCTCTTTGCCTTCAATTGTTCAGCCCTATGGAGATCGGCTAATATTAAAGTTTCGGCTGCTGTTTCCACGGAAAGCCGGATGGACAGGACCTCTTCACACATCAGTTTAAGCTTATCGAGAGCATATTTATCGGCAGCCATCAAAAGATTATGTGGAATTTTTTGTAAATTTGGCGAGTTGCCTGTATAGATGAAAAAGAGAAGTTCACGAAGTACCTCCTCATCCATATCAGTGATTTCGACATGATTCAGTTGTTGCTCCTGCATTTCATGCTCGAACATGGCGGCAAAGACTTTGCTACGCGCTGCCAAAATGGCCTTGTGAGCATGGAGCTGACGACCACCCACGGAGAAGGTGACATCACTGAATTTCTCACTCTCAAAGAGATTGCCGAAATCTTCAGAAAGCTTGGAGTCGGGCACATTCAATTGGGCTAGGTTGTCCGAGAGCACGCAAACTTCGCAGAATATGGTAAGCTGATCGTTGGGCAGCAGGCCATTTTCCTCAGAACATAGAATGTCGCGTCTGATGAATTGCGAGTAGCCCCAAAGTTTGCCCTGGGTGAAGCGAACGAACCTTTGGGATTCCATTGAATCTGACTTCCTCGCCGCTTGCATTCAATATGGAAAACTTGAATCTGGCTCTGATCTCGAGCAAATCGCACGAAATTGAGCACTAAACATAATGATACATACTCTCTGTTATCCCCATTCAGGCCTCTGGGACTCAAGCGCAAACACCATTTGAAGGTGTCGTTAGCTTCTGCTGAGAAAGTGGACGATTCGTAGATTTCACCCATTTCCTCGTGGCGTAGGCTAAACCCTAATATTGTCCATAAATAACTGAACTTAATCATTTTAGTCCCAGTGGACCACCAATTTTCAGGAATTGCATTATTGGTCGGGGTTGATACACGGCTGAATCCCATCGTCTTACTGGCTGAGATTAGGTTTTCGGTTGATACTGATAGCTGGGTTTTGAATAGACTGGACTTGACGTTTGTTTATCGAACGTAATAATTAAATAAAATTAATTTATCCAGCTTGTCGCTTGATACAGTTCACTAGTACCGAGCAAACTGAAAAAAATCCGAGTCACTTATTTTGACGTAAATCGAAAGGCTAACGAGACAGGGAAACTGTACCAAATGGTTGCTCTCCCAAACCTGGCAACTCTGGTTACATTCAGACATAAGCTGTAATGCATTTGAAATAAACAAAAACATGTTCACAATAAGGCAAGCACGCCATCTATCGGACTGAAATTTTGTTTTTCCTATAACTCAGGTAAATCTGGTTTGATTTTAATCATGTTTGATATCAATCGAAAGATTTTTAGATTACTAACAACTTTTTGGATGGAACTAATATCGAAATCCTAAAGCTGTAGAAATTACTATGCCTTGATATAGTGAGGAGTGGAAGGAATGACAGTGGAGGTGGGGGAGGAAATCAAAATAATCTTGACCAGTGCACACACATAAGAAGTCCGATGCCCAAGTTCGGCAGTCCTAGCTATGATAAACAGACAAAAGGACGGGTACGGCTATATTCTCTATGAACCCCGATCATATTGTGGGTAATTTAGGGGGAGGGAGGCGGTGAGTGTTAATCTCCGACGTCTCCTTACATATAAAAAATGACAAACTTTTCCATTTGTAACTTTGCCGACTGTACTTTTTTTTTAATCTTTGTCAAAATACTTAAAATAATTGAAGCCCCCCCCGTAAGTTCCCGACCCAATGTGAAAAGGATTAAGCAAATTCGGCGATTTATTTAAATTGTGTGTTAATAATATTTATTCAATCGTTTTTGCCACTTTGTCGGAACTTTCATTTTGACAGCCGAAATATATAACGGTATTAAATATGACAGACACCGAAAAGGCCTAAGAAGAGGAACGACGAGAAATGGAAATGTAATCGGTATTGTGAAACATTTGTAAGCCAAATTAAATCAAAATCTTTATTAAAATATTTTATGCAAATGAATAAATAAGCAAATATGCCAAAAAGTGAGGTAAACACACCAACACACACACACACACACACACACATTCTATACATATTTGCATACCCAAAAAAAAAAAGAGAGAGAGGAAGTGTTTTGACTAGACCAGCAAAAGAGAGAGCAAAACAAGAAAGAAAAGGCGTTGAGGGTGGGGTGGGGAAAGGATGGGTGGGGGGAGGGGGGGGGGCGGGGGTGGTAGCGACTGAATCAGACTGACTGACAACTCAGCCATCATTTCGGGCTTTTTGGCAACAGTTATTTACATAAATATTACAAGCCTATTATATGGTAAGTAAAGCTCACAAAAATATACACGCCCCCACCCCCTCCCCTCTCATCGCCACTCCCCCGATATCTAGCCAAAAATGGATAACCAAGTGTGTTGCCAAATGTCTAAGTGTACATAAATATCAAGTTCAATGTGTGTGTGTGTGTGTGTGTGTGTGTGTGTGTGTGTGTGTGTATTTTACAGGTAAGCTTGGCAAGAGCAAAAAAGTTCCCAGAAAGAAACAGCGGAATTGAAACAAAAGAATGAAAATTGATCACGCAAATATAACGGAGCCAAAGCATTCGAATTTAGAGGAACTAATCAAATGAACCGGAACGGAACTTGGTACACAACAGAGCAGCTCTAAATTTCTAGACATATGCCTAAGCGTGTGTGTGTGTGTGTGTGTGTGTGTGTGTGTGTATTTGCAAGTTGCTCACAATAATATGAAAATTATTTGAAATGTAATTTTGGCTTAATAAATTCTCATTTAAAAGAGCCGCTTCACATCACACACAGACACACACTCACACTGAAACATTCTCAAGCCAAAGAGAGCGAGAGAGAGAGAGAGAGTGAGAGAGAGTAAGAAGTTCAGAAAGCAAAGTGATTAAACTGGTCCCTGGCAGAGGCAACGAATGCCTTCACCAGCAGCTAACAACACCTTTTTTATGCCAAAATATGGCAGGCAAGTTGTGGGTTGAGTAGACAGCGCGACGACAGGAAGTAAAGTTGTCAAAAGTGAATTTGCATAAACGTATGAAATTTTAATATTTACGACAAATTTTCAACAACTTTCATACAGTCTGCCAGGCAGGCAGACAAGCAGACAAGCAGACAAGCAGACTAGCAAAGTCAGCCTCGCTCACTTACTCTCACCCTACCAGTCAATGGTAGACTTGCAAGCATCTCCCATCTACCGCACTCTCACTCAGACTCACTCTTACGCTCTCTCTCTCTCCTAAGCAGAGGCGAGTAGAGTAGCAAACTTTTGTTTCTGGCATTGTTGGGTGGGCGTGTGTGTGTGAGTGAGTGAGTAGGCGAGTGAGTGAGAGTCTGAGTGTGTGTGTAAGTAGCGGAAATGTAAAATATGCCAAGATAACAACAGAAGGAGAAACTGCAGTGCGAATGTCGCTTTTAACTGTAATAAACCAAATTGAGTTTACTACTGAATGGGCAATGAGCAAAGAGAAGTCCAGGCATATGCTCATATTTATTCCACTGGCTACCCAGCAAACAATATGCAAAAAATAATAATTTTTTATTTTTATTCAATTAAGGAAATAAATAAATAAAAGAAAAAAAATATATATGTATATACATTTTTATAGCCTATTTTTTTGGGGTGGTCCATAAGAAGAGCTTAAATGCTTAAGACAGAGTGAGAGAGAGAGAGAGAGAGTTTCTTTCTTACTGTCGATTTAAACAATGTGATTGTGACAGGAAATTAAACAATTTTTAATTACAAGCAATCAGCAATCAGCCAGCCATTGAGGCATTAACAATAAAATTGTGGCAATTGATTCGGACAAGTTGCCGTTGCCGTTGCCGTTGCCTTCACTCCAGAAAAGTATTTCGCCAAGGAATGAAACGTCACTCAAGTCAATCGAAACACTTAATAATACACACACACACACACACACACACACACACACACACTTAAACCATAAATGAACACACACACACACACACACACATGCGTGCACTTTTGAGTCCGAAGAGTTGCTTTACTCTGCTCCTGCTCTTTCCGCTCAGCAGCTCCGTAAACAAGCTGTGTGCGTTGCCGTCGCTGTTGTTGTTGTTGTTTCTTTTTCATTGCATTTGTAATCCCATTGGTGGGGAACTTAATTATTTTTCATCCAGCTTTTGATTTTCTTCACTTACTTCGAACTTATTTGTGCATATTTTCATTTGATTTTAAATCAATTTTAAATACATCAAAATGTTTTTTTTTTTTTTGGGCGATTAATGATTTCGTCCATTGCTGAGATAAGTGCGAGGGTTGTTCGAAAAAAAAAAAAAAAACACACTAACAAATCTTCTTCTTCTTCTGTTTTGATTTGGTAGAAAAACAATGAAATATCAACAAATTGAAATAACAATCAAAATGCCATTTAGCCAGTTTGTATAGACCATTAAGGCCATTAGGAGAAGCTATTAACCAATGAAATAAGGAAAAACTCATTCACTCATTTCGTTCATAAGTTTCGGTAAAAACAAATGGCAGTGTTTATTTCCAATTCGGTACAGTCAATTAGCCAAACAAAACAATTCAAATTACTCAAAAAAAAAAAAAAAAAAAAAACAAACAAAAAAAAAATAAGTAGAAAAAAATTGAAATTTTTTTAATTTGAAAATTTTTAGAGATTTTCGAAAGATCTTTTTCTACTTGCTTCGAAAAGAGTTTGTCCTCTTCGGTTCAACGAAAGTTGACCTTGATATTTACCTTTTTTTTCGTTTTCGTTTGACCTCTCAATTTTCCAGGGATCTTGTGAATTAAATTGATTGCGAAATATTCGATATTTATCTGTCACCAATTTGAACTTGCAGTTGTCATGGTTGCCATGGCAAGTAATACTGATTAATTTTCTCCGCCCTCTCTCGCCCTTTTCTTTTTATTTTTAATTATGCCATTAAAAAAAAAAATGATGAGAAACTCTTGGAAATATAAACTCAGCCACGTGCAAATAAGAACCCATCGAACAGAGATAAGACAGTTGACAAGTTGCTTCTCATTAATAGGAAATTCCAGCCGCAAAGTCCAAAAAAAAAAAAACAAAAAAAAAAAAAACATATTTTCTATAATTTTGTGGAAACTTTTAATTGAAACACGTTGGCAGAGCAACCAAACAAAAATAGAACAAAAGAGACTTCAAGCTGTTTCAGCTAGTTGAAAGGGAGATTTTTATTTTTAAAATTTACAGTTATCTTTTGAAGCATCACATTGTTCGAGTCTCTTCTTCGAGTTGAGCTCAAATCGGCTTGAGTTTTATTTTTAAAATTTACAGTTATCTTTTGAAGCATCTTCTTCGAGTTGAGCTCAAATCGGCTTGAGTGAGTTTGAGTGAGAGTGAGAGAGAGAGAGAGCGACATTTGAGAGCCACTCAGCTGACATGTTAATTAACTAAATCGGTCTTAATGCTCGCCTATTAAATAGTCAGGCAGACCGAAAATAAAAGGAAAGCAAAACAAAGCAAAGCAAAGGAAAAAAGCTTAAATGTGTCATCCCAATTTAAAACTGAAATAAGCTTTTCAAGGCCACTCGAACAAAGCCTATTAAATTTTTGTAATGAGTGCAAAAACGAATTTGCCTACAGACTAACACACACACACACACACACACACTCTCCATCTCGCTCTCTCTCTTTTTAACAAGCCGCTTAAAAATGTTCCTTCCTTTCTACAAAAAAAAAAAAAAAAACAAAAAAAAAAACATAAGAAAACAATCTGCCAAAGAGGAAGAGGAAGAGACACTTAAAAATAGCAAAACATTTTCGGTTGGGAAACTTTTTAATTATATCTTAGTCATGGTGAATTTAATTTATAACTGTAAAATGAATTTAATCCAGGTATTATTAGATTTGTTACGCCAACTTGAATAACTCAAATCAAATTTAAAAGCTTAAAATATTAATGCATTAAGGTAGTTCGAAATTTATATATACATTTTTTTTTTTTTTAACAAGAACCACCCTATTGTTTTACCCGGACCAGAATTGATTCTTTAAAATATTCCATATTGATCTGTGATTTTTTTCTTACATTTGCCAGAAGCTCCCTGATCTTTTTTTTTACGCATCTAACAAAAGATTATAATCGTATTAGGCCAGACACTTAACAAGGCAACCGCTTCAAAGTGAATAAAAGGCAATGCTAAATTACACGCAAGCAAATTCTAGCTGCCTGCAGGGCACACACACGCACGCACGCCTGCCAAGACAGCAGCGAGTTAGAGTGTGAGCGAGAGGGACATATGGTCTGGTCTGCCTTAAGCCGCAGAGCAACAGCAATATAAGCGGGCATCAACGGCAAAGGCATAAGTGACAGCGACAGTGACAGGGACAGCCACATCGGCATCTCCTTAATCAGACAATTATGCGTCGCTAATATTAAAATTATCTTCACCGTATAATGCTTTTAATTTAGCTCATAAGAAATTAAGCAGGGCAATATTCTGCATAACCAGATTACTCACTCCTCTACGAGTATAGAGTTTCTTATAAAAAGAGAGAGAGAGAGAGAGAAAAAAATACCACAGATTGCAGGCATGGTAGGTGTGAGGCAATTTTTAAATTAAACCACGAAGCACATGTAGGAATAACGGTGCAAAAGCAACACCAATAACACGCTTCAACAAAGGAATAAAAAAAAGAGAGCGAAAAAAAATGAAGCCGAACGTTAAACTCGGGCGCTGACGAATTTGGGATACCCTGTACCTAGTAGACGGAATTGAAAAAGAAAAGGTGGTAACCCTAGTCGGGTGGTAACCCTGGTCGTATACATTCACATAAAACCCGAGGTCTTTATATTCCTTTGAATCCAACAACACATTGTTCATAATAATGCTAGCACGCCATCTATCGGACTGACCTTGACCCTCAAAATTTGTTTTTTGTATATCTCGTGTAAGTATGGTCCGATTTTAGTCATCTTTAATCGAAAGATTTTTAGATTTCGAACAACTTTTCAGAAGCAAATAATACTTAAATCCTTAAGCTTTAGAAATTATACGGCTTTAAAAAAATGAATAGGTCGAAGGGGGGGGGGGGGGAGAGAGAGAGAGAGAAAAAGAAATGAACTGGATTAGCGTACACACATAAGGAGTCCGAATCCCAAGTTTGGGTATCCTAGCTCTAAGACCTAAGCGTTCACACGGACAGACGGACGGACAGACGGACGGACAGACGGACGGACATAGCTATATCAATTTCTCTAGTCACCGTGATCATATTGTGGGTAACTTTGGGGGGGTCTCTGACGTCTCCTTCTCTATGTTACATACATTGGCACAAACCTAATATACCCTTGTACCTTGTAAGGTAAAGGGTATCAAAAAATAACAGCAGCAGCGGCAGCAGCAGCAGCAGCAGCACAACAACCGCAGCAATGACGCTGGCAGTGTCGTTGGCAGGTACATGAACACACGCGCTCAAGCGAAATGCCATTTAGTGTTGGGATTACCAAAGTAACTCTCACTTTCTCACTCTTTCTGCTCTTTTTTTTTTGCATTCAAAACGGTAATGGCAATGTGCTAGTCGTCGTCCAATCGTTATGGCATGTAGCAGGTGTCTAGGTTAGAGTGAGACAGACTGTAGCTGATCTGAGTTGAAGTGTAAGTGACTGTGTATGTGTGTGTGTGTGTGTGTGTGCTTGAGTGTGTTTGATTTTGTTTAAGTGAGCTTACTGCTTTTCGGTCTCTGTTGCTTTGACTCTTGAACTTGCTGCCCTGTCCAATGTCAATGACGGGCAATTGAATTTTGTTTCACATTTCAAAGGTATTTCTTTTTTTTTTCCTTTTTCTTTTTTTTTTTTTAAGTAAGAATTTTTTTTTTTTTAGTCTTTTATTATTTTTACTAGGTAACTTTTAATTTTATTTAATCAAGTTGGCTAAAGTTTATATTACACACGCACACACACACACACACACACACACACACACACACACTCAAAGCCCCCCCTGGCCATGTTCTCTGCAAAATTAATGAGTTTGTTAAAAAGCAAATGAAAATGGAATGCATATATTTTATTTTTTTTTGTTACCTCCCCCGAAGCTCTAAAGTAATTAAATTTTTAGTTGTTGTTGTTGTTGCAAAGAGTTAAGTTATTTTTTTGGTATATTACAAAATTACATGAAAACTAAAATAATAAAAGCTTGTTTAAAAATTTTGGCAATTTGAAATTTTTTGTTGTGAAAAATAAAAAGAAGAAAACTCTGAAAAGTTAAACTTAAAGAATCCTTTATTTTTTTTCTCACACAAATTTTAGAGTCCTTGAAATGCTGAGCCGACAAATTTAAGAGGCTTTGTAAGTCTTCGAAAAAAAAGGAAAACAAACGAAAAAAAAAAACAAAATCACAATGTCCGTAAATCACTGTAACTAATCCAATGCATTTTAGAAAAAGTCTCTACTACTTACAACAACAACAACAACAACAACAACAACAACCACAACAAGACTAAGAAAAGTGTAAGAATAAGAAGAAGCAGAAGAAGAAGCAGCTTTTGATTGTCATAGAGGCTGTCTAGAAATTGCTCGATTACCCCAACCAGTTAGATGAATAATCGTGCCAGAGATAAGTAATAGGGGTAGCAAATTGCTGTTGCGCTTCTTATACCCTAACTCTATAACAACTATTATAGAGAATACACAAAACTCAATAGCTCAGACAGAGAAGCTCAAAAGAAATATTTTCGGTTAACCCAAAATTTCTACTAAAATTTTTATTTATTTTTTTTTTTTTTGTAGGATCAAAACTATCAAAGAGCATCAAGAGTTTGACTTGGTCAAATGGTGAGCTACGTGCGTGTGTGTGTGTGTGTGTGTGTGTTCTTAAACCGCTGTCGACTCTTAAGCTTTTAACTCACACAGACACTCTTACACACGCACTCACTCTTGCACTCACAACCAGCAGCCGCGCTCTTGCACTCACACCCTGCACTCAACCACTCAGCCACTCTCCCACTCCCACTCACAAAGTTTTTGCGCGCTCTCTTTCGAAGTAGATTTGCTATGCTCCTTACGCCTTCAAGCCTTGCCAGCCAGCCAGTCAGCCAGGCAGTGAGTGAGTGAAATGATATGTAGACTTGGACTGCAATCTAGTGTGACTATTTATAGGCCTTTGCCGGCCCACACAGTGAAAGAGAGAGAGAGAGAGAGAGAGACAGAGTGGGCAAATGGATATCATCAGAGTGTACGTGTGGCTGGCTGGTGTGGCTTGATTTGTTTCAAGAGGATGAGAGGCATTTCTCATTTTTCTTCCTCTTTATCATCAACTTTATTTCCATGTATCTTTTAATTACCAACTGCCTTGGCCGGGGGAAAAGAAAAAAACAAATGAAGTAGTTAATTCTTTGCCTAGTTTTTCTGCTTTGTCTTTGTCGATGGCTGTGTGTGTGTGTCTTGATGTAATCATGATTTAAGTGCTAAGCTGTAACTGTACTTGCTCATTTCAATTCCCCTGCCCCCCCCTACCACCGTCCCAAAAGAATAGAAGGAAACAAACCAAATAATCTACGTGATGGAAAATCATATTAAAGCTTTCAAAGGATTTACTTGGTGAAAAAAAAAATAACTCAAAGCCCTTTTTAACCCTTCACAAAAAAACGAAGAAGAAGAAGAAGAAGAAGAGAAAATGCAGTTTAAATATGCATAGAAAAACTTTGGGAAAATACAAAAAAGGATAAAGACATTTAAATTCTCGTAAATAAGTTAAATTCAATTTTGAAATATACACAAGCTTCCACCAAACCCCCCCCCCCCCCACACACACCCCCACTAGCATAGAGCCTGGAAAATCCTTATAAAGCCATCACAAGTGATGTGCCAGTGTGTGTGTGTGTGTGTGTGTGTGTAGATTTTTTTTTTGTCAATTGGCGGAATGTCAAAGGCAAACAAAATGCCAATACTTTTCGGTAATGTCACAAAAGGATGTTTGGCGAATTCAACCCCCTCCCCCCTCCCCCTCCCCCTCACACCAACACTTTCTTTGGGGGGGGCCCTCAAAATGTTTGTCTTTTTCCGGGCATCCTTCTATTCCCTTTTTTTTTTTTTGCTTTAGAACAACAAAAGCTATTTTTGATACGGCTCCATTTTTTTTTCTTTTTTTTTTCAATTTGTCAAAAAGGCAACTTTGAAGTTGGAGGAGAAAATAAAAGGCTTGAAAAATCTTGAAAAAAAAACCATAAGCCAAATTTTGACATAGATGAAACATCAGAGGCATAATTGCAGTAATGATGGATAGGAAAAGAACCAAAAAAGTGGAAAAAAAAATACCGTTAAAAATTTATGGAAATTTTGTCATAGGTGAAGAGTGGGCTCAAGTCGTTCTATAAGGGGCGAAGAGATTAATTTAATGGATAGAAAATTATTTAATAATAATAAGATAAAAATATCAGTAATTCAGTCCTATAAATTTATCGATAACTAATCGATAGGTTAGGGGACCCTGAGGCCAGTTGTAATCCTGTATAAGGCATACCCCCTGATATCTATAAAAATTTAGACTAATCGGGGCTAGGGCATACTCAAGGCCTTTCAGTTTTTCAGTATAAGACTTAGTTTGGAACTTAGCCTTGGTATCGATAACAAAGTCTTAGACAAATGGTATTAACATTGAACTATCGATAACTAAACGAGAAGGCGTACTTAGGGCCTTTCAGTTTTGATGTAAGACTTAGTTTGGAACTTAGCCAGCTTTCCATCGATAACAAAGTCTTAGTCAGATGGAATGGATTTAAATGTCCTTGAACTATCGATAAGTAAGGGAGAAGGCGTACTCAGGGCCTTTCGATTATGGTACCCGATTTAGTCTGGAACTAAACCTTTCCATCGATAACAAAGTCTTAGTCAGATGGAATGGATTTAAATGTCCTTGAACTATCGATAACTAAACCAGAATTTCCCAGAAAGCTTTATCAATTGAAATATCGAAAATATATAGAGAATTATCAAACTTTAAGCTGGCTAAATGGCCAAGACCAAAGGTCAGGCTTTAAGGTTCTTGAGACTAAATAAAGCTAACCCATTCGATAACAAAACGGTGACTCTTCTCAAAGGTCGAAGTGGAGAGAAGTAATGGAATATTTCGGGAAGTCGATATAAAACCTGACTTAAGATAAAATCTGGATTTAAGATCACAAAACTTCTTATCAAATTAATTCGATGAATTTTTGAAATTTCTAAGGAAATTTCTTGAAATTGTCCCCCCCCCCCCCCCACCTCTCCGACCCGGTTTCATTTGGAAAAGTTTTTCCCAATAAATTTTAATAATTTTATGAATCACGTACAAAAAACTGTCAAACAAACGGGGGCGACCCCCCTTGCAAATTTTGGAATACTTCAGAGCCAGTCTGACCCACTTATGGGCGGGTGGGGTGTGGAGGGGGTGGGGGTGTGGAGGGAGTTTGGAACCTGCAACCCCCTCCCTAGACAAGTGGACGACTTCAAAGACAGCGAAAATGCCAACATGCTTCACAGACTGACAGAGTCGTCTCCAGCCTTGGGGGGTGTTGACGGTGATAGGGGTGGGGGGAGGGGGGTGTGGTGCTGGTGACATCGATATTAACCGTGCGTGCACCGGAAATACGCGCACGCATGTAACCGGAAGTGCTGGCGACTGTCAAATTCCCCCGCAAGCCAAAGCAATTTTTTCCTTCTTCCCCCCACCGCCCTCTCGTCCTCCTCCTCCTTCTTCTTCTTCTACTTGATAAGCTCTTCATATTTTGTTTTTTTTTTAAATAGTTGAATGAATTTTTGAAATAATGAAGAAATCACCTGACTCAAGAGCACTCCAAGTCAACCAGTGTGACCACTTCAATTTTTGACAGAAAAAAGGAAAAACGAAAAAATAAAAGGAAAGGAAACATAAAAATGATGGTCGAAATTTTTTTGGGAGGATTCCAATTTACACACAAAAATCGGGTCCATCTGTCTCAAGTTGATTCTCTTATGTTCTCCAATTCAAGTCGTCTCAATTGGCTTAAGAAGGAAGAAGAAGAAGAAGACGAAGACGAATATGAAAAATCAAAACTGAAGTGGTTCCAATTTGTCGTTGGCTTGGACGAGTGCGGGGGTGGGGTGGGGTGGGGTGGGGTAGGGGCTTAGCTAAAAACTCGAAATAGATCGAAATAAATAATAAATAAAAATAGGTGAAGAGCTCGTCGGGATAGGAGAGAGGGGTGAGTGGGGGGGGGGGGAGGAAGTCCTTTCAATTTTATACCGGAGACAGACAAGCGAATTGCCAACAGGAAATCAATTTCTGCTTAATTTGACAACAACAAAACAAAAAAAGAAAATGGCGAAAAAAAGCTAAAACCAAAATTGGGGGTGACAACAACAACAACAACAACCAACAACAACAAAAACATGAGTGGGCCACGACAGAAATCGGCACGTGAGTGGCTCAAAATGTCCTCGCCCACGCGTAAAATATTCCCCCTTCTTCTTCTTCTTCTTCTTCTTCTTCTTGTTAGGGTGAAGAAAAAAAGTCATTCAACTTGAAATCAACTCGCTTCGAACTAAACTCAAGTGAACTTCTAATTGTTATTCATTTGGATCCGATTTTGACATTGAAACCAAGTAGCCGATTGGTGAGAGGGGCGGAGTGAGGGGAGGGAATAACTTGGGAAATAACAATGTTGGCAGAGAATCAATCAAATTCAAAGCGTAATCAAATCAAAGTTCAATGGGAGCCAACAAAAAAAAAATAAAAAGAAGACGAAGAAAGAATCAGAGGGTAAAAATAGAGACAAAAATTAAGCAGCACAATGAAGAAGATGAAGAAGAAGAAGAAGAAGAGGGGGAGGGGGAGGAAAAAGAAGCCAATCTAACGGGCCGAGCGAGAGAGAGAGAGAGAGAGAGGGAGTAATGAGAGTGTCAATTTGGGGGTGTAGGCGACTTTTGGAATACCCTAAGAATAAGAAGAAGAAGAAGAGGAAGAAGAAGAGGAAGAAGTAGAAATAGAAAAAGAAGTAGAAGAAGGAGAGGAAGAAGAAGAAGAAGTAGTAGAAGAAGAGGAAGAAGAAGAAGTAGTAGAAGAAGAAGAAGAAGTAAAAGAAGAAGAAGAAGAAGAAGAAGTGGAAGTGGAAGTAGAAGTAGAAGTAGAAGAAGGAGAAGAAGAAGTAGAAGAAGTGGAAGAAGAAGGAGAAGAAGAAGGAGACGAGGACACAATGGAAGAAACAAGAAGAATAATTAATAGAATGAAACATAGACAAGGCATAAGAAGATGAAGTAGTAAAAGAAGTAGAAGAAAAAGAAGAAGACGACGATGGGGAAGACGAAAGAGAATAGTAAAAGAAGTTGAAGTAAAACAGGGGAGAAGGAAATGAAGAAGGGAATAAATAAATGGAATGAGTCGAGGAAGAAAATCACATTCAAGAGAAGAAGAAGAAAAAATGCAGAGCTGGGAGAAGAAGAAGAAGAAGAAAAGGAAGACGCAATAGAATAAAATAAATGCAGAAAGAGAAACTTAAGAAAAAATAAGAAGAGGAATTAAAAGAGAAGAGCAGAGAGAAGAAAATAAAAACAGGGCGAAAGAGAAGTGGAAGAAAAAGGCGGAGACAACGAAGAAGGAGAAGGTGATGGAGAGAAGATGACGAAGAAGAGCGAGAAGGTAAATAAAACGATGAAAAATAACTGGAATAAAGCAAAGAATAAAAAAATCTAAGGAAATAGCAGAAGAATAGAAGAAAAAAACAAAAAAAGAGGAGGAGAAAGGGAAAAAGCAAAACAGACACAAAACAGAATAGAAGAAGAAGAGAAGAACAAAAGGAAGAGGGGGAGAAAGAGTAAAAGGAAAACAGAGACAAAGATAAAACAAAATGAAGAAGAAAGAGAAGCATGAGAAACACAAAATAAGAAGAAGAACAAGATGAACAAAAAAAATGGAATAAAATGAAGAAAATATAAGAAGAAGAAGAAGGAAGGAGAAGAAGTATAAGAAACAAAAGAATAAGAAGAATAGAAAGAAGAAGAATAAAACGAAAAAGAATAGAAAGAAGAAGAAGAAAAAGAAGAAGAAGAAAAAGAAGAAGAAGAAGAAGCAAGACTATCAGAAAATAGAAGAGGAAAAAGAAGAACAGGTGAAAGAAAACTGTAGCAAAAAAGAAGAAGAAAGGAAAGTGTAGTATAAAAAAAGAAGAAAAAAAAAAGCTTTGAAGAACAAGAAGAAAAAGAGGAAGAAGCAAAAGAAAAAAGAAAATAAATTAAAGAAGAAAAAAAAGCTCAATAAAAAAATAAGAGAAAAAAGAGTTGAAAAGTTAGAAGAAAAATTAGAGTATTTATTAGCCAAAAGCCAAAAAGAAACAGAAGAAGAAAAAAAAGTAGATTAGAAGAAGAAGAAAATAAAAGACTAAAAATTAAAAAAACAAAAAAAAAAAAAAAAAAAAAATTATAGAAAAAAAAATTATAAAAAAATTATGAAAAAATTATGAAAAAAATTATAAAAAAAATTTAAAAAAATATTGAAAAAAAATTAAAAAAAAAAAAATTTTAAAAAATTTAAAAAAAAAATTATAAAAAAAAAATTATGAAAAAAAAATCACAAATTTTTTTGATTGGCAAAAATAAATCAAATTAAATACATTTTAATTTCATCTCTTCAAACATCAAATCCCCCCTCTCACTTTCTCCTTTGAAAGGCAGATGGCCTTTGTTAAAATTGCAGGGTATCAAAGAGTGCGTAGGTGTCAGGCGCAAGCGAGAGGACATCAATGAAACTGATAGGGAAATTGCATTGCCAAAAGATGAAGAAGAAGCAGACCAAAAAAGACAAAAGCCAAAAATCCCAAAAACAACAACAGCAACAACAAGGACAACGGGAATAAGCGAAACTGTGCGGGAAACAGCAAAGTTAATGACTTTTCGAATTTTGAAAAGAAGAAGAAGAAGAAGAAGAACGCTTGTCAAGTCATTGACCAAAGCAGAAGTAAGAATCAAAAGAACAAAATCTTTCTTCTTCTTCTTCTTCTTGTTCTTCATCGTTTTCTTATGTTTTTGAAAGCAACAGAAATAATTTCAGTGAAAATAGAAAAAAAGAAAAGAAAAGAAGTAAGGCAAAAGTGATTGACTGACGGCGTGTTTCTTGCACTCGCCTCGCTTACTTCATTGTGGGTGCGCGTCATTTTGCGGTAAAGTGTCAAATACCTTGCCCGAGGGGGCGACGGCGGTTGCCGCCTGGCGGCTTGGCCAGCAACCTGTGCGAGTCCGGGATCAGCCAAGGCAAGTGCAACAAAACAAACTATCAAACTCTAAGTCAAAGACAGAGAGAGCGAGAGAGAGCGGGTGGAGTAGAGGGCTGCCTGTGAAGAGATTAAAAATCGTTTAGCTTTGTCAGGGGGGAAGGGGAGGGCGACAACAAAAATCACATGTTGCTGGGTACCGCTAGCAACGGCCAGCCAATGGCAAGGCGCAGGCGTTGGGATAAAAATGAGGGGTCGACCTGAGCGGATAACAGCCGATAACGGATAAGCGGATAATAACTGGCCACTCTTTGGCGCTGGGTACACTTTCAGCAGGGGAACGAACGAAGCCACGCAGGGGCAACACTTCACTACAACTTCGGCAAAAGCCGAAGGTGCTGTCGTTGCTGAACCGACGACGCTACTGTTGTCGCTGTCGCTGTCGCAGCCATTGCCTTGGTTGTTATCGTCTGCAGTAAAAGCAGCAAGCCACCAGCCAGCAAGCAGCAGCAGCAGCAGCAGCAGCAGTACAAAAGTACACACACACAGACAAACACACAGACACGCATACCACAGCGCGGACAGGCAGCCAAAAACTTTTTGAATAAAACCAAAGAATTTTGTTTGTTTTGATTCAGTCGTAACGGGTTTTTTAAGGCGAACAGTGGCGAGAGCAAAGCCAAAGCAAATAGAACAATTCCAAACCACCAAAAGTGAGCGTAAAAAAAAAAAAAAACTCAACCAAAAATAATAAACAAAACTATTTTACGAAACTAAAAAAAAAATAACTAATTGAAAAACAAATAAATAAACTAGCCCACAAAATAAAATAACAAAATATTAAAAAAAATTGTTTGTTTTTTTTTTTTGTTTTTTTTTTGCTTCGAAAAAAATTAAGTGTGAAAACCAAAAAAACCGGTAAAATCAAATTGTTTGTATTTTTTTTTTCAACAATTTTTTTTATTGTTTCTCAACAAACAAAAAAAAAAAAAAATTACACATAAAATAGCTAATAAATTGACAACGGGAAAATCGTAAAACTCAAAACTTTTAGTTCGCAAAAAAAAAAAAAAAAATAAAAATAACAGGTGAGTGTGAACAATAAAGAAGAAGAAGAAGAAGAAGAAATGATTTAGATGAGAATAAATCTGCCCAATCGAATTAAGCGAGCCAAAGTGACTTTTTATTGGCTTATTTAAGAAGCGCAACAATCTAACGGTATTTTTTTGATAAATTGATTTATTCAAAACAATTTTTACTCACCAAAGAAAATGAGTCGGTTTGTTGAGTGAACTGTGGGAAAGTTAGAAAAAGCCTAGGAATAATTAAATTTCTTAATTTTTGATTACATTTTTAGTTGACCTAAGGAAATGAAGTTTTTTTTCTTCCGAAAATTGACAAGTAAAAAAATAGAGAAATGAAAAAAAAAAAAATGTTTTTTCCGGCATTTTTTAAGATTTTGAAATTTCCGAAAAATATAAAAAATTTAGATTGAACGATTTATTTTATTTTATTTTATTTATTTTTTGGCATTTTTAATAAAGTAAAAAAATTAATCGTTTTTAAAGGTACAAATTTTTGTTTTCATTTATTTTTTTTTTTTTTTTTGTTTTTAATAAAGTAAAAAATTAATAATTTTAATATTTCTACATATATTTATTTCATGAATATTTAAAAGGCACAAAATCTTAGAACATGTGCAGAAATAAATTAAGAAATTTAAACTGGTTTATTTTGATTCTTTATTTTTTTTCATTAAAATATTTTTATCTTCGCCATGACCAAACATTTATTTTTTTATTTGATTTTTTTTTTTTGCAAAATGAAACATTTTTGTTAAATGGTATAGGAGGGCTTTGCGTAAAGAATATGGTCAGTTATAACTGAGCCGGTGCCTAAGGCAGATAATGCAAGTGTAACCCATAATTAAGTCAATTTGTTGGATCGGCCAGTTTGTTCCCGCAGATCTCAGCAGTTCCTGAGCTGGGATGCGCTGTGATTAGTGAATGGAATGCGTTAGGCCTTCAATTGTATAGGTGTCGTTTAATTTGGAAACAGACTGTATATTTATTTATTTTATTACATCGAGTCATGTGAGTTTAAGGTAATGTTTCTTCACATTTAGCAATCATGGCCTACAGTCACACTCACAATCTCTTCTAGTTTATATTACAACTAATTAAAAAAAGAAATATTGGAAATATTTCCAAAACTTTAGATTTGGTAGACGTTTCAAATAAGATTGCATAGGTGTCGTATAATTAGGAAACAGACTGTATATTTATTTATTTTTAGCTGAAGGCCATAGAAGCCATGCTAGTTGTAAGTTAGGTCTATAGTTTTAACTGTTACCTTACTATTTAATAAAATAAAAAAAATAAAATTTATTTATTTTATTACATCGAGTCATGTGAGTTTAAGGTAATGTTTCTTCAAATTTAGCAATCATGGCCTACAGTCACACTCACAATCTCTTCTAGTTTATATTACAACTAATTAAAAAAAGAAATATTGGAAATATTTCCAAAACTTTAGATTTGGTAGACGTTTCAAATAAGATTGCATAGGTGTCGTATAATTAGGAAACAGACTGTATATTTATTTATTTTATTATATCGAGGCATGTGAGATTGAGCTATTGTTTCTTCAAATTTAGCAATCATGGCCTTCAGTCACACTCACAGTCTCTTTCAGTTCATATTACAATTAATCATTTAAAAAAGAAATAATGGAAATATTTGCAAAACTGTAGATTTGGTGGACGAAGGGAGGTGTCGTGTGATTAGTTAACGGACTATATGTTTTTTTTATTTAATAATAATAATTTTTTTTTGTTAATTTGAAACAATTCTGGTCTATTAAGTAGTTATAAAGTTGTTGTTATTTTTTTAAATTAAAAATATTTCTAATTTAAATGAAATTAAATTTTTCATATATAAAAAATATTTTTTTTTCTTGGATTTTTTTTTTTAATCTTTGAAAAAATAGTTTCTCCTTTTTTTTTTTGTTATGCAAATTCTACTAGTTTTTCTCGGTGAAAGCACAAAAGAAAATTTTCACTTGGCCTGAGGAAAAACTTATCAGTCAACAGTTTTCATAGTTTACTTTTTCCTAGGCAAAAAAAAAAGAAGCAAAGTCGCCTCAACTTTCCAATTTGTCAACACACAAGTTGACGGCAAAATAAATAAAAAAAAAAAAAAATTTTATATACACATATATATAAATTTTTTTTTATCTGCCAAGATGAATTGAATTTGTCACCAGTTTTTTTTTTCTTCTTCTTCTTTTTCGTTTTGGTGAAAACTTTCTGTCGGCTTTGTCTGTTTCCTAGAGGTTTCGGTATATTTCCTGTCCATATTCCTGCTAGTCAAACTTCCGTTATTTGCCAAGGTCAAAAAAAAAAAAACAGGAAAAAACTTTCAATTAAATTTCGATTTTCATACATTAAGTTGCCTTTGTAAAATTAAGAAAATTCCGAAAGAGGCAAAACACACACACTTGATTATTTTTAACCAAAACAAAAGATAATCAATTGGAAAGTCCTTCAATTTGGATTTAATCAATTTAATTGAAATTCGGACAAGACAAACGATTTCATTCCATCATCAAAACCGGCCAACTCCTTTGTTCAAATATTTAAATCAATTTGCTTTAATTATAATTAATGAATCGAGCATTATTAAAATGTTCTTGGGTCAAAGCCAAAAACCAACAATGAAAACGAAACCACAAAACAAATGCCCCAAAACTAAGCACAAAATTAAAGCCAACAAAATAAAAGAAGAAAAGTCCCCTCAAAAAAAAAAAAGAAACAGTTAAAAAAAAGAATAAAAAAAAAGAAAGAATAAGTAAAAAAAAAAGTGTGTTATTAATTTGAAATCACTCAAAGCAAAACACCGAAAAACAGGATCAAATTTATCCGAACCCTTTAACAACTCAACAAGGACTCCAGTCCTGCTCTGACCTTGCCCAACACCACCCCTCTCTCCCCCCCCTCCGCCAGTTGGCCCCTTTTTTTCGGGCATCCCGTCTTGATGTATTTAACCATTATCAGCCACAAGTTACTTGGCCCAAACAAAAAGGGAGTCCTTTCGCGAATTATTGAAAGAAAAACATTAGCGAAAATCCCTTTTCACTCATAACTCTGAGATACCCTTTCCTTTGGGGCTCCCAGACGGGTCTTTTTGAATAGTGCAAAAATTGGAATAATAAAAAAAAATACACCAAAAATAAATACCAAAAAAAGTTGAGCAAATATTTCAAGGGCAAAAAAATAAAAAAAATATTGAAAATTGGAAAGGTTTCAAAAAAATATTATAATCAGGAATTTCAAAAAATACTAAAGCTGACAAATTTTAAAATTTTAATTCCCTTAAAAAAAATGCTGCTTAAGCTTTAAATAAAATACCAGAAATACTAAAAATCTGTTTACCAAATCGATTTTTTTAATTTAAACTACCCAAAAGTTTCTCTTTGAAATACCAAATTTTTCGAAATAAATAAAATTTTGCTTATTAGAAAAAATACCAAAAATTTTCTTGAACTTTCTAAAATATAAAACTTTCTGGTCAGCCAAAAATCCATCTGGGAAAGTTCTTCAAAATACTGAAATTGACTTGGTTAGCTAACAAAAAAAAAAATACCAAAAGCAGTCTAGAAAATATCTTGAGAATGCCGCAAAATAAAATTGGTAAACTCAAAAGAAATAGCTAAAGTTGCCTAGGGGAACTCTTCAAGTTGGCAGAAATAAAAGTGATTGTTTTCTAGGATATACCAAAAAATTGGAAAAATACCAAAGTTACCAGAAAAAATAGATTTGAAGGGCTTAAAACTTGCTCAAACTTTTTATAAAAATTTTCAAAAAGTTCATAATAAAAATTACCCAAACTCTTTATCAAAATTTTCAAAAAATTCAGAAAAATACCAACAGCTTCTTGTTTAAAAATACTAAATGCTCTAGAATCTTTGAAATTGTGCCAAGGCTTGTGTAGGACTGATTAGCTTGAGAAAGGAGTACTCAATTCTTCCTGAGGAGTTCCTGAAATGAAAACCCAATTCTCTTTGGTAAATTCCTCAAGAAATACCAAACTCTTTAGATTAAATACAAAAAATACTAAAAAAAAATACCAAAAATTTCCAAAAACCTTCTGTTGAAAAGTCTTGAAATTTTTCAAAAGGAAATACCAAAATATTTGAAAGAGCAGAGAGCTTTTCATAGAGCATCTGAAGCTCTGCAAAAGTATTCAGAGCCAAGTCCTTTTGTGGCGTCCTTTTGCTTGGCTTTCGAGTTACTTTTTTGCTGAGCCTGTTAGCCGTGGTCACTTGGTCTTTACTTATTGGTTTCTGGCCTCAGTTTTTGCTTCTACTCTTTTGTTTTGTTTGCTCAAAGCGGAGCTGGTTCCCTTCTCGGATGGCTTCTTCGTCTGCTCCATCTCTCTCTCTCTCTCTCTCTCTCTCTCTCTCTGGTTCCTTGGGTTCCTTTCTTGTGTGCTTTTCTTCTTCTTCTTCTTCTTCTTTGTAGGCTACCTTTATGCGTATTAAATACTGCAGTTAGAACAAAATACCAAAGCGGCCCCAACAGTCTGGAGTAGCCATTTTAATAGCACCTGTAGATTTTTTCCTTTTCTTTTTTTTTGTTTTTTTTGGTCTTGCCTGGGCTTTTCTGGGCTAATCATGATTTTCATAATAGTGGCTGGCGAGGGGGTTGCCGGGGGGGGGGGGGGCAAAAGCACACACAAATGTATTTTCATTTTAACTGTTTTTGGTCAGGGGGGGGGGGGGGAGTGGGTGAGAGAGGATTTCTGGTTTATGATCTGAAATGTTGAAAGGTTTATCGAGTGCGGTTCAAAAGGTAGCAATTAATTTCTTTTACTGCTTTTCCTTTCACTCTAAAATTTTAATACTTTGAAACTTTTCGTTATGAGCTCCCAGGGATCTATAAAAACGAACACACTGCATTAAATAGGTCTTATTTTTTCTTCAATAAATTAAAAAAAAAAAAAACAGTAATCCACATAAAGATTAACATTTTAAATCCAGAGAAATTAAAAAAAAAATATATATATATATATATATATATATATATATAAATAGTTAACAATAAAAGACTTTAAGTGTCTTGGAAATAAATTCTAAATTGATTGACGATTCGAAATGACGAAATCTGAAGGTCAAAAGGACTTTAGAAAAGTAGAAATTTCCTTAAACAAAAAATCTCGAGAGTCTTTGAACTTCCCTGGAAAGGTTTGGATTTCTCTGGCATTTTTGAAATAATTTTGCAAAAAACTTGAGAATCTTTGAACTTCCCTGGAAAGGTTTGGATTTCTCTGGCATTTTTGAAATAATTTTGCAAAAGCTTGAGAAACTTTGAGCTTTCCTGGAAAGGCTTGGATTTGTCTGGCATTTTTGAAATCATTTTACAAAAGCTTGAGAATCTCTTAACTATTCCGAAAAGGTTTGGATTAGTCTGGCATTTTTGAAATAATTTTGGAAAAATCTTGAGAATGTTTGAACTATCCCGAAAAGGTTTGGATTAGTCTGGACTTTTTGAAATAATTTTGGAAAAGCTTGAAGAGTTTCTCAGACTTAGAAATCCAGAAATGGAAAGCTCAAGGAAATGTCATGAGTAATTTTCTAGGCTTACCTTACCTTTACAGTATTTCAGGCTTTTGAATTTGAAGAAATTTCGGGTAGTATTTGTAGACTTTGATGGGTTCAAGAAACTTGATAATTTTGGAAAAATTTCTGGCTTAGTTGATACTCTCCTTATTAGCTATCAGCTTTAAATGGGCCTCAGCATTTTAGTTTTTTTTTCGAAACCAAATGGCTAAGATTTTTTTTTGGAAATTTTTGAAAAAAAAAATTAATTTTTCATTCCTTCTATTTTTAAATAAAAAACAGACAAAATAAATATTTACTACTTGGCCACATGTCAATCAATTTTTTTTTCTTTTCTTTTCACCAAGGTCGACCAAAATTTTCCTTTGTCTAAAAATAAAGTAAATAAAAAAAAAAAAATCAACCAGAATTTCTTATTGTTTTCTCAATTAAGAAAGAGAAGAAATCGGAGAGAGAGGGAGAGAGTGAGACAGAGATTTGCTTAATCTTTGAAATTTTCCTCTTTTGATAAAATTAATGTTGATTTATTGTTTGAATTTGAAGGCTTTCCGAAAATTCAAGTTGGAAATTGTCTATTCGCCTGTCTCAACTGTAACAACTGTCTTTGTCGGCTTCCCCCTTCCTCCCCCCGCTGCCACCATGTCCATGTCCTTGGAATTTATCTGTCTTGGCTTTTAGGGGAAAAACTATCAAATTTAATATTTGCCAAATTGGTATTCCATTACATTGAACACTTTTTGGCTAAATTGATTTATTTTCAAGGTATTTTCCATTGCCTCAGCCAGTCAAATTTGCATATACCCTCTCTCTCTGTGTGTGTGTGTGTGTGTGTGTGTGTGTGTGGTATGAATTAAAATGTCTTGTGTAACAGGCAAATTAGAAAGCTGTAAAATTTTTGAATCATTTTAATTGAAAGTTGTTGGAGTTGCCTCAGAGCTTGGCAGAGTTACTCGACTTTGATATGATTTGATTTATTTTAACAATTTCATTTTAGCACTTTTCAATTCATTTGTCCGAATTTTCAATTTAACTTTCTCATGTCCCCTTTAAATAGCCCGAATCTGTCAGAATTTGAAATTTCTTAGAATTTCCGTGTCACAGCTCATGAAAAGTCCCAACAGCTCTTTGAGCTATTCTGGACTCAAGTGTGTGTTCATTCCTACAGTTTTGATGGCTAAATTTCTAGTGAAATTCATCAGAAAATAAAGCTTAAAACTGTACTGTTTCAGATTAAATCGGATTATTGCGAGCTTTACGTTTTGTTTCGAAAGCGATTTTAAAATTTCATGTCTAACCGAGCTCTAACCAAAAAGGGAAAAGGCTATATTAGAGAGACTCTTAGGCAGTGATTAAAAGCTGCCAGTCCAGACCAATGTCTGACCAGGTGAATCAAGCTGCTTTCTTCTCCTAAATTGTTTACAGCTTAAGGATATCACTACTAGTTTCTTTTATTAAAGTCTGCAAAATCCATGATAACGTAACGACTTGAATAGCCCACTAGATGGCGCTTAGATCGATGGCAATCAGCTTGGTCTTTCTAGCTGCTTAGTGATTAAGGTGGTCTCCGTGTTAAGGGGAAGTAAAATTAGAAGAATCGTAGAAGTAGCTTTTTTTAAGTCTCTTAAATTCAAAGCTTTTTCAAAAATACCTTATAGGACTCTCAAGTTCTTGATGGCGCTTTTCTGTCTTGTCCCAGCCAACTAAAATTAGAGCTGATGAGTATAACAGACCAGGGCTGGCTATTGCCTTCTCAAGGGTACAGCCTAACCCAAATTTTATAGGTGTACTTGTTTTAATCAATAAAAATTTGAGTAAGAATTTACGAAGTTTGTCTTGGGGCTCTCACTGATTCGGTTAGGTTTCATGGAGCCTTTGGTTCCACTTGAGAACAATTGGATTACGAAATTAAAAGAAATTCTTTTAAG
Organism: Scaptodrosophila latifasciaeformis; assembly: GCA_037075145.1. Lineage (NCBI taxonomy): Eukaryota > Metazoa > Arthropoda > Insecta > Diptera > Drosophilidae > Scaptodrosophila > Scaptodrosophila latifasciaeformis. The sequence continues at coordinate 2,893,984 of JBAMCM010000073.1, forward strand.
AGTACAGTTTATACCCGGGTCAGATAGTCCTTTGGATTAATTTGTATCAGAATTAATTTTTTTGGTGCAGTTTATCTCTGATTCGTAGGCTTCCAAGCTTTAAGCTTTCTTTAGTCCCACCTAAGAACAATTTGAGTAAAACTTGATAGGAGTTCTCTTAAAAGTACAGTCTATCCCCAGGTAATATAGTTTTTTTTTTAGTTTCACAAGCAAAATATTTGAGTAAGAATTGCTGGAGACTATTTGATTTCTGGGTACAGATTATACTCGATTCGATTCCATTATTTTTACAAAAGAATCATTGGGGCTTGGGTGATGAGTCAGAGTGTCTTCACCAAAGAACAATTTGGGTCCGAATTGATTTGGATTATTTTCACATTTTTATTTTAAGAACTTTTCATTCTGTCTGTCTGTCCATTTGGTATGAGATTAAATATCTCTATTTTGGTTTAGGTTTTCGGCTCATTGCACAATTTCGCATAACCTCAATAGTTGAGTGTCTGACTCAGTTTTTTTTCGTTTGTTGACAATGACAAAAGAGTCCAAAAATATTTAGAACATTAGCCTTTTTTCAAAAGTAATATAATCTGACCAAAAAATATATAGATAAATATATGAAGGAGAAGAAGAGGAAGCAGAACGATCAAATCATTTTTTTTTATTTTTGAGGCCTTAGAAATGTTCCAATTTGGAGATGAATGATGAATAAGTTCAATTGTGTTGAGTGTTGTATTGTGTGCTTAGGGCGTGTCAATATTTGCACAACACGTTGTTTGCACAAACACACACACACACACCCGCATACACCCGCATACACCAGCACACAACCAGATGCAGGGAGGCAAAGAGACTCAGCTTATTTGCCTTGGTATGAGTGATAATACAAAATGGCTGGGATCGTGGGGGGGAGGTGGCGGGAGTCCAGAAAGGCGAAGATGAAATATGCTAAATCGACAACATATTGAATTTAGATTTAGTGTCGCTGCGAAAAATAGAAAAAACCAGAGGCGAAACTCGTGTACAAACCAAACAGACACACACACTTACACACACATGTGTGTGTGTAAAAAATACCAATATAAACAAGTAAAGGAAAATAAAATATATGCAGAAAGTGAGAGCGAGAGAGCGATAGAGTGGGTTAGAGTGAAAGGGCAATTGGAACTAGGAAACAGGAAAGTGAACAAAAAAAAAATGAAAACCTGAAAAGCTGTGGTGTTTTTCCGTTTCTGCCAAGTTCGTTGGCATTTTCGCTAAGCGTTAAAACGTGTTCCAGAAATAGCAGGCAAAAAAGGACACGTAACAAAAAAAAAAAAAAAAACAATAACAAAAAAGAACAAAACAAAAGAGCACCCACGATAACGGCGACAGAGAGAGAGAGAGAGAGAGGGAGAGTTCAGCATACGAAAAACCATTCAAAAATTAAAAGATAACAGATGCCAGGCCCTTTGGGCCTCCCTCAGAAAAGGGCTTGTGGCACAAGTAAAAAGGATACCCAAAAAAAAAGCAAAAAAAAAACAGAGCTTAGTTTGTCGCCACCATCGTCAGCAATTACGTACACAACAATAATCATACGCCACATTGGACCGGCACGCACTAACACTAATATGCCAAGACAAGACGAACCAGGAGTGGGGGAAGGGAGGTGGGAGTGGCGGGACTATAACAAACTGGGTAATGAAAGCGGCGAAATAAATGATCCAGTTGGCGAGGCTGGCTGGCTGGCTGGCTGGCGGAATGGCTTGTCTTTTGGAATGTTATGGAATGTAAGTGGTTTGGAATGAGTGGAATTGGGTTGGGGTAGACCAAAAATGGTCTGAGATGAATGATAATTGGTATGGGTCTATATAATAAAGGGAATGAGATCAACTCTGGTATGGGCTAAACTATGACAGGGATGACTGAGACTAATCAAAAGGAATGAGGCTGCAGAAATTTGAATTATGAAATGAGTTGGATTATTTGAAACAATTTGACAAGTTTTACATTAACAAGAAGAATACAAGGTTTTTTTGTTAAATTAAAAAAAAAATAATAAAAGACTAAATTGGGTTTGAATGGACAGAGATATTTGGTAGTGAAAATTTCACTCATTTCTCTTAAATAAGAAGAGAATGAAATGGAATCCATGGGGAATGATAGGAAAGGTTTGTGCTTAAAACTAAAAAAATTCAATAAGGTGGAATGGAATAAAATCTATATGAGAAACAATTAAGAGTGAAAAGGAGACAAGCCCAAGAATAAATGAGAAACAATTGAGAATGAAAAGGAGAGATAAAGACTAGCTTAAGTTTGCATAAGAAACATTTGAGAATGAAAATAAGTAATGAAGACTAGCTTTTAAGGCGAAAAGAGAGAAATGTATTGGAACCCAACGAAAGGAAGATTAAATCTGATCAGCCAAAGAAGGAATGAAAGAAATTGAATGGAACAAGTAAAATGAAATGAAAGATTGGAATGAAACAGGAAAAAATCTAAAGTTGAATTCCAAAGGAAAATAAGTAGTCCTACGTGCAAAGGCCCTGAAGAAGCCATGAAGAAATCAAAAAGCAAATCGAAAGGAACGAAAGGAAAGGCCAAAAAGGGAATAACAAGAAGTTTGTAAAATACTTAAAAATAAGAAAGGAAGAACTTTGTAAAGAAAGAAATGAAACAAATTCAAAAAAAGGGAAAGGGAACCCTTGAAATCGAATAATTTCCAGAGAGAAAAAAAGTCATAAAATCCGATATGTGAAATGGGATGAGACAATATATTTGCTGGGCCAGAAATTTGGGTTACAGGGCAACCTGATATGGGTTCTTCTTCTCCATCAACTTCTTCAAGTTTTTCTTCCTAATTCCAAGACTGAGTCACATAAAATACACAACGACAGTCACGTCGTGTCTTTGTTTATGCTCTTCAACCATTTGCGGATTTTGGCCTAGAAACACCAACCAAAAAAAAAAAAAAAAGACAACCCAAAACATTAAAGCCAACAATTTTCTGTTGAAGTAAATTTCAAAGAAAAAAAAAAAAAAGGGTTTTGCACCCACACGGAATACCAGGCAAGACCTCAATGCGGTTGCACGCAACAGGTTTGGGTTTCAGTTTCTGTTTTGTGGCTCCGATTTCTCCGTCCCAAACCAGCCAACTCATCCAAGGCACCGCAGACAGTTGGCAGCATCGTTTGTGGTTGTGCCATTTTCACTTCCAAAATGTCTGAGTGGCTACGCGAAAATTTCTGCGGTTTCAGCCTCGACTCTTTTTTTTTTTGCGCTTTCATTTTGACAGTTTCAGGGATAACAAATGAGGCTGAACTTTTGAGATTCTAGGAAGAGGGAGAGAGAGAGAGAGTGAGAGGGAGAGATGGTGTTTGGGACGAGTTTATATAAATCGCATAAATATTTTTAATGCTGCTCATAAAAATCTGTGGCGAAAATCTTTGGCAGTAAGCAGTTTATTGATTGACTTGAAAAATTACAAATTTTTATATTAGCCAAAAAGAAAGGAATTTTGGCATTTTTCTTCATATGTTTGTGCCATAAGAAATTCATTATTTCTCTTTTTTTATATTATTTTCTTCTCTCTTTTTTGATGAGTCTTGCGATAAAAGACACGAGCCACCAAAACTTTTATGAGTTTAGCAACCTTGGCAAGATGATATTCCTATTGTCCTGGAAAGGGGGAAATCGAGGTCTTTCAGAGAGAGAGAGAGAGAGAGCGATGAGCTGGGCAGTAACTAGAAATATGCTTTAATTTTTCAGGGTATTTTTTCTTTTTTTTTTTGTTAATAATTTGTCATTTGAGCAAGACCTGCCCTCTCGGCTTTTCCAGCTCTAAAAGCCTTCAAGCCTTGGAAGGTTGTTGGCAAAAACTACTTCAGTCTGAAGACTCATAAATAATTATTTGAATGGTTGAGAAAAGCCTCCCATTCAACACCAACTCCCCTTGACCTATGACCAAGTCCTATGAAATTTCATTTCCCTAAATCCCTCAAAGGAATTTATGCTTTTGTTTCTATTTGTGTTTCGCTTTCAACCCCGAAAATGCGCCAACTAGCTTTGTGGGTCAGATGGGCTTTCGAGTGTGTGCTTTCCGATGAATGAATGCATTCATTTTCATGTCTCGGGTAATTAGGCTACATGTATTTTTGATGGGACCACAATTACACCTAATGTATGCAATTAATTAAATCCAAAATAACACACAAGCAACTCCTACATAAAGTATCTAAAATAATAATAATAATATTTATATTAGACAACTATTTACCTGGATGCCTGCTGGGCTGTGGGGGGGGGGGGGGGGAGAACAACTCATTTTCACAACCGCAAATACACATATCTTTGTCTCATACCCAAAACGAAGAGGCTCACCTCGGTGTGTGGCGGAACCATTGGCACATTATTTGCTGGGCCGCAACCTCGTTGGCAAAATTTGAGGTTAGGTTAATTGTAGACAAAGGTGGTCTGGCCTAGTCTGGTTTGTTGGGATCTCTCTTTAGCTCTGAATTCATAATTCATGTGTGGGCATAATTAACACATCATTAAACAAATATGCACTCCACTGTTTCAATTCTCTTTTCATTTCGGTCCCTGTTTTTGCTTGATTATATGAAGATTAATTAAATGTTTGCAAAAAGAAATAAAAAAAAAAAAATAAATAAATAGGGAAATTTATAGACCGCATACAAATAGGAGTAATCAGGGAATGACAAGCCCAAATTGTTCATTCTAAAAGCTCTTCAGAGCTCTGAGTTGCCTAAGCCAATTAGGGGGAGTTTTCAGAGTTTATATTGATGAAGGACCTGTCAGATTATTTTTTTTTAATGGAACCCAAAATAAGAGGATTCATATTTGGTTCTAGCAATGCCAAGGCTTTCATGACTTTTGAAATACACTTGCCTCTGAGTCAAGAGGGAGTGAAGGCTCCGATTATAATTTCTGGAAAGATTTCAAGAACTTTTTAGAGTTCTTTGAACTGTTTTTTTTTTTGGAGTGAAAAATTTGAGTCAGACATCAGATTAAATTTTAGAGTATTGAAAAATGGTAGAGCTACTCAATGTATTAAAGTATTCTTAGGAATTAGCTTCGTAAGCTCATCGTTCTTAGAAGAGTAATGGAAGTCTTCTAAAAAGATCTGGCATGCCGATGGAGTCTTTGAGAGAGTCTTGAAAACTGCTAGAACTTGAATGAAGAAAGCCTTGAAAATATTGTACGGATTTTTTCCATATAAGAAGAAGATAATTGGGGTGGAAGCAAGGTTCTCTACTTCAGAAAAGCCTCTCAGATTCTTGAGGGATTTCATCTTAATTTCTTCAGAAATTCTTAGGATTTCTTTTCAATATTTTCGGAGAATTATGTTCTATATTTTTAATGGAAAATCTAGACTATGAATCATAGTTATTCTCTAAGAATTAAAGATACGATACCTGAGATATTCTTTTTTTCTCCCAAAAGGTTTCCTTGATATCCGAAAGGCCTGTCTGAATTTCAGGAAGCATTGAAAGATTTTTTATTTTATTTAATGATTAATTTGATTTCCCGTTTTTAGAGTTTGCACAAGTTTTTAAATAACTGAAATATTTTTCAGTTTCAATTTGATTTGATTTGGGCCATTAGAAAATTAGGAAATATTCCAAACGATTTAGTTCTCTCAAATTTTAATTCAATTGACTTGGTTTCTGTTATTCCTTTTGTGCAACTGCTCAATTTGATTTATAATTTCATTAAAAATTTATTTATGGAAAAGAATTTTACATAAAATATATATAGATACTTTTTTTTTTGTTGTTAATCGTTTTTTTAATGTTTTTTGATTTTAGAGTGGCGAATTTGTGCTTTTTGATTTAATTTTTTTTTTGAATCCACCAGATGACATTGCACGTGTGTATTACATTCCCATAATTTGGTTTATGGAGTAAATAAATTTAATCAAAAGACTCCATAATTGAATTAATCATTTTCTTTTTTTTATTATTGATAAAAAAGAAGAATAAAAAAAAGGGAAAATTAACAAGGATCACAAAAGAAAAATTGATAGGAAGCCATAAAAGTGTATCGATAAGTGTGTGTGTGTGTGTGTGTGGGTATTCTTCATATCAATCAAAATTTATTTAATCATTGATTTAATGAAATTTACTGATTATGTAAATAAAAACAGACGCACAATGCCGAAAGCCGTACAAACAAATAATCAGCCAAAGGGCTGCTCCGATTCAGTCAAGAAAATATAAGGCGGTGTGGAGGGGGAAAGCTGATAGAGTAATGATACCAAAAATATATATATATATGTACTATATATTTTTATTAAATACATTTTTATTTTGTAGTTGTTGTTGTTGTTTCTGTTGATTGGCTTGTGGTTTCTGTCGGGGAATCTTTTTGGCTAAAAAAAAAAATGGAGCTCGCCTTTTTTGTGTGTTTTTGTTATTTCTTTTTATAATCAATTTTTATAAATTAATGAACATAAATGAATCAATTGAGTTATTGATTTTTTACTTAATTAAGGACTACAAATTAAATTAGATATTATTTAAACAGTTTTTCAAATTTAATTAATTTGGAAATAATTGTTTAGGGGAAACCACAATTAAGCTCAGAAAAAATAAAAATAAAACTTAAAAAAAAAATACTTTCACAAAATTAAATGAAAGCAAATTTTGAATAAAAAATATATAAAAAAATTTAGAGTTATCGCTGGGGTGCCGAAGACTATAGACTCTTTTCGAAGCTTTCGTGAGCCGTAAATCTTTCGAATGATAACGATCAGCTAATGCCAAAGATATATCTAAGACCAATTTGGGTTGGTATGAAAGCTGTATGATAGAGTGATTGGACTACCATATAGAGATTGAGATTGGTCAATAAATTTTTGAGATCTTCCTAAAATCATCTATATGATATAGTAGCCTGATCCCTATGAAGTTTGTCTATCTTTCTATAGGAAACTTGTTTTCCAGATTTTGAATTCGTAAGACCGATTTGGGTATACTTGACGGCTATATGATATAGTGGTTCGATCCTCAAGAAATTTGGTATATATATGAGTCGCATCATAAGAAACTCGGTTAATAAATATGGGTATTTCTCCTAAGGCCGATTTCGGTTTCGGATTTAGTGTTCCGATAAGGTCGATTCGGACTGAGAGACTGCTTCGCTTAGAAAGCGATGAACTGACAGACTTATGGAAAGGTTGCTCTCAATCGTAGGGTAACTCTCGGCGGACTCTGCTGATCAGAGTAAAATCAGTGAAATTATTTTCTTTAAAAAAACTTTTACCGAAAAGTTTAAGCTTTCTTAAAAAAATGTGTCAGGTCTGTCTCCATTTTCGTATACATGTGGCAATGCTAAGTGTTTTTGTTATTGTTGTTATTGTTGTTGCTATTGCAATTTGTCTTTTCAGAGATTCACACGGGAACGTTTAGAGTTTCGCCAGCTTTGTTTTGATTTATTGAAGAGCCTTTGCCTTGATTTATGAATTTGTCATCAAACTGGGAAGCTTTTCTTATTCTTCTTGTTGTGTCTTTGCCTTCCACTTCTTCTTGACATATGTTTTTTTTGTAAATTTAAATAGATTTAAAGCAGGAAAAAAGAGTCCAAGTTAATTTAAGGTTGAGGTCAACTCTTGAAATATTTTAAAGAAATTTGCTGGGTACAAAAATTTTTTTTTTTTTTCAAACTTGTGGCCGCTCTGGCTGGCTGAGCCTTTTGTTTTGACGGCCCGCCTTTGCTTGGCTGTTATTTTAATTAAATAACAAAACAGTTGCAACAACAATAAAAACAAAACAGAGCCTCGACTTTGAAGCAAGACACAAAAAAAAAGTAACGTATACGCCACGTGGCCAGGCCTGCCAGCGCTCAACCAGCTGTTTTGTTGATTCTCTCATTTTGTTTTTTTTTTCTTCTTGTTTTTGGTATTTCTTGCTCGCATTCGTAATGAATGCTCATTAAAAAAATGTAAGCCAGGAAAAGGGGCGCGAATAGGTGTGTGTGTCTTGAGTGGGTTCGGCAAGGCTGGGCTGGCCTAGGCTGCTGGCTCGTCTGCATCTTTTAGGCAGAGTAAAATGTTTTCAAGTCATTACATAAGCGGCCTTGCCGAGCTGACTTGATGTTGGCCTGTTGTTGATGGGCACATTTCTTGCCACATGTAATGGTTATGGTCTGATGGGTGCTCCCCCCCACCCCCTGCCCGACCAGCAAGCATACCTTTCTATGTTGTTTCCTGACTGCCTGGGGAGTAGGGATAGTGCCTTAGCCCTGATCAGTTCAGCCGGAAAATACAAAAAAGAAAAAAAAAAATCTGAGCCACTTATTTCAATAGACTAAAAAAACTGTTTGCATATTCTTGTATGCTTTAAGCAGCTTTAAGTTTCTGAGAAAACTTATTACTCATACGCACGGTGGTGGCTCTGTTGTTTTTGGTTAATGAATATAAATAAAATTCGAAAGAAAATTGCATTTCAGCTTAATTTCCATGAATTCATATTCAATTTTTCTGTAACCGAAACAAATACCGATAAATAAATAGCTCATACGCACTGTTGGCTTTTGGTAAAAAAAAAAATTCTAACAGACTTTAAATAAATCCCTTTTTTTGAGGGAAATAAATAAATTACTTATACGCCCTGTTAAATTGAGATTTTTTTTCTCAGGCATTTTTCTTCTGTTCGGTGAAATATTTTTCTATAAGGCAAAAGTTACACATACGCCCTGTTAAACCTTTCAAAATCAAAAATTCAACAGAGATTTTCCATTTTTGCAGTTTCCATTTCGCATTTACCATGTTTGCCCAGCTCTTCCGCTCGGCACTTTCTTGAAGAAAGTTCAACAGCTGTTGACATATTCTGTGTATTTTAATACACATTTTCTTGCCAACTTGTTACCAAACTACCTACAGAATTCAACAATATTGTATGCATTTTACATGGCCAACTTGCTGGCCATTCTATCTACACATAAATTATTCGTTTACATCATCAAAACATAAAAAAAACACACACACACACACTCACAGAACACATAAAAAAAATACTCCAACTTGAGGAGTTGGGAGGGGGGCAAACTCTTGGCAAGAAACCAGTCCAAGACGAAGAAGAACAAGTTGTTGGCCTGTAGTAAAGCATAAAAAGTTTTCTCACAGCCGCACTAAACTTGTGTGGTTTCTGCTTCTTCTTCTTCTCCTTCTTATTTTTACTTTTATTTTATTTTTTTTTTGGTCCTGTTTTGCTGATAAACTAAAATTCGCCTCACATTGAGCCTGCTGCGAAAAGTTGCTCGTACTGTGTACGCTTGATTAAGACTTACGATTCGTGTATTTCTGTTTCCATATTTTTTTTTGTGACTGTGATGAGGCTCTTAGTGTATTGACAGTATTTTGATGCTCTGTCACGTTATTAGGTCTAATGCACCGCTGCCCATCGATAAGGGGGAAATGAGGCACAGTGGAGCAGGAGTCAAGCTAAATTAACTCAGATAGGAAAGAAATTGAGAAAAGATTATGAAAAATTGACTTTGGGTCTGAGAAATTCAAGCTTTTTTAATTTTAAAAATTAAAAAAAAATATTAATTAAATTGAAAATTTCAGGACTTTCCTAAGCACCTCAAAACTCAGCAATTTTTTTGGGCCAAGAAAAAAATTGGAAAAAATGAGAAATTCTAGAAAGGTTTAAAAATCACGCGATTATTTTTGAACAGTTTTTTTTTCGAAGGCATAAGGCCAGGGTTGCCACCTGGCTAGCTTGTAGGAGGTGTAGCCGGCCAAGGATGCCACCTGGCTGATGGGTAAAAGGTGTAGCAGGCAGGACTGCCCCCTGGCTGATTGGTAGAATGTGTAGCCGGCCAGGGTTGCCACCTGCCTAGTTTGTAGAAGGTGTATCAGGCAGGATTGCCACTTGGCTGGTTAGTAGAAGGTGTAGGGGGCAGGACTGCCCCCTGGCTGATTGGTAGAATGTGTAGCCGGCCAGGGTTGCCACCTGGCTGATGGGTAGAAGGTGTAGCCGGCCACGGGTGCCACTTGGCTAGCTTGTAGAAGGTGTAGCCGGCCAGGGTTGCCCCCTGGCTGATTGGTAGAATGTGTAGCCGGCCAGGACTGTCACCTGGCTAGTTTGTAGAAGGTGTAGCCTGCCAGGGTTGCCACCTGGCTGGTTGGTAGAAGGTGTAGCATATAAAGACCGTTCAGAACACCCAAAATAATTTCTTCATCTTCGAAAACTGCTGAGAAATTTTCCTCTTCTGAAAAAGGGTTGAGCTTATTTTGAAAAATCAAAGTTGATCTTCCTTAAAAAAGTTCTTGGAAATTATAATATTTTTTGTATAAATGAATATTGATCTCAGGATTGATCAGGATACCGTCGAGAGGAAAGACGAACTTTTCTTTTGTGATTTGGTTCTCAAATAACTTCGAGATATTTTCTTCTTCTTCTTTCTAATTCCATACTACTCGTCTTCTTCTTAACATATTTATTTTGAGAGTGTCAGGTTATTTTCCCCTTTTCAAGAATCACCCAACTCTTTTTGTTTTTTTTTTTTTTTCTTATACTCAAAATGTCACCTCTACTTTTTTACTTGACCACAAATTCTAAAATATATTTGCCTTTGTGTCAGGGTGAGTCACAGAATGGACCTCATATCTTTATTACATTTTTTTTTAGTCACTCATAAAGCTATATTTAAAAAGAAAATCAACCAAAAATAAAAAATGCAAGTCAAAGTGAGTGAGGGAGGACAAGGTTGTCTTTGGCAGACAAGATGGGGGAACTCATTAAAAAGGCAACCACATCATAAAATGCCAAGTTAGTAAGAAACACACACATACACACAAATTAACTGCCCGAGGTAGGGCAGAAAGAAGCCCTAATAACTGGGGTAACGGAAATCGGAGTACCCAGCTTGCCACACCAAAAAGAAAAAAAAAAAGAAGCGAAACCGAAGCAGGAAAAAAAAGTATAGAAAAAAGAGAAGCGGAAAAATTTATTGTAAGACAATTTGGCCAAGCTCAGGCAAACAACATAAAATGCGCATAAAATAAAAGTTAAGTAAACAAGGCAACCACACAGTCAGACAGACACAAGCGCTGACACACAGATACACACGTTTCAGCATAGTTACACGCATCCCAAAAGATACACGGATACGGAAGACATTTGAGAACTAAAGAACAAACAGACCAACTAACAAGGCTTGTATTAATTTGTCCTTGTGTGTGTGTGCGTGTGTGCGAGTGTGTGCGAGTGTGTTTGTAAAAGTTTTTGAAGACTTTGGCGGAACACAAGAAATATATTTGTACTCATATTTTCGTGGTTTTCAGAGCAAAGAAATTTGCAGGTCCCCGTATTCATGAAGACTATTGTATACACTTTTCTAGTCGAAAAATGTGCCAGAGTCCTAAGAAGGTGGATAGAACAAATCTTTGTGATATCCTAAAGTATCTTATGTACTCAGTGTCTTATTGGCTGGTTATAAAGAGTCCATTTAATATAGTTCTCGACAGTAAGAATTTATGTCTATAAGTTATAGATTCCTCTGAGATTTTTGAGACTATATAGAGTCCACTTAATAAGGATGCCATAGACTATTATCTAAACTGAACTCATTGCTTTCACAAGGCTTATCGAAAGGATTGCTAAATTATTTTCAACCTTATAAATAATACCATCTACATTTTAATTGAGGTTAAGTAGAACAGGCTTTGTCTAATTTCATTCAAGATTTGTGAGCTCTAAATTGAATGGATTAATTAAAATCTGTAAAAGAAATTCCCAGCAAATTTAATTATCTCAACACTTCTCTCTTTCTGTTTTAACCGATTTAATCCTTAAGGCATTTTTAGTTTTAAGAAAAGTATAAACCTCGAATCACTTTGCTTATCCCCTTAAAAAATTATAGCCTGGGAAACTTTTAACTTTTGCTGTTCTCAATTTCCTTTGATCAGACCGGGTCTCCTGCTTGCGCCAACTTTATTTCCTGGTATCACAGGGCCTGAGGCCAACTCGCATTGCTTCCATTTCCTAGGTTGGAGAGGCACCGGAGAGACCAGGCGAAAAGTATAAAATAATAAAATGAAGCGCATACTCAAAACAACAGGCAAATTGGCGTAAATGTTTATTTACCTGCAGCGGTTTATTCCCCGCCCCCTCCAATTTCTCCACTAACAGTTTAGTTTAATTTTACTTTTCTCTTGTTTTTCTTTTTGTTTTGTTTTGGTTTTTTCTGAGGTTCTCATTTTCGTGTCGTTTCGAGGAAAGTGGAGCCAAACTGAAGCAATTATGTACACCAATTAGTTGCAATGAAAGTATTTTTTGGGCAATTATTTTCGAAGCTCAAAACAAAAAGCAAATAGCTCGGAAATGGCCAGAAGTAATTTTCATCATTGCTCATGTTTTTTATTGAGGTTATTTTCTTGGTCTTTTAAGTGGAGTATTTGCCAACCTGAAAAGTTCCAAAAAGTTTAGCGAGGTAAATAAAAGCCCAATTCTTATTAAAGACAAGGAAATTACAAAAAAAAAGTTACTTCGCAGAGCCCCTCCAAGTAACTTTTAGATTGGTCAGTACAGTCAGACAAATCGACTTAGATTCTTAGCATTCCTTTGTACGAGCCTTGAAGCCGCTGGTGCCCAGCAGGCCGAACCACTATCTTATTTGGGTGTTAAGGTATAAGAAAATCTATTAATCTAAAGTCTAAAAATTCTCCACATTGATCAGTACAGTCAGACAAATCGATGTAGGTACAGTCAGACAAATCTATGTAGGTCTCAAGCCTTCCTTTGTACGAGCCCTGAAGCCGCTGGAGTCCAGCAGGACAAGCCGCTGTCTTTTTTTGGGTGCAAAGGTATAAGAAAAACTATAATGAAAAACTAACTATTAATTCTCCAGATTGATCAGTACAGTTAGACAAATCGACTTAGGTCCTTAGCCTTCCTTTGTATGAGCCTTGAAGCCGTTGGAGCCAAGCACAACAAGCCACTGTCTTATTTTTTGTAAAGGTATAAGAAAAACTATTATGGAGACTTCAATCTCAAAATCTAAAAATTTTCCAGATTAATCAGTACAGTCAGACAAATCTATGTAGGTCTCAAGCCTTCCTTTGTACGAGCCCTGAAGCCACTGGAACCGAGCAGGCCGAACCACTATCTTATTTGGGCGCAAAGGTATTGAATAATCTTATATGGAGACTTCAATATTGAAATCTCAAAGTTTGATATATGAAAAATTACTTAGAAATTCCGATTTATTTGTGGAACTTCAAATCTCTTGAGTATTGACTGAGTTGTCTTGAGTTTTTTTTTCTTTCTTGACATTTGACTGATTTATATGTTTGATGCGACATTATGTTTTGGGTTAACCGCTTTTGGTAGTTTTAATAAAAATTTAGATACGTTATAATCCATTCAGTAACTTGTCAATAAGTTGACAAAGGGCAAACAAAATAAGGGAAGATAACAAACGGAAAGAAAAGCGAAATAGTTTCTGCTCATATCAAAATGACACAGTCACACTTAAGAGTGTGTGCGCGTGTGTTCGTGCATGTGTGTGTGTGTGTGTGTGTGTTTTCATTCAATTCCATAGACACTTAAACACCCACGCTGCGTATACGTAATATGCTTGAATGCCAGCAGAGCGGCAAGTGGCAAATCCTTGAAGCCTTGACAGAGCTCATCTATGGTTTTTTTTTCTTCTGTGATTCTCCTGCCCTGCGGCACATACTATATTTGATATATTCAGCCACCCAGGAAACTGACTGACAGCTGGAGAGACAGAAGAAACCACAAGCAGAGACACTCTGATTGGAAGATATTAGATCTTGACTTGCCCTGGGAGCTCTTTGATATGTGCCACTTTCAATTTTTGTTCAACTTTTGTGGCAGTTGGCAAGCAACGGTAATTTCGTAATTCTTCATCGTCCTTTTCCCCAACTATTTCTATATAATTTTTTCTTTCTTTTTCTTTTCGTTTTTCTTCTTTTTGTCTGATTGTAATTGAGTAGAATTTGATTTGTGTGACTGAAGCCCTGACTTATTCCGTCTCAGGTAAACTATTCGGTGCCATATAAAAACTGTCACTCAAAATGTTTACTTCAATTGTTGCCCTGGAGAATTGAGAGCTGTTAAATGCTTGATTACTCTAGACAAACACGACCAGACAACACCGTCGCCCCCCAAAAGCAGAACAATAATCACATAAGCAATATTGTCAGTTTGATGGCTGTTTTGTCCGGGGTCGGTTGGGGTGTTAGTTTGAGTGATTTGTTGTATAATATGTCAAGGGGAATGTCTGAGGGAAATCACTGTCAGTGGTATGAAAAATTGGGTATAATATATTTTCTGATAAATATACAAATTATTCGATTATCTAAACAGTTTATGAGCAAAATAAACACATAAATTTTTTAATAACTCAAATAGGAATATTCTTGATAATCTAAGGAGAGAAGTTGCTTGACTTAGTGAAAATTTAGTCACACCTTCAAATATATTTATCGATAACCCAAAAAAATCAATAAACTTTTTGCTGAATTTTCCATATCATAAATTTGCACCCGAAAAACTATTGAATCCAATCCATTCAATTATAATTTATTTCCTTTTTTTATTGGCTCAAAAAAATGGAAAGGGGAAGTTTTTTTTGCGAAAAACGAAACCATAAATATGATAATTCATTTCAACTCAAGGGCTTCCGATTTTGCTCTTCCCCTAAAATATTCCGAGTGGCGGAAAATTGGTAAATGCAAATTGAAAATATATATATTTTTTTTTGTGTAAATGCAAAAATATTTAAAATGAATTTTTTGTTTGTTCTTTTTTTTTTAAGCCACAAATTTGTCAATGGCAAACACGTGTCTGCAAATTTGCCACAACAAACACTGGCCAAGTCATAAAAAGAATTTAAATATTCTAGGAAATTATTTTTTATTATCACCGAATTCAAATGCAAGCAATAATCTGACCCAAGGCAACTTGGTCAGTTGACTTGACCGGAGCTCGGACTCAGGTTTTATGGCGCTAAATTGGTGGATAAAAATTAATGAACTTTAAAAAGGAAAAGACCTCAAATAAGCCAGGAAAATGGGAAGGAAAAACCAATTGAATTTGTAGCTAGTTTGGGAAAGTAACGAAAATGCAAATGAGCAACCAAAAATATTAAGACAATCTTAAAAGGTTAACAAAGTAGGAGAACCTCTTTCAAAGGGCAAAAACATTGAGCGGTTAAGGAAATCAACAACAACAATGCCAGCTGCATGCCTTGCAATTACATCTAAAAAGAAGAAGAAGAAAATAAAAAGTGATCCGAATCCACTCGGAAGTGTATGTAAAATTAGCAGACAAGACAAGCGAAATGCCAAGAGCATAAACTGTAAAAGACCCACTAAAGTTGAGTTGAGCGGAAGCGAAAAGAAGAATATTTTGGCAAAAAAAAAGTAAATCTACAGAGACTTTGATATACTCTAGATATATATAAGTACTCACCACCATCTGAGTAGTTCCTTGCAGAATTCTGAAATTAAAAGAATAAATTAAAATAAAAGTGTGAAATTTTTGGAAAATCTTAATTCTAAAGTTGCTGGTTATATTTCCCTAAAACTTGAGTGTTCTTTAGCTCAGAAGCTCAAAAAATATTTGTCAAGTTATATAAGACCTGAGGAGTCTCTCTGTAAAGTTCCAAGGTCCTTTTTTGAGGCCACTTCGAGTTATCACTTCTCAAAGGTAGAGTCAGACTATGCTCTGGTCTGCTTGCTTAGTGCAGATCTAAGTGAGACCTATATGAAGATCTGAATTCACAAATTTGTACAGCAGATTGTCTCAGTATTTTTTAGGCCAAGCTTGAAAATTTCAATACTCAAGAGTCTATCTAGAAAGTTAAGTGGCTCTTTTTGTAACCACTTTCGAGTTCTGGGACCATAAATTTAAGAAACAGATTGACTCTGTTCTTACTGCCTACTGAGAACCTCAGAAATCTATGCATGAAGTTTCCAGTAAAGTTTGCAGTTTATTAAGTTCTCTCTGCATTTTAAGTTTACTCAGAGCCTAAAGAGGCTCTATTTTTAGATTTGAATTCTTAAAGGGAAAAGACTTTTTGCTTCGTTCACATAAACTGGCTCGAGCCCTGAATAGCTTTTAAGCTCTCTGAAGCAAGGCATAAATCCGAAAAAGTAGCAGAGGGCAAATACAGTGTCTCTAGCTGAAAGGTAAAATGCAAGCATCCCAGAGAGAAAGATGGAGAAAGAGAGAATGAGATAGAGATAGTGAAGAGCAAGTAAGGCGCACAGCATCACTTAAGTGCAACAAAAGTAATTTACTTTGATTGGCAGCAAAAGATAGCGGAGGCAAGCGAATGAGCCCGGTCGGTGGAAAGTGGCTGAGAGTGTCTGCTTAAAAAGCAGGCAATGAGCATAAGAAAGCTTAAGTGAGCGTAAGTGAGCAGATGGAGACGGTAAGGGCTGAGTGCAGCGTAGGTGACCGGAGTAAAAAAAAGAGCGCAAGAAAATATGCTATGATTTTTTTTCCTTCTTCTTCTTCTTTTTTTCTGCTGTGTTTATTTTACCAACAAACGGTCAATCGTACGGGAATTGTTTTGAATACATCACGAGTGTTAGAGGGAGAGTTAGATTGTGTGAGTTTATCGAAAGTTTATTTTTGGTTTTTTTTTCTTTGTCTGTTATGCTTTCGAGGGGTTCATCAAAAGCTTTTTGCACTTAAAATCAATTTCATTTCATGTTGACAATGCGAAACAAAATTGCAATGACAACCAAAACAATAACCAAAACAACAACAACAACAACAACAACAACAAGAGCAATGAAAGTCACAAATGGTTTAGTTTGGTGGGTGCGTAAATGTGTGCGTGTGTGTGTGTGTGTGTGTGTGTAAGCAATTGAACAAATTCAACCTAAATTGAACAACATAAATATGTAAATCTTGTGCGTATGCATATGTGTGAGTGTGTATGTGTGTGTGTGTACTTTTTTGGTGACAACAGCATAAAGTGTAATAAAGAGCCAAACAAACAAACAAACACATTTATACACTTTCAATACTCCCAACACACACAAACACACACACTGGCATAATCATGCAAGAAAAAAAAAAAAAAGAAATGAAGCCAACGAGCGAGAAACAAGTGGTGCGTAAAAATGATGACGAGACACGTTGACAATCGACAATAAGAACAAAAACAACAACACTCAAATGAAGAAGAAGAAGAAGAAGCAGCAGCAGAGGCTTTACCAACAATTTCAACGGTCTCGCCATTAAAATGTGCGGCATAAAAATAAAAAAAAAACAGAACGCCTTGAAAATGGGCCAGCTTGGTTGGCAATAACAAAACCAACACACACACACGCACACTTAGACCCTCTGTAAGCTCTTTCAAATTTGCAGCCACATCCATATTCATATAGAAAGTCAGAAGACTTTCTCACCCATTCTAGCTTAGTTTTATTCTCAGATTTCCACACAGATTTCTACTTCACTCCAACTTTAGTCCCAACGAATTCACAAACACAACTCGTGAGACCCAAGAATTTTGTATACATATGTAAATTTTTTTTAAATGCCGAGTTCTTTCCTCCTTTTGTCGTCTGGCTCGACCATATTGAAAAGTGTGTAGTGCCTAGCCAAAAAGCATATATTAACAGTCAAATAGAAATTCAAAATATAAACACAACCAACAAAATATCGAAGAAATTGATTAAGCCGATAGAAGAAAAACTTTTATGTGATTTACAAGCCAAATAAAACTTTTGCTGTTTTTCGGGTTCAATGACTGCGATCTAAGAGTTCTTTTTTCTAAATCTCAAGGCAGGTCAATGCCTTCTGAAGATCTCGAATCAATCATTTCCTATATGCAAGACCTTTTTTTTTTCTTTATATCAACTACACTCATCTAATCAAATCTCTGGCCTTACCTTTTCTCAACTGTCAGAGTACCTTTTTGTGGGTGGTCTTGGTCAAATTGGATTAACTGATATATATTGATATATAATAGAAGCAATTTTCTTACCAATTTTGAGGTATTCTGATTCGCAATTTCCATCATTTATCAAGTGCCATTGTTGTTGTTGTTGTTGTTAATATTATTATTGGGGAAATTAACGGTATACCAGCAATAATTCTGCAAATGGCTCAATTCAAAAATGTTTTGTCATATAATAATTTTTTCTTCTTTCTTCTCCACATTCGAACCAAAATTACGGACTGAGATTGAGTAGTTTCATATTGATGTTTGCGTGACCAAAATCGAAGGCAAAGGAAAAAAAATATATTTATCCGGCAACCTTTTTGATATGCTGTGTTGGGTGGGGCGGGGGTGAGAGGCATTCCGAACTAAAAATGTTGATTGTTATGCCACACAATGGCAACAACAACAATAAAGGAAAAGTTCCAACAACCACACAAAAATGAAACCAAAAAAAAAAATAGAATAAAATAAAATAAAGAAATAAAGAGAAAGAGAGAGAGAGAGAGAGAGAGAGAGAGAGATCAAAAGGACAAAGACAAGAAATAAATAAAAAGATAAGAAGACTCGGCCTGTGTTTATTTGATTTAAGATTTTTATTTTTCAACATTCCTGGAAGATTTCGGTTCATTGAGTCACCAAAAAAAAAATATATATATATTAAAAACAAAGCAACCAAAAAAACGAAAGAGTTGAGAAAATGCCAAAAACAAAAAAGAAACCATTAAAAAATATCCGCAGACATAAAACTTGGCTCAAATGTTCTCAATATGAATAAATTAAATTTGAATTATTTGCTTCAAATTTTTTGATTTATTTTATTTTTTTCTTTTGAATTTTTTACACAAAAGCCTTTTGGAATCAAAAAAAAAAAAAAAAAAAAAAAATTTACTTAATAAAAAATTCCATAGAATTTCCTTAGTTAATTTGGTTTTATAGGTCTGAAGCAGGGCTATCAAATAGTTTTTATTATTTCAACACATTCCCAAACATTTCTCAATTCATATTCAATTTGTTTGACTTATTCATGAATTTTGTTTTTTTTTCCCCCCCTTTCTTGCTTTCTTTTTCGATATGCCAAATTGAAATTGATTGAAATCGGCTTATTCATTTCCATAGACTCTGTCATTCAATTGATTGACCTCAGGATCCCACCCTCCCCAGCCCCCATTCAACACTTCTTCCTTCCCTCAGTCATTCTGTGTGTGTTAAAATTCTCTGCTCTTGTTTCATGTGGACTCTGCAAAAGCACAGCAAAATGAAAGAAACGAAAAAAAACAAAATCAACTTGGAGTAGCATTAAAAAATCCATCCAATATGCCTCATGTGCTCCTGCCTACCCCCAGCCAGATTCTGACTCTGTTCTCCCCTCCCCTCTTATGAAAATGTGTGTGAGCATCAATTGAGACGTTTAACAAAAGGCTGCCACCATTTACCTTTTTTTGATATGTATGTGTGCGTGTGTGTGTGTGGTATGGGACGAGCGTGTAATGAATGTTTTCAGCCCTGCTTGGGACCATTTTTCCTTTTTCTTTACACAGTGACCTGATTCAATATTTTCCTTTTCTCACTTTCTCACACAAAATAGACAAAAAAAATACAAGCAACGAAAAGAATGTAGAAGAGCCCAAAATCTACGGACAGGGTAATAAAATCCATTCCCAACTGACTTTTTATGAAATGAAAAAAAATAAGGAATTTTTCCACTGCTTCCCTTCTCTCATTTTTTTTTTGTCCAAAATGATGATTTGAATGGGACTTTTTTTTCTGCTTTCCTATTTTTTTTTTTTTTGTTTTTATTATAATAATTTTCAACACACAATTAAAATGTATTGCTTATAGGGTTGGGAATTAAATGTTTAAAGTATTCCGCAGCAGAGTTTTTCTAAAAGGAATCTTGGATATTTTTTTCTCGAAAATTAATTTTTTTTTTTAATAGTTCAACTGAGATGTTTAGGTTTAGGAGCCTATAATGTCTTCTGGTTTAAAATTTCCTGGAAATCTAACCAAAAAAATTGCTAGATTTTTTTTTGAAGATATAAAAATCTCAAATCTTTTTTTGTCTATGATCTCAGCTTTCTCAGCTCAGGAACTTCAGAAACTTAGCTTTGATTGTCTGTAATTTAGTGGATTTGTTTTGATGTCATATAGAATATTTCAGGATCTGCAGGTCTTACTTAAATATCAAACTTTGGTTAAAGAACCTTAGGTCTTTTTATCACTTTCAGCCTTAATTTCCTTTAGTTTGAAATATCTCAGGAGCTTCAGGTCTTTCTAAGATTCTCAGTCTTGATTTTATATAATGGAGAATATCTCAAAAGCTTTAGGTCTTTCTAAGATTTTCAGATTTTCTCTATATTTCAGATTATCTCAAGAGTTTCAGGCCTGAGGAAATTCTCAGCTTTGAACAATAGAACATCTCTGGAATTTCAGGTTTTTCAGGTATCGTAGGTTTCTTTCTTCAAAAAAGGAATTACTCAATCAACTTCAGGTCTTTCCACGTTGATTTGGAATATTTCAGAATTATGCTGACAACCTCTCTGATTTCATATAAATTAAACTAATCCCAAACTGTAGACAAAGTTACCTGAATATCTATAAAGGTTTATTCCAATTTTCTCTAGAAATTTCTCAGATTTTCCTTTTCCAAATTGAATATATTTCACCTACAAACCAGTGTGCCAAATTTCCTTTATGGCTCGTTTTTTTTTTTTTTTTTTGAGGTGCCTAAAAAAAAAAAAAACATGAAAAGGTTGCCTCATTTAAGTGCTCAATTTTCTTTACTTTTGGCTACATTTGCTAAGAACTGGCCAACAGATGCGTGCTTGGGCCCTTTTCACGTTTCCACATTTGCCAAAGATCCCAGGAGCCTAGGTCGGGGTAATCCCCCGGTCTACCCGGTCCAGCACCTTTTTGCCTTTGAGGCTTGTTGGTTAGCCTTCTGGGCGCCTCGTTGAACGCTCGTTTGGACATCGTTTTGTCATTTTTTTTGCTGCTTTCCAAGATTTTCTCCAACCAAAACGCTTACTTTAAATGTCAAACCCTTTTCAAAAATACTCGGCACGCAACGGATTCTATATATATAGATTTTTTTGTTGTATACAAAAAGCACACATCGTATATTTTCTGGTCGTTTTAGCCGCAATTTTCATATACATATAACCCAAATATCTTGACCACTGTCCGGGTATTCTGCGGCGCATGCAGACAAATAAAATTGTATTATTAACACATTTGAAATACCAAACAATGTTTGGTCAAACGTCTCTAATATGCACACGAATCCCATAGACACACACACATATATATTCTAGCAAATCTCACAGATATACTCGGAGCCAGAATAAAAAAAAAAATAGAAATCCTAGCCCCCAGAGTTATCTCTCTCTGTCTGCCTGTCCATCAGGCCAATCATTCAAAGGCTTTCCTTCTCGTTCGCACTCAAGGCTCTGGCTCTGTCTGTGGTCGTGTGTGCGTGTGTGTGCCTAATATCCTTTGCCCACTGTCTGGACTAGTTTAATTTCGAAGCCTCTTAGCCCAGGCCAGAAATCTTATAATTTTATAGATTTTATCCAGGATCTTAAATTCGATCCATATGCAGATCTTAGCTTTAATATTC
Organism: Scaptodrosophila latifasciaeformis; assembly: GCA_037075145.1. Lineage (NCBI taxonomy): Eukaryota > Metazoa > Arthropoda > Insecta > Diptera > Drosophilidae > Scaptodrosophila > Scaptodrosophila latifasciaeformis. The sequence continues at coordinate 2,915,534 of JBAMCM010000073.1, forward strand.
CTTTCGGGGCTCTTTTACTGTCGGCGCGTTTCGCCAAAATGTCTAAGCTTGCTCCTTCTTCTTCTTCTGCTTTCAGACCAAAGTAAAGAGAATCTCAATCTTTATGCCTTGTCAAACCGTTTCAGTTTGTTGGTCTCGACTCTGGCCACTCACTTGTTGGTTGGTCAGTCTCTTTCGGCTCTGCCCTGTGCTTTGTCCTGTCGTGTTTGTCTGGTTTGTCAGTTTCAATTTTTAAGCAGCAGTTCAAACATCATCTCAGCCAACCATCTCCTCCAACGGCAATTGTCCTGCCTTCGACCACGTCCACGTTGACGTCCTCGTGCCGCCTCTATTTGCGTTTAGAAATTTTTAGCAAACGACAGCGTTGACGTTGACATTTTGTAGCCATTTTTAAGCCATTATGCCAGCCTTTTTCCTTTGCTTGACTTTTAGATTTTCAATGCAAAATAAAAAAGAAGAGAGAGAAAAGGAAAAACTACAATTCAGCCACGAGACTGAAAGTTAAGCAGCGATGGTGGACCAAAAGGGTAATGAGTGGGCGACTGCTGCGGTTTCGGTTCTCTTAAATTTCCATAAACATTTTGGCAAAAACAAATTTAAGCATATGTGGGATCTGAAATTATATCGAAAGGTATAGCCCATCGCAGAGTACCAAGAAATTTAAGAATTTCTTTAAACTTTTCTTTTTTTAGGTCAAAGAATTGACACTCAGATTTATCTGATTCGTATGCAGAAATACCCAATGCTTTGGCATTGGATTATTCAATTAAAATTCACTCTATACCCCAACTATCTCGGTCTCTCTCGAAATTCAAATTGCATTGACATCGTTTATGAACCTAGCAACGTCATCCAAAAAATTGAACTACTTAATGGCAGTTGTCGATAGCCGAAAAAGGAACGCAAAACAAGTCTAGAAAGAGAGAGTACCATCTAGATAGAAATAATGGTAGCGCTTTATGGCAATAGCAAAATGAAGTGGCTGTCTAGAGGGTAAAATACCAGGGTTGCTGAAGTCAAAACATTTAACGATTAAATGAAAATATACAAGGGGATACAAAGGACGCATGTGGCTCATTTTTATCAAAAAAAAAAAAAAAAAATAACAATGAATATAAAAAGGAAATACAAATTAAATAAATAGAGTAGAGGAAAAAGAATTGAAAGTATAAAAAAGAATTAGAGTCTAGAAAAAGAGCAGAATACTATAGATTAGAAAGAGGGAAAAGGCGGGTAAAGCCGGAAAGGAAATGAGCAAAAAATATATAGAAAGAGGTTAGAATGGAGATCAGAAAAAAGAAAAACATATAGAAAAGAAGTCAGAGAGCTGGGAACCCAAAAAAGGAGTCACGGAAATCCTCAAGCAGGAATCGAAAAATACAGACTAGAAAGAGGAAACTTTAAAAACAAAATCAAGATAAGCCAATCCAGAAATGAGACTCTGGAAAGTAGTGGAGAGAAAAGTTGAACAGAAAATAATGAGGGTAGAAGAAGTTCGAAAAACCAGAATTGAGAATTCAAAAATAAGAAACCCAGATTAAAGAGGTGTCAATAAAATGTCGACAATGGCAAAGTTACAAAAAGAGAGATCAAAACGATGAAGACAGATGGTAAAGAATGCGAGAAATAATGGTCAGAATGGACAAGTTGGAATGAAGAAGTCAGAGAGGAAATACAGAATTGAGAAGTCTGATTGCAGGCAACAGCATGGGAAAGCCAGAAAGAAGTTGCTAAGATGGAAGTGTCAGAATGGAAAAACCCAAAAAAAAGAGAGACCAAAATACAGAAGTGTCAATAAAATGCCCAAAACAGAGAAGTCAGACACCAAAGACCAGAAAGGAGAAATTTGAAAAGGATGCGAGAAAAAAAAAGTCCCAGTGGTCAATCTGAAATAAAGAAGTCAGAATAGACAAGCTAGAAAGGAGAAGACAGAGAGAGAGAGAGAAGTCAATAGAGAAACCAGAGGAAAAGACCACGATGCAAAGCCAAAGTCTAGGCTGAAGTGGTCAAGAGACTCAAGATATATGAAACAGATTTCATAAGCTGAATTGGAGATTTTCTAAAATACAAAAAGGAAGGATTCTTACACATTTGGCCAGGCTTTCCTCTCTCTCCCTCTCTCTTTCTCTCTGTCTATTTCTCTATCAGTCTCTCACTTCTTTGCACTGTCTGCTGGTCTTTGTTGAACAATTTTGGGCAGCCTTGTTGCCAGCGTCATGGGCATCATTGTCTGGTTTTGTCATTGAGTATGACAAGCGACATGAACAACAACAACAACAACAACAACAACAACAACAACAACAACAACAACAACAACAACAACAACAACAACAACAACAACAACAACACCAGCCTGGAGAGTAGAAAGAGATATTATAGACTGCTACTAAAATGCTGACTCTCTCTCTCTCTCTCTCTATCTGTGTCTCTCTCTTTCTATCTGATCCACTCTTACCATTGTTATTTCCATTTTGTTTTGCTTTGCTTTGCTTTGTTTTGTTTTGTTGTTATTTTAGCTTGTTTGCTTAAATGTTTTCACATTGACCCTAATTTGGCTGGGCACTGATAAAGCCAAAAAGAGAGGAACATACAGAGTGGGAACGAGATAGTAACGGGGGGGCTCGAAGCTAGGCCGATAGAGGGCGCGTGGCTGATATTTAGCTGGCTGCTGTCTGCCCTGAATTTATGACCATTTTAGTAGAGACTACAAGCCGAAAGCTTGTAGCAATTAGCAAAAGCAACCCGAGAAAAAAAAAGCACAGCAAAACAAAAAGAAAACAATTCCAAAAATGAGAGATGAAGAGAAATAGAGAGAGAGAGAGAGAGTGAAGAAGAGAGGGAGAGAAAAAAAAAGTGTTGACCTTATTTAAAATTTAATGACTTGCGGCGGTCGCACCGCAAAATATGAACAGTCTACCGAAACAGTCAACACTTACCGAGCCGCAGTTCGCCCTCAACCCGCGGCCACCGCCAAGGTCAGACAGAAATCGCAGCACACAATTGACGCCTCAACGGTTCCGAGGCCCCAGACCACTATGTTCTACTCCCTCCCCCCCACTTTGGTCCGGTTGGGTCGTTCCGATCCGGTTCAGTTTGCCCACGCTGATGCAGTTCACAGATTCACAGACCACCCGTCGGGCACGACTTGAACTGTAACCCTTGTCACAGCTTTTGTCGCCATCTTGTCATTGATAGAAGAAGAGTGGACGGATGGGGGCGTGTGAAAGACTGGCAGCCGCGGATTTTATACCACTTGTGCAATTCATTTTGTATATATATATTTTTTTTCATTTGCCCCCTTTTCTTTTCCATTTTCTGGCCGGCATTAATAAATTAGAAATCGCCATTTTTTTCCGCCTCTTTCATCTTTCCTTCGAACAGCTGGAGTACCAGTAGTTTGGGGTGAGAGGGGTAGGCAGGTTATAAAGGGAATGAGTGTGGTAGAAACGTGGCTTAACAAATGACGGCATATTAGTCAGCTGGGCAGAAATTTATCAAATCAGCTGCCGTTGATGAGCGACCATCCAATCTGTCTCGGCAGCTCTTGCCCACGCTCGGGCTCCGGCTCCGGCTCTCCCTTTTTATTTGAGTCTCCCCCTTTTTCAGTGTGGCTTTTCTAAATGAACAAGCTGACCACTTACTTTTTATGTCCTTCTTCCTTTATCCTTTCCTCTCCATTTGTGCACTTTTAAGTCGTAAAATTTTACCAGGGCTTTCCCCCAAAGGTATCTAGGATTTAAAACAACAAGAGATACTAAATTTTCAAAGATATATCTTGTATTTTAAAAGAGAGCAATCTTGTTTAAGTCAAGCTCCTGAGTTTCTAATTAAAGCTGGACTATTTACTTAGATCGGAAAGTCAATGCCGATAAAGTCTAAAGTGGAATAGAAAATTCATTAGGAGTCTTGATATATAAATATATTGTAAGATACTAAGCACAGCTAATTCTAAAAATCGATGGATATAAGACAGGCCCCTAATATAGACTAAAGAGGAACTTTAAAGATCTTTAAAGAGTCTTCATTAAAGGCCTATGTATTTATATTCTAATGGAGACTAAGGTTTCCAATATATAAATAGATCGATTGGGACTGAGTTACTGAAGCCCTATAAATACCCTTAGGCGCACAGATCTATGAGGAATAAAATAAACGAAGCTCTATACTTATATATTCATAGAACTGTTTGGATGGAAGTAATAAGTAATGACTCAAAAATATTACCCAATTTAGTTTGTATTGCTAAAAAACCAAAGAACTTCTCATTCCTGGAACTTATATGTAAAGTCTCTTAAGCTCCATAACCCAACACAGTTAATAGACTATTAAAAGCATACTATATAAAAATAAATGAATATGCTTTCGAATTTCCAATAAAAACAACGATTAACCTCATCCCTAAAAGAAAAAAAGAAAAATAAAATCAACCTCAGTCCTTTTGAAATTTGCCCGTTGAAGCTTTTTATAAAAAAAAAAATATCTCCACCCCGCTTATATTTTTATACTACCATAGCAGAGTGTATTATAATTGGTATTTTTTTTTTCACTTCATACTCTTTCACGCCCCCCTCCGATTGCTCTTTCAAAGGCGAAATAAAAAAGGATGCTGGGCCATTGCGGGTGCACTTTGAGCATAAATGAGTTTCATTTCATTTGAATAAATGGTCGAGTGACATTGTTTGTGTGACCATATATGCATATATATATATAAAGATATATATATATGAATTTACTTATATGTGTATGTGCGAGTGTGTGTGTGTGTGTTTGTGTGTATAAATTGTGTTATCAGTTGGACAACAGCCGATGGCAATGGCAAGGTTAAAGCAACTGACCTTGGCTGGTCACTTTCTCCACATAATCGTAAAGACAAGCACTCACACACACACACACACACACACATACAGTCACAATAATATAATCATTTGAATTATGTGACAAAGTTCAACTCATTCAAATAAACAAAGAACAATTTCACAGCAATTATGATTTGCTTAATTTGAAAATCCATATGAATTTTATTCCTTCTCAACCTCCTTCTCTCTCTTCTCTGTCTTTCAGATTATTCTACAGCAAAACGAGGAGAGGTAAGCTTAATTAAATGGATTATATTTCAAAGTATATGGAATGAAGTATTCATAATAAATAGTGTACTCAAAAACAGCTTAAACGAGACACTCCCAGTCTGTGATCTCTCTTTAGGACTTCGGCCAAGTAAGTCACCCTGAGTGACGACAGGACTCTATTTATTGTTTCTTTCTTAAGTTTAAGACTCTAATATCTTTGATAAAGAATTATAGATCCATATATTCCCAGGACTTGAATAGGTCTCCATTAGAATCAGCTTCTTCTTTTTCCATTTTCATTCAGCTGAAATTATTATTTTGCATTCTCAAGAATTTAATTAAGAACTTTTCGGACTAATAAATTTTTTTAGTACAGCACAGCTGAAAGAGGTTTCAAATTTAACGGTATTTTTCTTCCAGTCTGATTTATAATTACACTCGAAATTTATTAAGTCTTTTTATTCACTTTTTGTCGGGGAAAACATTTGATTTTCATTATCCTTTGTCACTTCACAAACGCAATTGAGTGGCATTTTTACGACTCTCAATTTTTAGTTCAATCACAAAAATTTCAAATTATTCATTTCTCTCTCTCTCTCTCAGGGTTTTTACTAGCCTAACGGTAATTGTACTGTTAAATGTCTGAAATGGTGTTGCCAGTTGATGGGAATATTCTCAACATTTTTTGGGGTTTCTGTTTCTGTTTTTGTTGTTGTTTTGTTAATAAGCTTAAGAAAAATTCGCATAATTTTTACAGCCATCGATCAAAGACAGTTGGTGGCAAGAACAACAACAACAACAGCAACAGCAACGACAGCAATAATAACGGTATTAAGAATTGGCATGAATAAAGTAGAGTAAAAGAATTTTCACTTCACTTCTCTTGTTCTTTTTTTTTTGCATAAATTAAATGAAATGAATAAAACAACAACAGCGAAAAGAATAAAATAAATTGTTGTAACACTTGTGAGACAAATAAAAACAAAAAGCAAAAAAAAAAAGTTGTGTGAACAAATAAAGCACATGAAAAAGAAGAAGATGATAATTTTCACTGGCCATTTGGAAGAACTTCTTTCATGACTTACTGGGTAATGCAATTTTTATGCTCTTTTTCTCTTGTTGATTTCTTTGGATTAGATTGAGTTGTTTGACCCTTGTCTTTATGATTTTAAAAGCACTGCCTTTGCCCAGATTTGAGCTGGCATATTTTTCGAAATTTACCCAGCATTCTCACATTGCCTTGAATTTGACTCTGGTCAGTTCAACTCTTCGAAGGTCACATAAAAGCACACAAAAATACCACAATGCCACCTGTCTGCGGGAAGATACGTAAAACTTTACGTAAAACTTCGCCCTCTCTCTCTCTCTCTCTCTCTCTCTATCGCAGTGAGTGAAAACAATTGCACGTTTTCACTTCCGTTCATGATTCCGCTGTCTGCCTGCCGGTGGCAGGTACAGTCACTTCCCCTTACAATCATGTTCGAGGGTCAGGCAAACAATTTGACAAACTGGCGACGACGACAGCCAGGCGACTAACGGAACTGCAAAGTACCGTGTAGGCGAATGTTTGAAAGCACACACACACACACACACACACGCGCGCTCACACAAAAGGCGTAAATTCCAGAAACTCCTGGCAGCACCTACACACTTAACACTGCACAGTGGGGCCAAGACATAGCAAATTTAAGTAATAATAGTGCTAAGAACCTTAAAGGGAAATATTGTATTTATTTAGATGTCGACATGATACATATATTATCTGATTAATTGGAGAAGATAGTCAAATCCAATGAAATTAAATATTCTTGGGATATTGGAACTATCCGCTAGACATTAATTCATGATAGTCTGTCCAAACAGATGAAAGAATCAGAGAGACATAAGACTTTGAAAATGTATGTGGAGTTGCTTGGCTATATAATTTCTAAGTAGAAAGATGTAAGAGTTATTTGGCTTTATAATAAATAACGAGAGTCAGTCTGACTAAGCAGTGAAAAGAATTAGATTGCTATACAATTGCTAAGCTTCATAGGGGAACTTTAATTTTGCTGACTATATGAAAGGATTCAGAAAGGATTCAAGGCTACACAAAGTCTATTTTTCAATCAACTTAAGACTGGATATATAGTTTCACTACAGCATGACTAAGTGATGAGCTTGAAATTTTTTAGTCCAAAAATTTAGCCAAAGCTTGGTATTCAGGATTGAAAATTCTTTGTTTTGATTTTTAAGTTCTTCTCATAGAATTTTTGGTCCCTTTTTAACCACGGTCCATCAACTGTCGAGGCTTAACGGAACCCGGCAAGTTCTTGTTTTTGGCGTTGAGCATGCAAAAGTGAGAGCCCCGATTGTGGGTGTGAATATGAATGCCAGTTTGAGTGCTTTTGCATGAGGCTGCAACTGTTGTCAAGAGTTGTAGGTGAAAACAAAGCCTCAACTTTGTAGAATCAGAGATGTGGGCTGACGATTCGCAGAATGCAGGCTCAACTTTACAACAATTATGATAGTTTTGCAACAAAGGAGCCATAAGGCATAAAGCAAATGTTGGCGCAAAGAAGTGACTGACTCAAAATAACATGAACATGGCGAAGGACGTGACCAGGAGGATGCTGGGGATGGTGGTGCGAATGGTAATGGGAAAATGGGTAAGAGAAATGATAGTGGAAATGGACCTGAAAGACCCAAAGCTGGAGACGGAGATGATGGACGTGCGCTAACTTGCCAGTTAGTTGCTTAAACAAAAGACACCAACCCACACACAGAGAGAGAGAGACCCACATGCTCGGCCCTAACAATGGGGACACGCTGCCTGGCTTTGCTGATGCGCCGCTGATGAATTTGTGGAACGTGCCACATAACAATGGAACCCTCTGAAATGTGGGCAATACACTCTGTGCCACAGTTGCAAATTCAGCCTCCAAAACAATCAAACATATGCCCAGGGACTGCAGACATTTAACTTTTTAATGCCCGACTTTGAGCTCTTCCATTCCCTCTCTTTCCCTGCCTCCCTCCCTCCCTCGTTCGCTTGCTCTCTTCTTGTTGGAAACAAAGTTGTTAATTTCTCTAACCGTCAGTGGAAAGTTTGGGGATTTATAATTATGAGCCAAACCCTTTTGTGGCAGTAGACTAGGATGTGTGTGTATGCGTGTGTTTGTGGTAATCATTATGAAATCTTACTCCTTTTAATGGGCACGAGACCGGAAATATTTTTGCCCGGAAAGCTGAGGCCAAAAATAAGGGAAGGTCGTCCGAATTACGTGTGTCTCTTGCCTATATTGTTGTAATTAAAATTTATATCGTTCAGAATGTGCTCAACAGAGCAAGCAAATAAAAGATGAAAAGTGAGACCAACAGAAACTTTTCAGATGAAAGGGCCTAAGCCGTTAAGACTGCTGCCTGTCAAAAGGCATAAAATCCTGCAAACACATATGAACCCAATTGTCCAGATAGACCGTGAATGTGGGGCGGGTCTGGACCAGAGATATGCTGAGGTGTGTTAACTGGCTTAAAGGAATCCCTTCAAGCTGGAATTTAATTACTAAAAAAAAAAAAAAAAAAAAATAAAGGAAGAAAAAAGAAATGTACACTGAATCAAAACGACAGAGTTGGGTGAGCACAGACAAAGAACGTGAATGAAAAAAGTAATAAAAGTGTCTGAGGAAACATGGAAGCATCTGACAGTCACACTCCTTTCTGCTGTTCTCTTTCTGCTCTTTGATTTTTCTATTTTGCTTGTCTTTCAAACATGCCAAGAACAATATCTCTCTCCGAGCTTACACATTGCTCACATTAACCCAGAGACAAAGTGCAAAGGGGAACTTTGCAAAATTCGAAATTAATTTTATTCTTTTACAGATTTCACATGTCCGTTAAAGTCTCGTTCCAGATTTTTTCCGTAACAATATCAATGACAAAATATAACTAGGGAAACGAGGACTTGATTGTTCCAACTGGGCTAAATCTATCCAATAATTTTCTCACTGGATTAATCACTATAGACTTTCCTTTCACATAAATCACGGTGGCACCCAAAAAGCCAGGATTTCAAGAGTCAATAAGCCCACATTCAATCCCGACTCATTCAATAGACTCAGAACTAACTCAACACAGCTCAACTCTGCGGTGGAAAGGAAAATGGAAAAATCCCAGCCAAAATCAAAATAAAGAAAATGGTAAAAGGAAAAACAACCGAGAAACGTGTCCAGTCCGGCATTTTGTGTGAATCTGTGTGTGTGTGATCCGGATTTGGCACCGCCCAGACAACAACAACAACAACAACAACAAATGAGATAAAAACAAGAACGACAACAAGAACAGTTAAGAGAACAGAGAAAACAGTCAACAAAAAAAAAAACCACCGCCCCCACCACCGCCCTTGGACCAGTTCGAATAGTTTTGGTAGCTCGCTTGGCCAAAATATTTACCGAGCCACGTTGAATAACTTAATAGAAATCGGTGCTTATAATCGCATATAAACTGCCAGATACCAACTGCCTTACTGGTCTTTGATAGACTTACCAATTCAGAGATATTCCAGCCTTGAATCCCAAACAAGTTTTCGTTGGGGCGACCAAGCCAAATCTCTGGCTTGTAATGATTTTCTATGCGATGGGGAGCAGAGGAGAGGAGAGGTCAGCTTGTCTATTTTCATGTTTGCATTTGGGATTAAAAGTTATGCTGATTGAATAGAAAGTTTGTGAAATTTAAAGTAGCAAAAAAAAAAAAAAATAGGAAAAAAAGAGAAAACGAGTGGCACAAAAATTTAATCCCTCAATGCTAAAGAGTTGCCTTGGTTTTTGCGGCCAAAAAGGGATTTGCCAACAAATTTTGGCTCAAACCAAAAAAAAAATCAAATAGGAATTTTTTTGAAAATAGTTTTAAAAGGGAAGCTCGGCATGTTTATTCCGGTGACACAAGGCAAACATTTATGAAATTTAAAGAAAGATTTAATTCAATTATTTTGCAAACTAAAAGGGATCAACATGACTTGCAAAAAAAACCCTTGTCACCTTGTTTTGTTTTTTTTTCTTGAGATTAAATCTGTTTTTATTTCACCTTTGGAGTGTCCAAACAAATCAAGCAAAAACAATTTCACTTGGCTTTCAAATCTGAACCCGACTGGCTTGCAATTTTCTTGTCAAATTTATACATTTTTCATTAGACGAAGGTGGTCTGCTCTGGCCTGTTTTGTTAATTCCAATTAAGTTTTAAATGAAACAAAAAGAAAAATAATTTCGTGGAGGCCTCCTGCGGTTTTTTCAAAAAAAAAAAAAAAAAAAACCTAAGACTTCTTGTGAGTCATTTGTGGTGCCGCAATGCAAACTGCTGCGGTATTTTGTATCTGTCAACGAACCTCACTCACAACAACAACAACAACAAGAGTAAACCAATTGGTGTACTCTGAAAACCGCACTCGTGAAATGCCGCAGCCATTTGCCATTTTCAAATGGAGGAGATCTGCAACAGGCACCAAAGACGGACAACCGTACAGTCGGATAGACCGGCCAGTAACTTGAAACTTTCAACCTGAAAGGTCACACGAGCCCTCCCAACCCAACCCAACCCAAGCCAAGCCAAGCCAACTGCCACAACAACAAAAATAACTCCCGACTACTTTGAAAGTCTGGTAGGGCCAACTCATAAATAATTTGCTCGGTCGCATTATTTTGGTCACTTTATGGTCTTGAGCACACGACCCCTTTTCTCTTTATTTATATATATATATATATATATATTTTTTTTTTTGCCGATAACAAAGCCGAAAAACTTAAGGGTTTTTAAATGGCTGCATTTTTTTTTTGTGGGTGGTGGGAGGATTGAACATATTTTTTGCTTGTATATTTATCTCAAGGCGTCAAAATTAATAAATTTTATTTAATTGCCTCCCCAAAAAGAAGTGAGAATAAAATTTGTTAAAGCAAACAAGCCGACAAACCGGCCAAGTGTATAACTAATTCAATTATCATTGAATTTGTACACCCTCAGGCAAGTTTTTTTCTCTCTGCTTCTTTTTTTCTCAGCTTGGCGAGGGCAAGTCTGAAATTACTTTTATTTGGAACTGTAAAAGGGTCCTCTTAAATGACATAAGTTTTAAGTATTTTTAGAATCTTTAAGCTTCATTAAGCTAGTAAGTTTCTTTGTGTCCAGGGAAAACTTCTTCATCTGTCCTGACTTCAGGCAGGAAGCTGAAATTTTGTGAACAAGTTTCTTAGAAAATCTGATTTTTTCAGGAAATTTCAAGTCCTTCCTGAAGAATTGAATCATTTAGGTTTTCAAGAAAATTTTGTTTTTTTCCTAAAGCATAAATTTTGATTATAATTAGAAACCATATAATTATGATTATAATATCACAAAGTACTCAATGAGCCACCCTCGTGAAAATAATTATTTCAGCTTTCACTTGGCAATTGCCAAGTTTTCTCTCTGTCAGGGTAGTTTCTGATTTGTCAACAGCAGTTAAGCGGTAAGAAAAATAAAACACCAGCTACAAAAAAATAATAATAACAATAATTGTAAAAGTAAGTTATGTAAGAAAAAATAAATAAACTCCCCGAGTTGAAGGAATTTTTATTTTATTTTCCTGAAAATCCGTTGGAGACTTTCTGCCTTGCCTTGCCTTGCCACTCCCATTAGCAGGCTTTAATCCTTAAAGCTCGAACCACTTGCATAATGAGATATATATAATTTTTTTTGTTAAGAATGAAAAAGCTTTTTGTAAATTTTTGGAAACATAAAGTCTATGAGAATTGAGCGAAATTAAATAGCAATTTTATTATTTGGTAGACACACGCTGACTGGCCAAATTAATTTGCCACAGCAGGTTTATCTTTTGTAATCTTGTAATCGAAATTATAGTAAAGGATAATAACACAATATGTGCTCGATAAGATAAAGATCGAATGGGTGTAGATAGGTGAGGGGGGTTGGAGGAAGGTGCTACTAATTTGCCCAAGTCCAGCCGAGCCAGCCTGTTTTTTATGGCCTCTTTTGGCTCAAATGTGCCGAAATTAAACTCAAATCAACTGAGAGCAAAGAGACAAAGGCAAAACCAACAAAAAAAAAAAAGACCTATACTCGATAAAGGGAAGAGAAGTCCGGGCAGGCTGCCAGCTAGAAAAGCCAGAGCATTTCTATAGAAATTAACAGTTCATAGACCCCCGACAACCAATGTAATTATGCCCACTTGGCGACAATGGCGACGGCAGCGATGGCGACGTAAGCAACAACAGCAATCAAGCCTCAATCATGTGAAAATGGAAATGTTTCTCTATGTATGTGTGCGCGTGTGTGTGTGTTAATCGTGACAAATTTTTGTGAATGATGCCTGGTCCAGGCGATTGGGTAAAGCAGTTTGAAGAGTCCAGCCTGGGGGCCTGACTGACAATTTCAAAGTGACTGACTATACCCAAGCAGTCCTCTGGGCCCTATAGACTCGCTTGTCTCTACTACTGTCTCTGGATGTGTGTGTGTGTGTGTGTGTGTGTGTGCTACCATAATTGATTCATTTCGATTGATTCTCAGTTTTATATGAGCCTCAGTTTTGTAGCAGAATCGTCTGACGCTCTTTGTCACATTCTCCGCCTGTTTCATTATTACAAAAAAATAAAACAGAAACTGATACCGATACCAATGCTCAAGTTGAGCGGAGCGAAAAAAAAAATCTACTTGGAATATTAAACTCAATCGATATGTGTAAACAATATGTGAACTTGAAGGCCAGACAAAAAAAAAAAAAAAAAAAAAAAAAAAAAAAAAATCAGTAGCCAAGAAAAAAGTTATTATATTTAAAGATACGAGAGAAAGAAGATGAAACAAGCTTGTATCACAAACTTGGTATCTATTCGGATAAACTACTTAAAAGAAGAATGGGCAAGTGGGCAAATTCAATCGATTTAGGCTTTAAGAGCTCCCGACTTTAATATCATATGGTAATTTCCTCAGCTCATCAAATCTGATGTCGAGGATGTAGGGTACTCTAGTGTAGGGTCCTCATAAGGTAAGGTAAGTCACTCATAAGTTCAGCCATAGAAATATAGTTCTACTTGGAAGGAAATATATATCAATATATAGGCCTACTGTATTCGAGACTGGAAATTCTTGAGACCCATGCTTTTGAGCTTATATTTATTGATATCTCCAGGAAGGAAGCCATCAACAAACCTTGTTTGATATCAAAAGTAATTAAAGCTAAATATATTCCTGAGCCTTAGACTTTATATTTTGAATGTCTCTGAGAAAAGCCCATCTATTGACCTTGAGAAACCTATACTCTCTATAGAGCTTCTAGAGCTGTGTGGAGCTTCGGGGCTATCAGGTATATCTTTTGGATTACACGAATACCTAAGGTACTGACTCTTCTTTTTCAAAATTTTTAAAGTTCTCAACTATCTATGCTCAAACTATCATGCGATAAGCTAGAGCAATATATTATTTTAATTAGTTTTGCTTTAGTACCCTAACCATTCTGATTGCCACGAGCTGCCACAAATGAATGAGACGTAAATATCTCTTATAGGTCCACAACTAATGGGCTTTTAATGGAGCTTCTATCGTCCTTTCACTCCCCGAGAAAACCATTTTGCCGAGTGGGGAAACTTCCTTGGGCTTTGTATAAGTTTTGTTGACTGTTTATCAGCCGGTAACTGACAACTTTTCAGCTGCCCGTTGTCCACGTTTCGTTTCGTTTAGCCTTGCCCACTTGTTTGCTATTTCTGGTCCAAGGCTTCGTGATATTGAACAGGCTCTCGTGGGCCTAGGGTTTGTATTTTTTTTTTTTTTTTTTTTTTTATTGGCAACACCAGCTTCCTTGGCTCTGCTTCGACACTAGTTTGTCTTCTCCTTATTATTCTCATTATTATTATTCCGTTGACTTGGACTTTTGTCGTTGGACTGCTTCTCACACTCTCTGTCTCTTTGGATCCGCCTTTATGGGGATTCAGTTGTTTGGCTGCCTTCGGTTTCAAGTTCATATTTATATGGCCACTGGGAGCTGTTTACCAAGACTTAAGTGATTTTATACGCAATAAGCAAGCAGCTACAGTCTAACAGAGTCGGGGACTTATTTCTTCTGTACTCCCCCAAAAGTATTCTTTTGAGTTGTTCTTGGTTCGCTCTTTGGTTCATTGTTCACTCACGCTGGTTTCGTTTCATTCGGTTTGATTTGGTTTGCTTGGCTGATTATTATTATTATTATTTTTATATATTTTATTATTATTCGTATTTTCATTTGAAGCTACTGCCTTTCAAAATGCTGCCTAAGGTGGCCTTTTTGTGGCCTCGTGTATCTTAGGTATTTTTTTTTCTTGATGTTTATTTTTGGGGCCCTGCGAGTACACTTTGTTAGATAAAAAAAATTTGGGGGGGGTTTGAAGATTGGAAAACTTGCTGGCTCGACTGACTGGGTGGCTGGGGATTTTTTTATGTGTATGTCACTTGTTTTTAGTTCATTGTACTCAACATGGCTGGCAGTTTTTTTTTTCTCGCTTTTTGATGATTTTCTACTTGACTGACATCTTTTTGATTTTATTTTTTTTTATACAATTTCATTTTTTTCTGATTTTCCATTTCTTTTTTTTTCTTTGCTTAATTAGACAGCGAGAGGGGAGAGACTGGGAGAGATGCCCGTGGTATTCTTTTAATAGATTTGTTTTCATGATATTGTTATGAGATATTGAAAAGATTTCAAAAAGTGTCACACAACTGACAATGCCACTGACAGAAAATAATAATTGGCTGAGGCTACGTACTGCTCTCTCTCTCTCTCTCTTTCTCTGTCAACCAAAGATAAATGGAATAAATATGTATATTTTTAGCTCAATACAATTAAAAGGAATTTTTTCAATTAAATTTGTCCAAGCCAAGTGAAAAACTTGGCTACCACAAAACTGTTTTAATTCTGAAATCTCTGAGGTCAATTTTTTCCTTGGACAACAAAAAAAAAAAAAAAAAAAAAAAAATATCATTAATTAATCATCTAAGAATTATTGGACTTGGTTTTTTTTTCTTAATGGATTTGGTTCTCTCTTGGCCAAAGTTATCAATCAAAAAGTCATATAAGCACACTATCACCAAGACTGATAAGCCTTCAGATCAAATACACTGGATACACTTAATTATGCTTTATCAAGACAAAAAAAAAAATGTTTAGGGGAAAAGCACAAAAATACATGAAATGAAATAATGAATATGATGAGCACAATAAATAAGTCATAATTAATTGTTTACTGATTTGATTGGTACTCTTTTAGTTCTCATTTGGTTTTTTGGGTTTTTTTCCTTTCTGGGATTTAATTTTGGTTCACTGAAGTTTTGATTTAAACTAAGTGGAATTGTTTGTTTTGATTATTTCTATTTTATTTTTAATTTGATTATATTTTTTCAGGCAATTTTTGTTTAAAATTTTCAGGAATTTTTAGTTTAACCAAGCTCTGAATTTTATTCTTTCCAGTCAAGTAAAATTTCAATTTATTTAAAAACAAAAAAAATAAAAATTTTAACCCAAAAATAAAGCAAAGAGTTGAGGAAATAAAATGGGGCAAAGTACAAATTCATTAAGAGTGTCAATCAAAAATAGAAACCAAAGTTGCTCCATAGAAGCCACAACAACAACAACAACAGCAGCAACAACAGGAGCAGTAATTTTAGTTAGGCGGCCGCGTGGGGTGAGAAATATCTGAAAAGCACCACGGGCAGGCGGCAAAGACAAATTGGGGGCTTCAGCAGCCTCGGGGCATAAACTAATTAAATGAAATTATGTACTTTCACGAGCGCATTTATCTTTGACAAGATCGTAAATCGCTTAACAATTCCCATCTCGCTCTCTCCGTATCTTCCGCCTTTTCTATTTGTATCTCTTAGGTTGTTTTTTTCCTGAATCTTTTTTTTTTCTTTTAATTGTTTCTTATTTTATATATGCTTTGTTTAGTTAGGGCCTTTGGGATTTTCCATATTTACATTTTATTTAAATAAATCAAGCTCTTTTTTTTGATGAAAAAAAAAGAAAAAATTAGCTGTCTTCTTTTTTTTTAATGTTGATGAACTCCAGGTGGCAAACTCATTCCATTAGACACAATTCATATATGCAAAGCAAACAAAAAAAAAAAAAAAAAAAAAAAAAAACAGGAAGAAAACAAAAAATGAAATAAAATAAATATACATGATATTGGCTTGAGCGCCCCCTGGCGGCAGCCAGTGCACAGCGGTGCAATCAACTTGATAAACAATCATGAAATTTGTCGCCAGTCGCTGTGGCAATACGCATAAATGCTTGCCAAACGTAACAGCTACAACAACAACAACAAAAAATGAAGCCGAACGTTAATCTCGGGCGCGGCCGAGTTTGGGATACCCTGTACCTAGTAGACGGAATTAAAAAAAAAAAAGGTGGCAACCCTAGTCGGGTGGTAACCCTGGTCGCCTGCATTCACATAAAACTTCTGGTCTTAATATTCCTTTGAATCCAAAAACACATTGTTCACAATATTGCAAGCACGCCATCTATCGGACTGCTCATTCGGCAGTTTACCAGTTAGGCAAGGGGAATTAAAATCTTGACCCTCAAAATTTGTTTTTTGTATATCTCGAGTAAATATGGTCCAATTTTAGTCATGTTTGATATCAATCGAAAGATTTTTAGATTCCTAACAAACTTTTTAGAAGCAACTAATACTTAAATCCGAAAGGTTTAGACATTATATGGCTTTGAAAAAATGAGGGGGTGGAAGGGGGGGCGGGGGGAGAAAAAAAAAATAAACTTGACCAGCGTACACACATAAGGAGTCCGAATCCCAAGTTTGGTTATCCTAGCTCTTATAGTCTCTAAGATCTAGGCGTACGCGCGGACAGACGGACAGACGGACAGACGGACGGACATGGCTATATCAATTTCTCTAGTCACCCTGATCATATTGTGGGTAACTTTGGGGGGTCTCCGACGTCTCCTTCTCTATGTTACATACATTTGCACAAACTTAATATACCCTTGTACCTTTTTAGGTACAGGGTATAAAAACATATTGTACAACATCTCTTGTTTTTACACACACACATACCCAGGCACACACACACACACGCACACCTCCACCAAAGCCCCCAAACAAGAGGGAAAAATAAAAAAAAGGGAAAGAGTTTTGGTTTTTTTTTCTTGGTTTCCCTAAAATTTGAATTGACTTTTGTATACCCTAAAAAGTGAGCCCAAGTTAGAAAGAGAATTTCCGAAAGCATCAAAAATTTCCTGAATATTTTGAGTAACTTTGAAAAATAAAATAAAATTTTCTAAAAAATTCTTATGATTTTTTTTTTTTTTGAGAAAGTCCAAAGTGGTGTCGATTTCAAATTGTAGAGTAAGTGAAAATGTTATTCCGGCTTAGATGAGTGTTTGAAAATGGCGAGAGTTCAGCATGATTCAGCTTGGGAATTTATGTTCGAACCACATAAATATTGAACGACTGAAATTCTACAAATAAAACAGCCAAAAGGTCTCAATGCCACAGATGATTAAAGATAGCCAGAGACAAAATAATAAATGCATTCTCAATTTCCCCAATTCCGCAATTCAAAAACAAAAATAAAAATAAAAATAAAAACTCGATGGCCTTTAAAAATTTCTAAAATGCTGAAAAAGCTTAAAACCAAACAAAATTCCTGTTCGACCATTTCATTTGCAGCTTTGAAAATTGATAGTTTTGCACATTTTCGTGGATTTTGTTTTATTTATTTTTGATTTTCATTTGACTGGGTTGACTTTTGATAGGTGCGAAGAGCTTTTGAATTGCCCCGGCAAAATGGCGTTTGCCTTAATTGAGAAAACATCATTTGGTTTTGTGGCCGAAATTTGAATCATTTTTGTAGCTTGGAATTTTTATGAAAATGTTTTGATTTTGTTTGTGGCCTTTTCTGACCCATTTCATACCTGGTTAATTTTTCGCAATTGAGTCATAGATTTTTAAATTCGTAAATATATTTTATAATTTCATCAGTTTTTGGTACAGTCGCCTACACTTTGGAAAAATTTGTCTTCGATTTCCATATTAATAATGCTGATTTATTTGGACCATCAATAGCTTTTCGTTATATTGTCAATTGATTATATTAAATAATTGGAAGAGCTATAAGAATGATTAAATTAATAAATCATGAAAAAAGCTTAGCTAATTTTCAATTGAATTAAGAATTCTTTGTGGAAATATTTAATGCAATTCCAGATGCCTTAGTATATTGTAATTAAGATAACTTTAAGATTTATTTTTATACTTTTTCCGAAGCAAGAAGAATATATTTATTTAGCTCCGGGGCGCTCATCGTAGACCCCCAGAAGTTTCCTCTAGAAAAGTTAGAGGAATCAATTGAGATATGTCTTTCTCTCTCTCTCTCTCTCTCTCTCTCTCTCTCTCTCTCTGTTTCTATATAAGCTTATATCTCTGTTTAAAAGATTAGCTTAAGGAACTTGTTATACAGCCTTCTCATATACATTCTTTTGTCGGAACCGGCTATACCCTATACCTACCTATTTCATATTAGAAATAAATCCTACATTAACTGACCGATTTTTTTTAAATTTGAGAATCATGTGTCTTATATATAGATGAATATATTTGTCAAATTTCATTGGAATCAAGCCACTATATCATTTAGTTATCATACGAACCTAAATCGGTCTTAGGAATATCTCTCACATTTATTCACCGACTTCATTCAAATTTGGTATTTAGGTTTCTTGTCGGGTCGGTCTTCTATATCATATAGCTGCCTCTTATCAATTTAAATCGGTCTTAGGAATTTCTATATTCTTTTTTAAAGCTAAATATATTTTCAATAATATTTTCGTGCAAAATTTCCTTTCCATTTTAAGCTTAAATTTGAAACTGTCTTGAATCATTCTATATCTTTAAGTCTTTAGGGTTAAGTATTTCTTTTTCGGAAATATTGAAAATCTTTTAAGCTGCTCAATGAATTTGAGTCGAGTTGTCTGGAATATTCAAAGTAGTTTCACGTATCTCTGAATATTTATTATCGATTGTATAATATGAAAATATTTTCCATTTAGATTTTGGGGTAGCCAGCACCCACACACACACACACACACACACACATACACAACCACATTGACAAGTACGGTCAGATTTGTAATAAGCAGATAAATTACCATCAAGGCAGCATAAATTTTTGCCCCAAAAAGGGAAGCCAGCGAGCGAGTGAGAAAGAGACACGAGTTGAGTTGTCA
Source organism: Scaptodrosophila latifasciaeformis (assembly GCA_037075145.1). Classification (NCBI taxonomy): domain Eukaryota; kingdom Metazoa; phylum Arthropoda; class Insecta; order Diptera; family Drosophilidae; genus Scaptodrosophila; species Scaptodrosophila latifasciaeformis. Next base: position 2,934,827 of record JBAMCM010000073.1, read on the forward strand.
AGTGTGTCAAATGTGAGCTGGTATGTGTTTACTTGGGCCAATGTATATCTGTGTGTGTGTGTGTGTGTAGATTTGACATATCATTGATGGACACTGTTTGTTATTAAATTTGTGGCTGTTGTTGTTGTTGTTGCTGTTGGCGTTGGTGTTGGCGTTGGCGATCTAATGACGTCGTAAGTGTTAATAAAGCAGCCAGACAAGAATTTGCCAGCTGTGGTTTTGGCTTTTTGGCCGAAAGTATCTGTGAGCTAGTCTATCTATAACTGGCCGGACTAACTGAGTGCGAATATCTGAGTTTGTATGCCAATAAAATAATAAATTGCCAACATCTCTTTGGGCCAAGTAAATTGCAAATAAACAAACCAGCAAACAGCACAAAAAAAATGATAATAATAAAAAATGGAAACCAAAACAAAATTCAACATGTTTATAAAGAAGGCAAATATATATATATATACATATATTTGTGTATATATTTTTGGGAACTCTGCGAGCGGCCAGCGGGTAATTTTGAAATATTTTCGTAATTATTTAAAATCGGCTTACAAATTGAACCATTTGGCCAGCAGCAAACATATTTTTCAATTTCATTTAAAATACACACAAAACCATTAGAATTTTTGGAATTTTTTTTTTTATTTTGGTTGAGCATAGATGGACCCAGGGAGTTAGGGGAATATGATCCGATCAAAACGTTTTAGATAAAATATTTTCTTTTGGTTTTTGTTTTTAAATGAAAATGATGGCAAAATATTGCGAAAACAATTAATGTGAAAATTATAATTTGAACTGGTTGAAAAATTTAATATTCTTGTGACATGAAAGGATAAATGTGAAAAACAAACAGAGTGAAATAAAAACTATAAATATTTTCATTTCAATTGCCCTGGTAACTTGAAACAGGTGGCTACCATGAAATGTGAATAAGAAAAAAAAATAGCCCAGGCCAAAAGAGCAGAAAGCAAACAAAAAGAAAAAATTGAAAAGCACAAAGCAAATGGAAATGTAAAATTCAGGAAGGTAGAAAACCACTGCCAATTTGGCAGTGAAGCTGATTTCCACAACATTAAACAGAGACCAGAGACCAAAGACCAGAGGGACCAGCGGGACCCGGGGGACCAGGGGGACCAAAGGGACCAGTGTTGATGACTGCTCCGACTTGAATTGAGGCTGCATTCATTTCCAACATTGCAGATTGCAATATTCTCGAGCTTTTACCCCCTCCTTTGCCCCTTGAATGGTGGTCGGCTTCAGTCTTGAATGGACTTTTGGCTTATTGGTAGCCATGACAACAATGGCTCATCAATCCTTTCGAGCCAGAAAATCCTGCAACCAGAAATGTAAGCAAAGCCAAAAAACAAAAAAAAAAATAAACAAGAAAGCATTCATTGAAATTCCATTTTGCCCAGAGAGGGGCAAAAGCCGCAAATCTTTGTGTACAAGCCAGAAAACTAACGAAGAGTTGGAATCCAAAATGTTATGTTTTTCTCTCTTCAGTTTGTTTTGTTTTTTGTTTTCTTTTTTTCGAAGCAGTTTCGGGGAAATGAAATGCGTAGCAGGAAATCCAAAAAGGTAGACAAATCGCACTCAGCTGCCAACCAAACAAATTGAATTGAAAATTTATGCTTCAAATATTTAGCAGTTTCTTCTTTCCTCTTCTTTACTTTTATTGTTTCTTTTTTTTTGGTTTTTTGTTTTTATGATTATTTTAAATGGATTTTGAAAGGCCTGAAAGGAATTTTTGGCCAAAGCCAACCTTGTCTATTCTTAAATGGGTGAAATAGTTTTTGTGCCTTATGCAAATTTCGAAAAAGGAGATATCGAAAAAGTTAACCACAATTTGTTCAGAGCTTATACAAAAGTCGATATAGCCTCGCCCAGTCCAGGGAAACCTGAGATTTGGACTCTGACTTGAAGTCTCAGACGAAAGATTTCGATTAGGTTTAGCTTTTTTGATTTGGCGCTGAAAATTTCAATTGTTTTCTAATTTTGCAAATCATATTGGAATTATAATTCATATGGTAATGCAATGGGCCAGGTCAATAGGCCAACTTATGCCACTTGCATTCACTTGACTCTGGGCCTACCATAATGAGCTTTGCCCAGGTCGAATGTCTGTTAAGTTAACAGATTAATTTAGTTTCCTTGAATAACTTTAAGGTAGATTTTTGGCAGTTGATTTAAGCTTCTTGAAAATACTTCAAATTGGCATGGATTTTCATTATTTGTTTTATTTGTCTGGCTGGAAAATCTCATTAATAATTTGATTTAAAAAAAAAACCTTTCTGGCAATTTTATTCCTTCTGTCTTTAATTTGCACTTGAGTTTTATTTAATTTCCCCAAAAACTTTCAAGTGAACTTGACACAAGACAAAACAAAAACAAAACAGATAAAAGAGATAAAAGCACAAAGGAAATGAGACAAAAATGTGACAAAAACCAAAAAGTTTTCGCATGCATCAAAATTTCTGCGGTTTGCTCGTCTCTTTGCTTTCTCTTCGAAATAAAGTTTACAATAATTTCATCAATTGCAAACTAGAAAATCACTTGAGCCATTCAAAAAGTCATCGATTTGGTGTGACCACAGAATACAAAAAAAAATATGTAGAAAAAGCATTCTGCCATCATGTTTGTGCTTTACCAAATTGAAATTGTTTTGTTTGTTGTTGGCTTTGAATTTTGTTGGTATCTCGGCCCCAGCATCTTTGGCAAGAAGTTGCCACCACCAGCCACTTGCCTGCACTTTGGCAGCCACTTGGGGCAAGGCCAGCACAGAGAATACATTTTTACCGGGGGATGTGGCAAAGCCAGTCAAGTGGCAGGTGGCACAAGCATTCAATTGACTTAAATTGACAAACTGACTATGTTTTTTCACATATGTTTTTTTTTACTCTGCTTCCTCGTCTTTTACTTTTACAATCTCTACATACTTTCCCTTTGAGGAACTCAAGTATTTTGCTCGAACACTTATCAAATTGTTGAGGAAAAGAAACTCTCGCAAAAGTGAAGAAGAATTTCTCATGCCCTTGCGAAATTCATAAAAAATATCTAAAATATAAATATATATTTGGGAAAATATGTGTATATAGTTCAAGTTGTTAATAAGAGAGTTGTCCTTTGAAGGAAGACATTTCAAAGTTGAGAGGGTGAAGTCAAAGGGAACATATGTTGGGGCACGTGACCATCGCCATCATGAGAGGAGAATGGAAAATAAAGCAGAATGAAATAGGAAAAATTAGCAAAACAAAAAAGTGAAGCTGTGAGAGAATTTATCCTGGGGCTTTGCGGAACCAGAAGAACTGAAACTTTGGTGGAAAAGTTTCTGGCAAGAGGGGACAGAAGACAAGCTCGTAAAATAAGTAGCAATGAGAAGAGGATCGGAGAAAGCAGATAAGAAAACTAAAAGATGAAGGTGAACAAAGCTGAAAGAAAGATTGATAGAAAGCTGATAGGAAGAAACTAAAAAAAAAAAAATAAAATAAAAGCAAGTCAAAAGTCACTAGATTAAAAGCTTGATATAAGTAAGGTAGAAAGATAAAGGAAGAAAAGGAGTGAAAAGTCAAGAGAAGATAAAATGTAAAAGACAATTCAGTCCAGAAACCAGAGTGAATCCTAAAAGAATCTGAAAGAGTGAAAGGGAAAGAAATGAGATGTCTAAAAGAAATGGAAGCCTTAATAGGAAAGGAAGAAAGGTAAGAGGAACTGGCAAAAGTAAGGTAAGCTGAATGAAAAAAAGATCCGAAATAAGTGTAAGGATCTCGAAAGAATTGAAGCTAAGTGAGCGAAGAATTGTAGACAAAATAGGAATCTAAAAGTAGGAAGGATAAATTGGAAGTAACTCTGAGGGAGAGAGAGAGAGAAATGGATTAAAAGAAAGCTGAAGAAGAAGAAGAAAACAAAAAAAAATCTGAGATAGGAAGCATTCCAAGGAAGAGACCGAAAAAGGAGAAACCAAAAAGAGCTTAATAAAGAACATATAGTTCAGATAAAGAAAGCTCAAAGAAGACAAGCCAATTTTCTTCTAGACGAAGAATAAGTCAAGTAGAAAATCCTGACAAAAACTAGTTTTCTACTTTATTTGTCATTTTCACTTCCAATTCTTTTTCGATTCAGACATCTTTCCAATTCATTTCTGTTTTCTGCTCTTTCCACTTCTTTAATATTCAGAGAAAATTGATTTTACTTAACCTTATCTGCGATAGGGATTATGGTATATAATCGAAATATATTAAGCTTTAATGTTTCTGTTCAAAAAAGAAAATATTTCGTCTCACTTATAAACAATTGGCCCAAAATTTTATAAAGAGACCCTGGGGACCTCTCAAAAAAAACAAACAGAAAGAGAAAACATAAAAAATATTCAATTACTCGACCAGAGAAGTTGACCAACAACTCGTTGGCCCGGTGAAATTCGCTTAAGTTTAACCAATTTAAACAATACGCGGTTTTATTGTGTTGGAACTCCATTCGGGCGACAACAGAAAGAAGCAGAAGAAGAAGAAGAAGTAGAAAAAAAAACCGTCAGCCAACAGGGCGTATTAAATTAAATATTAAAAGCTCAGCTCGCTGCGTGATGGCCATTTGCATATTATACAAAGAAAGAGACAGAGATGTTTGGTAAGACCGCGACAAAATGAAAGAGTGGGATAGGAAACAAAAAAAAAAAAAAACCTGAAATGGTAATGTTAACTGTAACGGTAACTGTAACTGTAACGGTAATTGCATCAGTTATTGCCCAGGTAAGCAGGCAAGCCAGATGGGGTAAGGCAAAAGGCGCTCGCTAAAGTCTCAAACAGTGAAACGATGATAACCTCAAAGTTAACTAAGGAAAAGCAAGAGTGTGAGACAGAAAAAATAGAGAGAGTGATAGAGGGAAAAAGTTGCTTGAGCCATTCCTTTTGCCATGCAAATTCTACATTAACCAACCAAGTTGGAAAAGAAACAAGACAAGAAAATTCTTGCATATGGCAAAAACACCAACAACAAAAACAAAAACAAAAAAAAGGATTGCTACGGCTTCCCAGCAACGCTGGCGTGTGTGTAGGGCTTGAAGTTGGCTGCGCTGCTGTCTGGAATACCGTTAGCTCATTGTCCATTGATTAAAGTTCGCCGCAGCTCAGCTGCTTTTTTTTTTTTTGTTGGTTTGCTCGGCTTGCGTGTGTCTCTCGTTCCCAGGTTTTGTTTAGTTTGTTGAACTTTTCTAATTTTGACCAGAACAAACAAAAACAAACAGCCAGAATGACGCTTTTAGTTTTTAGAGACACTAAAGAATGTCGAGTTGAATGTACAAAAGAGCTCACCTGTCAGGGATTTTCATTTCCTTGGCTCTCAGGGTGCGTCAAACAGGGTGGTAAAAGAAATTCCCTTTCCCCTCCCCCTCCTCCTCCACTACTTTTCGCCCTGTATATCTTGTGTGGTCTTGTGTAATCCGTTGGCATTAAACTGGAATTGATAATAAAATTGAGCTGCCTCTGAGCTTTCCCAGACTTTGGTTTTACTTGCTCTGTTTTTCTACTTTTCTCTCTTTCTCATTTTTTTCCTATTCTCTTTTTCATAAAAAGGAATAATTTTATTCCATATTCTGGTTAGTTGTGCTGTGATTTCCCTGTGGTAATTTTATGGCCTTTGCATCTCGCAAACCATCCACCTTCCTATATATAAGTTAACACCACAAATTATTTCGTTCCCAAGCAGTGCCCTACACGTGCACTCGTAAGCGTGGAGTAACCTGCTGAATTAGCGTCTGGCCAACATCCGCCATAAGCCACGCGCTGCACCTGCACTTTCCGCCGAAAACACTTCTTGGAAGAATTGAGCAACTTACAGCGATCAGCGTTCTCACCGACCCAGGAAGTTACAACACCAAAAGCCGACGGCACAGCCAATGCCTCTGCCAGCAAGTCTGGTATAAATAGGGATTTATTAGGTAGAATAAGTTCAGTTTTTAATCAGTTCTAATCAGTCTTCAATCTATAGTCTTAAGGCAACACTGCTTTTGTCAACAATAAAATTATTTTTTTATAAACGAAATAAAAGTCTCGTTTAATTGGCGCCCAACGTGGGGCTCCTTCGCGTATCCTTCGGCAAAAATATCCTTCGATTAAAATCCGCGTGTGTCACTAGCCAGCGCCTCAAGCAGCCGCACAGAGCTAGTTGTGTTAAAAAACCATAGCAAGTGTTAGTGAACATAAGAGAAAAAATAAATCTCTTAGTGCTAAAAACAAAAAATCTAACCACCATAGTGTTAGTGCTATAATAAACAAAGATATTATTTCTCTTAGCCAGCGCCTCAAGTAGCCGCACAGAGCTGGAGAAAAATAAAAATCTAACCATAGGAGTTAGTATAAAAAACAAAAACCAAGAAAAACCTCCCATCAAGCGACTGACGTAGCCGCACAAGGAGAAGACACAAAAACGACACAGAATCCGAACTAGCGCCTCAAGAAGCCGCACCGGAGTGCCAGACGACACACAGGAAAGAAGGAAACAAAGCGAAGAAGGAATACCAGGGAGCCCAGTGACAGAACCCGAAGGAAGTATCAACGTCTGTCAAGATCCGATCGCAGACACCGTCGCGGAAGTGTTGCAGCCAGGTACCAGAGTAGCGGACAGCAAAAAGGAGAAATACCACTCAACCGGCAACGGCATGTTGATCTTCATAATGTAAGTCAAGATCCAGCAATTTCAATAATAAGTTTTAATAATAAATAGAAAATTAGGAAATTATTAAGAAAAGAAAAGAAAATTTAATTTGAAAAAAATTTAATTAAAATAAAACGTTCACAAAGAAAAATAACTTTATTAAGAAAAAAAAAAAAATCAACTCAAGAAAAAATTTTTTAAAGATTCACATTCATACAGAAAATTTTGAAGAAAAAAATTTATTAATTTTAAACAAAAGAAGGAAATTTACAAAAAATATATTATAAGAAAAAAAAAAAAGAATTAAAAGATAAGAAATTAATATCGAAAAGAAAAAAAAAGCAATTTAAAACATTTTTATAATATTAAGTTCTAAAAAGGAAATCTTTCACATATTAAACTATTGCATACATACATACCCATATATTTTTTTTCTATCATTAACCTGAGAAATCATTTAAAATGGCAAATCCAAATAACCTTATTAGGCCCCCTGTGCTTAATCAATCCTCCACACAATTGTCCGTAACAGATTTAACATCTCTCATAACCGAACAGGTAGAAGCAGCAATATCTAGGGCATTACCAAACATAAGAACCACTCAATATGAAGATCAGCCAGTTAACGTAAGCCCAGCTAATATAAATGAGTTAGACAAAATTCCAGACGTAGTAAGAGCATTACGCGAGTTTTCGGGACAACCAGGCGAGTTTAGTTCTTGGAGAAAAAGTGTAGAGAGAATTCTGAATATTTATAAACCAATTCAGGGTACACCAAAGTACTATGGCATCTTGAGCGTTGTCCGCAACAAGGTCGTCGGAAACGCTGATGCAATTTTAGAATCATATAACACACCGCTAAACTGGACAGCAATCTCAAAGTGTCTAACAGAGCACTATGCTGATAAACGCGACACGCGTACATTAGAATATCAAATGACCGCGCTCGTACAAGGTAGTCAGACTGTTTCAGAATTTTATCAGAAGGTTTACTCACACCTCTCATTGATTTTAAACAAAATATCAAGCATAGAAATGGGTCGAGAAGCACTTGAATTAATGACAGAGACATATAGGGACAAAGCCCTTGACACATTCATAAGAGGTCTCAACGGTGATCTTCCCAGACTATTGGGCACAGTACAACCGAAAGACCTACCTCAAGCTCTTCAGCTTTGTGAGAAACTTGAGAATCAAAAATTCCGCACTAATTATGCAATTAATGCACAAAACACTTCAAGACGAATTGGAGTACCGGCTCCACCCCTTCCACCACGTAAAATCATGCAGCCACCACATATGCCAAACTTTAGGCAACCATTCTATCCACATTTGGCACACGTGCCACGACCAACACCTATATCATATTACCAACAACACAACGGAAATAATTTTGCTCGTCCGAATGGACACTTGCCACCACATCATTTTATGGCACCAAAACCTTTGCCTAGACCCGAGCCAATGGAAATTGACTCCACCATGCAAACTCGTAGGGTAAACTATATGAACAGACCTATGGGAAATAATAATTTCCAAGGTAAAAGACCACCACCAATACAAAACAGACAGGTTGACGACAAAAGACAGAGAATGTTCCACATGCAAGCCATTGGAGAAAATGCATTTATGGAACAACAACATGACGATACCACACAATATTTAACAGACCACAGCGAACAGGACGCATACAATACAGAAATACCACAGGAATACCTAGACAACTATGGCGAGGGAAAGTCCCAGCTCATGGAAGAACCAATTACATTCACGGATATTAATTTTTTAGAATGAGTCATTCTTCATTACCCTACATAGAAAGTAGAACAAGTAATGGAGAAATGATAAAAATACTAATAGATACAGGATCAAACAAGAACTACATTCAACCAAGATTGGTTAGGAAAGAAATTCCTAACGAATGTCCATTTACAGTTAATTCAGTAGGTGGGAAAATCCAGATAACCCATCATACCTTTGCAAACCCCTTCGGTCTCCAAGATACCGACATAAAATTCTTTATCTTACCATCGTTAAAATCATTTGATGCCTTAATTGGCAACGACACTCTAAAAACCCTTCAAGCTAAAATTAATATGGAAAAAAATTACATAAGCATTAGGAATCAGATAAAAATTCAAATAAAACAAAAATTTTCACAAGAAGTGAACTCAATAGATATTAGATTGGACCATGCATCAGAAGCCCAAAAGGCTAAGATGAACACAATTATTTCGAAGTTCAAAGATCTATTCGGTGAGCCTAATAAAAAGCTAAAGTTTTCCACAACAGTTGTAGGAGAAATCCGAACAACACATCAAGACCCGGTATACTCTAGGTACTATCCGTACCCAGAAGCCCTCAAACCAGTTGTTGAAAAACAACTTTCGGAACTCTTAGCTGATGGCATTATAAGACCATCCAGATCACCTTACAATTCACCAATTTGGGTAGTCCCAAAAAAGATGGACGCTTCCAATGAAAGGAAGTACAGAATCGTCATAGATTATAGAAAATTGAACTCCATAACAATAGCCTATAGATATCCCATTCCAGATATCAATGTAGTATTGGCTCAATTAGGAAAAAATAAATTCTTCTCAGTTCTGGACTTAAAAAGCGGCTTTCATCAGATTCCGTTAAAGGAATCCGACATTGAAAAGACTGCGTTTTCGGTAAACAGTGGTAAATTTGAATTTACACGTTTGCCCTTTGGACTGAAAAATGCTCCAGCAATTTTCCAGACGGCTCTAGATGATATATTGAGAGAGCATCTCGGAAAAAAATGCTTCGTCTATATAGACGATATAATAATATTCAGTCAATCCGAAGAACAGCATTTCAGAGACATTGAAGATATCTTCCTAACATTAAAACAAGCCAATATGACAGTTCAACTCGATAAATGCGAGTTCCTTAAAAAAGAAGTGGAATTTTTGGGTTTTATAGTTTCGGCAGACGGTTTGAAAACAAACCCAAATAAAGTAAAATCAATAGTAGAATTTCCAGCGCCTAAAACGCTCAAAGATTTGCGCTCATTCTTAGGCCTATCAGGGTATTATCGTCGGTTTATAACAGACTACGCTAAGTTAGCGAAACCCCTGACAGCCCTTCTTAGAGGGGAAGGAGGACGATTGTCTAGACACAAATCGCACAAAACTTTGATTTCGCTCGATAAAACAGCAATAGATGCATTCAACAAAATTAAAGCAACACTAGCCTCAGAAGACGTCGTATTAGCATACCCGGATCCAAACAAAGAATACGAACTTACAACAGACGCATCAGATCATGCGATAGGAGCAGTCCTATCACAAAACAACAGGCCAATTACATTCATATCTCGCACCCTTAGTAAAACAGAAGAACATTACGCTACAAATGAAAAGGAGATGCTTGCCATCATATGGTCTCTAAATAATCTTAGAAACTACCTCTATGGGTCAGCCAAAGTAAATATTTATACCGACCATCAACCTCTAACGTATGCTCTTAGCCACAAAAATCACAACAGTAAAATGAAAAGATGGAAGTCCATATTGGAAGAATATAATTACGAACTGAAATATAAGCCAGGAACAACAAATGTCGTTGCTGATGCACTCAGTAGACCTCCACGAGGCGAAATAAATTCATTATCTGGTACAGTCCATAGTGGCGAAAGTTCGTCTGACAATTTAATTCAGATTGCGAACGATTTCATTCGACATTAACAGAAATAATGAGATGCATAAAAGCAGAAAGAATTCATACCTCATTTACCGACCTTCTCGAAAGATCAATTTTCAATTATAATTATTCAATACATTCCACAACAAAAAGAAAACCAGTAGATTTATTCTTTGGTAGAAAGGTAGCAAATGTCCCAGAATTATTGAAATTAGAAAGATCAAATACAGCTAATCAAATAGAGAAAAAACAACAACAAGATTTAGATTACCACAACAAAAGCAAGCAGTTAATAAAACAATATACCCCAGGAGATAAAATATTTGTAAAAATTAATAAAAGACTAGGAACCAAATTGTCTCCCCAATTTAAAGAAGAAATAGTAAAGGAAGACAAGAACACTATAGTAGTAACAGAATCTGGTAGAACTATCTATAAAGGTCTCATACGCAATTAACTTTTCCAGAAGCATATTCGTTGCTTGTGCAGCAGACGTCCAGGTAATGGACTATTCAAACTCCGAGACTATTACCATGACTACTGGACTAGCCAAAGTCCAAAACGACACCTACAGAATTGTACACGTAATAAACCTTGACGAATATCAAAAGACACTGGACTTCATTAATTCAACATTCAGAAAAAGCATTAGTCCGTCCGATGCAATACACCCATACATTGAAGAAGAGATTCATGGGACTCAGTACATGCTGGACAACCTAAAAATCAAAAATAAAAGAAAAAGACATATAGATGCCTTAGGAGCCACTTGGAAGTGGATAGCGGGTTCCCCAGATTTTAGCGACTTTGAAATAATAAAGGAAAAGATTAATAATGCACTCCAAAATAATAATAATCAAGTCATAATAAACAGGTTAATGATTGAAAAGATAAATAATATAACTAAAAAACTAGAATACATGTCAAACGGAATAGGGTATGAAAAAAATACACAAAGAGACATAAACATAATTATATCTTATCAGATAAAAATATTAAAAGAAGAAGTAACAAATTTAGAACATGCCATCCAATGGGCAAAAGCGGATATAAATAATCCAAGTATATTAAGCAAAAAAGAAATTAAGAAAATAATTGAAATAATCGAAAAAGATAAAATTCCATTTATAAACCTTGAAGACGCTATGCAAATTGCCGACGTCAATATTGCCAGTTCAGGCTCAACCTTAATTTACATTATAAAAATTCCAATGACAGAAATTGAAATATGCGAAAAATTATTAATAAGACCGATAAAGAAAGGAAATATTGTTAACAAAATCGAAAACGAAAATATAATTAGATGTAAGAATAAGATTTTCATTGAAAAAAATATTTGCAAAACATACAACCAAGTAAATTTGTGTAGACATAAAGATATAATAGACATAAGTAACACTAGTTGCATACCAAACTTAGTAAAAGGCAAATTGGCTACGTGCACGAAGATAAATAATCAACACATCCCCAATATCGAGATAATTCAACCCGGCGTGATGATATTAAATCAGTTCAAAGGAATGGCAAAATTCGACAACGAGCCCATAGAGCTAAATGGGACTTATGTCATCAAGTACTCCAATAGCACAGTAGAGATCAACGGTGAAAAATATGCGGCCGATATTCATGTGGACTACAAACCACTGCCAGCGATTCTCCAGCCAGAAGAAACCCTGAAAAAATACGAAGAAATACTAACACTGGAGATGATGAAAGAGCTACACGTCAACAACACCCATGCTATCAGCCTATTAAAGACGTCATCCCACATCAATGACGGAATCATCATATTTGCAATATTACTGATTCTGGGTGCACTTCTAATAAGGCACCTTACAAAGCGAAAGACGACAGAATTCAGCCCAGCCCCTATCGACCGAGGACGTTCGAATCTAAAGGAGGAAGAGTTAACACCACAAATTATTTCGTTCCCAAGCAGTGCCCTACACGTGCACTCGTAAGCGTGGAGTAACCTGCTGAATTAGCGTCTGGCCAACATCCGCCATAAGCCACGCGCTGCACCTGCACTTTCCGCCGAAAACACTTCTTGGAAGAATTGAGCAACTTACAGCGATCAGCGTTCTCACCGACCCAGGAAGTTACAACACCAAAAGCCGACGGCACAGCCAATGCCTCTGCCAGCAAGTCTGGTATAAATAGGGATTTATTAGGTAGAATAAGTTCAGTTTTTAATCAGTTCTAATCAGTCTTCAATCTATAGTCTTAAGGCAACACTGCTTTTGTCAACAATAAAATTATTTTTTTATAAACGAAATAAAAGTCTCGTTTAATTTATATAAATATATATATTTTTTTTTTGTACTTTTTGAAACTAAAGCATAAAATTTTAATAGTTTTTTTTTTCTTTTTCGTTAGAACACAAATGCATTCAAAACTTTTTTTCTTCACTTTGCTGCTTTCTATCTGAATTATTAATGAGCACAGAAAATGGTTCATCACTTCTTGAGAATGATTTTTACGAGTCGAGGAGTCTGCTGGGCCAGCTGATGATAGTAAATATTTAATATCTTTCCATGCTTTTATGATGCTGCCAAAATGACTCTAACACTTACCACTGGATATCTTTAGCAATTAAATGGTTTGCTTTCGAAATTTAATGCAATTTAATTTTTACCATTTTGGCTAGTTTCTCTCAAAGCTCTGTGAGCCTTGAAATTGCTGGATTCTAATTAATGGTAATTCAATATATGTTAGTTATTTTTGGTACAGTTGAGTATAATTTAAACTAGGTTCAATTGAATCGGAGAGTTTTCTTCATTAAATTTCTAAAGGCTTATGGACCAGGAAAGCTTAAATCATCTTAGTAGATTTTAGTAAATTTCGTGAGAGCTTCTTTATTTGCAAAAATATATTTCTAGACTATTTTTTGTTACTATTGGAGATAATGTATGGATTTGAATCTTCTGTGCTCTGCGAGCTTGATTGGAATGCAAGAAAGCTGAAATCGGATTGGTATATTTTTGGCCTAATAAGATCCATTCAATTTTGGGTAAATTGTCTTCATATAAAAGGGGTTAAAGTATTAAGATTATTATTCTATGATTAAGAATTTGAATCGAAGAGAGCTTCAATCATTTCGTTTTTAATTACTTCTTTGAATTTTCTGCAAGGCTTTGAAAAGCTTTTAAACGTCTTAAATTTTTGCAAGGTGAAAAGGAAAAAGGCCTGCGACTTTTTGGGTTTGTTAAAAACGAAAAAAAAAAAAATAGTTTCAAATTATTTCTCTTAACTTTTTTGTGAATCATAAAAATCTATGATATTTATAGAAAGATTATCAAAGTTGAAAAGTTTTACGAGCTCAGAACTCTGGGAAAATATATTTCATTTTATTACAGGCAATTCAAATCTATTTGTCTATTTAACTTGCTGACTTTGGCCAAAAATCTTTTGAGTGAATTTTTATCAAAACTTTATGACTCTTTGAAATTAATTTTTGAAAGAGAAAAAGAGAGATTCTTTAGTTGGGTTTTTTGTTTTCCTTTATAACTAGGAATTTAAATTCTTTGGATATTGAAGTTTTGAAAAAGTATGCAAAGGCAAAATGACAGCAATCCTTTTAGCAGGTGAGTAAGAGTCATTCTGTACTCACAGTTTTGGTGGGAAGTTCCCCAAGTTTGGATTAGGCAATTTGTAAGCAGCTTGCCAGGAATTTCTTCTATTTTTTTTTTTTTGTTTTTTTGTCTGGGAAACTGCTTGCCAGCTTATCACTTATCTCAGGGGGGCAACTCGACTCGATGAGACTTGACTTTGGACCGCGAAATGCGGTTTCTGGTTACGCTTTGCCTGACTTGGCCTATTAAAGCGGCAGCCAATGGAAGCCCCCCCAAAAAAATAGAAACACCAACGATGCGTGCAAAAGCAAAAACAAGAAAAAGTTTTCCTTTTTTTTGGCTTGGTTTGGGCTTATGAACAGGCTCGGGAGCATGGTCGAGCATGCCAAATGCCGAAAATGCAAAAGTCGTTCTCTCACTTTCATTGTTGCCCTGGCATTCTCAGAGCTTTGGCGTGGTTTCAGCTTGTTTGTACCCTACCAATTTTTGTTGTGTTTTTATTTTAATTCCCAAATCGAAAAAGTTTGCCAGAACGATTACACTAAAACTCTAAACGCTTTAAGCGTTTTGCCCGCCAAAAAAAAAAACAAAAACGAAAGCAGACCAGGAAAGTCGGCAAATATTACGGGAAATCTTTGAGGGGGATCCAAGCGGCGTATGTGAACTACTAATTCGGACTGTCTGGGAAGTTTCTTTTTTTTTTGAGGAGGGGCAGTTCCCTCATTTTGTATGCTCAACGGTTTGGCTGAAGAAGGCGGGGGTAAGAGGTTGGCATTCCTGGTCACCGTCCATGGTTGGTTGGGGTTGCCTTAAACGATTACAAATGATTAAGTCAAGGCAAGTTGGCGTGAAATTTGTTTGAAATCGTGTTTGAAATCTTGACAAAGGACATTAAATGCAATTTGCTTTATCTGAATAAAGAATGAAATAAACAAGCAAGAAATTTTCACACACAACTCTTGAGAATTCTGTTCAGACTTTGTCAAACATTTTGGCCTCAGAGACTCGGGACTTTTTCATAGGACTCTTCTCACTTTGTATGCCCATGGAATTGAAATGAGCTGCTTGTAATTTTATACTCCACCTACCAAAGCTCATTTATTATTTACAGGAATTAATTATTTATACGATCACATAATTTTTGTTTGTCTTTTTGTTTTGACTATGAAATTTATTCATTGCCCAAAAAGAAACTAAAAACTACGGAATTGTCTCTTCTATTTTTTTTTTGTTTGGTTTCCTTTTTAAATTCAAATTGATAGCATTTTGTCTCTGGCAATTCAGGTCAAAAGGAAATTGATACACTGAAGATCGAGAAAATTACTTTGGCCAAAGAATTCACAAATTTATTTTGACTTTGCGACAAGAAAGAAAGAAAAAAAAAAGAGTAGCAAAAGCAAAATCCAAGCCACTTAATTGTTAGCCAGAATTTTATGGATTTTCTCTTTGCTTTGAATTTATTTCTCAAGTTTTTTCTTTTTCGAGTTGGAAAGTTTCAAAGGATTTGAATAATTGGTTCATATGATTTCGGCAATCTTTTTGTCTTTATTGATTTTTGGTCTCCTGGTTGTTTGGGTCAATCAAAGCCCTTTGGAATTATAGAGTTCTTGGCCAAAGCTAAGAGACTTGATTAAGTTAAGAATTTACTAACTTATGCAAATGCCAAATTGATTGTGCAATATTTTTCTGCCAAAGACAACCCGTGGCTCAGACTGAGCTGCTTATCAAGTTCAATTGGCCTGGCCTAGCCTGGCCCCTTTCAAGGGGCCCCATCAAGTGGCACTCTCAGAGCACAGCCCTGACTTGATAAAATATATAAAATATATATATATATGAAAGGGCAGGTGGGGAGTAGCGGGAGTAGGAGCAGGAGCGGGTTCACTGCGGGACCATCCAGCCGTCTAATGACCAATTTGATGGACCGACTTGGCTCTGAAATATTTACGCATTCTCCTCGTTTATTTTCCTTTTCACTTTACTCGGCCTTGGGCCTTTTATTTTTTTTTAGGACTTTAAGTTGAATGTTTTAAGGGATTTTTCAAAATTGCATTTTCTTTGCCAGAATGAAAGAATGAAAGAAAGAAAAAGTCTGTTGACTTTGTGACAGAAAATGTTTTTGTGTTTTATTGCGATTATTTTTATGACGACTGGCAGGACCTTTGTGAGTGACACAAGTCAAATTAAAGAGCCAAATAAAAACGAATGCAAATTTGTTGTAGAAAATTTTTGGTTTTATGAATTTCACAAAATCTTGGATTGTGTAAAGCAACAGGAGACTTAAAAGTCCTTAGAGACTTTTGAATAATCTTTGCTCTGGAGTTGCTCTGGATTTTCATCTAGTCCGAATGACCTCAAATTAAAAGATTTTCTTTTTATAGAGTTTCAAGTGTTTGAGCCTCAGCTTATAAATATTTTAATTATTTTTGCTCATTTTTTTTTTTTTTGGTTTTTACCTGAGCAGTCAGAATAATTACTTTTCAAATGAACCCAAATTATTATCTCAATTCAGTGGAATTTAACCCTTTTAATTGACAACAACAACAACAAAAAGTTTTTCCCCCTGTTGTTTGCCTATAATGAGTTTTGATTTAAACGAGTCATTTGCCTGAGCCAAAATAATAAATGCAAATACTAAAAATTCATTAAAAAAAAAAAAAAAAAATGAAATGGTCCAAAAGCGGGGTCAGTGGGAAGCCGGAGATTTTTCCATCCGGCAAAAGCCGAAACGAAAATTCAGTTGAACATTTTCCTCTTCATGTCATCCCGTGTGTGCATAAAATTTCATTTCACATCATCATTGTAATCCATTTAAGCCGGCCTCCTCTGCCCTGGGCGGGCTTGGCCTGCCCTGCCCTGCCCTGGCTTGGCTTGGTCTGTCCATCAGGCATCACTTCAGCCAGAGGGGCTTGAGAGGTACGGGGATGCCAGTGATTCTGGCAATCATTCAGGCAGACAGTCATTACAACCGCTTAATCATGTCAAAACGAATGTCCCGGAAAACTGAATGAGCTTCGAAAAGTTCAAAATGAAATTACCCCAAAAAAGTTAAAAAGCATTTTTTCTTTTTTTTTTCAGTAAATGGAAAATTTGCCTGCTAAATTCTGTTATATTTAAATTGTTAATTTTATTGATCTTGTTACACATTTTTGTAATGTTTAAATAATCCTGGGGATAAAAAATATTCAATCGAACAAAGCTCAAACAGAAACAAAAATAATCCGATTTTTGATTTATTTTTATGGGATTAATTTGAGTCCATTTTTTCATATTTCAGATTTAATTTATTTTTATTAGAAGAAAAGCTTTGGAATAATTTTGTAAACAAAAAAAAAATTAGTTTCTTTTTGGAAATTCTTGAAGTAATTTTCTTTATTGCTTCATTTTTTTTTTTTTTGCAGATAAATCAACTATCGCAGACAGAAACGAAAAACAAATCATCAAATTTTCCAAGAAGCACGAAAAATTGAAGCCAATAATTTGAGAGACCGACGAGTGCGGCCCAAGGATGGATTACCAAAGCAACGCCAATCGAAAAGTTTATTAAAAAATTTCATTATTCTGAATGGGGCAGTTGTTGGCCAATAACAACAACAACAACAACAACCGTCTAAACAACAACAAAAACTACCAGAACAACAGCAGCAACTAATTGGAGCAACTCAGTAGGGGGGAGGGACGTGAAAGAACAAAATCTCAACGGCCCTTGGTTGCCATGGCCGTCTCCTCTAGTGCAACCAACATGGACAACAATTCGGTCTATTCATATGATGCGGCCGCCTCGAATTTGCTCTCCAAGTGGGGCAGTGGGGCGGCAGGTGGCTTCGGGGCCGGAGCCGGTATGGTGGCCGCCAGTGGATCGGGCCCAGCAACAGCTATTGCCACCGCCTCGCAACGTGTGGCCGATGGGTTCGATCTGCTGGGCCTAGGGCCGGACCGTGGCAATATCTTGGGCAATGGTACCCACTCGCCACTCGGCCTGGCCACCGGAGCAGCCATGGTGACGGCCGGTGTCAGCGGTGGCAGCGGCTCCTTTCTACTCGATGACTATGGCGGCGGCAATGAGAGCCTCGACTATGGTTCCTATCAGCAGCAGATGGGCAGCTATTGTCGCCATATGGATGGCAATGTGAGCTATTGGAATCTGACCTGCGATTCGCCATTGGATTATGCCGTGCCCTTGTATGGCTATTGTATGCCCTTCCTGCTTGTCATCACCATCATTTCAAACTCACTGATTGTCCTTGTCCTCAGCAAGAAGAGCATGGCAACACCAACTAATTTCGTTTTAATGGGTGAGTTTTTTTTCTTTCTTTTATGTTTTCCTTTTTTTTCCAAATAAATCGATGGGTTGACTTTTTGTATATGTGAGTATGTGTGTGTGTGTGTGTGTGTAAGCTTTATGTCAACAATTCAAGTGGGCCATTAGAAGGGCGCATTAAGCCGCCAACTTGACACGCGTTACTCTTCCACAGCAGCCGAGAATTAAGAACTGAGGAAACTAAGAAACACAAGAGAACCTCAAAAGCAGACTTGCTCCGCTTGCTCTTCCCAAGGTTGACAGACCCTTTGTTCCTATGTGTATGATTCTGTGTATGCGTGTGTGTGTGTGTGTGTGTGTGTAAGCACTGCAATCATGTCATGTTAAGTAAGCCCTGGGTCAAGCCAAGCGGAAATTTCACAATTCATTGAATAAAAAAAAAACACATTTTTTAATTTAGAAAAATATTTTGTTAATTAATAAAAGAAAAATTCGATTAAAAATATCCTTTAATTTCCATGAAAAACTCTCAAAAATATATTTAATATTCTTAAAAAAAATTCGAAAAAAAAATATCCAAATAATTCTTGAATGACTTTTTCATTTTTCTCAACTCGAATTTCAAGGAATAAATTTTCGGAAATATCGAGGATTCCCAGAAGCTTAAGCCCAATTAAGGATAAGCCTAAATTCTTTTGATTTAGGTGAATAATTTTTGAGTATTTCGAAGACACTGTGCCTTTGTGCCTTCATGGCTGCAGTCATTCTTGTTTTAATTTAAGAGGGCGTGGGGGGAGGGTGACAAAGAGAGGGGGGAGGACCAGCATTCGAGAGAATGCTAAAAAGTCTCGACAGGATACGGTTTGGCATAATGTACGAGCACTTTTATGATTATTATTTATTTTTATTCCATGTCATTTCAACAAACTCGACTCGACTCGTCTCGTTTCGTTGCGTCTCGGCTCAGAAAATTTGCCACAAGGTTAAATCAGGCAGAAGTTTTTCTCTTTCATTTTGTTGTTTTTTCTTTTTATTTTTCTAGCCAGATTTAGGAATTACTGAATGGTGTGATTTCTCGCATGTCCTGGGCCCCCTTTGTCTAGTGAATGCTCTCGCCTGTGCGTGTCCCATGCCCCATAATCCTGAGATATTCTAATAGCGTGTGTAATGCTAATGGCTGAGCTGACTTGGCTGAGTGGCTGGCTCAGTGGCTGGTTAACTTGGCCCGCTGCTCGGGCTGCTTGTCTGGAGCGAAGCCTTGGCATTTGGGCCGTGATTTATGAATAAATTCCCAAGGATGCCTACAAGCTCAACCGAACGGAAGTGGTAACCTCAACCAAACAGTTTGGAAATTTATCTCATCCACCGCCACCACCATTAATATCCTTGACTTCTCCAGTATATAATGTATTTTCAAAATTTTCTATTTAAATCATTTAAATGAATTTGTTTATAGTCTCGATGAAACGCTTGAGATCACCTCGAAAATTATGAGTTGAAATTGTGTATACAAGTTGAATTCATATTCAGTTATTGTGTCTGACAAATTCTTTGTATGTTATGCAAGTCACTACATTATCCCTGGAATTAGGCTTGTTCCGAGCCCCACACGAATCATCAGTCAACAAGTCAAGGAGTCAGCCAAAAGTCAAATGGTTTGTAATGAACTGACATTACCTGATAATCGCATTTGTTGTCGCTGACAACATGGCATAAACAGACCCATAAAAAATTGCAATAAAACCAACAACAAAGTTGCAATGAATAGAACAGCCACCAAGGCAAAAATAGAAGAATAAAAAGCAAGAACATTATAAGATGAAATGTTCAATTTACCCAGCTAACAAGGAATCCCAAATAGAGATGAGAGCGTGACAGATATAAGAGGAGACCTGTACTTATGTCTCTAGGATCAAGAATCCCTTACATTCAGAGTCTTGGAATTAAATTTATCTTAAGAGTAAATTGAAAGAAAAATACTCTTCGTCTTCTTTTAGAGCTGAGCTCAAGTGAACTTGAAAAAAAAAAATATTACCTAACCTCAAAAATACAAAATGAACTCACGTTATTCTCCAATTCATCCAGCCAGAGTTGGAAGGAGTGAGAGCAGCTAGGAGGCATATAGTTTATATATATTCACTTGATATAAATAAAATAATCAAATTGACTTGAGAGCAAGAAAGAAAGCGAGAAATTTTTTTTATAAAAATTTAATTTTTTGATGGGGTGTTGGTGATTCTCGAGTCTTCAAGTTGCTGTTGTTGTTGTTTCAGACTGGCTATGATAATTGTCACTTAAAAAGTGCCAGTAAAAGTGTCCAAGATGTGAAGCTTCAATTTTAATTTGCCAAGCAGAACGAGTCGACCTAAGCCCAGCCACTCATTTAAACCTTCAATCACACCAGAAATGTCCTTTTCCCTTCTTGTCATTTGCCTTGTCTGGGGGTCATTCATTGATTTCAATTGCTGTTGTGAAAAGTTTCAAAGCTCTATGCTTTTAATTTTATTATTGTGTTTACATTTTATTGAGTATACGGGAGACCTAGAACCTAAAGACATTTTGTCGAAGACATTGCCCATTTTGAGCGAAACTTTGTTTGGCTCCCTTCTTGCCTTGTCTTTTTGCCATTTTGTTCTGATTGTTTATATATATATTTTTTCTTTTTTTTTCTCTTCTTTACAGGGATGGCCATTTGCGATATGCTGACGGTAATTTTCCCAGCTCCTGGCTTCTGGTATATGTACACATTTGGCAATCATTACAAGCCACTGCATCCGGCCTCATTGTGTTTGGCCTATAGCATTTTCAATGAGGTAAGTTGATGGGCAATTTTAATTGCCTTTTCTTACGTACCAAGTAGATCCCATTGAGTTCAATAAACCCAGAGACACTACCCTCTCAATCTCCTACGCACACCAACACAGCCCGCCTTCGGTATCAACATTAAGGCGGAAAACTTATTTTCAACGATTTACAGAGTTGGGTATTCATTGACCTAAATAAAATGGCTGGTTGGCTTCGATTTCGACTATTAAGCAGCGAACTGATGGGCCTCTTATCATTTGAAATCACCAAGGAATTTAGAGAGGTGAAATTAAAGATGGAACGGGCAGTGTGGGGGGAATCTTTGAGGACAGACTTGACCTAACATTCTTTCAGAACCTCAAGAATTCCCTGACTATCTGGGCTCTTACAGAATCCTCAAGTATTGAAAAAATATATTAATGAGCTGCAACTAAGGAAAGACCCAGAGACTAAAGAAGCTGCGAACATGGGGGACATAGGGCACAGGGATACTGGCTGACCTGCTTTTTATAACCGACTTAATGAATTCTTAAGGAGCTAAGAAAACTTAAGGATATATAAATATGTGAAAGACTATAATTTTTTGAAATCTGATTTGATTTAATAGACTTGGACTATAGTTTAAGAAGATAAAGTCAAGCCCAAACTTTTCCATACCTTTGCAAGTGAGTCTTGATTGTCTCAGTCTTGTCAGAGAAGTCTTTTATTTTTTAGAGTTAAAGTATGAAAACGAATTAGCTGACGCATTCTGGGACAAACTCAGACAAAATAAAAGAACTCAAGACTAAGTGACTTGTTGACTCTCCTTTTGTGTGTTTTTGATTTTGTTTGGTTTTGTTTTTTTTTTTCGTCGTTTTTCTCATCTGTTTTTGTTTTATATGACTCGACTGTTTTGATTATGCTCATTGATAACGACATTTGAATGAGTGATGGGTTGGGCTAGCCCATTCCGAAATCCACTTTCACTCGATGCGCTCACCCTCCTGCTGACGCTTGCAGGCCCAGAAAAACATTCCTGAGGGAAACAAAAATATTCCTTCTTATCGTTTCTTATCGCATTTACTGGCACGTTACGTTTGCATTTGCTGTCATTGCTGTCAGCAATAATGAAAGTTGGCAAAGCCATCCACCTGATACCCAGTCTAGTTGAGCCGGTATTTCCCCCGTCACTAGAAACAAATTTCTACCCTCGCCAATCAAGCCCGTTCCAGCCAACACATCACTCGGCTACCCTTGCTCTTGACTCGACTAGCTTGGCTTCCATTCAGACGCGTTTTTACATTATCATTCTCTCCCCGCACACCCGCTATTCACCAGCTCCGCCTATAGTGTGGGCCCCATTTTGGGCGCGCTTTATCACCTCTTATTCTCACACTTTTTGGAAACACGTTTTGCGTTGATTAATCAACATTTTCAATTTATGGCATTCGTTTAACAGAAAGCCCAAGTCCCGCCATTCAGGGCATAAAGCAAAACTGTTTACTCACTTCAAATGGCAGTCAAAGTAAAAGTAGAAGTGTAGTGTGCTCCTATCCGTATGGCTGATAAAATGCCATTGTTCTGTATCTGATAGATACTCTGCAAAAGGAGGCGGGGCCTGGGCGGTCTGAGTATAATGTGCCATCGTAGTTTTGGAGTCTTTGACTACGTGCTGTGACTGGACTCCCAAGGGATTTGTAGCAGCTAAAATTTTCGTTGTTCGCTATTCACCGACTCAGACAGATTCGGTATGACACTTTGCGAAAGGAGTTGGAGCTCGGTGTGGCTATCTTTTGGCTTTTTGCTACGTGTGTGTCAGCCATAAAATTCAGCTCACATCCACCATTCTCCAGTTACAAAGAAGGAACTTAATAATCCCAACGGTATGAGAGACCATTCCTTTTCGCGAGCACTTTCAGTTTTCAGCATTTTCATTTTGTAGTTTAGACGAAAAACAAAGGAAAAGAAAACATTTATAGTTCTCAGTTTACTTTAATGGTCGTGTTAATGTATGTCGGCGAGTTGTCCGTTTTCCATTTGCCTTAAAATATCTTGGGATAATAACTTTCTCAAGCTATAAAATAAAAGCGAAACACGAGCAGCTTTCAATGAGGGAATCAGGGACTATAAACTCTTTTTTGGTTTTCTTGGTATTTTAGCCAAAAGGCGCTGAGAGTTCAGTTGAAACAAACTTAATTAATTACCAACATAAATAGAGTTGTTCGGCTTGAATGAAGCAAGAGAGATTTACACAATTCTAGAGACGAAAATACTTATGTATTTGGAAAGGGTCAAAGAGCTGCTGTGTCTAGTGGGAATAATTGACTGCTAGTTCAAACCGAAAATCGTAGAGACTATCTAACCAAAGAGTATGAGTATGGGTATATCTGCTCTAATGAGAGTTTCAATATTGACAAAGGCTCTTCGGAAGCAGCTTGGAATAGTTCAAATCAAGACGGAAAGACAAAATTGAGCTTTGACTTGAAATCAGGTTAAAGTGAGGTTATGTATGAGCTCAAATATTCCTTATTTATAGATCCAAAAATGGGTCAACTGATTGTGTTTTAAGGAACTGAAACTACATTTAATATGGGAAAAAGGGTTGAGTACAATTGGCCACCTTTTGATAAATTATTTTAGGCCTAAAATAATGAGTTTCCTTACAAAAATCTCCTTAACTCAAGTTTCATTCAATTCGGGGGGAAAAAAAAGAAATATAGTTACTTTTCAGAGTCTTTTGATCTCTTGAATTATTTGCCTGACTTGATGGAAATTTTGCTCTAATTTTGCTTTTGCTTGTTTTCTTTTCTCTTTTCTATTTTCAGATAATGCCGGCTATGTGTCATACCATCTCGATCTGGCTTACGTTAGCCTTGGCTGTGCAAAGGTAAATTAATGCAATGACTGCAATTAGATCAATAAAAGTGTCATAAGATTCAGAGTTAGCCCACAACAGTGAAAGAAAGAAAATAAAAAAAATGAATGGCAATGTGAGCAAGGAGAGATAGAGAGAGGGAACACAGTGAAGATGTCAGAAAAGCTGATTTCATTGGAATTTTGTTTGTCTGCCTGCTGACAGTGCATTGTTGACTGTTGACTGGCTTGTTGACTTGTCAATGAGGCAATAAATCAGCAGCCTCTGCGGTTGTCCTCGTTCGAAGGTGCCGATGTCTCTGTTCTCGTATGCTCTTGTCTGTGGCAAAATAAAATGTCAATGTTTCTAGCTGGCCTGGCCTTAAGCACAAGAGTTATGCTCACAACAAAAACAGAAGAACAAGAAGAAATGGAATATGAAAAAAAAAAACAAAAACAAAAAAGAAAATAAAAGATTGAAAAACAAATGGCTTGGCCCAGTTAACGTTGCGTATGAGTAATGTGTTCTAAATCCAAAGACACCTGCAGCGCCACTAGTTTTGTCAGTGTTCCCAACAGATTCTCTCACAGTACAAAAAGAAAAAATGTCTTAGTCGAAGCAGAACTAGCCACAATTTAAGCTGATCTCAAGCTAAATCGGCTTAGGTCTTTAAAGTCATGGTTTCTCTTCTTCTCACCTGCTTTAAAATTTATTCAAGAGATGAGAAATCTCTTTTGGTTGGTCTCTCAACCTTTCAGCTAAATCTTTGGCAAATCTCTTTACCCTCTTTAAAAGTATTTATCTTGGCTAGACAAATCTTTTATTTTAAAATATTTCCTTTCAAAGCCCCTGCCTGATCTGACCTTCTCTTTTTGGCCATCCCCCGCAGAACTCACTCTGAAGTTCATCGAATCTGAAATTTAAAATCAAATTTTTTGGCCATTAAGCTCAACCGTCTAATGGAGTTGACATGAGTGGCCATTATAATGTCGCCTCTCAGCCATAAATAAGTATTTATATTCTATATAGACTCCTCCGTATATGCCACATTTATGAGATTTTCTGCTTCTTCTTTTTGCTTCTGTTGTATTGTTTTTATATGACAAAGAGAATAAGCTTTCGATAAGCCTTAGTGGATGCTGTAAATAATTTTATACAACAAACAATAAACTAATGCGAAAGTGAATCGTTTTAAATGGTGAAATGTGAAAATGTCTATGATAAAGTCTTTCATGCTTTATATATCAAAATAAATATATTTTATAATCTATAAATTGTTCTGGCAAAACTGGCAGGAGACACACTTCACAAGTGGGTCAGAACCAACAGAAAGGGAGTGTCATCCATCCACTGGGCCCAAATATGAACGGGGGTGGACACATTCATTGTTCTATTACCTACACATTTGAGTGTGTGTGTGTGTGTGCTCTGGTCATAAATTTTAGAGCCTTGAAAATAAATTTGACAAAAAAAAAAATATATATATAGACATGACTTCCAAATAAAAAATGGTCAGAAAAGAAATTGTAAAAAAAAAGATTGCTCAAAAAAAAAATGTAAAGAAAAATATGGTAAACAAAATGTTGTGTCAAAAAAATTAAAAAAAAAAAAGGAAAAAAGCATTCCAAACAAAATATTTCAAAAAAAAAAGAAAAGAAAATTTAAAAATAAAAAAAAAATTATATGAATATGGTCATAAATATTTGCGCCATTATGCGTTTTGGGCCAGCAAAACAGAAATAAAACCTTTAAGTGGCCACTCGACTTGCATGTGTGTGTGTGTGTGTGTGTTGAATAGCTAAATGATATGTCGAGGGCTTTGGGGGTTGACATGCCTTGCCTGGTCTGGCCTGTTGCCGGGGTGGGGCCGAGAGGATGCCTTGGTGAGTTGACATTTTCTAAAATGCGTTGAAAATTGCCAAAGGACAAATAGCGCGATAAAACAGTCAACGTTCATTGTTATTATTCTTGTCGTTGTTGTTGTTGTTGTTGCCAACTTATTGTATTTGAAGTGTTTTTATGAGCATTATTTGTTAGCAATCTGGTGTGAGTTTCCGCCAGGTCTATGATAAGGAAGAAGCTGAAATCGAGACAGAGCCACTGAGCCACCGAGGGGAAACTGATGGAGACGAAGACAAAAATACAACAAAATGGGGAAAAATGCTGGATTAGCCTTTTCACTTGGCTGGATTCGGAAACTAAGACACTCCAGCCAAGAGAGAAAATTCGGGAAAGTAGCTGAAAATAAACGAAAATAACTAAGAAAAAATTAAGAAAAAACTAAGAAAGAACTAAGGGAAGAACACTGCAGAAACAGTGAAAAAGATTTGGGAAAAGGTTGAGCAGAAATAAACGAGTAAAGGGCTTATTTCAAGTGGAAAGAATTGAGCAAGAAACTGCGAAAAAAAACAGAAAGGTAAAGGGAACAAAGTGAGCAAAGAAGCTGGAAAAAGGACTCAGGAAGTAACTATTTCCTCAGGGCTGAGTAAAAACTAAAGAAATGACAGGCAAAGAAACTGAAAAATAAACGAGGAAACAAGTGAGAAGAACACTGAGAAAAGAACTAAGAGTAAATTGAGAGCAGAGGCAAGAAATGAGATAGGAGTTCAGGTGAAAAGTGATATGAAAACTAAGCAAAAAGAGCCAAGAGCTGAAGTAAAAAATAAGGTGCCAGCTGAGGTAAGGATTGAGATTAGAGTAGAAGTAATACCTGAGATAGGAAGTTAGATGAGAGCTAAGCTAAGAAAACTAGAAAGAACTGAGATAAAAAATCAGGTGGGAGTTGAGGTAAAAAGTGAGTTAAAAACTGAACTAAGAACTGTGACAAATAAGTCTGGAGAAGTCTGAAAAAATACAAGTTAAAAAAAACCAAATAAACCTATCGAATGAACTAGAAAATGAACTGTGAAAAATTTGTGAAACAACCATGGAAAACTGTAGATAAAATCCTCCGAGAACACTCGACTCAGCTGTGAACCTTTCTCAATAGACAAACCAAAACTAAGGCAGACCAATGGGAAGCCCCACAATATTTTTAACATACTCAATTCCTTGGCTACTTAAAATAAAAAAAGCAACAAAAATCTAATAATAAATAATAAATAATAAATGATAAATAATAAATAATAAATAATAAATAATAAATAATAAATAATAAATAATAAATAATAAATAATAAATAATAAATAATAAATAATAAATAATAAATAATAAATAATAAATAATAAATAATAAATAATAAATAATAAATAATAAATAATAAATAATAAATAATAAATAATAAATACTAAATAATAAATCATAAGTCATAAATATAAAAAAAAAATTCCTTAGTTATTTAGTTAAGAGGAAATTCAGAAGGTGTTATCTATGGTGTGCCAAGGACCGATTTTGATTCATTTGATATATGATATAGTAGACCGATCCAACTAAAATTTAGAACACACTAAGCATCGATATAGGATTCTCAAGTATGCCAACCAATCAGTCTATCATTGGACCTCTGTCAAGCGAGGATTGAATTAAAAAATAACATTTAGATCGATAAATATAGCAGGTATTCCTAAAACCGATTTAGGTTTGGATCACAGCTATATCTTATCCATAAAGGGTGTACACCAAGTTTCATTATGATGGCTTTAAAACTAAGCAGCAAGACAGAGGAGCTTATAAGACTCAATTTAAGATTTGGAATTTTTAATTTAAGGAATAAAATATTTCGAATTACAACCAGAGATTTATTTTCTTTTCTTGGAAAAAATAAAATTCTTCTTTTTTTTAAAGCTGCAGAGTTCTGACTCTTTCACACTTTAGAATTTTCACTCTTTGATTTTAAAAGGAAAATACCCTGAGAATATTTACTTTTGTATTGTTGGAAAAATTCAAAAGCAAAAGAAACTCTGGTGAAACTATTTCGAATAAGTTAAGCAAACTTGATTGTGTTGGCCAAAACAAGAGAGAGAGAGAGAGAGAGAGAGAAAAAACTGCCTTAAGCTTTTGGAAAATACAGGTTTTTTTTGTTTTTGTTCTTTTTATTGGATTAAATAATTTAATTTCCTAGAATGAAAGGAAAATTGTAAAAGTCTTAAGTAAATTTTGGGCAATTTGTTTGTATTTGTTGGCTGCTTGCTTATAGGTTTATTCAAGTTGTTGTTGTTGTTGTTGTGTTATTTTTTAATTGAATCCTCGCTTGACAGAGGTTCAATGAAAGATTGATTGGTTGGCATTTTGAAGTGTAGGCGGCATGAAGGCCAGCTGAAGCCCATAATTATGCGCATAAATTAGTATCGAGGGCATAAGGGGCAGCGGTCAAAGTCCCGTTATACTAGTATCATACCCCACCAACTTGAGTCGAGACCAAGAATCACAGGCGTGGCCCTAACCAGAGTGGCCAAATAGATTTCCTTTGTAGCCTTGGGAACCTCAAAAGCTGTTTGAGCTTAGTCTGATCTTTATGCTCGGCATGAGAAGGCAGGAGGGAGGGGGTGTGAAGACTAACAAGCCAATCAAACTTAAACACGAAAATCAAAAAACTTGTCAGACTTTAGTCTTTAGTCACATAGTTGAGTGATTTTCATTCCCCGGCCAAAAAAAATGGAAATGTGGCATTCCTTGTGAAATTTGATTTGATTTGATTTGATTCTTTTCGAAATCTTTGATCAGCCAAAGAACTTAATTAGTGAAATTATCTTAAAGAAAATTTGATTAATAGACTCACAACTTGTCCAAAAGCTCAATTAATTAAAAAAAAAAAAAAAAAATGAAACAAAAGTGAGAAAGAAAAAAAAACAGACTGAAAAAGTTATCACATATTTCTGGCTTATGGAGTCGGCTTTATAAAGCTTGCGGGTTGTCAACACTTTGAGAACATAAATTTGTACCTGGAAATTGGGTTATTTGGCTTTATATTTATTTTCTTACGTTTTTGTGTGCTTTTGGTCATAAAATTATATTATGTACGTACGGTAAAACCATTTACGCGGCTCCACTCACTTGGCTATTTGGGGTTGAACGCTCACACACACACACACAGGCAAACACGCATGACGTGTCTAACGGTGCCTTAATGCGCATACTTTCTGCACACAGTGTGGCCAGAACATTGCCAACGTTTGGCAATAAAAATCTCAAAGCGTGCACATTTCATGAAATGTGCCAAAAACAAAAAAAAAAACAAGAAAATGTTTAACCAAAAGTATCAAACAAAAGGCAAGCAAAACCACAGCCACGACCAGAAGAAAGAACCCATTAATGGCAAACAGATAAAGTCTAAATTGATGCATATGCCAAGGCGGGGCCAAGCTGGTAGCAAGGTGGCAAAAGCTTAGCCTTAGTATGGGTAGGCAAAGGCTAGATGGGTCTGAGTTGGTGGCAAGGTGGAAGAGGAAAAATTTGAGGGGGCAAGATGCAAGCAAGGTGGTTAAAGTAAGGCCAGTTTGGGTAGCTGAGGGCAAGGTAGGGACAAAGCAGGTAATGAAGGGGACAATATGATGGGAACAAGGTGGCGACAACCGGGGGTCAATTTGGGTACAAGGTGGGCACAGGGCGTGGTTAAGGCGGGGGGGAAGATGCAAGTAAGGTGCAGGTGTGGTAAGGGGCTGACAAGCTGGGACAATTTGGGGGCGGGCCGATGTAAGGTGGGCACAACAGGGTGGAGAGGTGTTGGTGGCTTGGGGAGGGTAAACGTGATAAAGCTTAAAGATTTCCTAAGAATTTGCTTGCTTGAGGAAGTGAGAGAAAACTTGCTTCTTCTTCTTCTTCTTGCTATCTCAAAATTATGGTTAAAAAGTCTCGATGAAATCTCCGAATATCCTAGCTTAAAATCTCTAAATCTGGGAGTATTATTTGATATTTGAAATATGGTTTCATTCCAAAAAGGTTATCATAAAACTATTTGGGGAACCCTACGGAACCTCTCCTCTCTTGTAGAAACCTAGAATCTCTGTTAAAACGGAAATATTAAAATTCATTTGACCTCAAAAGCCTTTGAGTACCTTGTAAAGAGATTTCTCGAATTTCTCTTTTAATTATTTTATTAAATTTTTATATTTTTCTGGTTAACTTTTTATTAAAACGAGTTTAATTAACTTTCCATAGATTTCCCGGAATTTTGGTTCAGCTTATTACTGAGAATTGACCCATTATTATTTTGCCTAGAATTATTTCCTTTGCTTTGTTAATAAATTTCTTGGAATATTTAATTGTTTGTGGACTTCCAGAGAAAACCCTCGAATCACTTCTCAGTATTTCAAGACCTACGGCTAACTCTTTCCTCTCCCTCTCTCTTTCAGATACATTTACGTCTGTCACGCCCCCATGGCACGCACCTGGTGCACAATGCCCCGGGTGAAGCGTTGCACCATCTACATTGGAATTTTAGCATTTGTCCATCAGCTACCACGATTCTTTGATCGAACCTACTTGCCCGTGGAGATCGAATGGAATGGCAATACCACGGAGGTCTGCCATATTGAGACCTCACTGTGGGTGCACGATTACGTTGGAGTAGATCTCTATTATACGAGTTATTATCTATTCCGGGTTCTCTTTGTACACCTCTTGCCATGCATAATACTGGTGACTCTGAATATTCTATTGTTTGCGGCCATGCGACAGGCCCAGGAGAGGCGGAAGCTGCTCTTCCGAGAGAATCGGAAGAAGGAGTGCAAGAAACTAAGGGAATCGAATTGCACCACCCTAATGCTAATTGTGGTTGTTTCGGTGTTCCTCATTGCCGAAATACCGATAGCCGTGGTCACGGCCATGCATATCGTGAGCTCCCTGATTATCGAGTTCCTGGACTATGGGATTGCCAATATCTTTATAATGCTGACCAACTTCTTTCTGGTGGTCAGTTATCCGATTAATTTTGGTATCTACTGTGGCATGTCGCGGCAGTTCCGCGAGACTTTCAAGGAAATCTTCTTGGGACGGATCATTGCCAAAAAGGATAGCTCCTCCAAGTATTCGATTGTGAATGGACCACGCACATGCACAAACACCAATGAGACTGTCCTCTAGTAATTGGTGATGTTGGTGCCACGGCGAGGCAGCAGTGATCATCATCGCACCACCACAACTGTGCGTGCCACCAACGCTGCTGCTGCCGAGTCCATGCCGTTGCGCCAGCATCATTGCCACCCACAACAACAACAACAACAACAACAACACGAGCAGAAACTACAACCACAACAACACCAACAACAGCGCCGTGTAAGCACCATGGACATCATCACCGAGGAGCGATCAGTTTAAGCAATTTTTGAAAGTATTTTTTTGGTTTTTAATTTTTTTTTTTTTTTTTTTTTTTTGGTCTGGGAAATTTTTGGGTGCTAATCAATTGATAGGGTAGATCGGTATGCCCTGAAATTTTAGAGAACTTAGCTAGTCATTAAATTTTGTGGTATAGTTTGCAATCTCCCAGTCCCTCACTCCCCGCTCCCCCATCTCACACTTACTTACTCCCCAGTTGTGCAAAGGTTTCACCAGGCAGGCAAAACCTTGAAAGTTGGAAATTTATCAAGGTAGAAATATATCCCAAAAAAAAAAAAAAGAAATACCGAGACGAATACATATAAGAATTTGGCATTATGAATTTAATTTACACTAAAAAATAATCGAAATTAAGCTTAAGAAAAAAATTCTTTAAAAACAGTGAAAATTTTAGGCCAAAAAAAAAAGAATTATTTTCAGAGGAATAAAAAAAAATAAATCTAAGCAAAACGGAAAGGCAAAAAAAATAATGAATAAATAAAATTTACAAAAAAGGTCAAACGACTCTTGAAAGCTGGAAAATAAGGCAAAAAAAGAAATACAGGAAAACCAAATAAATAGCAGAATAAGTCGAATACACTAAGTACAGTCCCGCTAGACCAAATTCTTAGTCAAACCGAATTAACGGTAAGCCGAAATAAATATTTCTAGATTCGGAATTTTGGGACTGTATTGAAAAAAAAACAAATAAATAACCTAAAAAAAATAACCATTTTATTCAATCACAGAAATTTTAAACGTTCAATGTTTGCTGTAGTTCATGAAAAAAATAAAAATAAAAATAAATAAATGCAACAAAATAAATCAATTCTTTCAGAATAAAGAAAACCAATATAAGAACAAGAAACAAAAATAGCTTAAGTGAATTTAAGTGTTTCAAGAGTTAATTGAATGTCTGTTGAATCCTAAAAAATAGAACTAAGAAATAATCAAAGAAAAATACAAAAAAAAAATCTACAGTAAAATATTGGAACAAAATGAAATAGCAAGAGAACTGGTTCATTTTATTTTCATCCCTTATGGGACTTTTCTATATATCAAGAATATACCAGGCCAACATAAACCAAGGCAGGAGCTATAGGATTTATTTGGGAGGTTCTTTTCACATACAGAATAAAAAATCAAGAGAGCTTGCTGGGAAATTAATATCGACTTTTTCATTTTCTTTAATTTCCGAATTTTGTTTTTCTCCTAATTTGTTTAATACCAGGCAAGCATAAGGGAGCAGCTGACAGAAATTGGCAAAAAAAAAGCTGTTGCCATGACAGCAGCATAAGCAACTCAGAGTTGCATTTTCAAGGCGATACAAAAAAGTATGCAATAAAAAATAAATAGAAAAAAATCACTCAAAATGAAAAAAATAATTTAACTATAAGAAAAAAAAAATCGTAAGTGTCTAGAAATAAGAAAATTAATTACATGCTCGAATGGCGTACCCGTGATAATGAGGAATACTTAAAAAAAAAATGGAAAAAAATTTAACCTAAAAAAAATTTTGAAATGAGCAAAAAAAAAAAGAAAAAATTGAGAAACTCTCGAAAAGAATATTCATTTAGATTTGTAAACCCATTGAGCCCCAGAGTTTACCAATTTAAATGACAAAGAATTAAGACACACACACACACACACCAACACACACACACACACACGTGTATATAAATTGAGAAGGAAAAGCGAATTTGATATATTTAGAAAGGAAAATTAAAAACATGAAACAATAAATTTTCACAGTTGTATTTAAATTTAAGCCAAACAAAAAAAAAATAAATTAATTAAAAAAATATCTAAAATATAAATAATAATTTTTTTTTTTTTTTTTTTGGAATTAAGCCGAATCTAGTTTTAAGAAGAAAATATAGAAAATCTAAGACAAAATAACCACCAAAACACAATAAATGTTGATAGATGTGTGTATGTTGAAATATTTAATAAATTAAAAATATTAAATTTTAAAAATTTCATGTGAAAAAAAAAGAAAATGAATTCATTGTGTCTGTCTGAAACGGAAATGTTAACTATTTATTTACGGCTTGAATTATTTTTTTATTTTAGACTAAAAAAAAAATATAAGAAGAAAAATTTTATAGTTTTGTAAATAATTTAAAATTTGTAAAATTTTGGGAATTAATTTTAGTTTCGAAAAAAAAAAATATATGTAAAAAGTTTATCGAATAAAATTAACTAATTGTGAAAATCAAAGAGTTTCCTTTTTGGCTGGCAAATCAATTTGTAAGTGTCAAAAACAATTTCATAGTACAAGAGTCCTGTAGCTGACAGGACTCTGAATTAGAACACACTTCAAAGTGAATTCCTGTTCCACTTAATTGAACGACCGCCCGCCAACTGACACAGCATCAAATGTGACTTCTATTTGGCAATATACCGGGTCCTTGGAAATAGTTTTGAAAGAAAGCCCCTTGGGGGGTCTCACCCAGAATGATTCATATTTACCTGGTCTGAAAGGGCCTTTAAAGAGTCTTGAAAGGTGAAAACATTTTCTGAGATGTTCTGGGGCTTTGGGAGAGGCCTGCACTGGATCAACCTGTAGAACCAAGAGCGTTTGTCTATCAGCTGTCGAATTATCGGAATGAAATGACTAGACCACCTTTGTTCATATTCTTAGAAGCCAGCCAGAAAGAACCTCTATATCCTGTGGATCCTTAAGATGTACTACACATATCTTCAGTAAGTCTGCGGTTTCTATATCAGGGTTACACTATCTAATCATCTAGCAATCGGACCGTCTCAAATCAGTTTTGTTTATATCTCCGATATTTGCTGGCCTAATGGAATCAATTAATATATTTGGACTATTTATATAGCTACCGAGTCTCACCTGGATCGAACTATTATATTATATAGCTATCATAAGAACCTTAAATAATTCTAATCACATCTCTACCATTTGGACTCATACATCTTATAGCTGTCATAGGGACCCAAAGGACTGTGACTGGGAATATCCCCCAAGTTTATTGAACAATCTCATTCAAAATTGCTCAGAATTAAATAAGACGTTTTCATCAAGCTATTCGCTGGTGAAAAGCTCACCGAAATCTCTTTTACCACTGTCTTAAGGTCCCCATTTTTGTAACCCCCCAAACAATGGCCTAATCAACCCCATCAATTATTATCGAGAATACTGAATCACCCATAGCAACTGTGAGACAGTCGACCAACCCGAAGTTATCGAGTTTGAAAAGAGTCTGTAGACTTCGGCACCTTCCACTCTGAAAAGAGTCTGTAGACCTCGGTACTTTGCACTCTGAAAAGAGTCTGTAGACTTCGGCACTTTGCAAATGCTACTCCATTTTATTTACTTTCGCCTCGTCTGGCTTGCAGAGTTTTCAGTTTTCATTTATTCAGTTTTCACTTGCAGTGATTTTGACACTTACAAAGTGCAAAACCACTAAAATATTTCGGCTTGAGTCCTTTGGCAGTTTGAATATTTCAAAACTTAAAGTGATACCAAAAAAAAAAAAAAAAAAAAAACCCATAAAGTCTCCTTCAATTTTTAATGGAAGACGCAGACAGAAGAGGCGGCCAGTCGGGTGACGAGGAATTTTCGTCGTGGTTTGGGAAAAGTTGTGCAAATTCTTTAAACTTGTTTTATATATTCTGTTTTTTTTTTTTTTAGGCGTCTTTGTGGTTATCACCAAGTCGGTGGAATTTTGCATTTTGCCTTGAACTTTTCGAGTAAGGCAAAATAATCCAATGAAAATGTTAAGAAAAGCAAAAATCCTGTTTAGGAAAAGCGCAGCTGGAAAATTGCAATATTTTCAACTCAATTTTTATCATCATTTAAATTTCACACTTTTCCACAAAATTTTTTTTTTCGACACTTTCGAGTTTTTCTATTAATCCTTTTGGGCCTGGCAGATCTGTGGGCGTGCAAGGATGTGCCAGATGAATTCAGACTGCTCAAGTACGTGTGAGAAAAATACGAAATAAAAGTAATTTATAATTTTCTTCTTTTCATTTTTCAACAAATTTTATATACTCTTTCAAAACCAAAGAAACTGTACTTAGTTACCGTTAGTTCAAAAATGATTTAATTAAAAAATTTAACCAGCCAAAGAATTTCTAAAAAAAAAAAAGAGCTGCTGCCTTCAGTAAAGCGAAATACTCTCTTCATAATTCTTACACTCATTTTCTCTTTGTATTGATCAGCAGATAAGACATGAAGAAGAAGAGGAAGAGTTTCCTAAGACAGCGAGTGAGCTGAGAGAGCAAAGAAAAAGTGAAAGTAATAAAACACAGACAGAGACGACAACAACAACAACAGCAACACTGAAAAAGTGACTCGTGCGTAAATTTTAAGCCTTTTTTTTTTGATGAGCAGAAAAACACACAAGTAAGAGTGAGAGGGAAAACAAACAGATACTCAAGGCAGACAGGAAAGAAAAGACAAATAAACAAAGATGAGAAGCATGCATGTGTATGTGTGTGTGTGTGTGTGTGTGTGTGTGTGTGTGTGTGTGTGTGTCTGGCCGGTGGGCAACATTTATTTTTGAAAAATATAAAAAAATAAAACCGAAAGCTTGTGTGTGTGTGCAAGGCTCATTTATTTCACTCAAAATTGATAGAGGCTATGAGTGGGTTGGGCAACCATTTAGAGTGCCAAAGAGAGAGAGAGAGAGAGCAAGTGTGGGCCGAGATAATCAATCAGAAGCTGCTTATTGGCTTTTTTCTCAAAATGCCTTTAACAAAATAAATAAAAGTCTAAGCGACAATGTGGCTTGTAATCTGCCAAGGCAACTAAATCCAAACAGGACACTCTGCACCCCCCCACCCCCAAAGCCAACCTCCTTCACCCTTCGTCCACTTAGAGTGAATTGTGAAGTATTTATGTGGTTGTCTTGCTTTTGATTCGGTCAAAGGGATAAGACGACTAAAGATGCTCCTCTGCCGCAGAGTTGCTTTGACATTTTTGCTTGAGACACTTGACCAGTCTGTTTGTGTGTGTGTGTGTGTGTGTGTGTCAGGCCCTCTGGCCATTGGTACAGTCTGCTTGGGC
Source organism: Scaptodrosophila latifasciaeformis (assembly GCA_037075145.1). Lineage (NCBI taxonomy): Eukaryota > Metazoa > Arthropoda > Insecta > Diptera > Drosophilidae > Scaptodrosophila > Scaptodrosophila latifasciaeformis. The sequence continues at coordinate 2,970,895 of JBAMCM010000073.1, forward strand.
TGCTGTCATTTTTCCTCTCCTTCCTTTTGCATTACTGCCTGTCTGCTGGCAGTCAGACGCTCTCTCCCTCTCTTTCTCCAAGGCTTGTTTGATTTTGTCTGTTTCTGTCTATCTCGGCTTTTCTTTATACCCTCGGTCCGTGTGTGTGTTGCTAAGCCTCTCATAATGCCAAAGTATCGATAAACACATATAATCAAAGGTAATTAGGTTTTAGAGCTTCTTTGTTTGATTTCCTACCTCACTTGCTCAATCGCTCACTCACTCGCCCTCTGTCTTGCTCTCTCCTGTCATTTACTACCAACATCTGCTAATTAATTTACACAATTTTATTACAACAACAACAACAGAAAGGTCTCTTTATTTTATACTTTATAGTCCACGTGGCTTTGGCATTTTTCTTTTTATTTTTTTGATATAAATTGAAGTCATAAAACTCAATTAAAAAGTCCACCGAAATGTGGGCAGATTAATTTTTTTGTTTTTTTCTATATAAAAAAATAAATAGGTCAAGTGTGAAACAAAAAAAAAATTGCTGTAATTTAAATTATTTCTAATGTGAAAGTGACAACACTTTTTTCCAGTTAACTTTCCTTTGTCTCTTTTATTTGATTTTAAAGCAGACCAAAACCAAAATGACAATAATAGTCGAGAATATAATTGCCACTCTTGGACAGAAAATTTGACCCACAATTTTGTGTGGATAATTAGGTTCAAATTGCACAAAGAGAAGGAAAACGAATTGGCCAACAGTGGGTTAAGCCATATTTACTCAGACTATATAAATGATCCCTGGTAGACATTCCAAATCCCAAGTTCCACCAAAATCGGCCACTAGGTTCTGGAGATATTTCTGTATATGATTCAGGTGTATATGACAGCTATATGATCGAGAGGTGAATATATATGTACCCCAATATCATTTCAACTTTAAAAGAATATATAATAATAATTTCAAGAGTTATCACTAAGATAGGTTAAACTAGTAGAGAATTCTGATCCGTTAGAAACTTGGCATACACATCGATTCCTTTTTAGGTATTCCAAATATTGGATTTGATTTGATCAAAGAGTTTCGGAGATACTCCAAGGACCAATTTTGAATCCCTTGAGTTACTCTGCCTACCCTGTGGAGGACAGGGACCTGTTTAACCTAAATTTGCCTATGAATCCCGATTACACCAATTATATAAATCGATGTTGATTGGATCATAAGCTTGGGCTTGGGGTTTTTTATAAACATATTTATCTCTTGGCTTGGGTGATATTCACAAGACTACTTCTGTCTTTTGCCATTATGATATCATATCAGACTGATCTAGGGTATTTTTGATAAACATATTTATCTCTATATAAGTATTACATTTGATTGAGTTCACTTAATAAGTCTCAAAAATATTTCTAGGATCAATTAAGGTTAGTATGAGAGGTATATGATATGGCAATCTAAATGGATCTATGAGTCTTATTAAAATCATTCCAGCTAGTAAATTCGAAAGACCTGGAGATATTCCTAAAGCCTTTTAGATCTTTTACACCAATTATATATAAATATACGACGGATTCTGGCAAGGCGACTGTATACCCAAATTCCTTATAATCTAATGAAAAATACAATGGCAAAACAAGGAAGGCCTTAGAGGTTCTTCGTTAAGTACAGACTTACCTCAGGGTCTTTGAAGTTTCCTTTGTTACCAACAAGTTTCACTAGGCATATGCTCTGACTTTTTGGTAAAGAGTAGTTAATCCGATGGAAGGTAGCATGTGTAAATTTTTACCTAAAAAAATATTACGGAAATAACCTCAATTATATTTTGATTAATCAAAATGAATATGTTAATTTGTTTTTGGGTGGAAATTTTTATGCATTATCAAATTAATATTAATGTATTTCTCACCACTGTGGCAAGTTGACCAAAATGGGGACAACCGCAGCCAGGTATATTTTTGAGGTTATATGTGTATGTGTGTTGTATTGAGGTTATGTTGTGCATGAGAAATAAGGGGTGGTTCTGGGGGTAATTACGTGGCTGATAAGCACATACAGAGAACCTGAGATTATTAGTTTTATTTTTTTCCCTTTTCCTTTGGGGTGCCAATTTTTTTTTTTTTTGGTTTGCTTATTTCAAGGAGTGTCAGTAGGGGGTGACTCCAGTCGAAAGAGGTATCTCGGTTGGGTCAAATTGAAAGTAGCAATCAGGGCGAAATCAGACACATTGAGTTTCCCACATAACCTCACTTTTCGCCTCACATTCGAGTGGTCAAGATGTTTGAATAGCCATTCATAAACTATAGACTCGCCGCCCACATCTAAAGGAAAGGGGCGTGCCTGTGTGGGGCTGCTTGCGTGACTGATTTCGGTCTAGCTGAAAGGGGTGAGGTGTTAGGATGTAAATCATTTTGGGCGTTCATCACGCGCCCACAATCAAACAATCCGAAAAGGTGTTACCAAATTTACGAATCACCGTAATTGAGTTTAACCATTCTGAGGCCATAAAAGCCAAAAGACAAAACTAAATCAATTTCGAATCAAATCCAAATCAATGCGAAATCAAATTCAAGTCAAACCTTTCCCCCTGAACACCAGAGCCAAGCTATTTCCAAGAAGACTTTCCGTATGAATAAATGATGAGCATTTTGTAATTTCATAATCGAATCAATTTTCAAATTAGCTATTGAATAGTTCTCTCAACTTTGCCGAGACAAGACAAATAAATTGTTGTCTTTTTAAGTCATTAAAAATGGAAATCTACCATTTGGCTTTCATTGCAAATTTATAAGAATTTCAATGAACTTTCCGATTGGCACCATTTAACCGGCAAATTTGTATTTAAAATTCTATTGAATTTTGATTGCTTTCAAATTGAAGTTTCGAAAGTAATTTTGTTTTCAAACTCAATTAAAATATCCCTGGAAATATCCTTACAAAAGTTGCCGACTAATGGAGCAATCTTTGGGGGAGTTTTTTGCTGGTTCAAACCAGGTGAAACCTTATATAATTTTGCGTCTATCTATAAGGAAATCAAAGCGTTTAATTTTATGGAAGTGGGTCAAGAAATATCGAAGGTATACTCAAACCCTTCTAAGGCCTATCAAGCTGAAGCTTGGGTATACTTGTGAGTCTATAAAAGGGTAATTGAAGTACCAAATTAATTCTGGATTGCTCTCAAGTTTTTATATATTATATATTTGGGTGAGAACGAGCTAGTATTGTGAAGGCTCCATATGATGTAGTATTTCGATCAAAGTGAAACTGGTTAAGTTTGTAAGTCGGTACTCAAGAATAATAAATAGCAAATGTAATAAGTATAGCTCAATAAATCTGGGATATATATCCAACATTGATTCAGACTAGGCAAGTAAATGTATTCCATTATAAAAATGCTTTTAGGTGTGTCTATTTAGAAATATAGAATTGCTCAATATATGACCAAAATTTTATCCGATTTGAACCTATTAGAGGATATCAATCAAAGTGAAACTACGCATACTTTTTGATCTGTATCTAAGGAAATCAAGTACTTAATATAACCAAGATAGATCATAAAATGTAGGAGATATGGAGATATCCCCAAAGTCTATTGAGACCCCTTCCAATTCCTTGTGATCTAGTGGTGCGATTATGAGAAAACTTGGTAGACTTGTTTATCCCTGGCATAAAATTTGATTGAAAACCGTCAGGATCTGTCTCGAAATGGTTCTATTAAAATTACTCGAAAAATATTACAAGTCAAGCCAAGAAAATTGCAAAACAAATAAACGAATTACTTGAGCACTGAAATGACTCAAACATTTAAGTTGAAATTCAGGTGAAACTTGTGAAATTTGTTGAGAATTTATTTGAAGCTTGTTGAGATACTTTTTGGGTGTCTTTGGATTGCGGGCTTTTCATTTGTCTTCGTAATTAAACAAAAGAGGCAGAAATTTACACTTTGCTCGGCGTGAGGCAAAATTCGAAGAAGACTGGAAAAATGTGGAAAAGTGTTTACCAAGAAGTCATTTGTGGTTTTCAAATTTACCGCCAGCTAAAATAAATGAAAACACTTTTTGTGTGAGTGTTGCCAGCTTGTTAGTGGTTTTCTCGTATTATTTGTTTCCCCTTAAAAAAAATGTTTTTCCTCTAATGAAAATGTGAAAGTGGAAATTGTTTCAAATGCGCAGAACACAAAAATTGTCAAAGTTTCTTTTTTTTTCTTTTTTGGTTGGGAAATGGGAGTAAATTTGTTTTGTCATGACAACCTGAGCTGCGGGGTGGCCGTGTAGATGCCAGGCCAACGGGTCGTATGTGTAACTTAATCAACTTTGTTGACAAAATGAAAACTAAAACCAGAAATATATTTTCAGGGTAGGACAAAAAAAAAAAAAAAAATAAGTAGAAAGAGATTGTAATACGAAGAGAAACAAAAAAAAAATAATTCAGTGGCACTTCAATTTGTTTGTCAGTTATTATTTGGCTTTGTCTTTCTGCGGAGGGGAGGATTGGGGCGGTGAGGCACTTCAACTTTGATCTGCGTAAATCTGCAATTTCAGTCGAGTATTTATTTGTGTGTACATTTCTGTCTTGAGGCCCGGCCAAAATATCATTTGACAATTAATTAAGTTGACCGGAATGTAGTGGCCTGGGGTGAGATTTATTTCGGGAACTATTCAAGATTTTAATGAGATAAAGATGAAATACTTTGACAACTATTTAATGGAATATTTTTTGACTTGACTACAGAGGAAATAATCTGTTTTTGATTGACTTCAGCTTGGAATTCATTTGGAAACTTGACAAACTCACTAAATTCGAAAGATCGGTGAAACTCGAATGAAAGTTTATCTCACCGGATAATCAGTTTTGTTTTTGGGGGGGAAATTAGTTTGCCAACTGCCATTAGCCAAAAAGAGAAGCCAAACAAACAGCTCAAGAGCTCCTTCAGAGCCAAACTATTTCACTCCCACATATTTCAGTTTCCATTACACAAAAAGTGAAGGCATAGACAGGCCAGTGGACACTGCGGGAACATAATTAATGCGTGAGCATCCGACTGACATTATCCAGGCAGTCCGGTAGAAGGACTTCAAACTGCAGACAATTCCCACTGAGAGCGTGTCACACATATGAGGCACTGCAACCAGGCAACCTACCATCCTGCCCGGCTGCCTCTTTGCCACATTGCAACAAATCACTCTGGCATCGGGAGTAAGCCACCATGGGGAAATGAGCTGGCATTGCATTTACTTTAGTGAAGAGGCCAGCGACCACAGTGCCAAATCGATGTGATGTCTCGATGTGGCGGTATTTCCCGGTTGACCAGCAGGTAAATCGATTCACCGCACTCGTACAACAGATTCAATTAAATCCATCGGATCAAATGGCTTATCGAATGCAAATTACCAATGTGGTTTCATTTCATTTAAATGCCAAAACAAATATCCACCAAAATGTTTGTTCAATGCATACAAAAAAAAATATAGAACCCCGCCATAATTGAAAAGGCTTAAGGATATAATTCTAGGCCAACTATGCTAATCGAGGGCTATCGAAAGTGATTGTATTTGCTCTGTTGATAAGCACCAAATACTCCAAGTTTGTAATTCGATTTGAATTAATTTCATAAGAGAATAAAAGTAAAAAGTTGGAGGATATACATATAAGCTTGATAAAGGATATAGAATCATAAAAAAAAGCTATAGATACTCGGAATATTTGAAAGAGTTAGACACTTTATATAAAGCTAAAGACTTCGATTAGAACCTAAAAAAATGTCTTTAAGTGGTATAAATTTATGGAACTACAAAGGGAGCATTCATGGAAAGATAATGCTGAGTGATCGGTCATTAAATCGAAAATGTAAATGGCATGAAATCGAAAATGTAGATATCAGTTCTAAAGCCTGTAATATCATTAATCGATAGCTAAGAGTCTGTACCTAGAACAGTTAAAGGTGGCCAGGACTTCAGGTTTACCGATCATTAATCGATAGCTAAGAGTCTGTTCATAGCACAGTTAAGGTTGGCCAGGACTTCAGTTTTACCGATTATACAGTCAAGATAAAGCCATAAGTTTCAGGCTTAAAGAAGTTTATATATTAAATTTATCGATTATAGAAACATTAAATTGATTAACACTAGAAAGATAAGTCAAAAGAATAGGAGAAGTTCCAGGCTTAAAACCTATCGATTATCTTAAAGAAAGAGAGCAGATTTTTCGAATAAACTTGTTGAGGTTTTTTCAATCAAAGTTTGAATAAAAAGAATTCCAAGGCATAAAATATATAAACTGCCAAGAAAGTCTATAAAGAAGTTCGATTTTATTAAATAAAAATTTCCATACTTCCACTTTGGTTTCATAGAAAATATCGATAGTTAAATCGATACCATTAATTCCTTAGCCCGGCTATCGAGTCCAATAAGAGTTAAGGTACCTTTGGTCATCACCCGGGTGCCAACTCCCCTGTCGAGCTAGGTCTGGCCACTCCTCTGAAGTAACAGGGCTGGCAACTCTTTTTATATTTTAGCATCCTAATATATGCTATTTTTACCAGAAATTGCAAATGTCAGGCCCACTGTGCTTTGGCTCTGACGTCAGATTGCAAGTGGGGTAGAGTTAGACCTTCGGGCCATTGCTGATGGAGCAGTCAGAATTGATCAGAGGGCTAAATGGAGAGACCCGCAAGTTTCGGTTAGACTGACTGATAGACTAAGTGCATAGATTCACTACCAAACCCCTCTGTGTCCCCCACCCCCTCCCCCTTGCTATTCCCTAGGAGCGTGTGTGTCATTTAATTTCACGCTTGAGGACTGCGTGGCTTTGGCGTGTCACACGAGTCCTTGTTGCTGCTGTTGTTGTTGTTGTTGTTGTGGTTGTGTCGCAGTTGGTTTGAAAAATATTTGTGAAATCTGTAATTCGTTTAAAAAGCTGAGTGTTGCGGCGAATGGATTTTAATTCGATTATTGTTACAAATGCCAGGCTAAGCTTAGTCCGCGCCACTCTATTTTTGATGGATATCACCACCCCCACCCCACACCCTCCCCTTTCTTCCAGCACTTTCAACACACGGTGACTCAATTTTCTATAGTTTTTCTTTTTTTTTTGACAGTGTTTTTGCATTGCATTTGGATATGAGTAACCCAATAAAGACGGCAACTTGGCCAGATAAATACGGCTCAGCCAAGCGGGCTAATGGAACGTGCGAGCGGCGGCAGCTGTTGGCCTTTTGCAATTCGGTCAAACTTAACTGGGTTAATTCCGGCACTCTAATTATATTTCAAATACACTTTAGATACATTCTAAATACACTTTAGATACATTCTCTGATCTCCTGCTCCCCTGCTCCCACACACAAAAAGCCAACCGAGTCAAAGCCATATTTGTTTGTCCATTCTCACCTTGGCAAGCTTAAAACTAACAAAGAAAGGAAAAAAAGTAGAAAAAGAAAAACAGAAACAGGTTTAAGCATATCAAAGGAAACAAAGAAACTAAGAAAAAGAAACAACAGAGTCCATATACTCTTTTTGGCAGAGAAATTAGTCGCTCAACTATTGGGAAAATTTTTAGAAAAAAAAAGCAAAAAATAAGGCACAATATTTTTTAAAATTCTTAAAAATTTTCAAGTTTTTAAATCAAAAATATTTTTGGAAAATTAAAAAAAAAAAATAGTCCAAAAAATTAGTTTCAGCTGGAAATAACTTTCAAGATTTTCCTTTCCAGTTCTTTGGAATTCTTTGGAATTCCAAGAAATATTCTGAAAATTGTTCGCTTGGATTTCAGAAATCTTTCGAAAGTTGAAATTAAAAAAAAACTTATCAGAATTTTTATAGAAAAAAAAATATTTTTTTGAATTAAAAAAAGTACAAAAATATTTAAAATGCTCAAAAATAATATTTCTACATTTATTTAGAATTTTTCGACCACAAAAATAAAATCTTCAAAATTATTATTTTTTTGTAAAAATTTTTTCCGAATTCAAAAATTTAAATTTGAAAATTAATTATTTTTTGTTAAAAATGTAAAAAAAAATATATAAAAAAATGTTAAAAATTAGCTTCAAAATTATTATTTTTGCTAATTTATTTTGAGCTTGATGGAATTTTTCGGAAAAAAAATATTGAAAAGTAAAAATTTTGTTGAATATAAAAAAAGTGTTTAAAATTCACAAATTAAAGTTTCAAAATTATTTTTTCCAACTTGAAAGAAAATTTTCGAATTCAAAAAAAAAACATATTTGAAAATATTATATTTTTCTTATATCATAAAAAAAAGTCCGAACTTGAAATCTAAATAGCATTTTGAACTGAAAGCTGAAACTAAAAAAAAAAACCTTTAATTTTTTTTAAATTTTTTTTTTAATTTAAAAAATTTTTTTTTTTTTTTTGCTCAAAATTTTAACTTTCAAAATTTTCGAATTCAAAAAAAATATATATTTGAAAATATTTTATTTTCCTTAAAACTGAAAGCTGAAATTAAAAAAAAAAAAATCCTTTTATTTTTTTTTCAATTTTTTCAATTTTTTTTTTTTTAATTTTTCGAATTTTTGAATTTTTTTTTTTAATTTTTAGAATTTTTCAAAATTGTACGAATTTTTCAATTTTTTCAACAATTTTTAAAGATAATTAAAATATAATTTTTATCCCATCAAAATGGGCCTCTTTACCCCTGAAAGTCAACTAGTGGAAAAGCCCACCAACTTGGCTCACACAAAAAGGTCAACGAAAAAGGCAAAGAGACACCCAAGACACACCTTTCAGCTGGAAAGGTAGGTCTCTGTCATCCCCCGCTCCCAGAGGACAAAGGTGATGCCAATGACACCCACAGTGTTGATGGCGGAGGGGGAAGGCCAAAGGGGGAAAAAGGGAAAACTACAAAAGCAGCCAGATGATATCTCAGGCATTGGACTGCATTTTAAACAGTTCTTAAGAGGATTTTAAAGACCACACATGAGCCGGGCCTGGCCGGGGGAGTTTTCAGGAAGCTTCAAAGCAAAAGAGAGAGTCGGTGAAAATGTGAGAGGAAATGATTTTGCAATTGATTTGAAAAATTTCCCCAAGCTGCGAAAATTCCCAGAAAAATTCCCAGTTTCCACGGAAATTTTTCACAAACATTTTCCAAGAATTTTCCATTTTCCATTTTTCTTGCTTATCGCGTAGTCATTTTCAAAGGCGGCGTCAAACTAAATGAGGCCCCAAGGTTGGTTTTTTTTTTAGTTCTCTGATAATTGGCGAAGGGATCGGAGGAGACAGGAAGGGTGCAAATATAGTCTGGCTCACACACACACACTCACACTCACACACATACACAATTATAAAGTTCTGTGTCAGAGGAAATTGTGAAAAAAAAAATGTTAAGGTTGAGCGGGGGGAGGGAGGGTTTGGCTGAGTATCCGACGACCTACGACAGCCTAGAGAGGAAATAGACAAACTAAAGCGAGAGAGAGAGAGGGAGAGAGAGTGGGGAAAGGTTGACTATAGTCAGCAAAGTGTCTGGGGATTTTCGAGTAATACCCAGATTTTTGCGGCTCCGGATAATGCCTGCAATTTAATTTCCTAGCAGCCAGAAAGAGAGAGAGATAGAGAGAGAGAGAGGCTGAGTGAGATGGTAGACATTTGCGAGAGTAAGGGGAATTGGTTGACAAAATGCAGGATGCCGAGAATGCTGAGATTGTCATTGTCCCTAAAAAAAGAAGAAGAAGAAGAAGAAGACGTTGATTGCGACACGGAAATGAAATGAAATTAGGCACACATATTTTTTTTTTTTTTTTTGTACTCGGCCAGTGTGACCCATTTGCATTCCGGGCCAAAAAAAAAAAATGAGTGAGGCGAAAATCTGAACATTTTCACCGCCTTTTGTTCATTTAGTTTTGCCCTCTTCTTCAATTTCATTTCATAATTTAATGAAAGACCATTTTGAGTGCAACTAGCGTTAATGGGCTCTTCTCTCTTCTGTCTTCCTCTTCATTTTTCTGCATAATCGAATCGACAAGTACAGTCGCAACAAAATGCAATTGAAATTGATTTGAAACGAAATTATGAGACATATGAACTTGCTGCTCTTTCGACAGACACTTAATCAATTACTTGCAAGAGTGACCAATCGACAATCTCTCTCCACCCTCCCCCCTCAATTTACCTCTTATCAAAGGGTAATAATGGTGGGCAGTGCTGAAGGAGGAAAATTAGTAAATTCATAAAACTGTGAAAGAGCAAATGAATAAAAAAAATGAGTGGGTGAATGAGTGAAGCAATGAAGAAGTGAGTAAAGAAATAAAAGTGGTATGCTTGGGTAAGGAACAAGGAATTCAATGAATGAAACACTTTTAAAAATGTTCCATCATAATATTTAATTTTGAGAAAAGTAGGCCGAATATTTGTGTATTGTCAGAAACTAAATTCCTATTTTTATTATTATTCAGACTGGCAGAGGGTAAGCATTAATTTTATCTGATAAATCCTAATTTATTAAAATGGATCCAAACGAATCGATTAATGGCTGGGAGCTACTTGTGATGGCGGAAGATCTTAGAAAGCAGTTCAGGGTCTTAGTATCACAGGCCGTAGAAATGGGACTTCTGGATCCCGATAATGTCCCAGCTGAATTCCACTGGCATCGTGATGTTACCGAAGCATCGAGGATGGTGGAATTTCTGACCGAACCAACGAGTGAGGAAGACCTTGTGATTGAACCAACGAGTGATGAAGGATTTGTGACCGAACCAACGAGTGAGGAAGAACTTGTGACCGAACCAACGAGTGAGGAAGCATTTGTGACCGAACCAACGAGTGAGGAAGAACTTGTGACCGAACCACCGAACGAGGAAGCATTTGTGACCGAACCAACGAGTGATGAAGAACTTGTGAGCGAACCACCGAATGAGGTACCATTTGTGACCGAACCAACGAGTGAGGAAGAATTTCTGACCAAACCAACGAGTGAGGAAGCATTTGTGACCGAACCACCGAATGAGGAAGAACTCGTGACCGAACCACCGAAGAAGAAGAAGAAGAATTTCTAACCGAACCACCGAGGAGGAAGAGGAAGAACTTGTGATCAAACCAACGAGTGAGGAAGCATTTGTGACCGAACCAACGAGTGAGGAAGCATTTGTGACCGAACCATCAAGTGAATCAACTGGGAGGGTTTCCTCTGAAGCATGAATTTTTTTAAAATTTGAATTGATCACAAATAAAATGACATAAATGGAAAGGTTTTTGATTTTCTTAATGATTCATTGGATGTGAAAACAAAAACCCAATAAGCATAATCATTTTGCTCCGATGTTTGTAAGACAGAGAACTATTCACCGTAGACCCCCAGAAGTTATCACTAGAGGAGTCGATATAGCCATGTCCGTCTGTCCGTCTGTCTCTCAGTTTTAAAGCTTTTTGAATGAAACTTGGTAAATAGGCTTCATTTGTCGGAGTCGGCCGGATCGAACCACTATTATAGGAACCTAAATTGGTTTAAGGAATAACTCCCACATTTATTATCCGATCTTTTTCAAATTTGGCATACGTGTGTTTTATATATTGATAGATATTTGCTCCAAATTAACTAAGGATCGAACTACTATATCATATAGCTAAATCGGCCCAACTCACCGACCAGTCTTGGCAGGAAAAACTTCGAAAAGAGTTTGTAATATTTTTTTTTTATTTTTTTATTTGTTTTCATTATATTTTGCGGTGCTTAATAATATGCAAATTTCATCATTAATTTGTAATGATTTTTTTTCACAGTTATTTCGATGTGTTTTTTTGTATGTTTTATAATAATTTGCATTAAATTTAATTTAAATGTCCATCAAAATGTCAAATTATATTTTGTCAGCAAATGTGAAAGGTTGGCCAAATATTTTCTCTTATGCCGTTAGTTTTCTATGCTCTCTCCCACTCAAACTCCTACTCGCACGCCTCCACTCTTCCACTCAAACTCTCTCACTGTGCATTTTAATTGGATTTATTGGCATAGATTTGAGTGGGTGTTGAGTGAGTGAGTGTGTGTGTGTGTGTGTGTGCACTGTGCGCTGGCCATTGAAATTTATTTATTTATTTTTATTATAAATAACTCATTTTGTTATGCAAAAAAAAAAAAAAAAAAATTGATATATATATTTTTTTCCACTTTCCTTTGTGTTGTCTTATTTGGGCTTGCTTTGCCCGGCTCATCAGCATTTTACATTGATTCGTGCGCGCTATGTGTGTTTGTGTGTGTGAGTACGTGTTTTTGAATACATTTAAAAGTTTTGCAAATTCTTTTTTTTTGTTCCTTTTCCTCTTTGTTTTGTTTTTTTTTTTTACAATTCCTTATTTATTTATTTAGTTGTGTTTGCTTTGTTTTCTTTCTTTGTTGTTTTCATTCTCTGTTTTTTTTTTTTTTTTTTACATTATTTTGCATAATTTTTTAATTTACTCGCAGACTCTTTTCACTTTCTTCATGCCCTCTTTTTCTTCTTCTTCGAAAGTGTTGGAACTTTTCAAATCGAATGATGAATGCTTTGCCAAAGGTTTAAATATGTTTTTTGTTTTTGTTTTTGTCTGCGGCAGGGTAAGCAAGACAAATGGCTGCTTCACCTTCAATTTCGAATTCTCTCACACTCTGTGGCTCTCATTTTTCGTGAGAGAGAGTGAAGTAGCCTCTCTGCCCACTTCAACCTTAATTTGTCATTTGAGTGCCGGTTGGCTCTGCCCGCGGCCTCTGCCTGCATTACATGGACTGCAATGAAGCGGGCAGCGCAGCCAGCAGACTATACCGTTAGTCCTTTTTACTTTTGCTTTGAAAACAAAAAAACTGAGTGCGCCTTAGTCAGACAAATTGAAAGGCCAAAAATGAAAGCCGCAACGGCAGTTGCCACCAATTTATTTTGGAAGTGAACAGCTTTCTTTTTTTTATTTTGTTTTGGGCGTTACTCAAGCCAGCACATTAGTGGTCCTGTCATTTTGAACCCACACTCAGGGCTTCAAACTTCTGCACTCTCCCACCCACTCTCGCCCACCCTTTTTGGTGGGCTGTCTCTTTTTAGCATTTTGGTTGAGCCTGTTTTTGGCATATGAGCTGTCGTTAGCCGCAAGTCATAAATGTCAGTTGTTTGTTGAGTTGCCATATACACCCACCTACCCTCTCTCTCTCATTCACTCATTCTCTCTGCTACTCACACTGTGGAAATGAAGTTAGTCTCGGTGTCAGAGCGTAAATGCCACCAGTCAGAAAATATGGGGCGGTGTGGGCAGGGAATCTAACCAGCAGCCGTGATTGATGATGGTCATGACATGGTGACACATATAAATGCATGAAAAAGGGCAGCAGAAGAAGAAGAAGAAGACTCACCCGGAAAAAACAGAAAATGGGGGAGCTGGCCAGACGATACACAAAGAAAACTGCCGCTGACATATAGGCAAACGCACACACACACACACACACCGCAGCATAAACAAGCACAAGCTTGGCCGTTGCCTGAACGAACATGTCTCGGGCATGACATTATAAATGTGTGCCGGGAAAATCTACCTATTTTTATTTTGTACCCAAAAGTCCGGAACTAAACAAGCGCTCTTTGTTTTATTTACAATAAATAAATGAGTGAGAGCGCGCAGGGTGAGGGGTGAGGGTGAGACAGATGATATTTTTAGCCTGCATCATTACTCAACATTTAAGCATCACTCAATGTGGGTCACTCTCACTTAAAAGAGAGTCAGAGAGTGTGGGGGGGGGGGGGGACAAGAGAAATTTTACCGTTAGCAAAAACGTTGCAAAAAAGTTGCTGCAATTCGCAGTCAGCGTCTGCCCAAGCAATCAAGAAATGAATGCGCTCAGGGGCTTCGTTTAAAATTAAACTCACCCCAGCACCTCACTCACTCACTCAGTCACTTTCGCTTATCTAGCCATAACGGTAAAATTCTGCAGGCGCAGGCAAACAAAATTTGCCAACAAAGAGACTGAAATTTGAAAGAGGCCAAGCAACCGGATTAGCTTGCTCAAAACTAACGGCATAAGCTCAATATTGAATTTACCAAAAAAAAGAGAGAGAGAGAGAGAGAGAGAGAGAGAGCGACTTGAAAGTAATTGGAATAAAGTGAAAGAGAAGCAGAAATCACTTTGACAAATGTTTGGCGATTTTTGATAAAAGTTCATTAGCCAGATAAGTTTCCGGGTATTTGTTTTGACCCCACAATTTTATTTTCTTTTTTTTCCGGGGGCACTTGAATTTATCTTGTAAATCCATTAGATCAAATGAAGGTTGATCCCTTCCAAGAAAAAAAAAATTTTTTTTTTTTTTTTCGACCACAGAAATGGGGAACAAATTGAAAGCAATTCTCTGCATATTTGACAAGAAACCCTCCAAGCAGTCAGACCAGACCAGGCCACTTGTAAACTGATGACACTGTCAATTTGGACTCTGTCCCGCCTGCTCACTCCCCCCCCCCCCCCCACACTGGAGGCTTTGTTCTGACATATGTGCGATGAGTTGCGAGGCTCAACAGTGGTGACTGTACTTTTTGCTCTTTGTTGTTGTGATTGCTCTGGCTTTTTCATTCCTTTCTTTTTTTACGCTCGTTTTTTCTCATCCATTTCCCTTTGGTCTTATTCAGTGATGCATTTCAATAGCAGTTTCACGCTTTATCTGCGGCTGGCCTCCTATAAATTCTACCCTCTCTCTCTCTCTCTCTCTCTCTCTCTTTCTGGCTAAGCTCTTTTCTCCTTGGAGCTATTTTCACATTGCAAATAAATAAAAATGCAGTCAATTTTACTTGACAAATTTTGCTTTTATTACTTTTTGCTTTTTATGTACGTGTGCCTGTGTGCATGTGTGTGTGTTTTTTTTTTTTTTTTTTTTTTTTTTTTTTTTTTATAAAGGACGTTGGCGTACCGCAGTACACTCAAGAGGCCCTTACGAATGAAGGCTCCAGCCTTTCCATTCCAGTCTCCCTACGCTCTGCGGGACTCCCGTCAGGTATTACTTCGCAGAGCGGGATCGCTATTTCAGCGCCTCATATGTCGGTTCTGGTGCCGAATTTGTGGGAATCTTGGATTTGTCAAATATTTGCGCAAATTGTTGTAAGACTAAGAATATTTTCAGGGTGGTTATGGGATATTTTAATGTCTTATTTATCCTGGATGCTTGTAAATGTTTCCTTGAATTAAACTGGGAATCATTTTGATTTGGTTTGCATCAAATATTTGCACAAATTTTTGGTATATTTTCTTGGAGACATCAGAGATTTCTCATTATTTTCTTGAGATATTTTCTTTAATTTCATAAGGAATTTTATTGTCAAATATTTGGTATATTTTTTCAAACATTTCTAAGACTCCTTAAGTATTTTTCTTGGTTTACTTTCCTGTGTTTTTCTTGTCTTGGATTCTTCTAAATATTTTCTTTTATTTACTAAAGAATCGATTAAACTTTAGTCAAGTATTTGCGCAAATTGTTGGAAGACTTATACCCAGTATTCTAAGATTATATTCAGGTTGGTTATGGCCTATTTGTGCAAATCTTACTCAGATATCTTTTCTCACCAAGAATCTAACACTGGTGTATGTGTGAGTCTATCAAGAATTCTTTAGTTTTTTCTTGTCTTGGACTCTTTTGAAAGTTTTCTTTAATTTGATAAAGAATCGACTAAGTCTTAGTCAAATATTTGCGCAAATTTCTGGTGGACTCGGTTTGCCTTTCATTTTTCATGCGTTAATTTTTCAATTGCATTACTAAAGAATCGATTAAACTTTAGTCAAGTATTTGCGCAAATTGTTGGAAGACTTATACCCAGTATTCTAAGATTATATTCAGGTTGGTTATGGCCTATTTGTGCAAATCTTACTCAGATATCTTTTCTCACCAAGAATCTAACACTGGTGTATGTGTGAGTCTATCAAGAATTCTTTAGTTTTTTCTTGTCTTGGACTCTTTTGAAAGTTTTCTTTAATTTGATAAAGAATCGACTAAGTCTTAGTCAAATATTTGCGCAAATTTCTGGTGGACTCGGTTTGCCTTTCATTTTTCATGCGTTAATTTTTCAATTGCATTACTAAAGAATCGATTAAACTTTAGTCAAGTATTTGCGCAAATTGTTGGAAGACTTATATACCCAGTATTCTAAGATTATATTCAGGTTGGTTATGGCCTATTTGAACGTCTTTGTCCTGGATTCTTGCAAAGGTTTTCTTGAATTTAATTGGGAATCATTTTGATTTGGTTTTGTTCAAATATTTTGGGCAAATTTTTGGTATATTTTCTTGGAGACATTAAAGTTTCCTTAAGTATTTTTCTTTCATTATTTTCTTGAGATATTTTCTTTGATATCATAAGGAATGTTTTAGTCAAATATTTGTGCAAATCCTTGTGCAAATTTTTGTGCAAATCTTTGTGCAAATTTTTGATCAAATCTTTGTGCAAATCTTTGTGCAAATCTTTGTGCAAATTTTTGTGCAAATCTTTGTGCAAATCTTTGTGCAAATCTTTGTGCAAATTTTTGTACAAATCCTTGTGCAAATCTTTGCGCAAATCTTTGTGCAAATCTTTGTGCAAATCTTTGTGCAAATCTTTGAGCAAATCTTACTCAGATATCTTTTCTCACCAAGAATCTAACACTGGTGTATGTGTGAGTCTATCAAGAATTCTTTAGTTTTTTCTTGTCTTGGACTCTTTTGAAAGTTTTCTTTAATTTGATAAAGAATCGACTAAGTCTTAGTCAAATATTTGCGCAAATTTCTGGTGGACTCGGTTTGCCTTTCATTTTTCATGCGTTAATTTTTCAATTGCATTACTAAAGAATCGATTAAACTTTAGTCAAGTATTTGCGCAAATTGTTGGAAGACTTATACCCAGTATTCTAAGATTATATTCAGGTTGGTTATGGCCTATTTGAACGTCTTTGTCCTGGATTCTTGCAAAGGTTTTCTTGAATTTAATTGGGAATCATTTTGATTTGGTTTTGTTCAAATATTTGGGCAAATTTTTGGTATATTTTCTTTGTGTGTGTGTGTGTGTGTGTGTGTGTTTTTTTTTTTTTATTTTATGGATGCGCCAAGGGAGGTGAAAATCTTCTTAAGATACTGCGGGCCCGTACCCACAGCATGCACGACTCACCGACATCGTCGGCGCCTACGTACTAACGACACCCCCACACACCACACTCCACATCCCCGCGGGAATACCTTTCGGTTTTACTTCGCGGGGAGGGGTTGCCATCCTAGGCAAACTCCCGCACACGCCTATCTCTTTCGCATCTTCTCAGATCTCTCTGGATGCCTATTACGAGATGGCTTACTCGGCTCCAGTTTTCGTCCGACTCCACCATGTGCGCGATCAGTTCCTCCGGCGTAGGCAGCTGCTCCGTTCCTGAAGCATATCTTGGGCAGTGATATAGGGTATGCTCCGGGCTCTCCTTGCACGTCGGGCATACCGGGCAGAAGGGGGATTCCTCGTGCCGGCGTTTATGTAGATACTCCCTGTATCCTCCGTGGCCCGTGCAGAACTGGGTTAGATGGAAGTTGAGTTTCCCTCGCTTCCTGTCCATCCAGATCTGCACGTTCGGAATCAGCCGAAATGTCCAACGGCCTTTCTCCGACGCGGTCCAGCGCGCCTGCCAAGTTGCTACCGACGCTGACCTCTCCGAACTCCTGACTTCTCGTGGAACGGGTTGACCACTCATGGCTGCTCTCCATTTGTGCATCTCAGCCATTTCCCTAGCGAGCAGGTCCACCGGTACCATCTCCGCGAGCACAAGGGCTGCGTCGTTGGAGACCGTTCTATACCCAGAAATCACTCGTAGCGCTCCCAGACGGTAAGGGGCTCCTAATTTGGTGCGCAATTCCTTGTTTTTGTCCAGGGCTGAGGCCCAGACAGGGGCGGCGTAGAGCAGCACCGAGGTCACTACATTGGCCAGCAACCTACGAGCCTCTACTTTGGGACCTCCAACATTCGGCAAGATCCGAGAGAGCGCTGCTTGGGTCCTGGACGCTTTGCTAGCTGCGTACTGGATGTGCGCTTTGAAGCTAAGCCTTTGGTCCAACATGACCCCCAAATATTTAATCGCCGGCTTGGACTCCACCAACTCGCTGCCAATTCTTATTCTGACGTTTTCCAATCTTTTGCGGCTGGTAATTAGGACCACCTCCGACTTGTGTCCAGCTAGTTCCAGACCAGCTCCGTTGAGCCAGTTCGCGATTGTCTCCACTGCAGAATTGGCAGCTTCCTCCACTTTGGCGACGGTCTTGGCCACCACCGTCAGTGCCAGGTCGTCAGCGAACCCGATGACCGTGCATCCCTCCGGAAGTTGTGCCTTCAGGACTCCATCGTACATGATGTTCCACAGGAGGGGTCCCAGGACCGATCCTTGTGGAACTCCGGCCGTCACGTCATAGTAGCGGGTGCCCTCCTTCGTCTCGTATTCTAGTCGCCTTTCCGACAGGTAGCTAGAAATAATAGACTTCAGGTATCCTGGCACTGACATGCAATCTACTGCTTCCATGATGCAGGTCCAGCGTGCGGAGTTAAATGCATTGCGGATGTCAAGCGTGACGACCGCGCAATATTCCTTTGCTCCTCCTCTCCACCGGGTACCTTCGATCGCTTTTGCTGCTATGCTAGCAACAGCTAGGATCGCATCCACAGTGGAGCGCGCCTTCCTAAACCCAAATTGACACTCTGAAAGGGCATTGTGCTCCTCCAGGAACTCCGTCAACCTGTTGAAGATGACCCTCTCCAGCATCTTGCCAACCGAGTCCAGGAGGCAAATTGGTCTGAAGGCAGATGGGTCATCTGTTGAATCCTTCCCCTTTGGCAGCAGGATCAACCGCTGCCGCTTCCACGCCTTAGGAAACACCCCTTCCCTCAAACACTGTGTGAAGGTGTCTGCAAAGACCTCCGGCCTAGCCGCAATAGCCGCTTTGAGTGCCTTGTTTGGGACTCCGTCCGGGCCCGGTGCTTTGGCGTCGCCGATTCCCTTGGCTGCCACTGCTATCTCCGCTGTGGATACCTCCAGTCCTGGCTCTAAGTCGTCATGGTGTCTTCTTGTCTCCACGGTTGGGTGCCTGGGAAACAGCGTTTCCACTATTGTGCCAAGGATGGCTGGGCAAGTGACTCTGGGTGTCCACTGGCTTCTGATCTTTTTCATGACTACCCTGTATGCTGTGCCCCAGGGGTTTATGTCAGAATCTTCGCAGATAGCCTTGAAACATTTGGTCTTGGTGTTCTTTATGAGCGCTTTA
This sequence comes from Scaptodrosophila latifasciaeformis, assembly GCA_037075145.1. Classification (NCBI taxonomy): domain Eukaryota; kingdom Metazoa; phylum Arthropoda; class Insecta; order Diptera; family Drosophilidae; genus Scaptodrosophila; species Scaptodrosophila latifasciaeformis. The sequence continues at coordinate 2,990,081 of JBAMCM010000073.1, forward strand.
AGGTTCTTCTTCGCGGCCCTGAGAGCTTCCTGTTTGGCTTCGAAGTCCGGGCGACCTCTCGCTCGCTGGCATAGCCTTCTACTCCGCAGGCACGTCTTCCTGAGCTGGTTGATCTCCTCCGTCCACCAGTAGCATGGGGCTACCTTGCGGCTAGGTCTTCTTCTGGGCATGGCGGCATCGCAGGCTGATGATAGGTTCACTGAGAGTTGGCTTACCATTTGCTCTGCTTGTCCTGTACTCCAGTTAGCCAGATGCATCATCTGTGATAGGGCAGCCGGATCGAGGCAATCCCCCTTCCATTTTGGGCCTGTCAGCTTGGGTGGCCCCTGGGTTCTCCTCTTGTTGTACACCTGGAAGTGAATCGCCTGGTGATCGCTAAACGTGAACTCCCTACCGACTTCCCAAGCAGTGTGGCTGATTAGGGAGCTGCTAAGGAGTGTCACGTCTATGATTGATCCCCTGCCTGCTCTGGAGAAGGTCGATTCTTTTCCGTCGTTGGCTACGCACAGGTTCAAGGTAGCAATCATCTCCAAGAGACAGGTTCCTCTGGGTCTGGTTTCCCTGCTGCCCCACTCGACCGCCCAGGCATTAAAATCGCCGGCTATGATTAGTGGGGCCCGTCCTCTCGCATCCTCCGTTATCTCGTCAATCATTGACCTGAACTTCTCTATTTCCCAGCTGGGTGGGGCGTAACAGCTGTAAACGGTTGTGCCATTTATCTTGGCCCTGGCGAATCCGTCGTGTTCAGAGTTGCACTCTCTTGGGATGATCCTGGGGGACCATAGTGCCGCTCCTCTGCACCTACTTCTGACTAGGCCAGATCCGAGCTTTCTTCTGAAAGGGTCCGAGATAATGGCTACGTCCGTCTCCCGCTGTCTTAGCGTCTGCTCCAAGAGGGCATGAGCCGTTTCACAGTGATTCAGATTGATCTGAGTGAACTTCATGATGAGAGCCGTTGAGCTAGCGCACTCTTGAACCGGGGGCACCTTCCGCTACCAGCAATGTGCTTCGCGTCCTCCTTTGAGCCCTTGCACAGCATGCACAGGGGATCTCGGTTGCAGCTTCTAGCCTTGTGGCCCTTTTCTCCACACCTTCTGCATAGGTCAGATCTATCCACCTCGCTCACGCACTGCTTTGCCAAGTGTCCAAATTCCAGGCATTTGAAACACTTGGTTACTGGCACTATCTCTTTCAGTCGACAGTTGACCCAGCCAACCTTCAGCTTCCCGACTTTGAGCGCCTTGCTTGCGCACTCCACGGGCAACTTTACGTAGGCTGTTTGAGTGCCTCCAAACGCCTTTCGGAGCCTGATGCTCTCCAGGGTTATATCGTAGCCCTCCCACCGGCTGTTGATGGCGTCGCGGATGTTCTCTGCCGTAGTAACCTCGTCGAGGTCCCTGCACTCGATCTCAACTCGATGCGACATGGCCCGCACCGTTGCCTTCTCTCCTAAGAATTTTCCAATTTGGGTCCGCAGTGCCGAGGTGTCCTCGCTGGATTTGCTGAGCTGTAGCAGTAGCTCGCCATTCTGCGTCCTCCTTATCTTCTCCACAACTTGGCCCAAATCCTTCAAGCTCTCATCCGTTTTAACACTGCGCAGGATATCAGCATAACTGTTGTCACCGCTTACCGTTATGATGATGGCATCCTGGCGTGGACGCCCTTTTATCCGTCCTGGATTCGCCCGGCTCTTTGGTATAGGCTTACTCTGCCTCTTTTTTCCTACCACCTTCCAGTTCTCTTCCCTCACCGGGGTGGCGGTGCTCTGGGCAGTGCTAAGTCCCGTCACGCTAGTACATGGACTGTCCATGGTCTGGACCACTGCATTTGCTCTAGCAGCCGCCTTGCTTCTTTTCGGCTTTGGCGTCCTTACCTCAGCCTCCGGTCTCCTCTTCTGCTCGACCATCGTGCGGAATATCGGCGACGTCTGAGACTCCTTGTTCATGCGTATGACCGATTTTGCCTTTTCGTCGTGCAGCTGGATGGCTGCCAACTCATAGAGAGCTCTTATACTCTCTATGGCGTCTCGCATTGGTTGGTGGATCGATCTTCGCGAGCCTCCATTCTCCTCCAGCATATAAACCAGCTCCGCGATCTTGGCTCCCAAGTCACAGAGTGCCGTGTTGGGGTCTCCATTTTTGGCCTCTCGGGCCTCCGCCTTCGCTGGTGCTGTCCGGGTGTTGATCTCCGCTCTAATAGTTTTACTCATTGGTGATCTCGCTATCGTATTGCTCCTTGCAAAGGGGTTGCCTACCTGGGTAGGCGTAAGCTCCTTTCTTCCATCCGCAAAATTGTTTATTTCTTTCATATTCATAGTTGGGTCCCAACTCCTATCCGTTATCCGCAATCGTAGCACAGTCGCGTTGGTGTGATCTCATGGTTATCTATGCAAGCAGGGAGGCCATGCAAGGGTTGACATCTGCCCTTATGGGGTCAGATATTCAGATCCAGATCCGCGTTGGTCAGGAATGTAACATCTGAGCCTGTGCTGCTAACTTAATAGCGACGAGTTACGGAGCGTTGTAGAAGATTTGCCACTTTTTAACGGGACGGGGGCGGCAACTGCATTAGCCTAACAGCCATTTCAGCAGGATATCACTCCGCTTACTGAGGTGAGAGAATACAGTTACCGTCAGCCCTGGGGTCGTCTGCTTCATATCGTAAGTCCAGTGGTCACTCCTAAGGCTTACTGGGCTCGGCCTTAGTCGCCTTCTCGCATTAGTTAGAAGCTACACGGTTGTGTATCGTCTGTCCGGAGGATACCTGGCGTCTCGCCGGAGGCTGCGAGCTGCTTTGACTGCTCGGAAAGGAATTGACCTGGCCATTACCAAGTTAATGACGATCAGGGACGTTCCACCCCCGAGGGGGCACCTCTCCAAACAGCCACATCCTCGTGACCTTTTAGTCGCCTTATACGACAAGCAGGTCAGACTGTGGTGGTATTCTTATACCGCTCACCACACGGTGTGTGTGTGTGTGTGTGTGTGTGTGTGTGTGTGTGTGTGTGTGTGTGTGTGTGTGTGTGTGTGTGTGTGTGTGTGTGTGTGTGTGTGTGTGTGTGTTATTCTTTCATATCAGCGAAGCGTGAACAAATTCAAAAATATATTTTCAAGTAATTTATTTTTCCTCTTTTTGCCACAAGGACCAAGGCTTTGGTAAGTAATCGATTACTTGGGTGTAGTGGGCTAACGGTATAGCGGGGTAACGGTACAGCCTAGAACAGCCTCACCTGATTTGCATAATTTGACATGTGAGAGAACCAAGAATAAAGCGAAACAAAATAGCAGAAAAAAAATTGTTGTTTTTTTTTCGATTTCAAAACTAAACTGGGAGAAGTACCGTTAGACTCGACACGTCAGAACATGTCATCAGCCATGACAGGTGGAATTATTTGAGTTGATTTGGAAGTAAGTAATTCGGTATGTAACAATATGTATGTTTATGTGTTTGAAAGAGAAAAGCCAAGTAATTTAAAAGAATTTTTTTTGGTATTTAAAATTAAATATTTGGGTTAATTTTTTTTTAGGAGGGAAAAAATTTGGATGAAGAAGAAGGAGGGAAAAAGAGTTTTTTTGTTTTGAAAGAGAGAGAGGGAGGAGGAAAGGGGAGGAGAGGGGGGGAGAGAAAAAAAAAAAAGAGAGGATATAAAGAGAGAAAAAAGAAAGAAAAAAGAAGAAGAGAAGAGGAGAGAGAGAAGGGGGGAGAGGAGAGAGAAGGATGGGAAGAAGGGAGAGGAGGGGGAGAGGGAAGAAGAGAGGGGTAAGGATAGAAAGGTAATATAGACAAAGGATATGAGGAGGTAGGAAAAAAACAAGGAAAAAAAAATAAAATGAGAGCAAGAGCAAGGATAAGAGAGGAAAAATTTATAGCAGCCACGCGACAGCGGATTGCTGACACGCGGAAGCAAAGAAGGTGTGAAAGAGAGAGAGTGTGGTATGAGAGTGGTAAAGAGCGAGAGTGAGAGGGACAGGGAGAAAAAAAATGTTGCGATCAAAAATTAGGTGGGATTAATGAATTTTAGAAATAAATTATTTATTTTTTGAGTCTTTGTTTATGTAATTTTGCCGAGATGAAAGTGTTGGTTTACGTATGTGTGTGTGTGTGTGTTGAATTTTGGGATTTGGTGTTGTTTTGTTGTTGTGGGTGGTTTGTGTTAGAAGATTTTTTTTGTTGTTTTGGTTAATTGTTTGGTTTCGTTTAGTTGGGTTTGGGTGAGAGATAGGAATTGGGGAGTGTTTGTTTGTTTTTTTGTTTTTTTTGTTTGGTTTTTTTGTTTGTAGGTTTTTTGGTTTTGTTTTTTTTTTTGGGTGGAGAGAGGGAAGGGAGAAAAGGGATAGGGAGAAGGGGAAGAGGAAGGGAGGGGGAGAAGATGGGGAATGCGCCAAAGAAGGTGAATTTTCAAGAGGGTTTTTTTTATTTTTTGATTTTTTATAATTTTGAATTGAAAAGATGTTGGGGTTAATATTGAGAGCTGTGCGATGTTTGGTGGAGTGACTGGTGAGTGTTTGTTGCGGAGATTAAATAAATTGATTGGTAGAAGAAGGAGAGGAGGAGGACCGACGGAGGAGTAATAAATGAAGAATAGGAGAGAAGACAGAGAAGAAGGGAGAAGAGGGAGGAGAGGAGAGAGAGAGAGAGAGAATTTTGAGGACGTGGGGGGGTGGGGTGGGCATAGCCTCGGGTTCGACGGACATGTAGCAGGCTGGTGCCCACTATATATATATGTATTGCGCTCATAGTCTGTAATCATATTCTATCCTCATTTATTGTTACTCTATCATGTTTCTCATTTGTTACCCCTTTTCCATTCCCTATCGTTCTTATGTGGAATTAATAAATGAGCAGACGAGTCAGTAGTTACACAGACGTAACAGAGAACGAATGTCTTTTACTTGTGCGGAGTGTTACAATAGTTATACGTCTACCTACACACACACTCATCGGAATACAGCATCTCCTACCCTACAAGAGTCTGATCACTTTGGCCTCCTACAGATCAGAAGTGGTCTTTATCCACAATGGAGTTCGAATTAAATAAGTTGACTTTGGCAGCATTGAAGAAGTGGCTGGCGGCATTGAACATGCAAACTACAGGGTCAAAGGCAGAGTTGGTGGCTCGCCTGAATTCTATTTCGATTGAGAAACGTGGAGATCCTGGTCAATTTTGGACAGAGGCATCAGAGAATCTCAATAACAATTGTGGTGAAATAAATTCAGCCGAACATTTTAGTGAGCAACCCCCAATTCTGCTGAAAGAAACAGTGTGTGCGCCAGAAAGAGAGGGCAATACAATGAAAGACATACTCGAAATGATGCGGAAATTTGAAATACAGTTAAAAGAACTTAAAGAAGAACAACAACAACGACAAGTTTATGTGCAAGCAAACGAAGGCAAAGAAGAAAACAAAGCAACCAAAACTGTGTACAAAGAGCAGCACAACGTTAGCCTGGAAGTCAGCGGCAGCAGCGAAGGTCAGCGCAAAGAAGAATTGCCGAAAACTAACGAAAAAATTGCAAGTGAAAATAAGCAAATGCCTGATCAACAGCACAACAACAACAACACAGAAATATTATTTCGCTTGGCAACAGAGGCGTTAGTTGACTACAGTGGTGGAATGTGTGCGCGCAAATGGATTGTACAGCTCAATAATATTGCACAAATTTACAACATTAATGGTGCGTATTTGCGAATGCTGCTCATATCCAAATTAAAAGGCAATGCAAATGAGTGGCTACATGCTGAAGAAAACAGGGCGTTGCAGTCTGTGGACGACCTTTGTCAACAATTGGTGGCGACATTTGGAGAAAATAAATCAAAGGTAGAAGAGAGAGAAATTTTTGAAAAACGCAAATGGCAAGCAAACGAAAAATTTTGTGTGTATGCTGATGAAAAACTGGCGCTTTCTTACAACGTCAATATTGATGATGAGGAGCTACTGGAGCGGGTAATCGAAGGCATTCCGAACGAGGGATTGCGCATGCAGGCGCGCATACAATGCTTTGCTAACATTGGGCAAATTAAACGTGCGTTTGCTGATGTGAAGCTTCCAGCCCAAGGAGTCAATGGCGAAGGCGTGAAGAAGGCGGCAGCAGATCGTAGCAGTGGCAAAGGGAGCAGGTGCTATAATTGCAATTCACGAGGTCACCTGTATCAAAATTGCCAGAAGCCAAAGAGGGAGCCAGGGACTTGCTATGCGTGCGGCGACAAGGGACACTGGGTGGCTGATTGCCCACAAAACAAAAGCAACATCGAGAAGATCAACAATTATGTAAGAATGTTTAAAATTTATTTTAGGTATTGTTCTAATCCACCCTTAATTACAGCGTGCCTCATAGATTCGGGGAGTCCAATTTCATTTATAAAACAATCACTGGTACCGAGAAAAATTACTACATTTTCTGTTTCTAAATCATTTTATGGCTTAAATAAGAGTCAGTTACAAACAATTGGAAAAATATTATGCTATGTTATGAAGAATAATAAAAGAATTAATTTTGAGTTGATAATAGTAAAAAACGAATCTATGAGTCATGATGTGGTTTTGGGTCGGGACTTTATGAAGGCAATTAATTTAAATTTAGACTTTAGTACCCTGAAGTTGGTAACAGTTGAACCAATTAAAAAAATAGAAGAAAGTTTATGTATTGATAATGTAATGGAAAATTGTGTTATGGAAATCAAAAGAGGCAATGATAAACATGAAGGCAGATGTGAATCGGGAAGTGAAAAGCAAAAAATTAAAATGGTTAGTGTAAAAGAAAATGAAATGGTTAAGGAAATAGTTAAGAGAATTAAAAGAGAAAATGAAAGTGTAATGGAGAATGAAATATTTGAAGAAATTGTTAAAGAGATGGTATTGGAAATTAATAACGAAGTACGAATGGAAATGTTATTTAAAAATAAAATGGAAAGTTTTGAAGATAAAAAAATTGAAAAATGTCAAGAATTAGTAAGTGATGTGTTGAGTGAGGAAGAGCGAGAATTGTTTCAAATTAATGTAATTGATGAAGAAAAAGAAGTAAGTATAGGTGAAAATGTTAGTTATGAAGTGAAATGTCAGTTTAGAAAGATGATTGAAAATAATTATTTAAAAGCAGAAAAGCCAAGAGAACCAGTAGTAAGATGTGAAATAAAATTAACATTAGAACAGACAAAACCCTTTAGTTGTGCACCTAGACGTCTTTCGTATGTAGAGCGGGAAAAGTTACAAAACATATTGGATGAATATTTAGAAAATGGTATTATTAGAGCAAGTGAATCTGAATATGCTTCTCCGATTGTGCTAGTCAAGAAAAAGTCGGGTGATTTGAGATTATGTATTGATTATAGGAAATTAAATAAAAGTATGGTTAAAGATAGTTATCCGTTACCATTAATTGACGATTTACTGGATAAGTTAAATAATAAGAGTGTATTTTCAAAACTGGATCTGAAACATGGATACTTTCATGTGTTTGTGAATCAGGAGTCAGTCAAATATACATCGTTTATGACGCCGTTAGGTCAGTTTGAGTTTTTACGTATGCCAATGGGATTAAAAAACTCACCAGCGGTTTTTCAAAGATTCATAAATAAAATTTTTGATGATATGATTAGAAAAGACAAAGTAATTGTATATATGGACGACATATTAGTGGCTAGTGAAAATATAAAGGAACATGTAGAAACAATGCAAGAAGTATTTGAGCGATTAGTGAAAAATAAGCTAGAATTAAGAATGGACAAGTGCGAGTTCCTGCAGTCTAGCATTAAATACTTGGGATTTCTGATAAGTAACAAAGGGATTCAGGCAGATAGTAAAGGTATAGAGGCGGTTACTGAGTTTCCAGTACCACAATCAACGCATGCAGTAAGAAGTTTTCTGGGTCTTTGCTCGTATTTTCGGAGATTCATAAAGGATTTCTCGACTATGGCAAAACCTTTATATGATTTATTGAAGAAGGACAAGGAATTCATTTTTGATAAAATAGAACTAGATTGTTTTGAGAACCTGAAAAATAAATTGGTACAAAGTCCAGTATTGGCAATATATGATTATAAACAAGAGGTTGAATTGCACTGTGATGCGAGTAAGGCAGGATTTGGAGCAGTATTATTTCAAAGAAAAGAAGACAATAAGTTGCATCCGGTGTTTTATTTTTCAAAACGTACAACAGTAGATGAGGCAAAATATCATAGTTTTGAATTGGAGACGTTAGCGATAATTTATGCAATACGAAGATTTAGAATTTATGTACAAGGTGTGAAGTTTAAGATAGTTACGGATTGCAACTCATTGATGTTAACTTTAAACAAAATTGAGATCAATCAAAGAATAGCAAGATGGGTGTTAGAGTTGTTAGAGTATGATTTTGAAATAGTACATAGAGCAGGAACTAGAATGCAGCATGTTGATGCTTTAAGTAGATGCACGGATATTTTGATTGTAGAAACTAATAGTTTTATAGATAATTTAGTAATATGTCAGGCGAGAGATGAAAATATTAAGAAAATTAGAAAAAGATTAGAAAGAATGGAAGATAAGTTATTTGAGATGAGAAATGGTATAGTGTATCGAAAGTCCAATGATAATAAAATTTTGTTTTATGTCCCAGAAGAAATGGAGGATAAAGTTTTATATAAGTACCATAATGAACTGGGGCATATTGGACGGGATAAAGTAGTAGATGCAATAAATAAGTCTTATTGGTTTCCAGGCATAAAAGAGAAAGTTGTAAGACATATAGGTAATTGTTTGAGATGTGTGGCATTTTCACCGAGCACGGGTAAAGGCGAAGGATTACTGCATAGTATACCAAAAGGGAATAAGCCTTTCGAAATAGTGCATATAGATCATTATGGCCCTGTGGATTTAGGAAGGAAGAAAAAGCATTTATTTGTAGTGATTGACGGATTTACTAAGTTCACTAGACTTTACCCAACAGCAACAACCAATACAAAGGAAGTAATGGTAGCGTTGCGGGATTATTTTAGGGCTTACAGTAGGCCACAATGCATTGTGTCCGACCGCGGTAGTTGCTTTACGTCAGAAGTTTTTGAAGAATTTCTGAATGGACGGAATATAAAACACATTAAAATTGCTACTGGTTCTCCGCAGGCAAATGGTCAAGTTGAGAGAGTCAATCGAAGTTTAGGACCAATGCTGGCCACATTAACAGACAATGAAAATGGATTACATTGGGATAATGTTGTAGAAGATGTAGAATATTCATTAAACAATTCAATACAAAGGAGTATAAAACAACTACCGAGTAAAATGTTATTTGGTATAGAACAGAGAGGAAAGGTTATCGACGAGTTAAGGGAAAATTTAGAGGAGTTAGATACTTGCACGGAAAAAAGAAATTTATTAGAAATTAGAAAAAAAGGGGAAGAAAATCAAAAGAAGTTACAAGAGTATAATGAGCAAAATTATAACAAAAAGAAAAAAGAATCGAAAGGATTTAAACTAGGAGATTATATAATGATAAAAAATTTTGATAGCACAGCAGGAGTGGCTAGAAAATTGATTCCAAAACACAAAGGTCCATACATAATAGATAAAATTTTAAGGAACGATCGATTTTTAATAAAAGATGTTGAAGGTTTCCAGTTGTCACGTAACCCATATCAGGGAGTATGGAGCTCTCAAAATATTAGACACTGGATTGGTAAAACATTAAAATGTAAATAAATTGTAATTTAAAAATAATTATTATTAAACTAATATTGTAAAAAAAAAAAAAAAAAAATAGTATAAAATAAAACTCTAGTTTATAAGAGTCATTATTAATAATATTAGATCAGGAGATCTTAATGGTCAGGATTGGCCGAATTGTAGCAGGCTGGTGCCCACTATATATATATGTATTGCGCTCATAGTCTGTAATCATATTCTATCCTCATTTATTGTTACTCTATCATGTTTCTCATTTGTTACCCCTTTTCCATTCCCTATCGTTCTTATGTGGAATTAATAAATGAGCAGACGAGTCAGTAGTTACACAGACGTAACAGAGAACGAATGTCTTTTACTTGTGCGGAGTGTTACAATAGTTATACGTCTACCTACACACACACTCATCGGAATACAGCATCTCCTACCCTACAAGAGTCTGATCACTTTGGCCTCCTACAGACAATAAAAAAAAAATAAGTCAGACATTGAAATCTGCTTATTTACTTAATGTCCAGTCTGTCTCTCTCTCTCTCTCTCTCCCACACCCACTCAGCCAGTCTCACTCAATCTCTCTGCCTCACTCCTGGCCACGCTCACTCAGTGCCAGCTCGTAAAACAGTAAAAAAAAAAAAAATACAAGAAAGAGAAGAGAAGAGTAGAGCAGAGTAGACGGAAAGGTAGCCCAGGCCGCTTTCATTGTTAAGTCGCAAAATGAGTGCTAAGCAGTCTTTTACGGTTATGACGAAAGGCTTTTTATGTTCCACTGTACTTGAGTAGTTCAAATAGTCTGGGAAATAATAAACAAGAGACACGAACTAAATAAATAAACAAGCTAAAATAAAAAGTAGCGAATGGTCAATGCAGATGGAAATCATTTAATTCAAATTTAAATTTCACACAAAAAGATAATCAAAATGTTGAGGTCACAATAAACCTGAAGCCTTTTAAAATCTGAAAATGAATATTCAAATGAATTTTGAAGATAAACACATATAAGAAGAAGAGATGAGAACTAAAGACTTGAGTGATTTGAAGTATGAATTGGGAAATGAATATTTTTTTAGAAATAAAGCAAAAAATTCTCATAATATTTGAAATAATTATTAAAATTTTTATTATAAAGAAGAGATGAACTAAAGCCAAGATGAATTTGGAAATGAATATTTTTTGGAAATAAAGCAAAAAATACTCAAAATGAATTTTTAATTATTGAAAAAAAAATTAAAAATTTTTATTAGTAAGAAGAAATGAACTAAAGGCAAGATGAATTTGGAAATGAATATTTTTTAGAAATAAAGCAAAAAATACTCAAAATGAATTTTTCATTATTGAAAAATATATTAAAATTTTTATTATGAAAAAGAGATTAACTAAAGGCAAGATGAATTTGGAAATGAATATTTTTTAGAAATAAATGAATAAAATCCCTTAAGTATTCTCATAATGAATTTTGAATTATTGAAAAAAAATATTTAAATGTTTATTAAAAATAATCGGAATGAACTTTTTCAGAAAAAATAATAAACTGAAAATAACCATGGAGTCTAAATAATTTTTGTGATGAACTTGGAATTAAATAGTTTAAAATGAATTTGAATTCATTTTAAAATGAATATTTTTTAAAAATAAAAGCTTAAAATAAATTCTGAATTTTGAAGGTTAAAATGAATTAAAAATTTATTTTAACAACTTCGGTTCATTCCGCAAGTCACTCAATTCATTTGCCCAATTAAAGTTCATCTTGCTGACTTCCCACAAACTTCTTTCTCTGCTTCATTTAAATTGTTGCTCCTTTTCTTTTCTATTCCTCTGCCCTCTCTCCTCGCTCTCGACATATTCCAACCAACTCTTCTCACTGTCTTCTTCTTCTGCTTTTTCTTCTTCTTGTGCTTTGCGTGTGTTTATTGCTCATTAAATGCTGCATTTATTGTGGTATTTTTGGCATGCAATAAGATTTACCGTTATCTCTGTCGTTTTGCTTCTTGCTGTCTCTCTCTTTGGCATGTGGATGTGCCTTTGAGTGGTTTTTTGGAATGACACCAAGGCAAGCACACCTGCCCAAGCATTTAAGGCACTTGCTGAAAATTCTTAACGCTCTTGCAGAACTTTTCCAACATTTTCTTGACTTGAGCTCTTCTTATTTACATTCTTTTTTCTTTCTCCCTTTCCTATTTTTTTTTTTTTTTTTTTTTTTGAGTGATTTTTACTTTGACCTATTTTTGATAATGCCCGAAGCTGTACAAGGAAAGGAAAAGCAATATGTATGTATGAAACTCTTGTCGGGTTAACCGCAACAAAGTAGGCATCGTAAATGCTCAACCAGGAATCTTAAAGCTCGCAGCCAGTAAACCAAACAAAGAACGGAACAAAATTGCAAATGTCAGTGGAATTTATGGGAGTGCTGAAAGCGAGAGAGTGCACTGGATGCAACGATAAATCCTAACAATGCAGTGGGGGTGGTAAGGATTTTATATTTCATAACTTTTAGCCAACTAACCACGAAAATGTTATATGTATAAAATGTTGCTTGATTAAATTTAATTAAGGCTTTAAGATATTCCATTGGCCTTACCAGTCGAGTTGAGTGGAATTTAATATATTCAATTTGATTTTTTTTTATGGAAATGTAAATGTAATTGATAAAATTAAATCTACACTCTTGGCAAATTAAATTTACTTTAATTTTATGACACACACACGCATACACGCACGCTGAGAGCAGTTTCAAGTTGCCATATCAATGCAGAAATTGTTTGCTTGCATAACTGATAATTTGATTATTATTATGCTGGCATATATGTATGCCATAAGGAGTTAGAGAGAGATGGCAATGGGTAGCACTAGGCGATGCCTCCCATACCCATTTGCATATGTATGTGTGGGTACAAACGTCGACATCCCTGTCAACATCAGCCAAAAGGAAGGCAGCCTCAGCGTTGGCAGCGGCAGCGACAGCGGCAGCATCGTCTCCATCGACGTCGGCGTCTCATCATTGACAAAGGAGAATGCAAGAAATATCAGAGAGAAAAAAAATGCCAGCAACAACAACAACAAATGCTGTGACAACTACACTAACAATTACAAGTTTGATTTACTACTTCGTTTACACGAGGCAATCGAAAGGGGGCTTTCATTTTAATCGCTCCCCAAAAATATTGTCAATGGGCTTAGCCAGCATTATCCGTATTATCACTAATTAATTTTAAAATAATCAAGAAATTTTCTAATTAATTAGAAGCCGCATAAATTTACTTCTCATAACCATGAAAGGTTTTTTTCAACGATCTGATTGTTCATGTTTTCGCTCTCGCATAAACTGCTTATGTGTGTGTGTGCGTGTGGCTTGCTCCTCAGCTGGCAATGCTGCTCGCTCTCTTTTTTTTTTTTTTTTTTTTGTCTTATTATTTTTATCGTGTTGCCGTTGCCGTTGTCGTTCTCATCATCATCAACATTCAGGAATCGCTGTTGTTAGTGCTGTCACAGTTGTTGTTGTTGTTGTTGTTGATATTTTCTGGTTCCAATATGTCTGGTCTGAGATGTTTTTTTTTTACATACAATTTCCTTGACTCTAGGGTAACACCAAGTCTATCCATCTCCCTCTCTCTCTCTGTTAGTATGTGCATATGCCTGCGCTTGTCTCTTTAAAATTGCATTGATGCTCTAAGGGAAAATTTGTTGTTGAATTTACTTTTGACTATTGTAATTTCATAAATTGTGTAATTGCATTGGTGTGCGAGCCTAAAAGGCACAAAGTTCACTAGGCATGCTACGAGTAACTGTAAAATCAAACCAGCCCCAACCCACACAGGCAGGCAAAGCAAATGAATGAATGAGTGAAACTGAGTGCGTTATTCAGGGTTTGAGTGAGCGTAGCCAAAGTCTGTGTATGTGTGTGTGTGTGTGTGTGTGTGAGTGTTTTCGGACGTAGCCGGAGGGCTTTGAAAGGGTTTTCTTAGGCTTGACTCTGTCATTGTGGATTCATTCAAATGAATCAAATGAATAGAAATGCTTTTGATGAAACTTCTATTCAAAGGGATTTTCAATTTCCAATGATATCACTCTTGGCCTATATCAAACAAAAAAAAACATATCTAAAAGGTTATTGCAATTTCAAAGACTTGATTAAGCTACCAGGGGGAAAAGTATGCACACACTCAGATATAAATTTCGGCCTTACATGGTAAATGTGACATTTTAGCTTGGATGGCTAAAAACGATCCGATCAGAATCACACCTGACTCATTTCACTCCAGTCAGGCAAGTGATTGCCTTGTCAGTGGTTTAATTCTTGAGTGGAGATGCCAACTCATTTATTCAGCTGGCATACAAATCGAGTCTATTTTTTTCCGCACAAGATAAAGTCTTACCTGTAATCTGTATTCGAGCAGACCATGTCACGTCCCTTATGACCCGCGTGACACGCTCACGCCTTGCCAGTCACATTTTTCCTATCATTGCCTTGGAACCGCAAAATGCATTCGCGGCTGTCCTCTCCGACATTTCATTCGATTTGCATGGACAGCTTTAGCATGTGCTCTTCTCTCTTCTTCTTCTTTTTTTTCGTTTTCTTCTCTGCATAAGTGGAAACCGTTGGTCGTTAAGTTGCTGTGGCTGCTTTTTTTTTGCACTCATCCTTGAGTTTCACTCATGCCGAGTCACAGCTTTTGGTTGTGTAGGTGTGCTCTTGTTTGCGCTCCCTATGCTGGCTGCACAGTGGACTGAAATAAGAAATTATTAAATATTTTTGAAAATTTTTTATAATCAAAAATAATTTTTTTTTTTTAATAAATTTAAGTCTTTTGGGATTAAAAAGAATAAATACAATATTAAAGTTTTATATTAATTAAATAAAAAAAATATATGTATTAATAATTAATCAAAAAAAAAATTATCGAAAAAAAATTATCAAAATAAAATTTTAATAAAAAAATCAAAATTTTGTATTCAAAAAAAAAAAAAAAAAAAAAAATTAATCAAAAACAAATTTTTGAAAAATAAAAATATTAAAACAAATTTTAATCAAAAAAATTAATTTAAAAAAATAATAAAAAAAAACATTTTTTTTGAATATATTAATTTATAAAATTAATCAAAAAAAAAACAAAATTTTAATCAAAAAAAAAAAAAAAAAAATTAATGAAAAAAAAATTTAATCAAAAACATTTTTTTTTATATTTTTATTTTATTTTTTGTTTTAATCAAAAAAAAAAAATCTTTTATTTAGTCAAAATTTTGTATTAAAAAAAAAAAAAAATTTTTTTCGTTCAAATTATTCTTGACCCTTTGACCACTGTGAGCATTTAGTCTCAGCTTTATCAATTTCAAAATAACGGAATAGCAAAATCAAAAGAAATTGCTGCATACCTTGGGGGCGACAGAGAACACAAATGCCAAGCGAGAGGGGAATATTGCAACTTGACAGAAAATTTGTGTTCAACGAAAATTAGTAAAGAAGAGATAGACTAGGAAGAAGAAGAAGAAGAAGAAGAAGACGAAGAAGAAGAGAGTCACGCTGACTTTTAAGTGGCCCAGGAGTCGAGCCAGAACGAAGAGTCTTGTGATTTCTGAGCCAGCAGCCATAAATTGAGGGAATTTGTTTGTGGCAGCGCAGGGTGGGAATGGGGGAGGCAACCGGCATCAGTAAATGCCAATTAAATTGATTTTGGAAATTGAATGGAAAGACAGACCGAATGAAAAAAAGAAAATTACCTACAAATTTGATGAGACTAAAAAAAAATTTTTTTTTATAATTTTTTTTTTATAATTTTTTTTTTTTTTTGTAATTTTTTTTTTTTTTTTTTTTTTGGGAGGTAGAAACCGTCTTGGTCTTATAATGAGCCTTGCCGTTTGCTAATGAATAGCAAAGTCTGGAGAAGCACCAGAAGAGCCTGTTTCCTCTCTCTCTCTCTCTCTCTCTCTCTCTTAGAGTTCGTGTAACTTGGAGAGGCAAATTGATTGATTGATGGATGCGTGCGGTCGGCTTTGGAGCCCGGTAAAAGGGAATGTAATCGGGCAAAATGAAAGCAATTCATTAGCATAAATTACCCGCACTCAAAGACCACACCCCCTTTCGGCCCCAGCATAGCTCGGCCCCCCTCATTTGCTCTCGACTTCTTTGCTTACTTCAAAAACTGCAAGAAACGCAAGCACAAAACAAAGAAAGAAAAAAGTGAGAAAGAAAGAGAGAGAAAGAGAGTGAGTGAGACGGAAGGAGAAACAGTTATTCTCTGACATAAACAGCTAGGGTTGCTGGAGTCAAACTAACAAGGGCTGCACTATAAGCAAACTAAAGGGGTGTGCTGAGAGGGGTAAGGGGAGAAACCCTATGGAGAATTTTCCGAGTTGCAAAACGCATTTGATTGATGATGATGGCACTCGAGTGCGCACGATAATCATTTATAAGAAGGCAAAAGACAACTCCCCCCTCCTTACCCCATACCCCTTGGAATGTCCAGAACCACCTTGACCCTCTGCAAAATGCAAAACGACAGACAGAAAACCGACTAAAAATGCCAAATGAAAATTTAGTTTCACTATTTTCAAGACCCCAGAGAGAAAGAGGTCATTATCTTCGCTATGAGAGAGGCGGAGCGGCATGTAGATTTGTCAGAGCAGACATTATGTCTGCCTTGGCAAGCAATGCATTCCAGAAATCAGATATGCCAAGAGGTCATTGGTATGAGGCGGTCTAAGAAGCTCCGTGGGGGGCGGGGGTATATTGGGGAAAAGTTTTGTGAAAAGTGAGTGAAACTGTTAGTGAAGGTTAATGATGTGCGGTGGTGGGTAGACCGGAGGCTGGGCTCAAGTTGTCAGCTGCAGCAGGTCAACCCTCACCCAAGTAACTCAGACAATTGCTTTAAAATTTTGACCGAATCCTACAGAATTTAAGGGCATTTCTTTTTTCGACATAACCTCAAAATTTTTGTAAAAAAAATATTATTTTTTCGACTTAACCTCACAAAATTTTCAACTTAATCTCACCAAAAATTTATCTAAGAAACGGTAGAATTTTTATAGTTTTTCCGACATTTTCCAATTGGTTTCGAAAATTCAAACTCTTTGTTATAATTTTTTTCCCCTCGAAAATTGCAGGAATTCAATTAATTTCAACTTTGAGAATTAATGTTTCGCCAAATGTGAAGTGCAAGTAAAATTAATGATCGCCAAAACTTTTTCAAAAAAAAATGAAAGACAAAATGCATACAAAAAGAGGATAATAAAACAAACAAGTTGAAAGGATGCGTCGAAGAAAGGAAGCGATAGGAAAAGAAAGAGTGAGAGATTTGCTGAAATAGCAAAAACTGCCAATTTCAGTGACTGCATTTCTAATTAGATGCACCAACACATATACACACACACACACACACACATACAGCTGCACAGTTTTGCTTAGAAAAACACTGATTTCACAGAGACCAAGAGCCAGGCAAAGCGAGTAAGCGAGAGAGGAAAAGAAACTATGAAAGGAGAAGGATTTTTGTCCTTTTCATTTTTTTTTTTTTTTTTTATATTTTTTAAATGGTTGGTGGGAAAATAAGCAAACACTTTCAATGCATTTGATTGCATTCCATTTACAACGCGTCTGATAACGGGCTGCTCATGTGAAACTTTCTGCTGCTCTTTATTAACACACACACACACACACGCATACATACATGCGCGCACCTACAACGACGCTGGCAAAGCAGACTGAAAGAGACAGGCAGTCGTTTCAAGAAAAAATAACGGTTAAAAAATGCGCAACAAAGCAAGTGAGGCTAGGCTGTTTGCAGTCTGTCAAAGAGTTAATACTCTTTTTGTTAATTTTTTTTTCTTATACATTTTTTTTTTGTTATTTGAAGGATCTAAGATTGATTTGGTAGAAAAATAAACATATATACAGATTGATAGAAGTTGAACTAAAATAAAATTCGCCATTAAGCTTTCGAATAGCCTGAAAATTCTTTGATTCTGACAAGCTTGCCCATGGAATCACTTGACTATTTTTTTCCGCTTTCGAAAAGAGTATAAAAATGAATTAGCAATCTTCTTTGCTTAAGTCTAAGTCGATGGTTGTCGGTTTACATATTTTCACTTCTTCTACATTTTTTTTTTCACCATTTCACACACACACATACACAAGCTGCTTCTTCTTCTTCTTCTGCTTGTCGTCTGTGTGTTGCGTTTGAGTGAAGAGCTGAGGTATGAAGTGTTTCTCCTGCGGGCAACTTTCTAAGCACGCGTGCAAGTTGCCCGAATGAAAGGAACCTAGAAAAAGGGAATATCTCTCACTCTCTCTCCGTCTCACTCGTTTTCAGTGTGTGTGTGTGTGGTCCTTTATGCCAGAAATACGCTACGTGCTGCAGTCTTTTAGTAAAGTCAAACCGTGTGCATAAATCATAAAAAGCTATTTCAGTTAATTGCAAAGTTTTGCCAGAATACACACACACACACACACTCATACACAAACACACACAAACACATGCGGATACTGTGTGTACGTTTTTGGCATTTGAAATGTTCTGGTATATTTTCTTCGGATTTTTTTTTTTTTTGTTTGTTTCGGTTAAATGAATTTGGTAACACGCATGTTCATTTTCATTTTCATGCTCATATTACGGGTAGGGGAAAAGGGAACAGAAACAGTATTGCAGATTTTTGCAATTTTCTTTCATATTTGAAACAAGTTGAAATATTTTAAGGGAAAATGGAAAAAAATTCCATTTAAAATTAGTTTGCCATTTAAGTTGATTTATTAATTTATAAATAATGCCAAATTCAAATTAAATTGCCCACTGTTGTTTTTGGTAATTTCCCTTTATGCCCATTTCATTTTTTATCTTCTTTCGATTGCCTCAAGTATTTCCGTTACAATTTGAAGAATTTCTGGTGCGTTGATTTTTGTTGTTGTTGTTTTTTTAGGGCGCACAAGCAACGACAGCATCACCCCATAACCTTGAGTAAGTGGGCAATTCAAAGGCAAGCCCTGCCCCCCGCCCCCCGCTACTACATTCAGCTTGCCTAAACATCACGTTCATTTCCAAAAACAATTGCAAAACCAAACGTCGACGCCGCTGCCAGCAGCGACTGTGAATCAATTAAAATAACTCAATTGGCCTAGAGTGTATCTAAGTGTGTGTGCAAGCGAGATAGCAATACTTGTTTAATGTCTTTGGCATTGCTAGAAAACAGAAAAATTTTCTCAATGTGGGTGCAAATGAATCACAGCTATTTCATTAGAATAAATGTTTCTTTTTTTATTTTTAATATATTTCTTATTCTTTCCATTTTAAGATTATTAATTCGATATTACCACAGAGGGCAGTGTAAATTATTGAGTGATAAGACCAGACCAGCATAAATAAAAAAGTGGGCTACAGTGTGAAAATAAATAAACCACTGAAAGACGCAACATTTTATCAAAAAAAAAAAAAAAAATACTCATTTGTTTGCCTACTCTCACTCTTTACGTTGGCTACTCTCTCCGGCACACATCTTTTGCTCTCCCACGCCCCACGCCAGGCCTGAGAGAGCCCAAGGCAAGAGAGCGGTCAGCATAGAAAAAAAAAACTAATAATTTAACTGAGCACTTGTTTTGCCTTGCCCTCATCAGCTGCGTCGTCAACATGTGACAGAAAGAGAGAGAGCGAGAGCGTGAGAGATCGAGCGTGTAGAAATCAAAAAAATTATTGTGTTACTCACTGGCACAGCTGAGGGCGCCGTTAGTTTTATTTGTTTCAACTAAGTTAAGCGTTACGGTTGCCTCAAAAATGTCTGCCACCAAAAACTTCGATCGTAAATATTTAACCAGCCTCTCCGGCCTCTCCACCATTGCCTCCATGGTAAATATGATTCTTTTGTTATTATTCGCATTTTTCTTCTTACTAAATTTTTGTTGTTGTTATTTTTTCCAGTTCGGTAATATACTGGGCATTATTTGCATATTAGTTAGCCCCGTGCGCTCTAGCAATTTCCGTGGCGCTTGCTATCTGACCATCAGCATCACCGGGCTTCTCGTAACACTGATTTTGTTTCTCTTCAAATATCTGAAACTATGGAAAATCCAAAGTAAACGCTACAACTCCCGTGTCATCGGGTTTTATGTGCATGCCGGGCTGTCTCTCAGCTATTATATTATCTCTCTGATTGTCATCACTTTGGATATTCAGACCTACACTTGGGCAGCGGTTAGTTGGTTCAACTTAAAATCTATGAAAATAATTAAACCGATTTATATTTTTTTACAGTTTTTCGGCCTTTTGGGCTTCGTCATACATGGACTGCTGGCCTATGACAGCCATCGACGCAGTCGCCAACGGGATGCGGCCACCCAGACCCCACGGGGCCGTTTGCAATAGAACAGTGCCTAAGTGTGTGTGTGTGTGTGTGTGTGTGTGTGTGTGTGTGTGTGTTTTTTTTTTTTTTTTTTTATTTTATGGATGCGCCAAGGGAGGTGAAAATCTTCTTAAGATACTGCGGGCCCGTACCCACAGCATGCACGACTCACCGACATCGTCGGCGCCTACGTACTAACGACACCCCCACACACCACACTCCACATCCCCGCGGGAATACCTTTCGGTTTTACTTCGCGGGGAGGGGTTGCCATCCTAGGCAAACTCCCGCACACGCCTATCTCTTTCGCATCTTCTCAGATCTCTCTGGATGCCTATTACGAGATGGCTTATTCGGCTCCAGTTTTCGTCCGACTCCACCATGTGCGCGATCAGTTCCTCCAGCGTAGGCAGCTGCTCCGTTCCTGAAGCATATCTTGGGCAGTGATATAGGGTATGCTCCGGGCTCTCCTTGCACGTCGGGCATACCGGGCAGAAGGGGGATTCCTCGTGCCGGCGTTTATGTAGATACTCCCTGTATCCTCCGTGGCCCGTGCAGAACTGGGTTAGATGGAAGTTGAGTTTCCCTCGCTTCCTGTCCATCCAGATCTGCACGTTCGGAATCAGCCGAAATGTCCAACGGCCTTTCTCCGACGCGCTCCAGCGCGCCTGCCAAGTTGCTACCGACGCTGACCTCTCCGAACTCCTGACTTCTCGTGGAACGGGTTGACCACTCATGGCTGCTCTCCATTTGTGCATCTCAGCCATTTCCCTAGCGAGCAGGTCCACCGGTACCATCTCCGCGAGCACAAGGGCTGCGTCGTTGGAGACCGTTCTATACCCAGAAATCACTCGTAGCGCTCCCAGACGGTAAGGGGCTCCTAATTTGGTGCGCAATTCCTTGTTTTTGTCCAGGGCTGAGGCCCAGACAGGGGCGGCGTAGAGCAGCACCGAGGTCACTACATTGGCCAGCAACCTACGAGCCTCTACTTTGGGACCTCCAACATTCGGCAAGATCCGAGAGAGCGCTGCTTGGGTCCTGGACGCTTTGCTAGCTGCGTACTGGATGTGCGCTTTGAAGCTAAGCCTTTGGTCCAACATGACCCCCAAATATTTAATCGCCGGCTTGGACTCCACCAACTCGCTGCCAATTCTTATTCTGACGTTTTCCAATCTTTTGCGGCTGGTAATTAGGACCACCTCCGACTTGTGTCCAGCTAGTTCCAGACCAGCTCCGTTGAGCCAGTTCGCGATTGTCTCCACTGCAGAATTGGCAGCTTCCTCCACTTTGGCGACGGTCTTGGCCACCACCGTCAGTGCCAGGTCGTCAGCGAACCCGATGACCGTGCATCCCTCCGGAAGTTGTGCCTTCAGGACTCCATCGTACATGATGTTCCACAGGAGGGGTCCCAGGACCGATCCTTGTGGAACTCCGGCCGTCACGTCATAGTAGCGGGTGCCCTCCTTCGTCTCGTATTCTAGTCGCCTTTCCGACAGGTAGCTAGAAATAATAGACTTCAGGTATCCTGGCACTGACATGCAATCTACTGCTTCCATGATGCAGGTCCAGCGTGCGGAGTTAAATGCATTGCGGATGTCAAGCGTGACGACCGCGCAATATTCCTTTGCTCCTCCTCTCCACCGGGTACCTTCGATCGCTTTTGCTGCTATGCTAGCAACAGCTAGGATCGCATCCACAGTGGAGCGCGCCTTCCTAAACCCAAATTGACACTCTGAAAGGGCATTGTGCTCCTCCAGGAACTCCGTCAACCTGTTGAAGATGACCCTCTCCAGCATCTTGCCAACCGAGTCCAGGAGGCAAATTGGTCTGAAGGCAGATGGGTCATCTGTTGAATCCTTCCCCTTTGGCAGCAGGATCAACCGCTGCCGCTTCCACGCCTTAGGAAACACCCCTTCCCTCAAACACTGTGTGAAGGTGTCTGCAAAGACCTCCGGCCTAGCCGCAATAGCCGCTTTGAGTGCCTTGTTTGGGACTCCGTCCGGGCCCGGTGCTTTGGCGTCGCCGATTCCCTTGGCTGCCACTGCTATCTCCGCTGTGGATACCTCCAGTCCTGGCTCTAAGTCGTCATGGTGTCTTCTTGTCTCCACGGTTGGGTGCCTGGGAAACAGCGTTTCCACTATTGTGCCAAGGATGGCTGGGCAAGTGACTCTGGGTGTCCACTGGCTTCTGATCTTTTTCATGACTACCCTGTATGCTGTGCCCCAGGGGTTTATGTCAGAATCTTCGCAGATAGCCTTGAAACATTTGGTCTTGGTGTTCTTTATGAGCGCTTTAAGGTTCTTCTTCGCGGCCCTGAGAGCTTCCTGTTTGGCTTCGAAGTCCGGGCGACCTCTCGCTCGCTGGCATAGCCTTCTACTCCGCAGGCACGTCTTCCTGAGCTGGTTGATCTCCTCCGTCCACCAGTAGCATGGGGCTACCTTGCGGCTAGGTCTTCTTCTGGGCATGGCGGCATCGCAGGCTGATGATAGGTTCACTGAGAGTTGGCTTACCATTTGCTCTGCTTGTCCTGTACTCCAGTTAGCCAGATGCATCATCTGTGATAGGGCAGCCGGATCGAGGCAATCCCCCTTCCATTTTGGGCCTGTCAGCTTGGGTGGCCCCTGGGTTCTCCTCTTGTTGTACACCTGGAAGTGAATCGCCTGGTGATCGCTAAACGTGAACTCCCTACCGACTTCCCAAGCAGTGTGGCTGATTAGGGAGCTGCTAAGGAGTGTCACGTCTATGATTGATCCCCTACCTGCTCTGGAGAAGGTCGATTCTTTTCCGTCGTTGGCTACGCACAGGTTCAAGGTAGCAATCATCTCCAAGAGACAGGTTCCTCTGGGTCTGGTTTCCCTGCTGCCCCACTCGACCGCCCAGGCATTAAAATCGCCGGCTATGATTAGTGGGGCCCGTCCTCTCGCATCCTCCGTTATCTCGTCAATCATTGACCTGAACTTCTCTATTTCCCAGCTGGGTGGGGCGTAACAGCTGTAAACGGTTGTGCCATTTATCTTGGCCCTGGCGAATCCGTCGTGTTCAGAGTTGCACTCTCTTGGGATGATCCTGGGGGACCATAGTGCCGCTCCTCTGCACCTACTTCTGACTAGGCCAGATCCGAGCTTTCTTCTGAAAGGGTCCGAGATAATGGCTACGTCCGTCTCCCGCTGTCTTAGCGTCTGCTCCAAGAGGGCATGAGCCGTTTCACAGTGATTCAGATTGATCTGAGTGAACTTCATGATGAGAGCCGTTGAGCTAGCGCACTCTTGAACCGGGGGCACCTTCCGCTACCAGCAATGTGCTTCGCGTCCTCCTTTGAGCCCTTGCAGAGCATGCACAGGGGATCTCGGTTGCAGCTTCTAGCCTTGTGGCCTTTTTCTCCACACCTTCTGCATAGGTCAGATCTATCCACCTCGCTCACGCACTGCTTTGCCAAGTGTCCAAATTCCAGGCATTTGAAACACTTGGTTACTGGCACTATCTCTTTCAGTCGACAGTTGACCCAGCCAACCTTCAGCTTCCCGACTTTGAGCGCCTTGCTTGCGCACTCCACGGGCAACTTTACGTAGGCTGTTTGAGTGCCTCCAAACGCCTTTCGGAGCCTGATGCTCTCCAGGGTTATATCGTAGCCCTCCCACCGGCTGTTGATGGCGTCGCGGATGTCCTCTGCCGTAGTAACCTCGTCGAGGTCCCTGCACTCGATCTCAACTCGATGCGACATGGCCCGCACCGTTGCCTTCTCTCCTAAGAATTTTCCAATTTGGGTCCGCAGAGCCGAGGTGTCCTCGCTGGATTTGCTGAGCTGTAGCAGTAGCTCGCCATTCTGCGTCCTCCTTATCTTCTCCACAACTTGGCCCAAATCCTTCAAGCTCTCATCCGTTTTAACACTGCGCAGGATATCAGCATAACTGTTGTCACCGCTTACCGTTATGATGATGGCATCCTGGCGTGGACGCCCTTTTATCCGTCCTGGATTCGCCCGGCTCTTTGGTATAGGCTTACTCTGCCTCTTTTTTCCTACCACCTTCCAGTTCTCTTCCCTCACCGGGGTGGCGGTGCTCTGGGCAGTGCTAAGTCCCGTCACGCTAGTACATGGACTGTCCATGGTCTGGACCACTGCATTTGCTCTAGCAGCCGCCTTGCTTCTTTTCGGCTTTGGCGTCCTTACCTCAGCCTCCGGTCTCCTCTTCTGCTCGACCATCGTGCGGAATATCGGCGACGTCTGAGACTCCTTGTTCATGCGTATGACCGATTTTGCCTTTTCGTCGTGCAGCTGGATGGCTGCCAACTCATAGAGAGCTCTTATACTCTCTATGGCGTCTCGCATTGGTTGGTGGATCGATCTTCGCGAGCCTCCATTCTCCTCCAGCATATAAACCAGCTCCGCGATCTTGGCTCCCAAGTCACAGAGTGCCGTGTTGGGGTCTCCATTTTTGGCCTCTCGGGCCTCCGCCTTTGCTGGTGCTGTCCGGGTGTTGATCTCCGCTCTAATAGTTTTACTCATTGGTGATCTCGCTATCGTATTGCTCCTTGCAAAGGGGTTGCCTACCTGGGTAGGCGTAAGCTCCTTTCTTCCATCCGCAAAATTGTTCATTTCTTTCATATTCATAGTTGGGTCCCAACTCCTATCCGTTATCCGCAATCGTAGCACAGTCGCGTTGGTGTGATCTCATGGTTATCTATGCAAGCAGGGAGGCCATGCAAGGGTTGACATCTGCCCTTATGGGGTCAGATATTCAGAGCCAGATCCGCGTTGGTCAGGAATGTAACATCTGAGCCTGTGCTGCTAACTTAATAGCGACGAGTTACGGAGCGTTATAGAAGATTTGCCACTTTTTAACGGGACGGGGGCGGCAACTGCATTAGCCTAACAGCCATTTCAGCAGGATATCACTCCGCTTACTGAGGTGAGAGAATACAGTTACCGTCAGCCCTGGGGTCGTCTGCTTCATATCGTAAGTCCAGTGGTCACTCCTAAGGCTTACTGGGCTCGGCCTTAGTCGCCTTCTCGCATTAGTTAGAAGCTACACGGTTGTGTATCGTCTGTCCGGAGGATACCTGGCGTCTCGCCGGAGGCTGCGAGCTGCTTTGACTGCTCGGAAAGGAATTGACCTGGCCATTACCAAGTTAATGACGATCAGGGACGTTCCACCCCCGAGGGGGCACCTCTCCAAACAGCCACATCCTCGTGACCTTTTAGTCGCCTTATACGACAAGCAGGTCAGACTGTGGTGGTATTCTTATACCGCTCACCACACGGTGTGTGTGTGTGTGTGTGTACGTGTGTGTGAAAATTGTACTTATGTGGCGCGTTGTTGTTTTTTTTTTTTTTTGTATATAAATAAGATCAGAGACTGACTGACTACGGAACCTTTTAGATATTTGTGAATAATTGTTTTTTTTTTTATCCAAAAATTTCAAATACTTTTTAGGAATCAAAAAAAAAAAAAAAATAATATTCTGCTAATTTTTGTTTCATAATGCTTAAGTCGGTTATCTTTAAATGTTTTTGTTTTGTTAAGAAAAACTCTCACAAGCTTGATAATAACTCATTACACTAAACTACAAAATTTTAAGTCTGGCAAAAAAAAATATCAAAAAAATTTTTTTTTTTTTTTACTAAAGTAAAATAATCTCAACTGTGATTAAAAATGGAAGCCAAAAAATGAAAAAAAAAAACGTTCACAAAAATAATCTTAAAGCTGAACAAAATATTTTTTATATATGCATAAAAAAATGTATGACATTATTTTTTATGATTAAAATTTATATAAAAAAAAAAATAATTTTAAAATTTTTCGTTTTTTTTTTTTTTGTAAAAAATTTGATCCCTTATAAAAATGGTAAGTTCTTTCGAGAGACCCCAAACCGGATGTGGTGTGTTTTAATTATCACAATTTTATTTGAGAATGAACTAAAATTGAATTTTTATGTGAGTGAAGAACGAAAGTCTTTAAATATTTTGATTCCGATAATTTTGAGTATTTCTTTTTTTTTAGATGCCTCCGAATGAGTTGCTGGCACCAAAGGAAACGATATAGGTCTGTCTGTTTGTGTGATAATTAAGCCTTTTTTTCCTTGGAATATTAAGCCAGCCGGCAAATCGGTTTTGGCCATATCCCCGGCATTTGTTGAATAATCTCCCTCTAATCGAATGCTAGGAATATTTATATAGGGCTTTATAAGTATGCCAAGTTTCACCTGGATCAAGGTACTATATCATATATCGGCTTTGGGGAGATCTCTTATATTCAATGGCCTACGTCTTTCAACTTCGCCTCTGGGATTAGACAGGGATCAAACTAGCAAATGTCCAAATAAAACCGATTCAGATTTTGATACCTCAAGAATGGACCACTCAATTTAAGTGAAATTTGACGACTGAAATACTCTCTTTATGTCTTGAATTTCAACTCTATCCTACCACTAAATCATTTGGTTTTGTAAATACCTCATATATGGCTTGGGAGACAACCTTGTACTTCATTGACCCATCTCAACCAAAAAAAAAAAAACATAAGGATATACCAGAATTCACCACGGTCGAATCAGCTTATCAAAGTTTACCCTGGAGTATCTCTAGAGTTTCTTGATATATCTCTATCAATTTACATATAAGATTACTTACTAAAAGGCAAATATGCACACCAAGTTTAAGCTTAATCGTCTTACTTAAGCATATAGTTCTCTTGGGAGTTACTTACGATCGGCTTCGCTTGACAGAAGACAAGCTGTACTTTTTTAACCCAAGGAATTGGCAACTCTGAAGACCTTGACAAAAAGTTATCGATCGACTTGGCTAGAGAGAAGAGAAACTGTACATTTTTGAAGCCGATAAAGATAGAAAGAAGCCCAGGAAAAGACCTTAGGTTGTTTAGGTAAAGAGTTATCGATAACCTTACGAGGAAAGACAAGCAGCTTGGTTTGCTTAGACAAAGACATTATCGATCGACTTAGCTAGAGTGACTGTACTTTTTTTTCAATCCGTTATATAAATTTAGTATTTCTTGACCCAACTCTTCAGACTGAGGTAAATATGTCTACCAAGTTTCATTTGAATCAAACTACTCTATTATTTGGTTACCTCGTCTATTTTATAAGATTTTAATTGCTTCATTATAATGTGAAAGTAAAACCTCTTATTGAAAGCTACACCCTTTTTATTTCTCTGGAAATTTTCTTCATTATTCATTATGAATTATTTGCTAAAGCCCTTGGGATTTTTTTTTTTTGTTTTTCATTCTTTCATTTTGTTTTCATTCTTTTCACTAAATGCCTCTTCATTTTGTTTGCTACAGTTTCTTTGGTCCAACAAGATGAATAACTTTTCAAATGCTTTTCCTGAAAAATCCCTTTCTTTATTGCACTTCTCTGGACTTGACAAGAATTTCTCCGAATCGCAAAATTTCACTTTGCCTTGATTTGCCTTTTAATTGTTCTGCGTTGTTTTTTTTCATTATAATTTTGCCTCGTCCATCTCGATTTCATTGTAAGTTTTGCCTTGCCTTTGATTTGATTCCTTAATTGTTTGAGCATTATTTCTTTTAGTTTTTTGTAAGAACTTTGAAATTGTTATCATTTGTTTGAAATTTCTGGGAAAAATATTTAAAGCTGAAAATTCTTGGAAATCTTACGAAGATTTTTTGAAATTTTCTGGGTTTCTTTTTTTCCCAATTTGATCGGATTATAAGTGCTTCCTAATTTATCCTGATTCCTTGAGGTCTGAGAACAGTTCCAAGTGACACTTTCTCTTTGATCTATTAAAATTTGAAATTCTTTTTTTTTCCATTTTCCTGACAAATTTTATCTATTTTCTAGACTGATTTAACCCATTTTCTTATCTACTTTGCTGTCAGATTTTATTTTTAAACATTTTTCTTTTTTTTATTTATTTTGGACAAAATTTCTTGACTTTGTTTTAGCCCGCCCCCCCGTTTGCCTTGCTTCCTCTTTGGAACTAGCAATTATTTATTTATGAAAAACTTTGGCAAGTTTGGTTTGAATGAATGAACTCTTAAGTTGACCTCAAAGTTTCGGTTACAATTTTGGTTTCGATTGCGATAAGGAAAAACAAAAAAACTCAAATCAAATAGAGAAAAAAAAAGTTTCTTAATTTGTTTTATTTTTTGTCAATGACAACTCGAGGCTAAATTGGCTTTAAGGGTTTCTTGAACTGTGACCCCCCGCCCCCCAGGATACCTCTTTTTTTTGGAAGTTGCAAATCAAATTAGGATTAACACATCAAGTGGAGACTCTTTCCTTTTTAGTTAGTTTTGGGGCGAAAAGTAACGCACGATTGCCCCGGCCCAGGTTGTCAAGTACATGAGGCCACCAAATGGATTTGACCGACGTGCCAAGGCAAATGGGGCCAAGTCATGTAATTGGATCAATTTCAATGACCACTGAAAGAAACTAAAAAAAAAAATGGAAACGAAATACACAAAAATTGAACGACCCACACGTCGTATGAGTTATGAAAAGTGTGAGGTGAGCCGGGCTAACTGAGAGCTTCTGTTTCTGTTTACATTGACTAATTGAGTGTGTGACCCAAAACGAACCCACAAATCGTCGACTCAACCCATATGAGAATGTGTTCCATTTCATCACGTGCTCAAAATTAAAACCTCCCCCTTGCCTACCCTCTTCGCCTCAACCATTCCTGACCTACCCTGGCCTGGCTTCGTTTGACTTGGCTTGGCTTGGCTAGGGCCCGCATGCAGCTAATTGCATAAACATCAACACAACATCCCTTTCACTCATTATCACCCCCGCCCCCCCATTGCACCGCGCTGCCGGGCTATCGAAATTGCAAGGGGCCTATTGGGCCCGAAGTCAATTAACACCCTTGAAACTTTGCCCTCACACACACACACACACACACACATGCATACGCCATTGACTACCCTATGTATGGAAATCCCTGCCACCCTTTGACCCTACGCCCCGACTGAGTTTAACTATTTTTGGACTTACCCCCACTAGATTCTTTTTTTTTTACCTTACCAAAGAACAAGTTTCCCCGAAGCAGGCTCAATCGGTTCCAAAGAGGATTCCACGGAATTTTCAAGTCCCTTCGGATTCTTTGAATATTTTGTTGAGATTCTTAAGAGATTCCTAGGAAATTTTTAGAATGAAACTTTCAAAGTGTTAAGGATAAAAATTTCCACCTAGGGGTAATTTGATTCGACCATTCCGAGAACAATTGCCACCTTCCAACTATTTCATAAAAAAAAATTATGCTGAAAATAAATTGTGAAATGATCTCAAGCTAATTTTTGCTGGAGGAGCACCAATACTTTTTTTTTAATTTCCAATTTTATTTTTCCTTAAAAATTTATAGAAAAATTTTGAAAAGTTTTGGGGTAAGCTTTCACTTTTCAAAATAAAAGTTCTGAAATGTTTTTAGAGACCGATTTTCTTCATTAGTCCTAGTGGTTTCAGGGGACATTTCCACCCTTATTATATACTATTTATTAAATTTTTATTTATAACCGGAAATATTGCAAGCTTACACAAGTTGGTAGTGAATATTTCCACTCCTTGAGGAATAAAGAAATGAGAGAAATTGGTAGTTTTTCACTTGATAAATTGAAGAGGTTCTTCATAAAATTTCAGGGTAAATTGTCACCATTATAAATATTTATTTTTTTACCAGAAATATCGTAAGCTTACACAAGTTGATAGTGAATATTTCCACTCATTGAGGAATATAGAAATTAGGGAGCCCAGGTATTTTTTCAAGTCTTTTTTAGCTGATAAATTGAAGAGGTGCTTTTTAAAATTTTAGGGGAAATTGCCACATATTCAGAATGCTTTAATTTATTACCAAATTTCCACCTCAAAAAGTAGAGTGGAACTAGTTCGTTATAATCAGTTCAGCCGTCGAATTCAGCATGTTTATTCTTATGCCTGAGTGTGAGTGTGGCATCAAATGAGCTTTTAATTATTTTTTCATATGCCAGGGACTCTCGGCAATATGAGAACAGACCCCTCCCCCCCATACCCAACCTTACACCCATTCGGGCCACAACACTACATAATTTTAGTCAGTTGACTGCTCACATACGAAGATGGCGAAACTGATGCTTTCAGCTTTCAGTCCTTCTCGCACTTCGGGCATATTCTGGGTGGATTGCCACACTTTTGGTTATTTCAGTTTGAGTTTCTCGCACTTTTTTAGTCGTTCGGCATGCAAGTCACGCAAAGTGAAATTAATTAGCCTTGTTGCCATTTTGGCAGCCATAGATTCGTATCTATCATCTGTATCTGCCATAGACTCGAGTATTTTTGTGTATTTTGTTTTGTGTGCCTTTGGAGAGGGCCAGAAATTTATTAGACCCTCTTTTTTGGCAAAGGAATTTAATTAGGCCTTTTGTTTTATTCACATAGTTTTAGGCTAACTGGGCGATCATTTGCTGGGGTCTCAACAAAAGAAATCTTTCATTATCATGTTCATAAATTATAAACTGTGAGTGAATTATGTGATAATTGGAGCAGATTTATATTCTCAGAAAGTTGATTATTTATGATAATATTTATGGAGAGCATAAAAAGTTGCTTGGACTTGCCAAACAATGTTTGGGATTCCCAATCAGTTTTACATTGTTAAAAATACAAGGAAAATTTGGGGACTTGCAGAATTCCTTTAAGAGAAGAGGAAAGATGGTAATATAATTTCCTTTTGGGTTCCAGATATATAGATATATAATAGCTATTTAAACTGAACTGGAAGCCAACAAGAAACGAAGGAATTCAGATAGACGAATGGGGAAAATCTCGGCGTCTTTTTGTCTTGAGAATCTCAGAATTAAATAGATCTAAGCAGTCTCGAATCTCAGTGAAGAGTAAAGAGACTTGGGTAGAACTTGGATTGACAAATGGGGAAAGTTTTTAGAGCCTCAAAAGTCCTCTAGCTGAGCTCAGCCGGAAGTTGGGAGATACTGGAAAAATTTGAGGAAAACTCAACTAAAAAACTTGACCAGAAAATAGAAGAAATAAGGATAAATCTGGGAAGCCTTAGACTAAGCCAGATATTAATAGGGTCCAAGAGGCTCTCAGGTCTGACAGGAAGCCAAAAGAAATTGTAAGAACTTGAGGCAAACTCAAGCAACCAAACACTTCTCACTAGTCTAGTGAATTTCAAACTTCAAATTCTTTGATCAAAAGCCCTTTCAAATATGTCTTTCTAGAGATAAAAACAATTTCTTATTCACTTTAGAAAACTAAATTGTACAAACTCAAAGTGTCACGACTTGTTCATCGATTTAATTTGAGCAAGTTTAAAGGCAAAGTTAAACACTTTTTTTTTTTGTTGTTTTTCTTTGTACTCACTTTTCATTTTTCTTCTTTCTGGCATCCACTTTCGGTTTCTTTGGTTTGGGCGAGAGAATATTTCAAAACGCAATTCCATGAAGCCAGAATATTTTTCATTTCCTTTCAAGTTCGACCCACACCGAAAGCCTTTAATTGGTTCAACAAAGTTGCCAACCACTGAAAAGATAATAAAGGAGAAAAAAATGTAACAAAATCGACAATTAATAAAGCAAAGGTCTTAAGTTATCTAGATTTTGTGCTCAAGACCTTGAAAAGGTTCAAGTTCAATAAAGATTGAATTATTCGAGTGATGAGTGGAAATGATTTGAGTTATTCGAGTCTTTTAATCAAATATTTAAGGGAGCCCATTAAAAGTGAGGTTAAGTTGAGGCCATTTGCCTCATCAGTCGGTCAATGGGAGCCACAAAACTGTCAGACCAAAAAAGCCACGAAACTAGCCAACCTATGCAAAAGGACATTCCCTCTCATAATAAAGGCCGAGGCTGTTGACTTCCTCCCAAAAAAAAGAAGAAAAAAAAAAAAACAATTTCACTTCCTCTTTTGTCAAATTGTCACAATTGTCTGGCTGGACCAGCCGAGTTGTTTTGGCCTATTTTTTGGCCTGCCATTTAATCTTTTCTTCTTTTAATTGCGCCATATCCTTTGGCGCATTTCCTCTTTTCATTTGTTTTTCCTTATTTTTTTGTTGTTATTTTTCTGGTTCAACTAATTTGAAATGGAAAATTAATTGCACAAATTGCCTGCAATTTATTTTTAAGGACAAATCGTTTTTCCCTTTTTTTTCGGTCACTTGGAATATCATTTAAATAGTCAATTGATGTTCTCCATTTGTGAAAATGGGACACTCCTCCGAATTCTAATTAAGACTTTTTGAAAAATTTCTTGAGGTTGTCTTAATTAATTATTTTCATCGAACTATTTGCATTTCATTTAAATTAATTTTCAGTTTTTAGAAAATTATCAATTCAAATTTTCTTCAAAAGGTTGGAAATTTAGAAGAAATATTCTAAGATCTTTTATAAGGCTTCCAGGTTAATTATGGATCTACCAATTTGGAGGCATTTAGGTGGCTTCAAATTTATAAAAATTACTATCGGATCTTTGTTAGAGTCCTTGGTGTATTCAAGTCTAACAAGTCGTTTAGTATTTGTCCAGTCATTAATTCATAAGCGATTCTTGCTGTGTTTTTTGGAAGATACCTTTAAAAGGAATAATCGGAGGTTTTCTAATGGACTCTTTGGAATGCTTCATATCTGAGTTAGTGAATTTTGGTAGATCTACAAGTGTTTCAGATATCTACAAGAACTCAGATATGAAACATTCCAAAGAGTCTCCAATTTATTTAGGAATCCTCCGATTGTTCTGTTTAAAAGAATTTGAATTTGATAGATCTACAAGTTATTCAGATATCTAAAAGATATAGGAAAGCGTGAATTTATCTATCTTCCCATCCGATCTCCAATATCAATGGGGGATACCGGTCCTAAGATTTTATGCTTCATATCTGAGTTAGTGAATTTTGATAGATCAAAATTTTGGTGTAGAGCGAATTTATCTATCTTCCCATCTGAACTCTAATACCAATGGGGGATACCTGAACTAAGATTTTACCCATAAAATTTATATAATTCTCTGTCCAAGGTACAAATAGCTTTGATATTAATTTCAATGGAGGCAACTGTACCACCTTAGTGGTGGCTTATTTTATCCCACAGACTTAAGCTTATATTTAAATTAATTATTTAAGGTGTACTTAGACTTTTATATATAGTTCAAAGGAACCAAGTAAAAGCTTAAGTTTTTCCAAAAATTGACTAACTAGAGGTTAGTCTTGGGTCTTAGTACCAAATGGTTTTAGCCAGGTATAGTACCCTATATGGAATGTGTGAGATACTTTTTAAGCTTTTGGTAAGCTTAACGAATTTATCAAGACTTTTTTAGCTTATTTGATTCTTTCAAATATTTTCCGTTAAACTTGAATTAACTTTCAAGATAAGCTTAGTTGGAGCTTTGGTTTATGCATCGAATCTTTTCAAAAGTATCTCAGATAAAAACCGTAAAGAGAAAGCTCGTCAAAGCTGACGACTGCAAACACAAACCAGTCTCAAAAAGTTTGTCGAAAAAGCTGCCTGAAAAAAGGTAAGAAAAGCTTTGCAATTTTAAGCCAAGTGAAAAGCTTCTGGCTCTTTAAATTATTTAAGTCTGTTAGTCAAATAAAAATGGGCAAAAAAAAATTATGAAAAATTATTTGGAAAAAGCAAAAAAAAATATTTAAATTTTCTAAAAAAAAAATATTTATGGCAAAATTTCCGCCATAATTTGAGGCCTACTTTTCTATGAAATTTATGGCAGCCTTTCTAGCCATAAATTCATGGCTTAAGATATAATATTTTTGACCATAAAATCAGGGGGAAATTTTTGCAAGATTACCATAAAAATTTGAGCTTAAAATTTTCGATGTTTTTGGCCAAAGCCAGAAAGTCCGAAAAGATTTGAAAAACTTTCAAATTGTTTTCAATATTGAAACAAGTCGATTCAACCTGTTAATTAACATTTGATTGAAAGCAAAAGCTTAAAAAATGTTAACTGCCCACATTGAAGCTGTTGGACCAAGGACAGCAGCTCCTTTTTGAAATTTCCAGAACCAAAAATGATAGAGAAAATTTCGATTTGAAAATTTTCCCAAAGAATTTCATAGAAAATTCCACTCAAAATATTTTCAAAACTCTTTCAAAAACCTTTTGAGTCTTTTTGAGATGTTTTCAAAAAATAATTTGTGAAAACTGTGGAAAAATCAGTTTTCAAATACTTTTTGGTTGCTTAGAAGTGTTTTTCCAACTCTCAGAAACGTTTTCCAAAATGTTCTGATTCATTTAGCCAAGTTGGCTCTTAATTTTTTTTTTTTTTTGACCTTTTCCACAAGTTTTCCAATATATTTCGAAATATTTTCCAAATAAATTTGAGTCCTTCACTTTTTAATTTCAATTTTATTACTTTTCCAGAACTTTCCAAATTTTCGAAAAATATTTTTCAACTTTTTTCCCCTCTAAAAAATTTTTAGAACCTTTTTAAGTATTTTTCGAAAAGATTCAAATGATTTCTGAAGAGTTTTCACAACCGTTTCGAACCTTTTTGAACTCTTTTTCAAATTGTATTTTTTTCCTGCAAACTTTGCCTACCAAATTAAATGTTTTCCTCATTATTTTTATTGCCTTTCAAATTTTCTCTGGAAATCCTTAAAAATCTTTCTCACACCTTTTCCAAATGGAAATATTTAATTTTTCACAAACTTCTCGAGCTTTTCTTATTTTCAAATATCTTTACCCAAAATCTCCAAAAGATTTGTCAATATTTTTCTCAAATTATTTTTATAAATTTGTCTGCAGCTCCTTAAAATTTTTGCAATATTTTTTTCCAACCTTTTCGAGGCGCTTTTAAATCTTTTCAAATCTTTTTTCACACATTTCTCTCCGAAAGACTTGTCAATATTTTTTTCACATCATTTTAAAAATTTTGTTGGCAGCTTCTTTAATTTTTTTCGTAATCTTTTTCAAACTTCTTTAAGTTGCTTTCAAATCAATCCTAGTCATTTCTCACTTTTTCTCAAAACGAATTATTTTCTTTTGCGAAGCCCTTTTCCTCTTTCCTTCTAAGTTAGACTATTTTTATTCATTAATTTTTTTTTAACCATTTGAAACTCTTTACCAAATTCTAACAGATTTATATCTTTATATTTTCATATATTTTTTTTGACATAATTTTCTTGCCATATCTTTCCCCAAAGACTTTGTTGGTAGCTCTGCCAGATTACTTCAAGCTTTCTTTTTTTCTCGATAATTTTTCCAATTGTCTTTCAAATTTTTTTTTCCTAAGAGTTAATATTTTTTAAGCTTTGACCAAAACGCTTCTGATTTTCTTCAGGGTTTTTAAACCCCCCAAAAAATCCCCCTGAAACCTTCACCAAATCTATACCTTTTCTAGTCCATTCTATTTCACAAGTTTCTGAAACCTTTTTTTTTTGAAGCTCTGCCAAATTTTTACAAGTTATTTTTCAGGCTTTTTTAAGCTTCTTCAAGTTTTTTTCACAGGTTTTTAAAACCTTTTTAAAAGTCTCTTCTGAGGTTTTCATTTCCAACTTGACTAAGAGTTCCTCTTCTTTTTCAGTCTCTTAGAATATTTCCAAAAATCTTTAGATGCCCCTTTAAATTATTTAAAGGAATATTTTGTTTTAATCCTCTTTCTGGAGTCGAAGGTATTTAATCATTTTATTCAAGGCTTTGTTCAATATAATTTTCATTATATTGAATTCATAGGACTTGCAGCTTTCTGCCTAGTTACTTTACTAATCCTTAATTAATTCATCAATCCTTTTGGCCATTGTCTTGCTTTTGAGGCATTTGAGTCGTTTGGTGGGATTCGCTCAATTCGCTCAAGTCCAGCCAAAATGGGAAAATCTTCGATAGCTGCAATTTCAGCCTCATATTCCTTAATTAATGACGCACTTGCAGCTACTCAAATACTCATCAAAATTTTGGCCAATTTGCTTGGCCAATTTTAATCAGCTTGTTTCGCCCAGCAAACCATCAGCCATCAACTATCAACAAGAAGCTAACAAGCAGTAACTGGCAGCCAGCAACGTGCAACCACCTGTCAAATTGTTTTGAGCGCTCTATTCATGGCGCTTATCTTTTGGGCCAGACAATTGGTTATTTTGGTTTTTCATTGAAGGAAAAGGCTTGAAGCCTGACAGAATGCAGAATGGAGAATGCCGTTCCATCTGAATGGGTAAATCGAAATAATCGCCAAGAAGATGTATTCATAAATTATCTGGCCGTGCAGATGCCAGCTTTCCCCCTGCCAGTCTATTTTGGGTTATTTGGTTATTTACCTGACGGCTGGCCTTGCCAGGGCCAGAACAACAGCTAAGGATGTTTTGTTTCCTTTCTACTATGTCATTGATTTGGTCAGCTGCCAATTTGTTAATCATTTTCCAGTTGCTATTGTTGTTGTTGTTGTTCCTGTTGCTGTTTTCATTTTGGGCTTTGTTCGCTTGGCCATGCAAAATGTATTCATTTTTCGCTGTGGCATTGCGGTATGAGCCAGGCTGTAATTATTTCGCGAGTTTGCTCAAATTTCACAAATCCCCTCAAAATCCCCAAAGATAACTTACATTCATCAGTCCCCAGCACCCAGCGCCCAGCCCCACCCCCTACCCTGCCTGGCCCATACCTGAGCAGATAATCAGGCTGTAATGATGTTGGCCCGGTTGCCATCGACTTGGTCATTTCCTCATAGATGTTTTTTTTTTTATCACATAAAAAATGAAATACTCTCGTTTTGAGACATTGAAAAATGGCAAATTTTAATTAAGATTTTCTCAAAAAAAATTTTTCACTTCTTTCTCCTTTTGACCACGTTTAAAGCTATGCAAAAATTCACTTTAATAAAAATAAAATAAAAATAAAATAAAAGCTTTGAGTTGGCCTTTGTTAAGTTGGTTCTTTATTTTCTGCCAGTTACCTGGCCCAAGGATGCTCCCGACTGAGCCTCAAATATTCCAACCTGGCAATACTCTTTTTTTTTTTTTTGTAGGCAATTTTTTTTTCAATTTGTCATTTGTTGAAATAAAGCCAATTTTCAGTTGGCCTAATGGCCCGGCCATTTGCGCCTGAAGCAGGAAGCATACCAGTGTGAAAACAACAACAACAACAAAACTAACAAAAAAGTGCGTAATTGGCTTGGTAAGCCTGATTTGGCCACGCCCCATGAAAAAAAAAGAAAGAAAGAAGAAAATCCAATAAAATTTTCCAAATTAACCAGAAAAAAAAGAGTAACTCCACTCGCTGAGTGGACCACCCCCCCACCACACCCCATCCCAACGCATTTATGTTTTGAGTGCTGTTTTGTCTGTGGGTTTTTTTTTGTGCAAGGCGGAAGTCTTCGACTTGGTTACACAAATGTATCCGTATCTTGATGGCCACAGGCTGTTGCGTTTTCAAATTGTCTTGACCAGAAACGCATGTTCAGTTAAATCAACTCGAAATGGTTGTACCTCCAAGGGTGCAACAAAAGAGAAAAGATAAATAAAATAAAATAAATAAAAAAACCTTTTTTAAATTGGCACAAATCTGAAATGCATTTTTCCAAGAAAATCTTCTTACATGCTTTTCTTTTTTTTCTTTTCTCTTTTTACCTTTTTATAGATACTTTTTTTTTCTTAAGAAAAGATTTTTTTTCTGGCCTTGTTGGCCTTCTTCAGTTGCTTTCACAAAGTATTTGCACATTTTTATAATAATGTATCTTTGGGATATGTGATATCAAATTATCTGGCATTTTCTAGTAAATTTTTAGAAATATTTAAGAATTTAATTGGAAATAGTTTGAGCATAATTTTAATGCTCCAAGGTTTTCCATTTCACCTTTCACGCTTTTTTCACTTTAGAAAATGTGGCTGAAGCTTTAATCAAAGGGAAAATATATAAAAAAAAAATTTTAAGGATATATTTCAAACCACCAAATTCTTCCAATAAATATTGCATTGGCTTACTTTAAGATACATTTTAGTTCTTGAGACTTGTCAAATAATTCATACAGTTCTTTGTAATCTTCTTGCTAAAAAAGTATCTTCAAGATGTGTTCTAAAAGATATGTATCTTGAGTATATTTCATAAGATAAATTTCAAGAGATATTTGAAGCACTCAAGAGATATTTCCTAGGCTTACTTTGAGATACCAAGCTTGCCAATTTCTCAAGGCAAGCCTTTTAAATATTTTTTCCATAAAAGTAGCTTTAAGATATGCGATATTTATCTGTGAAGGCATATTCAGTCACACAGATATTTTCTAGGCTTCCATTGAGATACTTTTAAGATGGTAGCTCTTGCCAGTTATTCTTCCTAGTCATTTCCTATGGTTTTGCTATAAAAGTATCTTTGAGATACGCGCTAAATGAGTATATTTCATAAGATAAATTTCAAGTGATATTTGATGGTTTAATCAGAAGCACTCAAGAGATATTTCCTAGGCTTACTTTGAGATACATTTAAGGTACACAGACTTGCCAATTATTTTTCATAATTTGAAAAAATAATTTTGCTATGAAATTATCTTTTAGATACGCTCTCTTGAATACATTCTAAGATATGTTTCAAGAAATATTTAACGGATTACTCAATAGCAATCAAAAGATATTTTCTAGGCTCACTCAAAGATACATTTTACCTCCGCAGTCTTTTCAATTATTCTTCTTCTTTTTGCCCAATAATTTGCAGCTTGAAAAAAAAATTGAGCTTTTAAATAAACATAAGCATTTTGTGTGCCCGAATAAAACAAACTTTATTAAATTTTCAAATGAAAAAAAAATAAAAATAAATTCAAGTCGCTTGGTCAATATCACAATTGGATATGGTCAACAAGTGTCTGCATTGAGTGCTCATAACGCTTGACTAGTTGCAGATGCATCACACTCTTACAGATATATAAATATATATGGATATATCTATATATATATATATGTATGCATATATGTATATATATATGTATCTTTCCACTAATGGCTGAGAGTGTTGATGCTTAAACTGGTTACTGCTGGGTATCATTTTCATTCCTCTTCTACTGGTGTTATCTTTGCTGTTGTTGCTATCCAAGTTTTTCCTTCACCACTCAGTTAATTAGTGAGCTTCTCTTTCTGTCTGTGTGTGTGTGTGTATTTTTCCCAAGTTGAGAATTTTTCGCCCAAGTCGAAAACTCTGAAACCAAACCAAGCAAACTCAATGCAATTGCAGTATTTGAGTGGCTGTAATGAGCTTGCTATCAAATGTATATCTCTGAGCATATCACTGACATCATCATCATTATCAACGGCGGAGGCATCAACATACCCATCAAACTGACAACCGAACCGTTGCCTCTGGATTGCCCGACTCTCTCTCCGCCTCCGCCCGCGCCTTCGATTGTGCCAGTGTTTTCCATTCAGTTGGACGAGTTTGTTTTTGGTTTTGATTTCATTGTAGTCGCTCGGGCTCTTTCTCTAACTTTCCGCCAACCACCCAGCTATTTGTAACATTTTTCCATATTCATCGGTTTTCTATGCTTCATTTGCATTATGTGTCAGTCAGCCAGTCAGTCAGCTAGTCAGTCAGTCAGCCAGTCAGCTAGTCAGTCATTCAGCCCTCAACGCTCTGGGTCTTCCCTATTAATGCATTTTGACATTGTAAAATAAATAAGAGTAAAAATAAATATGAAATGCGAAAAAATATTTCAAAAAATTCCTGTTAAATTGTTGGCAAAATGTTTTGCTTTTGATTTTGTACAAAAAAAAAATAGTTTTTATTTTTTCTTTACTCAATTAAGAACATTTCCATTGCCTTAAATTGGCTGGAAAATTTGTTAGATTTTTTTTAAATTAATATTTTTTTTTATTTTTCCTTTCATTCGTCATGACAACAAGAAGTGTTTTGTTTTGTTTGGTTTCGAGGCCATTGAGTTTCATAATTAGCTTAAATGCTTCAGGCATGTCGGTGTAAGTAGTATGAAAATTTATGAAGAACCCAAGTACCTGAAAATTTTCCAGCTTGAACAATTTTGTAACCTCTTGACTTATGGGTTCATTTCATAACAAAGAACAGTGGAACAAACTTGCATTGGAGGTAATCAAAATTTGGGGTTTTAGAAGAGTTAGGGATATATAATTCTACGTGTTTGATCTATTATCTTAAACTAATGGAAGTGGAGGTATTCCAAAGATATATTTGGATTTTTTTGATCAAGCTGAAACTTGTTGTAGATCTACGCCAGACTAAGACAGTGAGAGGTCGGAGGTTTCCCTAAAATAGATTTTCCTATATATATGACAACTATAAGATAAAATCGTTTGATATAGGTAAATCTAGGTCTACACATATAAGTATTTTTAAGCACCAAAGCTGCTAGAGATATATAGATTCATAAATGCTCAAGATATTCCCAAGAGAACAATATGTTAAAGTAGTCATACGAAGATAAAACTTGGCATATATGTATTCCTCTAATTGAGTAATCTTAGTATGAAAATTGTTAGGAATTCTGCAGATATGATACTCCCAATTAACCAAGTAGAAACTTGATATACAAAAGCATTTCTATGCAAATAATCCAAATATTTTATTTGTATGTCTTTGGTCTATAAGTGTCTGAAATATATCTAAGATATACTCTAAGTTAAAGTGGTCCGATTAAGACAAAACTTGGTAGAGTTGAGTGGTCAAATCTTAAATATATATTCAAGAGTTGGATGAGAGATAGACCAAATAATATTGGACATACACCTACAATGAATTTGGGATTATATAGCAGCTATATGATAGGGTGATTCGGTGAAAGGAACTGGAAGAATCAGTTAGACTTATAGAAGGGTTTGAGAGATCTTCCTACACAAATAAAATAAAACTTTTCAAATTTTTATAAAAAATTCCAAGTCCAAAAAAAAAAATGAATAAAAATCGATTGATATGCAAACAACTTGATACGGTTGACATCATTAAAATTATAATAATTATATTTTAATTGCTAATTTGTTTATTGGTCTCATTAATCAGGCTTGTATTAATTTAATATCAGACAAGAAAAAAAAGAAGAAAACAGAAGAAGAAGCATGTCAATTTTTTATAATTTTTTTTTTTTTTTTTTTTTAGCAAAAAGTGGAAGAGTGAGAGAAAGAGAAGAGAAATATGAAATGATTATGGCTTTGAATGAAATATTTATGATGGCTTTCATTTTTTTTCCTATTAATTTACATATATTGAGTCGTTTCTTTTTTTATGAACCATATGCAAAGCCCATTAATTCTGCTTAAAAAATATGGTGAGACAATTTATGAGAAATCAAATAAGACGAAAAAAAAATGTCAAAAAACTTTTCGTCACGTGCTGCCCCCTCAGAATGGTCAGCCAGTTTACCGGTTTGCCACCAAAAACAGCTGTTCAAAATTGAGTCGACATCAAAAAAAAAAAAAAAATTTGTAAACAAAAAAAATTTACTATAAAAAAAAAATTAAATAAAACTAAAAACTCATTCATGGAAACCAGCTCTCTTTGACCGAACCAAACAACAGACCAAATCTTCACTCTCTCTCTCTCACTTGGGCTCTTGCTCTCTGCGCTCTCTCGCTGTCTTTGGGCTTTCTGCTTTGTGCGGTTAAAAGTCTATGACAGCGCCTGCGCGCAGCTCAGACAGTTGACGGCGTTCGTAGTGGAACGTTTGGTCCGTCGCGTTGTTGATCTTACGCCAGATAACTTCTTCTTCTTCTTTTTTTTTTTGCCGTACATTTTTCGTTGCTATATAAAAATATATATTTTTTTTGTTCTGTTGTTGTTGTAAAAAAAAATTCAAATATTTTCCCCGCCCTTTGCGCGGCCCAGAATTAAAGTGTGTATAAGACTATTTGGCCAGGCGGAAATGTCTGACGACATCCTGGGCAATTATAAAAAAATTATAAAAAAAATATATTTTATTTAATTCTATTTTTTTTTCAAGTGTTTTCTCAAAAAAATTGCCTACTTCCGTGTGGCAAATTAAATAAAAACAAAAACAAAAAAATAGAAACAATCAAATCGTATTAAGAAAATTGTCTAAGGCGCTAAAGTTGTTGCTGCTACTGCAAAAAAAAAAAAAAATATCTATATTGTTATTATTTAATATATTATATAGTTTTTGGTTCCGCACTAATAGTTTCCTGACTGCGAAAAAAATAAAAAAAATAAAAAAAATGTATTCGTTAGGCCAGGCTGGGCCGGTTTCATTGAGGCGGCAAGACAAGCTCAAAATTGTTACGAAAGTTGGCGCCGCATGGTCAAATGACGCTGGCTGCCGTTGCATGTGCCACTGGCAACACCATCAATACCAACAACAACAACAACAATTCGACTATTGCCGCCCAGGTTTGGCTAGTCCGGTAAACCGCAGCGGAGCACTTGTCTTGCGGCGGCAGTTGCTCTTGCTCGTTGCCAGTTTGTGTTGTTGTTGTCGTTGTTGTTGTTGTCACGGTAGTCCAAGCTTATTGTTGTTGTGTTAAAGGCATAAATTTAAGTTTTATAGCCATTTAACGGTGGCAAGCAACACAACAGCCGACCGCTGCCGCCTTATTTGCGACAACTCTGAGTGCGTGACCTCTGCCAGAGGAGGGGGCAGTGTGGCGGGATGGCCAACAGATCAAGTCCGTGTTTATCTTGCCAGCCAACTTGACTTCACGAAAGTGAAATTTCACTAGCAAAGCCGACTCTGGCAGCTTTTTTCCTCACTTCACTTCACTTCTCTCTTGTCTTGTCTTTCTTTTCTTTTTCATTTCATTTCTCGTTTCTTTCAACTCAAACAAAATATGAAAAAAAAGTGAAATGCATCAACTTCAGCAGTGCAGCAGCTTTGATGTTTCAAAGGTTAATACAAAAAATAAAGAAAAAAAAAATAATAATAAGAAAAATTTTTTTGTTTATAATAAAACTTACAGCACCACCGCCATTTCCCCCCCGGTTTCCCTCTTACTCAAACTCTACTCAAGTGCTTTGGAAAGTGAAACAAAAAAAAATATTAAAGAAAAAAGTAAATAACAAAAAAAATAAATAAATTTAAAAATGCAGCTTAGAAAATCCAGCAAAACCAACAACAAAATACCAACTATAACAACAATAACAACAAAAGCAGCTCCAACAACAAAAGCAACAGCTAAACAAAAGCTGTGGACTTGTGGCATCATCTTTGTGTTGCCCCTGTTGGTTTCAATCACGGCCGCCAAGCCAGCTGCCCCATCAACAGCAACAACAACAAAATTGGTCAAACAGGAAACTCATAAAGATGGTAAGCTTAAAATTACACCTACCCCCCACCCTTTCCTCTTTCACCAGATCGGCCAACTCAACCGATTGAAATATATATATCTACTTTTTTTTTATGGCCACAAGTTGATAGCCATGTCAGAGCCATACAGATTTGCTGGGCAATTTGTGTGAAATAATTAGTGCGAACCCACCTAGCGAAAGTGACTGGGGTGAACGCCTGACAGACGCCCCAACCATTCATAATCTGAGAATTTCAACGCTTTCAAAAGAAAAGCAAAAAAATTGTTAAGC
This sequence comes from Scaptodrosophila latifasciaeformis, assembly GCA_037075145.1. Lineage (NCBI taxonomy): Eukaryota > Metazoa > Arthropoda > Insecta > Diptera > Drosophilidae > Scaptodrosophila > Scaptodrosophila latifasciaeformis. Next base: position 3,033,489 of record JBAMCM010000073.1, read on the forward strand.
TCTAATTGAAAAGACTTGATACTCTTTTTTTTTTTTTGGCGCCAAAGCGAAATTTCAGGAAGCTTATTTTCCGAATTCGGACTATCCAAATTTGTCTTTTAAGTTCGGATATAATGAATCAAAGATAAACCCTTAAATATCTCTAACTCATTTGGGTCTTTTGCTATTGGCTTAATGATATAGACATACGATCCTAATCAAACTCTGAATACATCTAGCTAAGCTCAAGAGTAAGACACATTCCAAATTTGACTAAGATTGTTTTATAGGTAAGGTAGAAATCAGATAGTATCAGTAACCAAGTAAGTCTCTCAGAGAACTTCAAGTCATTTGAGCTTGTTGAATAAATTATAAAACTTTCATCCAGCTCTTACATATCAGAAAGCCTGAAACACTCAAGGATTAGCCTCATCTTATTACAGAACAAGATCAATCAGGGATACACCCGGCAGTAATTCTATAGAAGAAACCTCAAGATATAAGGGATTCTTGACTGCTGGTTCTATGATAAAGATCTCCGGCTTACTCAATTAAAACAAAAGAATCGGAGACATCATATAAGATGAATTGGAGCAAATCCCTATATCCAATTTAGATCTTCTTTCCTTGGACACCCGAAAAACTCAAGGAGATAAGACTTATTAGATCTGAGCATTATAGACACATAAGTCAGGGACACATCCGGCTAAGCCTTGCACTCTTTGGTTTCCTTGTATCTCTTTTTTGATCCAAGTTTTGATTAATATAATCAAACCAAAAACTCATATTAATTTTGGAAAAAAATAATTGCATTTTTCCAAAACCAATTTTTGGTTTCTTATAATTTCTCTATGATCGAACAAGCTCGAATTTTTCTTTTGAAAAAACTGTATAAAAATACCTCTAACTGGTCTAACTTTTTTTGGGCTTTAATATTTCCATGATTATGGCTTTTGTCTGTGGATTTTTGTGGATTTCTTTTTGGTCTCTAGCTTTCACTTTTACCATATCTTTTTCTCTAGAGAGACCATCTCTCTCTCTCTCTGTCTCTTTCACCTCTCTCTGTCTGTGGGTCTGGTCGAGGGCGTGTTCGAAACTAAGTTTTTGCTAATTAAAACATCTCGATTGTGTTGAACTCTATCATGAAAAATATTTATACAAATCATGGCATTTAATTTTGGCTGTAGATTTCAATTGTTTCACACTTGTAAATTACACGGTTTCATGACTTGGCTATTTAATTGTCTCTTCTGATATGAAGATATGATAGGAGAGATATTAATCGTCTAATTGGCCAAGTGGGGCTTTTTTTTCGGAAATTTACCAAAGAAGAAAAGAGAGAAAGAGAGAGACGAATCAGACAAGTCTTTTCCGAGTGTCTGAGAAATTCCCAGAAATATTCCTTAGTTTCAGCGAGAAAGAGAGAGAGAGACGAATCAGACAAGTTTGAGAAATTCCCAGAAATATTCCCCAATTTCCCCGTTCCTTTCTTTTTGCAATTTGTCCAATTTGTCTTAGTTTTCGGATTGTTGAATCCAAAAAAAAAAAAAGAAGTGCCAGGCAAACGGAGATGTTTACCCCAGAAATGTGCCAACTTACTTCCTGAAAACTCTAAAACAGCAGGTTAATTTCTTTGGTAATTTTGTGGTTGGCAGTCTGTTTTGTTTTGTTTTTCACACACCTCCATTACCATTTGCCTTTAGCAAAAACCTCATCAACTCCATGGCACTCCATGGAATGAGCCACCTCATCATCATCAGCTAAAGAAACGTAAAAAAAAAGAGTTGCCCATGTCGGGGCCCTGCTTTCCCAGTGCTTTGTTTGTGTCATTATGTCATGTGGTTAAGCGTTGCCAGACCAACGGACAGACACATAGACAGACCCAGACCCAGCCAAGAGTGGAGCCCCTCCCGTAGCAAAAGCAAAAAGGTTGCGGCGAGCCCAACATCATCGAAACCCACTAACCAACCAACCGACTCACATATTTATTGCAGTCTTAAAAAACAAAAAAAAAAAAAGACATTTTCATTTTCTTTCGTTTCTTTTCGCTTTGTTGTTGTTGTTTTTCTCCACAACAAAACAATAGATAATTAATTTTTATATACAAATTATTTCATGTGAAATTTTTATCTTTTCTTTTTTTGCACACTCAGTGTGGTATTTCTTCTTCTTCTTTCTACTTCTTTATCCCCTCAGGAATTAGGCAATAGATTAAGAAAAAAAAGCGAGGGAATTGAATAAGCCGAGATTGCCTCAAGAGGCTAGATAAATTTTGCACAAATTTTTAGATTATTTTAGACACTCATTTTTTATGTTGAAAAAAAAAATTGAGGAAATTATGTAAAAAATTATGAGAAAATATTTTTTCTAGGAAGAAGAAAAATTATTTTATTAAAAAAAAAATTTATATAAAAGTGAAATAATTTTATACATAAATAAGAGAAATTAAAAAGAAGGTTGGAAAATAATAAATAAATTCAAAAAAATAAAATAAAAATAAAGTAAATAAAATAAAATAAAATACAGTAAAATAAAATAAAGTAAAATAAGATAAAATAATTAATAAGTAAAAGTTTAATTTTTATTTATAAAATAATAAAAATAATAGAAATAAATAAGAATTGAACAGAATAAAGAATAAAAAAATGTAATAAAAATAATAGAAAGAAAAAAATTGAAAAAAAAGAATACAAGGATTATAAATTAATTTTGTATATGAAAATAAATTTACTTTCAGTTAAAAAAAAAATTTTAAGTAGTTATCTATCTCTTTTATATTTTCAAAATAATAATAAAAAAATTTCCATTTTTTAAAATTTATAATTAAAAAATTAAATCAATTTTAAAATATATAATTTTTCTTGAGTAATATTTTTTTTCCAAAATTATGTTTAATCTAATAAATTTAATTATTTTAATGAAAATTAATAACTAATTAATTCTAAAAATAATTTAAATTTAATAAATATTTCCAGCCAGAAATGAATTAAATAATTTGCTAAAATTCAATAAATATTTCAAACCATAAAAAAATTAAATAATGTGCAAAAAAATTGAATAAATATTTAAAGCAAAAAAGTTAATTAATACAAAGCTCAACAATTATTTCCGAATTCAGAAAATAAATATCATTTTTATTCCCTTTTAATCAGAATTCGAGTAGAAAAGTAAAATAATATTTTGGTCCTGGCAAAAAATGCAATTTACTCAGTAATTTCTTGCTCAACGCACAAAAAGTAATTATTGTATAAATTTGATCTCATTTAATTAAAGATTGTTGAAATTTTCCCCAAAGCGATGATTTCAATGCTTTTGGTGATAATTTATAATCATTTCATATTTCAATTGTTTTGATTTCTCAACAAAACAGACAAAATCAAATTTCTTATGCAATTACAAGAGACCATGGACTCGATTATTTTGACAACAATTCACACATTGCTAAACAAAAGAAATGCAACTAAAATGAAAGAGACAGCAAGAGCAACAGAGTGAGAGAGAGGGCAACAATACAATGGTCTCAAATTTCTGTGTAAATCACGAGAGCTTAGCCTTTTAATTATGATTAAATTAATACAAGCCTACGGCACAACTACCACCACCACCAACAACAACAATAGCACAAACAACATCGAACAAAAGAAATAATAAAAAAAAAAATAATAAACAACGCCCAAAAACTGCGATAATCACATAATTAAACACAGACTCCTTCCCTTTCTCTCTCGCTCCCACTCACTCTCTCTCTCTCTCACTCTGTCTCTGCTTTGAGTATATTTCGATAATCATTTTTTTTAATCTCTCTTTTTTTGGAAATAACGGTATATATTTTGCACAATGAATGAGAAAAACACGAAGCAAAAATAAAAACAAATACGAAAACATAAAAGAAAAAAAATAATAATAATAAATAAATGCAATAAAAATGAATTGAGAGGCTTAAGGGAACAAAATATTATTTTGCTAATAAAAAAAACAAAATTCAGGTAAAAAAAAAAATTGTTGCAAAAAAAAATTTTGCCGGGTATCAAAAAAGTTAAGCCGAAATAACGCAATCGACTAAGTAAAAAACAAAGAAGCAAAATAAAATAATTTATAAAAATCAAAATTGTTGCATGCAACTTGCTAGTTCGGTGTGGCACACTCGGCCCCTCTGCCTTGGCTCTCTCACTGATTGCCCGGCTCTTTGATGGTACTAAATACCCTGCAACCAGGCTCAAAGGGCATATCAAATCTATATACACTTTGACTAACATTGATTGATTTATTAAAAAAAATATTTAAAATGCTTAAAATAAAATTTATTTACCAAAATAATAAAGAAAATGCTGAGGAAACTACAAAGAAACTGTTTTTGGGGAAGGAAAAATATTTATAAAAAGAATTAAAAATTAATTTTGTCTATAAAAAAAAACCAAACCTTGATAAGCTAAAACTTTTAAATATTAAATTAACCATTGAAAATAAAAAAAAATAATTCTATCTAAAAAACCATTTTAAAATTAAAGAAATAAATATATCAACTTTTCTCTTAAGTATTTTTGAAAGAATAATAAGGAAAATTGAGCTGACAAATTTATAAAAATTTTATGAAGTAACTTTCGATTAATTGAAAAAAAAATATGAAGGAAAGGAAAACAATTTAAAAAATATAAGAAAAAAATTAAGGAAAATTGATATGGAAATTTGTGAAAAAATATATGAAACAAAAATTAAGAAGCTTTTTTTTTTAATAATTAAAAAAAGAAGTCAACAAAAGTTTTATTTATTAAAAAATAAGAGAATTTAAATTTGTTTGATTATTACAAACAAAATAAAATTACTAAAAATATATCAAGCTATAAAGAATCCAAAATAAATAAGCAAATTTTCATTAAAAAAAAGGAAAAAAAGGTACAGTTGAGTCAAGCTAAGCTAGGTTAGGTTAGACCCAAAGGGCAGGTACAGCTGGCTCAAGCTAAATTAGGTTAGGTTGGAATTAACTCTAAAGAAAAAACGTGGTCCTTTAAATTTTATCAAGAAATATTTAAAAACTAAAATCTTGAAAAATTTCATCAAATTTTCATAGGTTTGAGTCAAGTTGGGGCCACTTTTTTTTCAGGGTATCTGAAAAGTCTTTCAAACTGAACGAGTTTTTTTTCACATATTTTTTATTTAATCTATTTTTTTTTTATAATACGAGGTACACTGTTGGATTTATTATTTATTGTTTGGTATTGTCTTGTGTATGTGTGTGTGTGTCTATATAGTTTTTTTTTGGCCTACTGTTCAGCATTGGCAAGAGGCAACGGAGTGGCAAACCTGAGAAGGCAGGCGGCATAATTGCCCGGTAAGCGCAATGAGCCATGAGTAGATTTTTGGGGCTTAGTTAACTGAGTTGACTGAATTGACTGAGTTGGTTTAGTTTGGTCGGTCGGTCGGTTGGTCGGTCGGTTGGTTGGTTGGTTGGGTTGCCTGTCCCTCAGGCCAATTGCCTGTCAAATGGTTTTGAGCATTGCGTGTTTGCTTGTCTGGCTACCGAATTGAACTGCAATTGCAATTGCCAAATTGCCCGAGGCACTACGCCCCAAAAAACCCGAAACCTTGTCCCCCACTCCATCAAAGCCCTCCACAGGCTGGCGGAGGTCAGAGAGCAGCGTTCGAAAGTTTCACCGTTGTTGGCTTTTACAAAGTCTATTATTATTATTTTTTGCTGTTGTTCATTATTATTGATATTGATTTAAGATACCTGAAAAATCAATAAAAAAAAAAAAAAAATGTTGGGCCTGTCGAATACTGCAGACTCTTTTCCCAGTTCTCCTTGGCCTCCTCCTTCAAATTATACTGTTTTTTTCAGCAGGTCATTATTATTTCAGATATCAAAATTTTATTGAAATTGGGTGATAAATGCATAGGGTATCTCGTAAAATAATTTGGTTTATATGGCAGTCATATATTATATTAATTAGATCTGGGTTAAGTTCATCAATATATTACAATATATTATGTGAAAGATATCCTTGAAGTAATAGTTTGAGAGGGGCCCAAGATATTAACAGAACTGATTTCGATTTATATGGCAGCTATATGCTATAGTCAACTGATCCAACTGTTTCCGATAAAAGGGCTGGTTTTTATAGGAACTAAAGATCTCAGACTGGGACGTGGCTATATTGATTCCCAGAACTGATTTCGATTTATATGACAGCTATATGCTATAGTGGTCTGATCCAACTGGTTCTAAAGGTCTCAGACTGGGACGTGGTTATATTGATTCGTGGTATTTAATTATCTGGAGTTAATTTCTGAGGGTCTTCTTCTTTTATAACAGTCAAACTAAGTAAATATACTTTTTACTCTTACAAAAGAGTATAAAATAACTCCAATAAGGGAAGAGATTGGACTTAGCTAAGAGAAGGTGTGAAAAATCGAGACTACTTCATTTGACCTCCATAATTTTGGTGACAGGCGGGCATACCTTCAAGCTATATTTTTTTATTGGAATTTTGGGTAATTTCCCATTTTTTTTTTTTTGACAAAAATTCAAAGAAATATTTCGAATTTTCACTTTGCTTAAAAATTTATCAAAGTTTATTTTTTTTTTAAATTTTTTTCTTGGTCAAAAAAGAAGCCCTTGAAATTGCCTATTAGAATTGCTGCACAATTGTTTCAAAGGTCTCAAAGAAATTCTCAGACCAGTAAAAATCCAATTTAAATATTTCATTCTTTTATTTTTTATGATTATTATTTTTCCTTTGTCTTTGGAGTTTTGGAATTTGGGGGCTCAGGGTGCCCAATGCCGTGAAGGCATTTTCCAGCAATTAACTTCTTGAACTCCCAAGACCAAAGACTTGAACTAAACGTAAACTTAATCTAATTAAGACCAAAAAAAAAATTATATAGACTTTTAAAATTGGAACAAAGCTCTTGTGTTTATTTAATGTTTTTGGCTAACCTTAAAATTCAGTCGGCTGTGTGAATGATGAAAAGGCCGACCCCCAAGACAGACTTGGCCAGACTCTGACAGACACTGACCATGTGTGATTGGTCTCTCTCTCTCTCTCTCTCTCTCTCTCTCTTCACCCCTCTCTCAAGCCATCAATCAAAGAAAGAAAGAAAGAAAAAAAAAGTCCTTGTTGAGAAGTTTTTTTTTTGGTGGCCCAAAAAAATATATGAAATAATCGAATCGACAAGGTGATTTATTTTTCATTTATTCATATGAAAATAAAAAAAAGTCTTTAAGTCCGTTTCAATTGACAGTTGAGTTAATATTAATTAGTAAATTGGGCAATAACCACAGCAGCCACTCCAATACTGAAATCGTTACCGAAATCAAAGCAAAAGCCAAAATGACAAATGACCCATTCAAATTTAGGCGACAAGAGTAACCGCGTCGGCCAACTTGAATGAATTGACCGAATTTGGTTGACCAAAAATTTCAACTGACAACTTAACTGAAACGTCACCAACACACACACACACGCACACATTCGCAGTTATTGTAATTTTCACTACAAAGAAAATTAAATGTTGAACTAATTAATTTGATTCAATCAAATTTAAATCACCTGGAATCTTGAATGGGTTTTCATCTGATTTTTTTTTTGCAAACTGTTTTTTTTTTTGGTCATAAATTTTTAAATTTGTCATTTATTAATTGATGAAACCATTTGAATATTAAAAAAAAAAAAAGATTTATTTCATTTTATTATTTATGTAAATTTTTTTTTTTAGCTAAAATTGCGCGACCCGCTGTGCGACATTTTGCAAATCAATTCGACGTGCGCCGAAAAAAAAAACAAAAATAAAAATTTTATAATATTTTTTCTTTCTCTGTCTTTTGGTTTTTTGATTAATTAATTGAAGATTTTAACACTTAATGAATTTGAAGCAATCTCACAATTTGCCCTACTCTTTTCTCTAAGCAAAAAAAAAAGACTCTTTTTGATTTTGAAGACTCACTTTGGTTTTTGAAATTGAAATTTTCCTTTGGGAAAAATAATGAAATTTTTAGACTACTTCAAAGTGTTTGAGTTTTAACTTTCTTGTGATTTTATTTTTCCAAATTTTTTTTTCAATTTTTGAAAAATTTGAATATTTTTTTTTGGTTCCAAAAAAGACAACAATTTCTCTCTTTTTCCAAAAAAACCTGCACAAATTGGCCTGACCTTTTTTGTGTGCGTTTTATATTTTTATCTTTCGGTTTAATTCCTCGTGTTATACAAGACCAAAGCTGTACAGTTAGGCACGGCTAAAGATAAAAAGATACAAAGCTACAAACATAGACAAGTTGACCAATCTAATGGGAGGGCTTAGCTAATTTGGCTGAACTGTTTGAGGAATGTTGCAATCGTCTAATTCGTGCATAATGATGTGCTAATTTCGCAGTGAAAATAATTGCATGCCCAATGGGCAATTTGAATTTCTTAAGCTTGTTAGCCACGCACCGTTAACTTGGCTAAATATATTTTATTTTTTTTCTGGTTGCAATCAATCATTCAGTGCCATTTCCCTGTTCCACAAAATGCAAATCAAATAAATCAGTTATAATTTTGTAATAAATTCGACAAAAAAAAAATTTGATTACAAAATATTTCTTGATAGATTTTTTTTTCCGGTTAAAAAAAAAACGATTAGCCTAATTGTAATTATGACGGCGGCACATCAAATCTTTGACCTTTAAATTAAACATTCACTTAAAAAAAAATTATGAAAACAATTTAACAACTTTTTGTGAGCAGAAACTGTTCTAATTTGTCTATTCAAAAAATGATCTTCAAAATGATTTATTGAATTTTATTATTATTCTTTGACAAATTGTTTTAATTTTTCAAAAAAAAAAAAAAACGAAGGGGCGTGTCTGAAATGATTTGAAAATTTTTAATTTTTTTTAATTTGATTCCCCGAGTTCAATAAAAAAAAAAAAAAAATTATATCCCATTCAAAATATTTATACAAGGGCGCACGCGCCCTAAAATCACCAAACAAAATAAATAAGACATCAAAATAAATAGGCTTCAATTTTTTTCCTTTGTAAAATTTTTATTTTATCTTTTTTTTTTGGCAAGACAATTGGAAATTGGCAATTTATTGGGGCGGCAAATTACAAAGCAAATGATCAGACAATCAAATATGAAATACAATAAATCAAAGCCAAAGAGAGAGAGAGAGAGAGGGTAAAACAAAAAAGAGAAAGATTGAACCAAATGTGGTAGCCACAAAAAATATAATAAAAAAAAGGCATAATGCAAATTAGGTTGTGAATGTTTTATTTTTTTTCAGCCCAAAAATTAATGCAAAATTAAATTCAAAAAATACCGACAAACCTCAAAGCTAAAAATACAAAAGATAATTACGAATTGTATACCTTGGTTTGGTTGACCAATTGAAATGTTTTTCAAAAACGCAATTATAATAAATATTTGCATATGTGATTTTCTTGCCGAGTCCTCGTGGCGTATGAGTGATTTCTGCAGTAACAGTTAAAATATGTGAAGCGCATCAACAATTAGATTAATGCCAAAATTGAGCCAACAATTGTCGCATTTCAAATTGCATTGCATTGCCAGTGACGATGATTGAATTATACCAACACCTACCCTAGCCCCCCACTCAGTCACTCGATTTGTGAGTCACACCAGTAAACACGTTTCAGCCCAGAAGCCAGGGGCAACAAGCAATGTTAACGGTAACGATAACTGTTTTATAGGTGGACCAAACGAAAAACACTCTACCCCCCGCCCGCTCCCCTTAAATCTTCCTCTCTTTAAATGAACCGAGTCGACCAACCACGGCTGACTTGGCTCGAACCTGGGGCACGTACAAAACGATTCCAACGGTTCCAACTGTTCTCCTCCCTCCCCTCTTTCGATAGAGTCACGAAAAAAATAAAAAGAGAGCAGTGAGCTTCGGCTTAACAAGGTTAAGGTTACTGAAACAGATAGCCAAAAGGTGCCAGCAACTTGCCATTGGCCAAATTGACAGCAACAAAAAAAAAAAAAAAAAAAAATAGAATAACGGCTATGAAAAAAAAACTGTCACAGTAAACCAAAAAGTGCAAGCAATATTTAACAAATTTAAAATGCGTAAAATACAAAAAAAAAAGAAAACTTAAAAGCTCCAAATGACTGGGCAATTAGCTGGCAGGTTGACTTTTCCGCTTCTCAAAAAAATATAAGAAAAAAAAAAAAAAAAAATTGCATTGAATTTTGTCGGTGCCGTTGGACCAGTTAGTGCCAATTTGTTTTGCAATTAATCTAACAGCCAACAAAGCATACCACCACCAACAACAACAACAACAACAAGACTAATAAAATAGCCAAAATAACCCAGTCAAGTTGGTAATTTCTGTCTGGCTAATCGAGACTTTGCCACAGCAATTTCAGGGCACAAATTTGCCTTAATTTGAAAGAAAAAAAAAAAAAAAAATAGAAAAAATCATAGACAAGTCCTACCCGCTCCTTGGCATTAGATTGAATAGGCCGATCATTTAGGGATTTGCTATAGATCCAATCAAGTCTTTAACTTACTCTCTCCCTCTTTCGCTCAGTCTGGGCTTTATTTAATTGGATTTTGGATAGGTTCCAATAGAAATTTTTTAAGGTCTTGAAATATTTTAGGACCCTTAAGTTCCTCAACTTTTGATAAGCCCAATTAGAGTCATTTTGAAATGATCTTGATTATTTCGTAAATTTCCTAAGACTTCAATTGTCATCAGAATAATTGTTCTCCCCCCCAAAAAAGGCAAATGTAATCCACTCGAATTCACTTCCACTTCACTCACTCCCACCAGACAAAATCCATAATTATGGCCAAAAAAAAAATAACAAATGCATATCATTTGAATGGATTTGTGTAACCACACGACTTAACTTGACTCCAAATTTCAGCAACTGCAAAAGATCAGTGAAGCCTATAAAAAGCAAATATAAACAAGCCAAGCCAAGCCAGGCCAGCAAAATGGCAACATCAATAACAAAAATAACAATGAATAATAATACACCAGACTTTGGCCCCCTTTTGCACACATGGAAAATTCAAAACCAACAACAAATGCAAAAAACCTCAGAAAACAAAAAGCCAAAAAAAAAGAAAAGAAAAACTAAGCGACGAGACGTCCTTGGCCAGACAACATTATCCATAATTATTTCTTTTAATTTTTAACTACAGATGTTGCCAATCCGATATTACTTTCAAGACATTTTATATATATATATATATATATGCCCAGAGTATTATTGTAAGAATTATTAAATTCTAAGAGACACTGAGTGGATGGGTGCTTAGCCCAGGGGCCGGGCCAAAAGAAGTCTTAACTTTAATGAGACATAACTATGAGAACCTTTCAAGTCTTCACAGCCAAAAGAATGAATATGCAAACTATGACTAATTGTGTGATTTTAATGCACACTCACACAGACACACACACACACACAGACAAAGGGCATACTAAGCTTGTCTGGGAAGGTTCTTTGCTGCCTCGGAAAGCCTCTAAATCGGAATTGGAGGGCTCCGAAAATTAACTTTATTTTATTTTATTTTATTTTTATTTATTTTATTTATTTTATTTATTTTATTTATTTTATTTATTTTATTTATTTTATTTATTTTATTTATTTAATTTTTTTTTGATTCATTCTATTCCCAAGCCATTTTGTCTTGACTTTATTTTCTATTGTAAAATAATCTTTTTCATCATCTTCTTAGCTGCTTATATATTTTTTGTTTTGTTTTTGGTTTTTACCTTTAATGATGCCTGGTAAATTACAAGATTCTTCAACAAGACTCACGGACCAAGTTTGGCTGGCATTCATTCATTGTTGGATTGCAGTTTTTAGAAGTCAGGTTTGTGTTCATGACTTTAGAAGCCGAAGACCTGAGGGTCAAATGCGTGCAGCCAACTGTCTAAACTGTCTAAGCTGACTAACTAAACCAACTGACTAAAACTGGCTGACTACCTTCCCCCAGCCACTCGCCTCCTTGTTCAGATAATTTCTGCCTTTTCTGTGCAGTTTTTTGTTGTTGTTGTTGTTTTGCCAGCAATGTTGTTTTTGTGTAGTCAACTCGCTGGCAGAGTGCCTGACGGGCTGACTGGCTGCCGGGCAACGCTTACTTATGTCAGCCAAGAGCTGGCAGAACCATAAATAATATTTAAAAGGAGCCATTTAAATAATGCTAAACGTTCTCACACAAATAACAACGTACGCAGTGCAAATCTCTGAGGTAGTTTGCTATTTCTTTTTACTTGTTCTTGTCTAAAATTGGTCTAAGAAATGTTGGAATGCTCGAAGCCAATCGACCTTGTTGAAAGATGCCGTAAGCTAAAGATTATAAGAAAAAGGGCCAGGGAAATTCTAGTTATTCCCTTTCTCAACTTGAAGCAAAAAATGAATTTGCTGAATATTTTCTTTAGCACAAAAATAATCTTGCCTGCTTCAAATAAATTGAATATTCACTTTGATTTTTTTCAAGATAAAGTTTTTTTTTTTTTGATTGATTAATTTATTACAAGAAACTTGAACTCTTTGACTTAGGCTGGTTGAGTTTCTTCAAGTTGGTGGGAATGGGATCTTGTCTTCTTAGGATTGAAAACAGCTTCTGAAACGGATTGGAGTAAATTCAAACTATCTGATATATATTAAGAAGGGATTAGTTATACCGTTATTGCTAGAATTATGAAGCTTTAAAAATAAGGTGCATAGATAATCCCCAATATCCCAGGGTCCCAGAGTCTAACAATGTATCTGAGGCGGATCGGAAAACTGAATTCGTCTAATATCATTTCTAAGCTTCAAAATCAACGGTACCCATTTCTTGATAGGATCAACTTATATATATGCTAAGAACGGATCAGCTTTACCATTATTGCTGGAAGTCTACGTCTTTAAAAGAAAGATGCATAGATAATCCCCTATATCCCTCTAGGTGAAGGGTCCCAGGGTCTAAAAATGTATCTAAGGCGGATCTGGGAACCCAATCCGTCTAATATCATTTCTATGCGTATCCTGAGATTCAAAAGCAACGGTACCCACTTGAGAGACCTGGGAAGTTTCAGAGATTCTAAGGCTTAGCACTTTAGGTATCCCAAATAGTTCCGTCTACCTTGGAGATTTGTGGTCCCGTTGTAACTGTTCTTAACTTTGATCATTTATCTTAGACTCGAAATATTATATATATATATTTTTTTTCCAATGACCTTAGAATTTTTGACATTAAACTCGGGCTGACTTGGTTGGTTAGCCTTTCCGAACTCGAATACAATTAATTTTGTCAAGATTTCATGCTGGTCGATTTTACATATGCCATAGAACTTGGGCGACCCCAGAGCCTTCAGCTGGTACATCTCTACCGGGCCATGGCTTGACATTTAATAAATACAAACAAAAAAAAATTGCATTGTTTTTATTCTTAACATGTATTTTTTTTTTGATACTGATTTTTTTTTTTGTTTCGGTTTTGGTTTTTGGTTTTTTGCTAGTTGGTTTTGACATTGAAGCTCATCGAAGTCGCGCTCTGATATGGCATTAGGCATTAGACATTAGGTTTAAATTGTATACGAAATATGTACAATACAGTTTACAATTTACAGCGGCAACAGCATATGGCAATTATAATTTATAGCCTCTGCCTTTACCTCGGTGCTACGTGCTATTCAAAAGACCGCAAAAAAAAAAAAAAAAAAAAAAAAAAAATTTTGTTTAAGGTCAGCCAAGCTGTTTGTTTGTGGGTTTGGCGGCATATTTATTTATTTATTTTTTTTAATTTTCTTATTCTTTTTATTGTTTTTATTTTTATTAATAATATGTGAAATAATTGTTGTTTATTGGAAATGTCATGTTCAATTAGATGGCTCGACATCTGCATCATCACCGTTTTGCTAGAAAAATTTTCCATTTTTTTTAGGTTCATTTTAACTTGTCCAATGTCAGTGGCATTTGTGTGTGTGTGTGTGTGTGTGTTGCATGCTGCCTGGTGTCAAAATGAATTATTTTAACAAATTGAGCAAGACGAAAGCAAGACAGGTGTCTTTTTCATGAGCCGAATCATTAGCCAGATCTGAGTGAATCTTTATGAAATCACCAAGTCACCGTAGGCATTTGTTACAACATTTTCAGGCCATTAAAATCGAATACTGACCATCATTATCTTACACATGATTTCAGACCAGGAAATATGCTAGCAGTCATTGGCCCTCGGTGGGGCCAGGCCAGGCCAAGTTAATGAATATAAATAAATAAAATGCCGGCCAGTGTGGCAAGCCAGCTGCGAGTCATAAAAAGTGCAGCCAACGAGCTAATGAATCATTTCAAATGACACAATAAATCTAAGCCAAAGACAAGGCAAGCTAATCACCTTCCTCTTGCTTGCCACTTGTGCCTCTGGCCACACACAGGACCAAGGGTTTTTGCCTCACTTGACCCACTTCAAGTGCCTTTCAAAGAGATGACTAATTATTTGCAAGTATCTAGAAAGGTGTTGATAAACATTTTAATTAATTAAGATGAGAAATTAGAAATCTTTCACAATTCAGTTAACAAAATTAGGCCCATTTAGGCCAATGATAAAAGCAATTGTTTTGTGCCCACAAAAAAAAAAAAAAAAACTACACTCAATCAACTCTTTCAAAATGAGGAAAATTCAAAACTAAATTGACTCGGTTATAAGCAAGAAAATTGACATTTGTGTATGCAATGGCCAGAGACAATCAAATAATAAACCGTTAGGCGGTTAACCAAGTCATCAAGACAAAAATTTCCAAGCTCATATATGTCTCATAAGTCTACCAAATCGAGCCCAATGGCCTAAGGCAAAGATTGTCAGCCATAAATACCGTAAAAAAAAATGTATCTCAAAGATACAATACCATACACAGCAGACAGTAGCGGAACCAGCTATGAAATAAAAAACCACAGAAGTTAAGTGTTGAAATTTCACAAGCACACACACAGATACACACACTTGCATACACCACCCACCCCACACCTGACTGATTGGAATATGAAACTGGCTTCACAAATAACAAGCCAACTCAATTAAAGTTCATGTGCAATGGCTTTCAACTTTGAAATTGTCATAAATAAAAGAAAATATTTATTTATTTTAGTTTAGTTTAGTTTTTTTTTTTTTTTTAGAGTGTGTGTTGAAAAGTCAAGCCATGATATGACATTTTATGTATTTATTTTGTGCCTTGGCTTGGAGCAACTAAATGAAACTGTACCCCTTTCGGGTTTTGCCCTGCTTCTTGGGTTATTTGAGACTCTGTCGACTCTAAGACGACAACAACGACGACAATTGCTGATTGTGAAATGTACGTTGACAATAAATCATTAAAACGATAGCAACTCTGGCTAAGGTGGCAATGGGGTGGACCAAAGTTAAAATGTTTCTATAAAAAAAAAAGTCGTCATCGTTGTTTAATTTAAAAATATATATATAGCATTGCCCCAGCCTTTATGTCCGTGATGATGTTATTGTTGTTATTGTTATTTTCTCTCTTTTTTTTAATTTACAATTTTATTACTTTGTTTAGGCTGGGAGCGAGGGTGTGTAGGTGTAAACGAAGCTGGCATGTTAATTGAAGCAACTATGAAATGCTCCATAAGATTTATAAGCCAACTAAAGTTGCTGTTATTCTATACTGCCTTTGTTGCTGTTGTTGTTGTTGTTGTTGAACATAAAATCAAATTATTTATGCATAAAGCGGCCAATAATGTAAAGCAGGCCAAGTTATAAGCTGGAATTAGCCAGCCAGGGCACGACTTCACCAGGCACGTCTCTATTTTTTTTTTCCAATTTATTTATGTGGTGTGGCGGGAGGGTATGTGTATGTGTGTGTGTGATGTGTGATGTGTTTGGATGACAACTCATGGTTATGGTTTTGGCTAATTGCAGGCATGTGTATAAATTTCAATGTTGAACAAAAAGGCAAAAATGTTTTTGAAATCAGAGCAAGCTCATTTATCACCACAAATTGTTCAATGCTTTTTTTTTCGTTCAAAATAATTAAAGCTAAAAAACTACAAAAATTGGCAGCTTCTTCTTTTGAAAAGAAAAAACAAAAATGATGGATAATTAGGCAACCCAAAAAGGTCAAATACTCTAGACAATCTCTTTAAAAAATTTGACAAAACGAAAACAAAAAACAATTTGAAATGAAACGAACATCACCCGCCAGACCAAAAATAGTAAACAGAAACGTTCTAAATTATTCTTGTCATTGAACAGAATTATTTAATTTACTTTAAACAGACAGCTTGATTCACATTTATCATTTCCAAAATCAAAGAGAGACAGAGTGTGTGTGTGTGTGTGTGTGAGAGAGAGAGAGGAAAATATTTAATTCAATTACTCAGTCCTTCAGTGTTTTTCAAAGACAAATTAGGCGTTCAATATTGTGCAACTTTTTCAATCGAAAAACTAAAATAAATAAATAAATAAATCAATGAAAAATAATTTCAAATACTAAAAATACACTACGCTTCTGGCATAAATAACAAAAAAAAAACTATTTGAAATGCTGTTCAGCATTTTTGGTCTTGTCCTTGTCCTCGGGTTTGTTGCCTGCCCAAGTCTTTTGTTTTATTCTTAAGCTACCCAAGACTTCTGCTTCTTCTTCTTCTTCTTCAATTATTAAAATAAAATGCTTATAATAATTCATAAGACACTGGACCAGTCTGTCTGCTGTGCCTTAGTCATAACACGGAAGCAAATTAATCACAGTCGGAGTGAGTGCAAGCAGACAGGCCAAGTCAGACCAAGTCAAGCCAAGTCAGACCAAGTCAGTTTGGCTTTGTTAATTTTCAGGGTCTCTCCAAGGGGAAATTTTTGGCAGACTTGAAAATTGTCAGACTATGCAAAAAAAAAAAAGGAAAATAATAATAAAATTAGCTGCCAAGTTTAATTATGATTGGAGCATTCCTTCAGTTGAGCTATGGTGAGTCTATGGCCCAGACCCTGGCATAGAAAAATATATCACCGCAAATATTCATGATAAAAATAAGTCAAGTCAGGCAGCTGGTTAGCCAGTCGTCAGCCAGCCCACAAGGCAGCCAATTGGCCAACAAAGCCAACTGGCTGGCCAGTCAGCTCACCTCAGCTTAACTCAGCTCAGTTAGTTAGAAAATTTTGCAGTTGATTTGAGCTTGTTGGCTGCCATCGATAAATAGACATAAATAAATGAGCAAATATTCAATGGCAACAGCAAAAAAAAAAAAAAAAAAAACTACAGTCAGCTATGCTGTGTTAATTTATCGCATCACTCATACGACCTGTTGGCCGGTGGAGGTTGATTTTGTAGCTAAGAAAAAAAAAAGTTCTAAAAGTGGCAGCTTCTCTTTTTTCCAACAATTATTATTGACAATTAAATATGCCAAGCTGTTGTTGTTATTTATTTATTTTTTTCGTAAGTTGTTTATCTTGAAATAATTGACCAAAGTGCATTTTGACATTGACCCACACACACACACACATACATATGAGCACACCAAGTGTCTATGATTTTCGGCTGAGTCATTTAAAAATATTTTCTCAAAAAAAATAAAAGTCTTTTTAAACGCATCTTAACCAAGTTTTGTAAGCCCAGGCCAATGCAGTTTTAAGCCACACAAAAATTGCCAAGTCATTTTTTTGGTCACCAATACAAAATTCAAGGTAAAAAAAGAGAAAAAAATTGATATCTTCAACTGATTGCATTTTGCCAATGCGGAAAAAATAAAATAAAAACAAATAAATTAATAATGTAAACAGAATCACAAACAGAAATGCAGCTTTTATTATTATTGTTATTTTTATTATTATTATTTTTTATTTATTTTTTTCCAACTGATCAACCCTCTTTGAAGTGTCAGCTTTAAAATGGTAACATAAAAAGCCGTTAATTGCCAACGTTTAGCCATGTACAAGTTAATAAGCCCGACAACAAGAACAATGACAGCTTGCCGAGCAAATACAAATACAAAAAAAAAAAAGTCGTTTGTAAAAATGACAGAAAAATGCGGCAAAAAATCAGAAATATAATTCTTTTTCTTTTTTTTTTTGTAACGTTCATAAAAATTCAACCAATCAATTCCAGGCATTTTCATTTGGCATTCCCTTTCAAAAGAGCTTCGATTAATTGAATAATAATTAAAATAAGTCCACTAAAATCATTAACACTTTATGACAGTTTATTATGACAAAAAAAAAAAGAAAAAAAAAAACAGCTTAAAAAGTTTCATTTTCATGAAAAAAAATCAGTATCAATTCTGATTGAAAGATAATTAAATTAAAGCAAATATTCATATTAAATTAAGTACAAATCTTGGATTCCTTATTAATCAAATTTCTCCCATAAAGTATAACTAAAATTCACTCAAGATTTAGAGAATATTCCATAACCTTTTGAGATCTTAAGACTTGCGATTCTCTTAAGAATCTAATCTCATCTTTGAGCTCAGAAAATATTAAGTTTTTCTGGGCCTTGATATCTTTACCTCACAATTCTTTCCAGCATATTTTTGTTCTCTGAATATTCAGATCTTCATATAGGTTCTATCAGGTTTAAGTTGAGCTCAGAAAATATTAAGTTCTTAAGTCTTTACCTCACAATTCTTTCAAGCATATATTTTCCCCCTGAATATATTGACTTTTCAGATCTTCATATAGGTTCTATCAGGTTTAAGTTGAGCTTGGAAATATTAAGTTCTTAAGTCTTTCAAGCCTATTTTTTCCCCCCTGAATATATTGACTTTTCAGATCTTCATTTAAGTTCTATCAGATTTAAATTGAGCTCAGAAAATATTTAGTTCTTAAATCTTTATCTCACAATTCTTTCCAGCTTATTTTTGACCTATGAGAGTAGAGACGATAGAGATCTTCATATAGGTTCTATCAGGTTTGAGCTTTGACCTCCGAAAATATTAAGTTCTTAAGTCTTTCAAGCATATTTTGCCCGCCATGAATATATTGACTTTTCAGATCTTCATATAGCTTCTATCAGGTTTGAGCTTTGAGCTCAGAAAATAGCAAGTTCTTAAATCTTTACCTCAGAATTCTTTCAAGCATATTTTTGTTCTCTGAATATATTTACTTTTTAGATCTTCATATAGGTTCCTATAGGCTCTTTGGATTCTTTCCATAACCAATGAAGTTCTCACTCTTAAACTCCTTTAAATTCTTTCCTTCAAATACGAAACTAAAATCAGAAGATTCCTTCAAAAATATTTTTAGAATTTTCAGATCTTTCAAATGTCAAAATTATAGGATTCTTATATCTTCAACCTTTGAGTTTTGGAAAAGGTCTTGAGACCAAAAATTCATGTATTAAATTTCACATAAAAATCTTGGGAATTCCAACACTTTGGTATTTCCAGATTTCCACGCTTTCAAAAATACAATAAATATTTCCTATTCAGGGAATCTTTTAATTTTAAGGTTGACTGATTTTTTTCTCGCAACAAAATCAAAGTAAAAGTTTTTAGAATTGATTTATAATTTGTTGTTGTTGTTGTTGTTGTTTTTTTATTAAATATGAGGGTCAAGTTTCCAGCAGAGTTTGATTAGATTGTTTTGGCCCAACCCAGAGCAATGACATTTTCGGCTAGGCAGACGCACCTCAACTTCTTGCCCAGTAATGCCAACGACCGACTCACCAATCAACTGACTCACTGTCTTAGCCAACTAAATCCATTGGCAACGGCATTGACTTTTACAGCTGGGCCAGATTTGTTGTCGCAAAAAAAAATACTGGCGAAAAAAATAAAAAATATAAAACAAAGGCACTCGACATGCAATGGACAAAAAACTGCTTGCCACAATTGAATGCAAACGATTTAACAAAAAAAAAAAAATATAGACAGAAATTCGAAAACCAAGTCATGAATTTGGTAGATCGTTTCAACGGAAAGGTCAAAATTGTTGCTATTTTTTTGTGCTGTGATTTTTCTTCTTTTTGTTTTTGTCTTTTTAGCGTGTCGTGCAGATGCAACCAAAATAAAAAGGCCCAGCCCAGACCAGATTAGATTCACACGACTCACAGTTGGGCTGGCTCTGAACTTTTCAGTTATCATATAGAAATTTACAAAAACCTCTTTTTAATTTTTATTCATTTTAACGCGATTTGTTTGGCCTGTTAAACCAGTTCAGTTTTTTGTTGTTTTTTTGGTTTTTTTTACGGCTTTCGTTTTATTTGAAATATCTTTGGCAGTTGAGTGAAAGTGTGGCAAAATGTGTGTGTGTGTGTGTCTGCTTTTGCGTGAAGTTTTTCCTCGACTTTTATTATTTTGATTTTGAAATTTATGCGATCATTTTGGGCCACACACATTCGCATTTCGCATTTCGCATTCACCTTAACAAATTTCTATGTTTACACGCATGCGCAGTTGTAAAATGCCAAACAAAATGCCGGAAAATTAACTGAAAATGCTCAGGTAGTTTTTTTTTTTTTTTTTGCCGCACCTCAACGCACACACACACACACACACATAGTCATATGTGCAAACAAAATTAAGAGGGTGTTGGAAAAGATATCTTTCATCAAGTTCCTAAAAGCTTTTGGATGGCTTCTTATCACTGTCTGAGTTTGTTCGAAATTGTCCAAAGTTTATTGAAAAATTACCTGAGATTTGTTTAGGTTTATTTTTGTGTCTTTAAGTGGTGCTTTTAGTTGGGCAAATCTGGTTGGCTGGATTCGGCCGGTTTCTTCACAAAAAAAGCTTCAACTACTTTGAAGTTGTTAGGGCTCAAATAAAGTGTGATTGATTCGGCTTTATTATAGAAGGAAAGTCAATCATTTTTCCTAATCAATCCTGATTATGTTTAATCCCATTCAAAGTGACTTTTTTGATTTAGCTAAATGATCTTTGAGTTGACTGTACTTTTTTTCAAAACTAAATGTTTTTACACTTTTAAAGGATCTCTTGATCCAACACCTTATTCAGTTTAAATATATATACAAAATGGTGAAGTTTTTTTTTTGGAAGGAAAAAGAGGTAAAAGAATTGAAGCTTTGTTTATGCAAATTTCCTTTGAGTTTGTCAACATGATTTTTGCTCTTGTTCGACAGATATTTTTTTATCATCATGGCCATTTTTCATTTTATTCGCACTTTCTGTTTATTTTGCTGTAAAATGAAAAATGCAGTTGCTCTTGTGTTCGTTGCGTGGCGTGGCGTTGCGTGTCACGCCCATTTAGGCTCGATGACGGAATATTACTCATACGCTGCGTTGCACACTTAAAGTCAGCCAACAATGTGTTAATTACATGGCAAAAAGATTCACGCCCACGACACGCAGACGACAAGAGTCAACATAATCAGTGAATTGAAATCAAAGAAGACATAAAAAAAAGACAACAACAACAACAACAAAAATGAAATGCGCAATTTTCAAGCCTTTTTCATGTGTATTCAAATGAGCAACGCTTGTGTCAGAGCAGTCTGTCCAATTATTTGCCAGCTTGAGAGCTTGGATTTTCGTTGTGCCCAATTTAATCCAAAACAAAAAAAAAAAAAAAAGAGTACACCCCATTGTATCGCCCACAGGGTCATCATCATCATCATCATGACGACTCCGAAAATCAACGACCGCAAATAATTTAGTTATTTGTTCATATGCATGGCAATTTATGATAAACCACCGAACCATCGAGCCACCGCTCAACCACTTCAATCATTTCTTTTTTTTTCTTTTGCACACTGTAATTATCTTTGTATTGCCTTTTTTTCTCTCTCTTCTTCTTACTTGCCTCACCGAAAAGAAAAGAGTTTGAGAGGTAACCAAAAAAAAAAGAAATAATAATTATGAAATATCTTTCCTTTTTCTTTTTTTTTTTATTGTGTTTATGTGCCTTTAACACTTTCATAATTTACCCACACACACATGCACACACACTATGAAAATGACAACAATAGCAGCAAATCTTATATATTTATCACATGAGCCGCGCTTATAATTAAATTTAACCGACACTTTGATGTCACTTTTTTTTTTTTTGGTTTCTTTGAACGTGTTTTTCGAATTTTGAATACAAATTTTGGATAATAACCTGGGGGGTATTGTAGCTCTCTGGAAAATACAGATTTTGACCTTAATTAAAGATTCAGACATTTGTTGGCTCTACTGGAATAGGGGGGAATATTGATATATTCTGATGCACTGGCTGATAAAAATGTTTCTATATAAAATTAGATATATTTCGAAGAATCAAATCACAAAATTTCAAGGAATGTTAACGAAGTCCGATAAATTGGTTTTCAATGGTAACTTCTTTAATTCTAAACTTCAACTATCAATTTTAATATTCGGATTAAATGATATCGCTGGATTTTTATATATATATAACTTCCTAGGTATTGATTTATATTGGATTTCTTATTGTTTCTAATTATTTCTTTACCTTTATAAAGCATCTAAGTAAAGATTTCTATTTGATTTCTTACTAGTTATATTAATCTCCTGATTGGTTATTAATGCATGGGCTCTTTTGAATTACATCGGCAGATCTCACAAGTAAAGGTTTATAATTCATTTTTACTAGTTATACTGGTCCCATAGCTTCTAATTGCCTATCATTGCATAAGGTCTTGAGCCTGTATTTTATTTCAAGATTTTTTTTATGATACTTAAAGACATTAGACTACGTCAAATTATTTCCAAATATTTCTTATCTCAAACTTTAGAGGAGGATCTAAGTTTATATTTGCCCTCATCTTCTTACAAATTGCTAACGATATTTGATAACTGACTTCGGGTCTCATAAATTATTATCGGCTATCAGCACATAAGCCTTTGCAACCTAATAATATCACTAAAGGTTTCCCTGACTTTTTGGTAGAATGTGATCAATAGATCTTTCATTTTGAGTTTAGCTAGAGTAAATGGCATAAATTCCTTTGTCATATTAAAATTAAATGGAATATTAAAAAATTTAATCATATCTCAGAAAAATATTAGCTCTGCTATTTCCCTCCCCCTCTTCCCACGATCAAATAAACTAGATTATCTAGCTCGATATGCTTCTCCGCTTGGTTTGAAAAATTTGCCTGGCACTTTTTGAATTTGATTGATGAGCATCTTGATTGGTTGAAAGTGTTGTACAATTTGTATATCCATTTATTTTTTAATTTTTATTATTATTATTATTTTTTTCGTTTGCTTCACAGCTTTGCCACTTTCAACATTTGTGCAAAAAAAAAAAAAGAAAAAAAAATGAATATGAATAAATATGTAACGATAACTTATAATTATGAACTTACAAGTCTTGTGGATAAATTATTTATTGGTTATTCGCTGTTTGGCTGGTGTTATGCTGTTGATTTGATTGATTAGATTCGGGATTGGCAGTCGAGGCTTCATATGCTCCATGTGATCGTTGTAAAGTGTTACAAAGTTGCAAAAAAAAAAGAAACAGACAAACAGGCAAAGCGACTTTTGAGATATCTCAAATGTTTGCTTTCAACTCAAATTTTTTATAATCCAAATAATAAGTATGCAATTTTGCAAATTAGACAGAAAACATTGCCAGATAAAGCAGAAAAGGAGTTTGCAGACAGCAAAGCGTGAAAAGCCTTTGGCTGACTAAGTTTGTCGATTGTCTCCCCAATCAAGTCAAGTCGAATTTTGAATTCTCTTTTGGAATTAAGCTGGAATTCTTTTTTTGGGGAAATATTAGAACATTAGAATATTCTTTCTGAAAAGAACACACTGAAAATATTTCTAGTATGATTCGTATAATTTGAAATTCTCTTAACAAAAAAAAAATATATATATATATATGACGACTTTCGTTGAGAGATTCCAGTCAAAATGGAGTGACTTACATAGAATATGCTAGCGATTTCCGAAACAAATTGGTACTGAGATAGGATCTATGAGATAATCCCCAAAGATACAAAATAATATTTAAAAAATACTCTGGTTAGATTAATCAACTCCCTAGACCTTCTTGGCGTTCATAGGAGGGCTCTATGTTTAATTAAAAGTCTTCTCTAGCTAGAAAAGGAAGGAGAGATCAAGGTATTAACTCTGACATTATTGGAGACCGAGACCATTCTACGAGCTCTTAAGAGTTCAAAGAAGGATTTCTGGATTTTTGTTAGGAACAATCGGGAGTTATATTCCCTATTTATTTGATACATATATAATCCAAAAGACTTTCACTTTCCCATTGGAATTCCTTGTTTGAAACCTTCAAAGAAACGACTCACCAATGGGTTAGTCATTTAGTTGGTCATTTGATTTGCTTGTATATAACAGAAAAGCACTACCAATTACACTTAACAAACTCATTATGTTTTGGTACCAACACACACACACACACATATATATATAGATGAAAAGACTACCAGCGGGTGTCAATAATTCATAAAAAATAAAAAGTTTAGATACCAAAAGTAACAAGCCAGAAAATTGTGGCCAAAGTGGCTTGCATGCATGCAGTGAAAATCAGTGTTGAAATAAAAAAAAAATAGCAACAACAAAAACAACAACAATAATAATACAACAATAGTGGCCCAGCTCACATGAAAAGGCCCGTGGTGGACACGCGCCAAGTCAGAGTTAGAGCCAGACCAAGACCAAAGCCAGGCCAATTGAAATCTTTTCGATCTTAGCCCACTCAGAAATGCAAGAGATTTTTATTATGTTTCGTTTTTTTTTTTGTGTTTTTTTGGTAGTTCAAATCGATTGGCAGTTACCAAAACTGACAGGCAAACAAGCCTAGAACAATATTCATTTGAACGGTTACTCAAATTGTTGTCCAAAAGATTTTGAATTTTCAGATAATTTTTGTTGCTATTTCTTGTTGTTGTTGTATTTGGTTAGGAAGTAGGCGTGAAAATGCCAGAATAACAAGCTTTTGATTTGCCTGAATATGACACACTCATTTGGCTGTAATTTGAGTAATTTTTGGTATCGATTTCAGACTAATCCAATCCAAAGGTGATCGAACCATTTGAGACCTAAGGAATTTCTTGGTATTTTTTTTTCAAAAACTTCAAACCAATTTATAATTGGAAAGTTTGGTTTGTTTTTTTTTTTTTTGGACTTGGATAACCCCTCTTTTGTTTTATTCGTGAATTGCAGGAAATGTTTGTTTGGTTGAAGCATTTTTACTTTCCATTGGTAAACTCATCTTGTTTGTCAGTTGGTGAATTTTTTGTTGGTCTTTTTCTTTTTGTTTCCCCGTGTCCAAAACATTTCACCACTTCATGTCAAACATCATACAAACTCATTAAAAAAAAAGAGAAAAACGCACGAACCACAAAATATGCCAAAAAAGAAATACTCCAATGTTACTTTGGTTGAGTGGGGACCACTTGAAGTCATGTCGATTTGTTTGGCCAAGCGCTCAGAGTGGCAGGGGTTGCCTCTGTCTATGGATTTTGACAAAGCGGAAGTCTTTAATATTCAAATGATTTTTGTTTCTCTTTCTTTGTAGCTGAACTGGCATTTCCCGAGGAAGATAGTGACATGCTTATGGAGCCGAATGACTTTTCCCCCATAACGGTTTTGCGCTCCCATGAACAGCAATTCCATATGCCGCCGACCACAACCACAAGCAGCAATTCCCAGCAATTCCAGCGGCGCTATCAGGAGAGCTCGCAAGAGCAATTCCGACCCATAGCCAATCCGAATTTGCCGCTGATCTCGCGGGCAGACATCTCGGCCTTGGACTCGCACAGCCAGGCGGCCCAGAATTTCTATCCACCCTTCTATCATGAGGCCCCGCCATTGGGTCATTCCAGGCCCTATTTTGCTGCAGGTCCCGTACCCGATGCCACGCCCCTGCTGTCGCCTAAATATGCCGAGGGTGTGGGCCAACAGCGTGGCTTTGATGCCGCCATTCTAGGCTCTGGGGACTTTGGGGTATTGCGCGGCGGCACCTTCTATCCCGAGGAGGAGATGCCCTATCATCCCGAGGATAACAGCGATTATATCTACGGTGATGCCAACAATGGGCATGGGCGTCCCAGCGAGGGTTTCGTACAGAAATACACCTACCCGGAGGAGCAGTTTGCCAATTTCCGTGACTTTGCCGACATCAATACGCCCACGGATTCGGCCTTCTCACAGTTTGTGGTGGTCTATGCGGCTAAGAATGCCACCAAGCCGAGCAATCATCCGCATCCTAAGAATATTTTCGAACAATTGGAGTTGCTGGACAGGGAGAAGGCAGCCGAAGAGGCAGCTCTGAAGAAACAACAGCCCAGCAAATCCAAGTCGAAGCTATCCAAGACGAAATTGCAAAAGAAATACAAAAAGAAATCGAGTCCCAAGGATCTCGATCTGGAGCCACTTTTGGCTTTGAGTTAAGCAACCACCAAAAAAAAAAATAAGAAGAAAAACATTTAAGAAAATCAAGCAAAAACATTCAATTAGGTGGCAACTCTGTTTCATGCAGCAAACACAACTGTACTTATGTAATTTTTCATTTCTTTTCACTTGCTAATTTTATTTATTTTTTTTTTTATGTTAGCCAACAAGAAAAAGACAAAAGAAAACAGCAAAAATAAAATCAAGCAAAAACATTTCAAATTTCTTGCCCTCTTTTTTCACACACACACACACACACAAACACACACACATACACACATACACACACTCAAACATTTAAAACTCTTCAATTTATTTTAAGATATTTTGCTTTAAGTTTCATATTTTTCTATCAATTTGGTCCGCCTACATAAAAAACAACAACAACAACAACTACAACAAAAAATTACTATTTGATTTGCAATAGTTTATTTTTTGATTAAACATAATATTTTTTTTTTCATAAAAATAAATTGATAATTTTTAGCTTTTAGGCAGATTTCTGTGTAGTTTCTATTTTAAAATTAATAAAGAGAAAATAAATAAACAAGCATTATTTTTATATATACTTTATTTTGTGTAAATAAAAAGAAAAAAACTATACAAAAAAATTAAAAAATGCTATTAAATGTAAATTTAAATTTAATAAAAAAAAATTAAAAATAAAAAAAAAAATTATAAAAAAAAATCAAAAATGTGCTTAATAATTTTTGCAAATCTGTGGGGGAATTAAATTGGGATAAAAAAATTAAATTAAAAAAAATAATAATAATAATGAAAAAAATATGAAAATATAAATTAAAATATAAAATTAAATAAATAAAAATAAAATTGGGATAAAAAAATATTAAATTAAAAAAAAAAATTAATAATGAAAAGAGAAATACTAAAATATAAATTCGAAGCTTGCTTTCTTCTTAAATTAGAAATGAAATAAGTACAAAAAGAATTGGGATGAAAAAATTAAATAAATAAAAATAGAATTGGGATAAAAAAAATAATTAATTAAAAAATAATAATAATGAAAAAAAGGATATTAAAATATAAATTTGAAGCTTGCTTTCTTCTTAAAATATAAATTAAATAAATAAAAAAAGAGTTGGGATAAGAAAATTAAATAAAATAAAAAAAAATGAATACAAAAACGAAAAAAAATTAAATAAATCAAAATAGAATTGGGATAAAAAAAAAAAACAATAAATTAAAAAAGAAAATTAATAATGAAAAAAAAATATATATATTAAAATATAAATTTGAAGCTTGAGTTTTTCTTAAATTATAAATTAAATAAATAAAAATATAATTGGGATAAAAAAAATAAAATAAAAAGTCGAATAATGAAAAAAATTAAATAAATAAAAAAAAATTGGGATAAAAAATAATTAATTAAAAAAGAAAAATTAATAATGAAAAAAATATAATAAAATATTAATTTGAAGCTTGCTTTCTTCTCAAATTAGGAATAAAAAATAATTGGGAAAAAATTGAATTGGGATAAAAAAAATACATTTAAAAAAAAAATTAATAATGAAAAAAAAGATATTAAAATATAAATTTGAAGCTTGCTTTCTTCTCAAATTAGGAATAAAAAATAATTGGAAAAAATTAAATAATGAAAAATTGAATAAACAAAAGAAGAATTGGGATAAAAAAATACATATAAAAAAAAAATTAATAATGTAAAAAAATATATATTAAAATATAAATTTGAAGCTTGCTTTATTCTTAAGGGGAAGTCTTAACTTTGCTGAGGGCTTCTCAAAGGTATAATATTTTTTTTTAGTTTTAAAATCCTCATAAAGTTCCAGATTTTCAGAGTCCCTTATCCATTATTCTACAAGAATTAAGTTTCAAGAAAGAGCTTAAGAAAGACCCAATAATTTATTCACTTCAAAGATAATTGAAATCATTAAGGCTTCTTAATATGTTGCAGATAATTCAAGTGGAAGCACTCAATTAAAATCGAATATAATTAGAGATACTCACTATGAAATACTTGGAATAATAATTCGATTTTGATTAAAATTTCGAAGAGACTCAAAACCCATTGAAACTTTGTTAATTTTCTGAAGTGAATAGAAATTACCGTTGGACAAATTTAATTGGCAATATTCTAATAGAATCGAAGAATTTTCATCAATTGTAAATTTGGTTACTCCCTATTTGTGGTTTTAACCCACACCCCCCACCCTCCCCTCACCCTCTTCCCCACCACCAGCGATAAGCCCAATTCAGTGGCAAGTGTCAGTCTGTTCATACCGTGACCATGACTACCGTGAAAGCGAATTCCAATTACCCTGACTTTGGCGTGTTTTGACATTTGGACAGCCCCGGCAATTTCAAAACGCAGCCTCACCTTTACACACACACACACACACACACACACGCGGACATATTTGGATTCAATTACATAGACACAATTTACCTACTGGCAAATATCAGAGATTTTTTTTTTTTTACATTGAAAACAATCTTCAATGTGGCAATCTAACAATGCCAGTGGGTGCGTGTGTGTGTGTGTGAGAGTGTGAGAGTGTAAATCTTGTCATTCTTTATTTACAATAAAACGTTTCAAATATTTGTAGCTGAAAATGGGTGTGTATTTGCATGTATTGGTGGGGGTGTATGTGTGTGTATCTGTGTGCGTCTGTTCTTTATAATTAAGATGAATGCTAAAGGCATTTTAATTAACTTTTTAAAGAACCTTAATTAAAAATACAACAACAACAACAACAACAAATAATCACAATGTAAATGTGAAAACTAATTGACTAAACAAATAAGCCGACTTGGTAATACCTTTGCATATATAAGTAAGACGCTTTGATTAGTATTTCTTGGCTTTGACTATATCAGAGCTAATCGATACGATTATAAATGAATCAAGACCATTTAGACAGATTTCTGGATTAAGTTGAAAAACTTACCCAAGAGGCAAAATATTTTGTCTTGGACTTAAGATGACATCAATTTAAAAATTTGGGTAAATCTTAAGTCTTTCTCTCCATTTCATTTGAGCCAAAACTAAATAAGGAGAAAAAGCTAACAGGAGAGAAATGCAGCCAGAAATTTGTCATAATTAGACAGAAAGGTTACTCAAAGGTTTTCTATATAGTCTGAAAGACAAAATTCCTGAGTAAAAAGAGAGTCAAAGAATCTAAAAATTACAATAAAATTTATCAAGAATTACAGCCAAAAACACAGCATAGAAAATGAGGCAAAAAGTGTCCCAAAAAAAGTTTAAAAAATTCAACTCAAGAAGTACTCAAAAAGGGCTTGATAAACATCTCAAATCATAGTCAATAAAACAGCTAAAAAGGCAGCCAAAAATTCGACTGAAAAGGAAGCTAAAAACTGTCCCAAAAATTGTCCTCCAAAATGTCCCAAAAAAGAGTCCTAAAAACTAAAAAACTCGTCTGAAAGGGAAACCAAAAATTGTCCTCCAATGTGCCCCAAAAATTGTGCCATAATGTGTTCCAAAAATGGTCATCCTATTTGTTCCAAAAAGAGTCCCAAAAACAAAAAAATTCGCCTTGAAGGGAAACCAAAAAGAGTTCCAAAAATGGTCCCCAATGTGTCCCCAAAATTGTCCCAAAAACAAAAAACTCGCCTAAAAGGGGAAACCAAAAAGAGTTCCAAAAATGGTCCCCCAATATGTCCCAAAATTGTCCCAAAAATTGCCCCAAAAATTGTCCAAAAAATTGTCCCGAAAATTGTGCCAAAAACTAAGACCAAACTAAATTCAAAAGCCTACTGAAAAAATAAAGAGCCTATGAAGAAATACAACACGGACAACAAAAATCAAAAGAATTATACAAAAATTCATAGAAAACAAAATGAAGCAAAAAGCTGAAATTCTCTTTCCAAATTTGCAAAAAAATCATCGCAAGACTTGAAACATTAGAAGAAAATAGGTAAAAAAAAAAAAAAAAACCCCCACTGGCACTGGCAGAACCAGTCAGAAAAAAATCGAAAAAAAAAACCAAACCATTTCAATTACACAAATGACGCCCATTTTCATTAATGCAGGCAAAACGTGGGAAAAAACCAAACTTGTTCAGAATGCTTTCAATTAAAAAATTAAAAGTGAGAGAGAGAGAGAAAAAAAATATATATCAAATCGACTGGAAATATATATATATTTTTTTTGAATTTTTTAAATTGATTGCAAAATTAATTTGATAAAAAAAAATGTGTGTGTGTGTTTTTTTTTGAAAAACTTTGCTCATGTTTTGCGTGTTTCAATTTGAATTAATTAATTAAATTAAATGATTAATAAATTACTATAATCATTAGAAAAATATTAAGAAAAAAAAAAAAAACATTTCTAAAACTGGTTTAAAAAATGTGTGAAATAAAAAAAAAAAATAAAGAGTTAAAAACCTAACCTATACAGTTTTAATGATTTATGGTCTTGATAATTTGCATATCACATATTACTTGCATATTATTAAATTATTACTTAAATAAAAATAAGAAACCATAAAGTGTTTAAATGATAGACAAGTTGATTGTGCCAATGAAACTATTAAAAAGCCATAAAACCAGACAAATAAATGAAATCAATCTTGAAATTATCAAAATGCCTTTTACTTCCGTTTGTAAATATTACAAAATTCTTGTAATGTTTTTTTTTTCAACTTCTTATTGAAATGAGTTTTTAATTGTTTTTTTTTTTTTGTTGATGATGTTTTTTTTTCAAGGTAATTTTTAATGTTTAATTTCTTTATTAATTAGTTTTTTTTTTTTTGGAGGTTCTATTTGAGCTCTTCAAGGCTATTTTGATTCTAGAATCCTCAGGCAAAAAATTGTCACCCTGACAAGCTTACCACACCTCAAAAAAAAAAAAGATCTAAAAATTGACAATTTATTTGGTTACTTGTTAGCTGATTTTTGTCAGTCTTGAAAGCCCACAAAAACAAATTCTTTGTGCCAAAAGATTTGTAGATATTTTTTTTTTTTCAAGTCAAGACAAAGAGTCATTCAAAAGTCGAACACCCACTCGGCTGTCGAGTGGCTGAAGTTTGGTTTTTCTGCTAATAAACTTCAATCAGTGGCAAACCGAACAAAAACAAAAAATCACTTGAAAAAGTATCTTTTTGGAACTATTGAAAGAATCGTTTTGGGCCAAGACAAGAACTTAGGCACTTAGCCCAGACTAACCAAAAATGGTTTACACTTTAGATTTACACACATTATTATTATTTTTGGTTATGGAATTATTTGCGTATCGTGCTGTTGAAAACTTTATTAATATGAAAATCGTGAGCTTAATTGAAATTTATTATTAATGGAAAAAAATAATAAAAGCGAAGAGCAAATCAAAGCAAAGTTCTTCACTTTATGAGCACTTCGCATGAAAGAATTAAATAAATAAACTAAACTCATTTACACATCCCAAATAAAAAAACAAAAAAACAAAGAGCACTCGACTTAAATTTTCATTGAAACAAAAAAAAAAACTATTTCAAACTAAAAGAAAAATAAATAAAGCCGAAGAAAAAACAAAAAGCCAAGAAAAAAAAAACACACACACAAAAAATGAACCTCTTTTGGGTAATTTTTTTCTTTTGGGCGCCCACACAAAACTGTCGTCACCGCCCGCTGCAATTGAGTCACGGCCTCTGCACCACCGCACCCAGCCCCGGAACCCTGACTCAAGATTTTGGCCTCTACCATTTTTTTTTCTTCTCCTCCGTCGTTGCTGTTGTTGTTGTTGTTGTTGTTATAGGGCTTGACTGCCAGACTACTCAAGTCACTCCCCGAGTGACACGTCGCGTCTGCATAAACCTCTTCGGGGTCCCGCTCTACCCCCACCCGACCGTCCCTTGGCCATACGTCTAGCCGACTAGCCTGTCCCTGATCGTATGCAACTGTCAAATACCGTGGGCCTTAATGACATTTAAGCGTTCATTAAACTGACAGGCCGTGCGGACTGACAATCAGTTGGGCTGTCGTCACATAAACAGAATTTATCTTTGTAAAAAAGAAATACTCTAAAATTGTATTCACCCAGTGCTGGGAGGGCCCAACTAAATCTCAGAGATTTTGGCAAAAGTTCAAAAATATTTTTAGTATAAATTTTAAGCTTTAAAAATTGAGAAGAAAAAGAAGAAGAAAATATTTTATATGGAAAAATTCACATGGAACTGAAAAGGAAAAATCCAAATGTTTTTACTTTTAATTTTGAGGAAATTTTTTGAATCCAAAGAAATTACAAAAATAAAAAAAATATTCGGAAATTTTAAGATTCAAAAATTAAGAAGAAGAAGAAAATATTTTATATGGAAAAATTCACATGGGGGAAAGACCAGATTTTTTCCCCCCTTAATTTTGAGCCATCATTTTAAAATTGAAAATCAAAACAATTATTTAGGAAAGCTTGAGGCTTATATATTTTTTTATTTATTTTTTTTTTCAGTTCACCAGAATTTTAAGAAACATTCAAAGAAAAACAAAAATATTTTGATAAAAAATTCTGAGAATATTTTAAAAGAAATATTTTTTTCTTATTTTATTACAATTTTAAAAATTAATAAAAAAAATTCTTTCCCAGTTCTTTTTAATTTTCATGTTGATTTTATTTTCACTCAAAGATTCCATTAGGTATACCAAATTCGTCACATGCACAAAAAAAAAATAAAAGCTTAAAGGTGGCAAAGCCTAAAAATAATAAAAATAAATTCAAAATCAATTGAAATATTCAATGGAAAAGGCAAAACAGAAGCAAAAGTCAAATCAGAGTCAAGCGTCCGGGTGGCTCCGAAGCTGCCAAACCTGCCAAAGCCGAGCTAAGAGGAAGATGTTGAGTGGAGTGGAATTTATTTTATTTGAAATGATTTTTTTGTAACCTTTCACAAGCTTAAATTACTCGAAAAAAAGGCTGCAAAAATAAATATATATTTATTTTCTTGCCAACTAATGCAAATAAATTGTTAACAATTATAAAAAATGATGCCTTGCAAATCTTCAAAAGACTTAATATTTCTACTTCTTCTTCTTCTTCATCTTCTTGTTTTTATTTATTTATTTTTTTTATCAATTTAAAGATTATTTTAAATTCTATTGAGCATCATTGAAATGTTATTTATTTATTTTTTGCTGCCTTTGAATTATTTTTAAATAGTTTTGCACAAATGACTGCGTTGACATTATTATCGCAAAAAATAATCAGAGTCGGATGATACAATCGTTTTAAGTTTTTTCTGCTAAAATAATGATGACTGTACATTTTGTACTATTTTTATTTTTATTTTTTTTTTTGCTACCGTTTAAGTTGTTCTCGCTTTGAAGACTTTTTGCATGTTTCCTCTTTAGCCAAACTGTCAATTTTAATGCCCCCGAAAACTTGAAAAATTAAACAAGAACACACACAAAAGCCAGCTAAATCTTTATTCCACTATTGCTGTTTCTTTTTCTTTTTTTTTTTATTGTTGTTGCTGTTGTTTTTGTAATGACTTTTAATGCCAAGAAGAAAAAAAAAAACAGAAAACATAAACAATTATTTTCAATTGCCAAACATTCTTTTGTTGTTGTTGTTGTTGTTTTTTTTTTTTGTAAAAGAAAAACGACTCCGACATTTTTCTTCTCTTTTATTTTTTTTTTATTTAATTCAACAACAATTGGAATTGTAAATTGTTGTTACTCACAGCTGTGCAGATGCAACAGATGTTCCAATCGAATGTCAACGATTTGTCAAGCAATTCTCGGCCACCGAGATTTCTTTCAAATAAACTAAGACAAAAATTATCTATTCAAACAAACAAACACAAAAAAAAAGCCCCAACAACTTTAAACTATTTCAAGTTAATTTAAAAATTTATACAACAAAAATAATTTAAAGAGTCCGAGTACGTTTATTTAGAACTAATTAAACTCAAATTGATGAAATAAAACTAGGCAAATATTTTTCCAACATAATTAAAAGAATACAAACAATTAATCTTGATTTTCATTCAAGAAAATTAAAAAATTTTCTATACACTTTTTTATAGAAACCAAAGCGCATTTATAAGCATATCAGAGACTTTCAAGGTTAAATCCCAAATCACCGAGTGAATTGGTTGAGTCAGGTCTGAATGAAGGTGGACATATGCCTAGCATATTTGTCGGAACCAATACTATATGATATATCATTCACACAGACCTAAGTCGACTTCTCTTCGAAAACTTATAAGCCGGACTCATTAGCTACTTGGATAGTTCCACATAAGTGTATATCTCTATATGAATAGAAAAACCTAAATAGTTTTCAGGTATGTCTCCGATATTTATAGACAAATTTTAATCAAATTAAAATCTTGGAAGACTTATAAGAACTGAATTTTACACTGATCAAACTACGATATCATAAAGATATATTCCGACATTTATGGAATTTTCTGTTTGAAATCAGAAAAGCAAATGCCTAAGTGGACATACCTATACCTATATTTATTTCACCCAGATACTTGGATGATTCATAAAGAGATAATTAAGTGCTGAATTTCAACTGGACCAAAGACCTATAGACTTGAGCAAGTCCTAGGAATATCTCTACATTTAATACCTTCTATCTATGTAGACATACCTAAACATATATATATGCCAAGCTTCACCTAGATACTTGGAAGACTCATAGAGCGATATAGAGAGTGCTGAATTTCACCTGGACCTAAATAAGTCTTACGGATAACTCCGAGACTTATAGACAATTCTGTTCTGAATAAGAAAATCCGAATAATTATGTAAACATACAGATACATGTTTTTGTTTCAAGTTTCACCCAGATACTTGGTAAACTCATAGAGAGATATACTTAAGTGCTGAATCTAAGCTGGACCGTGCCAGTAAAGATTTAAATAAGTCTTAAGGGTATCCACGATATTTATTGGCTATTCTCTTTTAAATCAATATAAATCGAGCTGGGAATTATCTCAGCTATTTTTTACCCAATCTAAGTGATTTTTGATTAATGCAAGGATAATAGTCCCAATCATATTTTCAAGCTAAACGAAAGGCTATACACAAGAAATATCTCATCATCAAAAAGTCCTCTCTCGAATCCAATTGAAGGCATTATTACCCCAAAAGCTCAGAAATTTATGCAAAGCAATTTTATTCCATAAAGAAAGGGGCAACTCGAACATCCCTAAAAATTTAGTTCAACCCTTGACGACACTCCCAACGAATGGTATTGGTCAAACAAGAAGAAAAAATGAAATTGAATATTTTCCTAATTAAATGTGGAAAATAAAAATGATTTTTTCTTCCAAGAATATCAAATGTCGTGTGAAAAAAAAAACACAAACAGTTTTTAATAAAATAATTTAGCAACAATTACAGATAAAAATAATTGCAAATAAATTGGACACCTAAAAAAAAAAAAGGCAAAAGCCTACGTGTATTTCGCTTTGAGATGAAATATTCTTTTTGTTTTGATTGCAAGGGTACTTTTTTTTGGCTTTGATTTTGTAATTATAACAATTTTAATTTGAAATGCTAAAAAATATAATACTAACTTTGTGAAATTCATAAATGAAATGAAAGTATTTGATTTCGATTCTTTTTTTTTTGTGATTTTTTTGTGATTTTTTGGATTTGTTAATTAATGACATTGCATAGTTTTTTGTTTTGGCTCAATTCGAATTGAATTACAAATGCACCTGGCCAAAATGAAAGCGCAGGAATTGTAAAATATTGTTTCAGCAATACAGAGAAAATTGTTTTCTCTCTTTCATTGTACGTAACATGTGTAATTTTAGTAACAAAAAAAAAAAGAAAAAAGAAAACAGAAATTATAGTAAATTTGTGCATATTAGTCCAACAGAAATCCGTATTTATAATTTTGTAACTCAATACACTTGTTGGCAAATGAAAATGTTAAAATTGCATTGGCATAAAACCAAAACTATTTAATTTTTTTTTTTTTTGTCTTTAAAAGTTTCCAGAGTTGTTTTTTATTTTCCTTGGCATTTTGAGATGAGACCCAGGCTAACCTTAGTTAAATGAGCGGCTAATTGTTTTGCCAGTTTTCAGGTAGATCTAATAAAAGATTAACCAAGATATTCTCAGCTTAATAACAGACATTTAATGAGGGCAATGCCTTTGATGACTACAGAGCACGCCAACCATACCAAAAAAAGAAACAAAATAAAACTACAACCGACTGACCATAAAAATGATTTGTTTGCCAGGTGTCCGATCTGCCCAAGTCAAGTGGTAGCCACATGCTCAAAAAAAAAAAAAAAAAAAAGAATACAAGAAAAAAAAAAAACTACAACTACAACAACAATCAAATTCAAATCTTATTGGGGGCACTCGTGCGTAGCGCCAACTTCAAAGCAGCTGCCCAAAAAGTACACAAAAAAAAAGAAATAACACAAAGTGCAGCATTCATTGATTTAGTAGATTGAATAACAACAAATAACAACAACAACAACAAAGTGCAATAAGTGAACAAATGAGCGGGGCAACAAAAGGGAAGCCTCCAAATGATTACGTAAAACTATTTTCAATTCTTCAAATCAAATGCGTCAGCAGACAAACTGACAACAAACTGACAATCATTTTTTTTTCCTTCTTCGTCTTCTTCTTCTTCTTCTTATTTTGAATGCACTAAGACTTCATTGCTCTTGTAGAAGGGGGCGTATGGCGGTGGCGGTGGCGGTGGCGGTGGCAAAAGAGCAAAATTCAAAAGTGTTGACCAGCTTGGGCGGTCTGTCACAAATTTCCATCACTCTGATGGTCAATCATTCATTCCGATGCCGATGCTGATGCCGATGATGAGCACACTTTTTCACTATTTGTATTGTTTTATCAAGCATTTAGTTGCTGTTGTTTTTGTTGTTGTTTGTTTGGTTGGTTGGTTGGTTGGCAGTTATGGCTTGGCCTCATCTATTTGCTTTGTTGAACCGCATTTATGCGACTATAAATGTCTTGACGATGATGTTGATGATGATTACTCATGTCAATTCTTATATAAGACAAATAGGAAAAAATCCACAAAAAAATAAATTGAATAAATCAAAATTAAATATGCCTCATTTTGTTGGCTAAGCAATTCAGAAAAATTCTAAAAAAAAATACAATAAATAAATAAAATAAATGAAATAAATAAAATAAATAAAATTAATAAAATAAATAAAATAAATAAAATAAATAAAATAAATAAAATAAATAAAATAAATAAAATAAATAAAATAAATAAAATAAATAAAATAAATAAAATAAATAAAATAAATAAAATAAATAAAATAAATAAAATAAATAAAATAAATAAAATAAATAAAATAAATAAAATAAATAAAATAAATAAAATAAATGAAATAAATAAAATAAATTAATTTAAATTAAATTGAAGGAAATAATTAACACCTAAAAAAGAGAGACTTAATTTTCTCATAAACATTTGTCAACCTAAATAGAGATTTATTAATGGGTCAATATCGGCTTACTACAAAAGGATATTTCAAAGTTTTACAAGCCACTAAAAGGGATTTCGTAATGCGAGACTAAAAATAATAATAAAATCTTCACAAGTCCCAAACTATTTCACTCCCCCGTAAAGTTGTTGCTGTTGTTGTTGTTGTATAATTTCTACAACTTGATCAGAGTTGGTATGACTGGCAGCATGGCTGTCAGCGTGTTTGTCAGCTTCAGACAAAAAAAAAATAAGGTTTTATTATTTTTTTTTTTTATAAAAAAAAAAAATTAAATTTATGGAAGATGCGCTGGCGCTGTTTTGTGCTTTATTGATGTCAGAGAGTTGCGACTCTTTACCTGGAGTCTTAACGAGCTGACACACTACTCATTGAAATTGAACGGGAATTGTGTGTGTGTGTGTATGTGTATTTGTTTGTTTGTTTCTCATGAATTTCGCAAACGAAAGACTTAAGACACGAACTTTTTTTTTTTTTTTTTTGCCTCTTCGTTTGTGTTTGTTCGCTTGTTTGGTTGTGTTGTGTTGTGTGCGGTTGCCTTTTGGCTGCAACCACAAAACAGCAGCACTGACAACACCAACAACAACAATAACAAGACAATTTATAGGACACACTCTGGTGTCATAAACATTTATCAATCCCCCACAATCTAAATTGCAATGTGAAATTGAGCTCTTTGAAATTTATATGGAATATTTGGTATTGACGTTGCCCATAATCATGACGATATATGTTTCACTATTGTTGTTGTTGTTGTTGTTGCTATTTTTGATATGTGACCAAAATGAACTTGAATTTGAAGGCAAACAAATCAAATGGGTTAATAAACTTTGATCTAGCTTAGCAAAAAAAAAAAGGAATTTTTTTTTTTGAGAAATTTCTAATGAAAAGGAAATGGATTTTTCCAGCAAGAAATTTTCCTACAAGTTTTGACAATTTTTGTTTTTTTTTTTTTTTGTCAATGAGAAAGTCAGCTTGTCTTTTTTGGTTAAGGTATCGACTCCTTTTTGGTGCTTGTTCAGGCGAAAGTAAAATCTGTCAGAGATTGGCTAAAGCAAGAAGAAGAAGCACATGCAAATGTTGACAAAACCAGCAGAAAAGAGAAAAGAGTAAGAAAAAGGGGGGAGAGAGGGCAGAAAAAAAAACAATTTACCACAGAGCAGGAAACATTTTCAGTGTGTGTTTTGAATTTGGTAGACTTGTGGTAATTTCTGTGCGAGTTTGCTGGCAACCGGCCATGAAAGAGGAAATCAATGTTGCAAAAAAAAAAAAAAAAAAAAAAAAACACAAGCCAAGCCAATACAAGCCACACTGGTGAGTTGAGAAAGCAAAAAAGAAAAGTCGCACGCTTTTGGTGGAAAGCAACAATTTCACTTGCCAAGAGTCAATTCAATTTTAACTTGGTTTTCGAATGGAGTCGACTGGAGTGGATTGAAGTCAGCCTGGTTGGGTTATGAAGGCAACAAACTCGCTGCCAAGCTGGCCTGTTTGCAGCACAGGGAAAGACTTTTCAGACAACATAATCATGCCAATTGACAAAATGTGTCAACAATACAAAATAGATGCCAATTTCAAAAAGAGTGAAAAGGAGAGAGACAGAGAGAGAGAGAGTGTGAGATAGAGTGAGTGAAAGAAAGGGGAGGAGGAGAGGTGGCTTAAAAAAAAAAAATCAAGTTTCCTCTTGGCCAGAAATGCGTAAGATGTCAAATAGTTCAGCTGGTTACTGTTGCTGTTGTTGTTGTAATTGTTATTGCCACTACCATAATTTTGCACAATTAGCAATTTGATTGCATTTCTAGCTTTTTCCATTGCACTTTCAACAACAACAACAACAACAACGAAAACTAAATGACAACAAACTTCCTGTCATTTTCATCAATTCGATTGGATAATCAGCAATTCATTTGAATTTGCCACATAATATGGCAAATTATTGTTGTTGTTGTTGGCTTTTGCTTTTTGCCAACATCAACCGATGATGCGATTTCTGTGGCAATTGTGGTTTTTGCTGTTAATTAGCAATTTCAATTGACAAACATTATTATCCCCTTCTCTCTCACTCTCACTAGCGCTCTCACTCTAACTCTCACTCTTAGTGTCTTTGCTAAAAAAGTCTCAAGTCAGTTGCTGTCAGTCAACGCTAGATAAATGCTGGCCAAATGTTTGAATGACCACAAATCAAAAGGTGGCAAACGGCATTTCCATTTGCCAAAAAAAAAAAAACGCCAAAGTGAAAATTGTCATTTATGATGATTATAAACTTCAAACTTTGTGGATCGGCAGAGAAATGCTTTATAATGAGGTAATCAGACTTTAAAAGGAAAAAAATATTACAAAATCTCAGCATTTTTTTCACAAGGTTTCAAGTCAAAAATTATTCAACCTTTTTGTTTTTGACAATTTGGAAACTCATTAAATTCGGTTGCCAAATCAAAAAGAAGAAAAAATTATTTCACTGCTCTTTTGAGGTAACATGCCAAAGATGATGTTGTAAGAGACTCTACCAACAACTACAACAACAACAACAATAATAATAAAGCTTGCCATTGACTAATGTTGCATGAAGCGCAGAAAAGAAGCAAACAAAAAAAAAAAATAAACCCAACGTAACCACAAAATAAGCAAAAATAATCTATAAGGTAAACAAAACAATAGAACCCACCGAACCACCAACCACCACCAACAACAACAACAACCGAATAAAATTGCAACAAGCTCTTTTTTTCCTCCTCCTCCTCCTCCTCCTTTTCCTCGTTTTACTTCTTGGCTTCTTTGGTGTGTTGGTTTCTTTTAAACCGCCAACAACAATGAGACAAGTCAGGCAGACTGTGTGAGTAGGTGACTCGGTGAGTCTTCGACTCATTCAATTCGGTGTGGCAAGTCAGCCCAGTCAGCCCGCATTGGCATATTAATGCAAGTCTACCCAGCTGGCAGGTATTGCCAACCCAACCCAATCGTTGCAAATATATCTAGAAAAGATCATCTTCAGGTAAAATGGGAAGCCCACAAAAAAAGTTGAAAAGGTTGACGAGTCGGTTGCCTGCTGAAGCCCTCCCTGCCTGCCACCCAAAAAAGGAAATACTATTTAAATTGGCCAGGCCCAAAATAGTCATACCCCTTCTGCTCTCACTCAGCCCCCCCTCCCCTCAGTCACTCACTCAATCCCTCTCTGGTTTGTTTGCAATTAATTTGAACGTCGAGTTGCCAGAGTGGTCGACTCGTCGGGTGTCTTGACATTTTGTCGGCAAATGCAAACGTGAAAGGGCGCAAATTTTCCAAATAGAAACATTTTGCCATTGCTGACTTCTCCAACTTACCCAAGTCTAATCTAACCAAGCTGATCAGCGCGGGGGGGAGGCCGGAGTCAAGCCAGCACTCTGTGTGCGGGAGTTGGCCAAAAAGAGTTTTTTTGTTTTTTTTTTTTTCTTGCAGTTTCGATGCGCCTTGGCGTGCCAAAATGCTAAACGGGACAATACGAAAAAAAGCCAACCAGTCAGCCAGCCAAGCAGCCAGCGAGCCACTTGAAGCTCAAATCTCTTGGCCATTTACCACCAGCACCACCACCACCAGTGCCAGGCCACACCAAAGCCAAACCAATAGACAAAAGCCAACTAACTGACTGACTGACTGACTGACTGACTTGACTATCTGGTTGCTCATTTTGCAAATGTCAGTGAAAAATGTTGCCGAAATTTTCGGCAAGTGGCTTGGCCAGAGTCTTACTTGTCTTAGCCTTTTGTTTATTTATTTGTTGTAGCTTTTGCTGTTGTTGTTGTTGTTGTTGTTGTTGTAATAGCATTCCTTGTTCAATTTTGGGCAACATTTTCCATTCAACCCAAAAATGGGTGATTCGCCAGTCAGACTGAGCCAGAGAGAGACAGAGACTAAGGCAGAAGCTGCCTCAAAAAAAAAACTCTTCAAACTTATTAAAATTGTCTAGTTTTATTTTATTCATAGAAATTATCATAAAATAAATCAATAAACTTCACTCAACTCAGGTCGGAAAGTTCAAAAAATTTTCTCATAAACAAAAGACTCATCTATCATTAAAATTATTTGAAATGCCAATAAGCAAGTTGAAATTTTTAAGCTTTAAAAAAATTTGGAGAAACAAATATGAGAAAACTTTGATTAAGCCAAAGGATACGAAACCCTTAAAACTAAGAAAGATGAAGTTCAAAAAATTCAGAGCCCTTAAACAGTTCTTTGCAAAATTCCAAGGAAGAAGAAGTTCCAAAAATTCAGAACCCTTCGAAAGTTCTTTACAAAATTCCAAGCAAGAAAAAAACCGAAAAATTTAGAACGCTTCAAAAATTCAAAGCAAGAAGAAAATCGAAAAATTCAGAACCCTTAAAAAATTCTTTAAAAAATTCCAACCAAAAAGAAGTTCAAAAAATTCAGAAAAGCCAAGCGATTCGAAGCTCTTAAAAAATTATAAAAAAAGTTCACAAAATCTTTGAATTCTTAGGAAAAATTTCTATGATTCTTTAATCGAAATTACCAAAATTTTCAAAGAGAATTCCAATTTCGATTCCAATTCTTTTGCTTGTCACGTAGCCCAGTTTCTAAGATTGACTTGACCAAATTGACTAATGAGCCGCATTGAATGACTTATTGGACTGATTCTAGAATGCTTTGGCTTTATAATAAATGTCTTATCACTGTCAATATGCCGTGTCAAATGCCATCCAGAAAAGCCACACAGAACCTCTACAAAATGTCAATTCTCTGGCCGCCTGAAATTAATTTTAATTCTAACCGATTTCGCTACGATCGCTGATTGTTGGCCAATTGACAGCTGGCTGAGCTTACAAGATCAATAGAACTTGGTGTTCTACCGTTCTATTAAATCGTGTTGATATATATGTATATATTTTTTGTATATAACGACCTTGACTTTCAAGTGACAGCCAGTGAAATGTCAGGCAATCGCTGGGAGATCAGAATGCGCGCCTTGAACAAAAAATAAAAAAAATAAATAAATCCATGGATTCGATCATACCTAAGAGCAGCATAGCCAGTTGAATGACATGGAAACATTTAAAGTATCTAAAACAGAAACAAAACAAAAGAGGTAGAAGCAAATACAAAAAAAAAAAAAAAGTCAAGTCAATCAATTGGACATGGCATACAAATTGTAAATTTTTTTTAAACGGATTTATCCGGTTGGCGAATGAGAGAGAGAGAGAGAGGGAATCTCAAATAAAGTTCAATTAAATCCAAGCACGGAAAGCTAAAGAGAGATAATAAAAATAAATAAAGGAAAACAAAAAAAAAAAAAAAGAGTGGGAGCCATAAAAAAAAATTTTTAGAGATAAACATCGTTTCATTTCAAGGTGAAGCAGGGCAAAGAATTCTTAAGCAAAAAAAAAGAAAAAAAAAAAGAAAACAATTTGATTAAAACAAAAATCATAAAGAAATCACAAAAATCTCTCAAATATAAATAAATAATTAATTAATTCATAACAAACGAATAAACAAACAAACAAATTATCAACAATTGCCATTTGAAAATTTGTACGTTTTCATTACCGTTTAATTGAGAGTTGAGCTTACTTAGAAAAAAACAACAACAAAATCAAAATAAAAAAAAATTTTTTTTTGTTTATCGACCAGCAAAGGCAATAGAGTCAAGCGATTTAAACAGGCAATGATTGTTAAGCGTCTGGTGATTGATTGATGTACGATAAGCCAAAGTAGACAACAATCAGCAATCGGCAGCCAAAATAGCCAGGCCAAAAGCAGCCGCACTATTTCGAGTTCATTTGAGTCTAAGGCCCACTCACAAAAGGGGCTACCCTCCTACTCTCTCCCCCACCGACACACTCAAGCACCCAAAAAAAAAAAACTTAAAGCTTTGCAAATTAAAAATATAAAAAAAGAAAAAAAAAATCTCAGTCTCAATTGTTTCTGCCACATGAATGTGCCGTTGCGGGCCTGGGTCTCTGTCTCTGAGCCCCCCCAGAAGAGCCCCGGCCAACTCATTTGGAGCACCCAAAAAAAAAAAAAAAAAAAAGTATTACTAAAACAAAATTACTGTATTTTTTTTTTTTGGAGTTCTGACTGCGACTGCCCCACCAGATCAATTTGTGGCGATAAGATTAAAGTCGTCGGGTAGACAACAAAAAAATTGAGGCTGTAAAAAATTTGTGTATTGAGCCAATTGTACGCCCACAGCGGCCAGACAATAACGGCAGCCA
The DNA here is from genome assembly GCA_037075145.1 of Scaptodrosophila latifasciaeformis. Lineage (NCBI taxonomy): Eukaryota > Metazoa > Arthropoda > Insecta > Diptera > Drosophilidae > Scaptodrosophila > Scaptodrosophila latifasciaeformis. Next base: position 3,077,355 of record JBAMCM010000073.1, read on the forward strand.
TAAGAGCCACAAAAGTACCTCTAAATGTAACTAGAAGTCTCTCGGGTCTAGCTCAATGTTTATAATTGCCTAGGGGGAAGCACAGTGCTTTGGGGCTACAGAATTAGGAAGTCAAATCAATAAAATAAATAAAATAAATGAAATAAATAAAATAAATAAAATAAATAAAATAAATAAAGTAAATAAAATAAATAAAATAAATAAAATAAATAAAATAAATAAAATAAATAAAATAAATAAAATAAATAAAATAAATAAAATAAATAAAATAAATCAAGTCCTCCCATATTTTTACTTCCTCGGAAAAATAGGGAAAATTCTTTCGACTTGTCTGAAGTTCTTTGAAATTATTTGGTTCTCTTTATGACCACGGTAAGTGTACGGTAACTCGAACTCTAAAGATTTCGATTAAGTGAGGTAAAGTCGAATTGAGTTGGTAGCATAATTCCATGGCATAAATACTAGACTGTGTGTGTGTGTGCGTGTGAGTGTGTGTATGGACAAATAAGGAAGCAATTGGCATGGCTGTCGAGTAGGAAACAAAACATAAATGCCGTAGACAAATTATGCGGGCCAAAACGCCAACACACTCGCCACCAATCTCGGCCACAAAGAAAAACAAATGACTTGGGCCACAAACTGGATAAGAATATATATATATATATTTTTTTGTCTTTTTCTTTTGGAATATTTATGATATACAATTTGGCTAGATGGATAGATGACTGGCTGGCTGGCTGGCTGACTGGGTAGGTGGGTGATGAAGGAATGCCAGAAGAGAGACCAACTGACAGATTTGTCTGAGGCCAACGCACAAGATCTGCCAATAAAAAATGTTTGCCAAAAATTTCCGAAACAAAAATTATAGAGTTTGATTTTTTCCGACTTTGAATTGAATTTTATTGACTTGACTTGTTTTTTCCAAGCGGCATGTCAAGGACAAACATTGGTTAACAACTGATGGGCCGACTTGATCGGTCTTTGTAAAATGGTTGGCTGGCTTAGCTGACTTGGTTGGTTTGGTTCAAGCCAAAAAAAAAAACAAAAATCCGACAAAAAGAAGGAAATTGCTGCATAAATTTGCATAACAAAAGAGCCAAAGTAACACGGGCAAATGCTTAGGCAAACACAATTGCAAATCATTAAAAGCATTTGACGAAATGAAACGGACAACTTGCAGCCAGCACCCAGCAGCCTCCTGGACCGTGGGACAGACCGACCGGCCGACTTTCCGAGAGGTCGCCACTCAGCCAGAAAGACTCGCACCACCTTGGCCAGAGACTGAGTCAGGCGCGGCTCCGTTGGCTTCATTGGCTGCATTTGCCTCAGAGCTGAGCTATTTATTTATGCGGCCGTGGCATGCAACATGCTTGCAACCGGCCTGCCTCAAAAGGTTGCTCTTCATAATTCAACTCAACACCGACACATATACTTTTTTTGTTGTCTTGCTTCTTTGCTTCTTTACCCTGATCATCGTCATCAACACCAGAGTATCGTGATTTTCTGGCCGGTCGGTCTCTTTGGTTCGCCTTTGTTTGCACAATTTATATTCATAAATATATAAGCTTTTGCGTAAATACTTGTCTAGTTTTTGTTTTTTTTTTTTTTTTCTTTGGTCTTACAATATTTGCAATGTTTTTTTTTTTATCGATTTGCCATTGTCTTTTGACACTCACATAACAATGTACAATATTTTTCTGGTTAACCCGGCCAACAAATAAAGCTAGCATAAATTTTAAAAGTTCATAGAAAAAAAAAAAACAACATTATTTTTCAGGGAATTTATTAACATTATACAAAATATATATAAAGGCAGACCAAGCAGGCGGAGTCCTTTATAATTTGGCGTATTAGCAAACAAGTTGGCAGGCCTGGTCTGTGGCTTGTCTTACATTTGAAATGAGACACATATGATCTACTTAAAATGCGCCATCTAGTGGTTAATTCAAACAACTGTAAATTTGCTTGTTACTTTGAGCTGAGAGGAATCCAATATCTTGACTCTGAGGTCTTGGTATATCTCCTGTAAATTTATTTCAAATTAGTTCAACTTTAAATGAAGAAACCATATATGATTTGCTTATGGTCTACTAAATACGCCATCTAGTGGCTTATTTAAACAACTGTAATTTTGCTTTTTAGTTTGAGCTGAGAGGAATCCGATATCTTGACTCTGAGGTCTTGGTATACCTCCTGTAAATTTATTTCAAATTAGTTCAACTTGGTTTGCTTATGGTTGATTTAGTTCTTGTTTGATATCAATCGAATGATTTTTTTAATTGAAACATTCTATTTGTGAACATAAATCTGAAAATCCTCCAAACTCTTGAAAAAAAGAGCTTTGAAAAAATGGAAGATAATATGAATGGTTTCCGAGTCCCAAGTTGGGTGGTTCTAGCTCTAATTATCTCTCAGATCGAACTGGCAGTTTTAGATTAGCAGAAAAACGTTATATGATTAAGTTTATTTTTGTTAATTTTTTTTATTGTTTACCGTTTTATGAAATACCAAAAAAACAAAGCCCACAAATTAAATTCAATGAATTTCAAAGTATTTTTGCAAAATCTTTTGTTATTTGTTTAACAACCCACAACACAAATAATTTTATAATGAGCTTCCGTTTTGCAAATATAACGAAAAAAATATTATAAAAACAATAAAAATTTGTAACAATTTAAAAATGTGAGAAAACTCGTCACATTTTTTAGTCAAGTCAGCGGCGGTTTCAAGAAAAACAAATTAAAAGTTTTTCATAATTTTGAAGAAAATCAAAATAGTTTTTTTTTTTGAATTTTCCTAAGTTTTCAGAGAATAATAAACTCGTCGTAATTTATGTGACCGGAAGCACTTTTTAGACAGTTTAAATATTTTGAATTTTATTAAAAATGCCAAGTAAATGATGAAAAGCCTCTGAGAAATGACCTGAAAATGAGCTTAATTAATTGTCCAATTAAAACAACTTGAACACCCACAATTAATTGATATGTATTGGGACATCAGTCTGTCAGCTGGTGTACTCGAGAAATCAACTTAATAAAATTGTTTGACAGCCTGTGTCTAGACTCTCTTGTGATAAACATTCAGACCTGAGAACCAAATCAACAAATTTGAATTTAATGCGTCATTTGCATAAGCAAAATGACAAGAATAAACAGATAGAAGTCTATCTACCAAGCCAGAGAGAGAGAGAGAGAGAGCGAGTGAGGGGGGGATTAGCCGTTGGAGCTGAAAGAGGCCAGCCGATTGGCAACAAGAGCAACGTGATGATGGCAATGGCCATAAACATTAAATGGTCACCACTTGCTCATTTGATTACGCAATTAACAAGATCGAATGAAAAACTGTATAGCAAAAATAAAATAAATAAATAAACAGAACTCAACACAATTCAAAAGCACTTGCAATTCAGTTAAACTGACAAACTGGCCAACTGACTTGACTAACTAACTCTTGTTCGCTGCCACTTGCACCTACACTCTGATTTCTAAGAAGAAAAAAATAAAATGTGAAGAAAAAAAAAATAAATAATAACAACATGTGTGCAAGATGAGCCAAATTGCAAAGTCAAAACCAAAAATTAAAAACCAAATCAAAATCAAGTTCTACTCAATTACATGGGCAAAGACTGTGGGGACAGACAAGCTTGGATTGACTCTGGGGTCCAACGGTTTCTTCTTTGATAGACTCTGACTGACTCTGACTAAATCTGTCTGACTGACTTGTGCTCACTTTGGCTGCCTGCCTCTCAACAACATGATTAACTAGCTCAAAAGACTAATCTAACATTTTTACTTTGTCTCAGTCTATAATTTTTGATCTAAATTTTCTCTATTTCTGTTTTTTTTTTTCATAAGCAAATAGAGCTATGTAGCGTCTCCAAAGTGAGACTTTATTCTTATCCAATAAGAACCCACACATGTCTGGGACTAGGCCTCATTTTTCTAAGGATTTCTAAAGCCTGAGCTCCTTTGGAATATTCTCTCAGAGCTACCAAAAACTTAAAAGTTATGCAGCTGTGAATATAGTCAAATCAAGCTGCCAACTTGTCAAAAAATTAAGGGACTTTTCAGAACTTCAGAGGTCTCGAAATTGTTGAGGCCCATTTTCTTATCTTGGTCTGGGGATAGGGACTCCAAATAGGCCTAAATTTTCGAAGGATTTCTAAAGCCTGAGCTCTATTGGAATATTCTCTCAGAGCAACCAAAAACTTAAAAGTTATGCAGTTGTGAATATAGCCAGATGGAGTTGCCAACTTGTCAAAAAATTAAGGGACTTTTCAGAACTTAAGAGGTCTCGAAATTGTTGAGGCCCATTTTCTTATCTTGGTCTGGGGATAGGGACTCCAAATAGGCCTAAATTTTCGAAGGATTTCTAAAGCCTGAGCTCTATTGGAATATTCTCTCAGAGCAACCAAAAACTTAAAAGTTATGCAGTTGTGAATATAGCCAGATCGAGCTGCCAACTTGTCAAAAAAATTGAGGAATATTTAAGACCTTCTTAGGTACCGAAATTGAGGAGGCCCAAAACCTTAATTATCTTGCCTTATTCGTCTTTAAAGTCTTTGTCATTTTTGGTTTATTCAATGGACTTTTATTTTGAAAACTAACTATTTCAAGAATGCCCCAAATTTTGGTTTAAGTTTCTGTCTTTGTCTGATCGATTAGAATTGTCTTTGGCTACTTGTTTTTTCAATCTGTCTCGGCAAATCCTTTAGTCTTCTCAGTCTCTTTTCTGACTTGTGTGATTGCCTCAGCTACTGTTACTGTTAATCTCTTCTCACCTCAAGATCAGTTTGACTCTTCTTAAATTCTGTTTCAATTTAATCTTTCATCTCTTGTTGAATGGCTTGACTGGCCTGACTAACCAGACTGTTTGTTTATTTGGCTGCCACAGACTCGAACATTTGTTGGTTTTATTAACGAGCTCAACAACCTACGAATGAAGAAAACAAAAAAAAAGAATAATAATAATAATAATAGCAAAATCAATTGCTACACTTTACTTTTGTCTTGTGGTGGCTTACAGAATTCAAGATCTCTCAGACGAGCTGCCTGACTTAGGCTACTTCAACTTTTGTATCTCATTTCAGATTGGTAATAAAAAGACATTGAAGCTTGAGCGTCTGTTGTTGTAAGATAAAGCAAACATGATCAGAAAAATAAATAAACACAGTTTATTTTATTTTTTTTCTCAGTCATGATTAAGAAGAGTAGAATTTCAATTTGGAAATAATCAAATTGTGGCTTCGAATTGACCTTCCTGAAGTAGCCAAGTCTGAAGCAATTCTCGGGGTTACTTTGAATTTTTAATCACAAAATTTTTACACAATTCCCTTTAACTTTATAGTAATTATAAGTTTTTAAACAAAAAATTCTTGTCAAAATCCATTTGCAAATAAAAACATCTTTAATTTACTTTATTTTTGGCTTCTCAATTTAAACGACTTAGAATGTTTCATCGAGTACGTTCCTTTGGTGGATACAAATCTTGGTACATTTCTTTCAGGCGTACTTTGCGCTGTGGAGCCATGGTAGCCATTGAGCCAAGGCGCCTTAATCGCGAGTATTTGTCTAATCATTCAATTCGGAGATTCAAGCCGATGTATCCGCGAATCACCTGTCGAAAATTCACCCGAGAAGAGCTATTTCCGAATCAGCCAGGCGACGGTCAATATCCCACCTATGACCAGTATTTGAATATATTAAAACAGCTTAAGCATGGACGTTTTATGCCCCACGATTATCAGACTTATGCATTCTCTCAAGATACCCTGGCGAATTTGGATGAATTGGCCATGCAAGCTCAAGATCCCCTGAATTGTGTGAGCAAGATTCTGGAGGAAATACCTCAAGAAGATGACCATGGCTTGTTTCTGGTGAGTTCTGATATTTTCGGTTCTGCACTGTCATTGTCATTTCATTCTTCAGTTTGGTGATGATATTACCAAGATACGTGAATTCTATATGCGCGACAGCCTAATGAAACGCTTCACTGTCTTCATGCTCTACAATGTGAATGATGATAATCTCAGTTTCATGGAAGATCGCATGCAAGATGGCGGCATTGTCGATATTGGCACAAACAAGTTTCGAGCCTTTGCCTATCACATTTCGCCCCGTCAATATGGGCCACCCTTTCCCAAGGTACATCGTTGTTTCAACGGTGAACTGCCACCCTATATAGATGAACGAATTGTTAACTTACAAGAAGAATTTGAGGCCGAGGAACACATCATTTGGCAAAATTCGAACAGGAATTTAGCCCATCCGGGTCCGAATAATGGCTACTGGGTACGCCGTGTGTTAGAGTATTTGCGTTTTCGTCGCATCTCCTAGAGATTTTCACCCAAAAAAATAATAAAGAAAAATCGTAATGAAAACAAAAACAGTCGCTGTCTCCACCCACTCTCTTATGGACAATCTGTCAAGTGTGACCGATTGGGCAAAATCATCGACACTAGTTGCTTTTTTTTTTTTTTGGTATTGGCCAAGACCACTTTTACGCTTCAGGTGGCCAGCAAATCGTGACTTTATTGCCTACTTTTTAATTGTTGCAACAAATGAAAGAAAAAAACAAAAAACAAAAACAAAATTGTGCCAATTTTCTGTTACTCTAAGCGGAAGTTATTCAATACTTGCAGATATGCGGAAGATTCAGATCGAATTGGCCTAACATATTTTTTTTCTCTATTATAAAGTAAATAATTAGATCTACCAAAAAGTATCCAAAATGCGACTTTAAATTCTCAAAAGTCTATTCAGGTCTTAAAAGGGTTAAAGAGTATGATAACTCCGAAATATGAATTGGGTTATCAAATTCCCTATAACATTTCAAAGTCTTAAAGGCTATTGAAGTCTTGATAGCATTCATTTCTGGCAATACTATTGGGACTATTGAAATTCTAAGAGTATGATAACCTCGAAATGTGAAATGGTTTACCGAATTCCCTATAGCCTTTTAAAGTCTTAAAGGCTATTCAAGTCTTGATAGGATTAATTTCTGGCAATACTATTGGGACTATTAAAATTCTAAGAGTATGATAACCTCGAAATGTGAAATGGTTTACCGAATTCCCTAGAGCCTTTTAAAGTCTTAAAGGCTATTCAAGTCTTGATAGGATTAATTTCTGGCAATACTATTGAGACTATTCCTATAGCCTTAAGTTTAAAAATGGACTCAAGGATTAAGGTCTTGTGGTGATGAAATGGAAAATCAAATCCTAAAATCTTGATCTGACCATATACTCAGGTATCAGATTCAAGTCAATGCAAAGCAATAAAGTGACTCATCGAAAACCCAATATGATTCCTCAAAAATCCTTATATTTTCCTCTCAATACGAAAGCAATAAAATGTTATTTTTTTTTGTTGGATTTATTTCAATAATTTGGTGTAATTTGAACAGTAAAAATTTTGATATACCCAAAATAGTGAAGTAGTCTTGAATGGATTTCTTGTTTGGTCTTTCTGTTTTCGCTCACAAGGCCAGTCGAGCCAACTCCCAATAGGGGCCAGACTATTGGGAGTTTGCCACCGGACTTTTTGCATTCGTCCGTTTGGGGAATATCAAAAAAAATTGGAAAATGAAAATTTCTTTCTATGCTTCTTCTTCATCATCTTCATTGGTGATTAGCCAGCGTCTCTTGATTTGTTGCTTCTGTTTATTTGCCATTTAGGCGAATCGCATACACTTGGCCTTTTGGGTGTAGGTGACAGCTCCGTATTCCTCAACAATTTGGTCAATGGCAATCTTGTTGAGATTCTCAAGATAGAGGCGAGTCTTGCGGGATTGTATGATATAGCTGATGACGTCATGCAAATTGTCAAAGAATAGAAAACCAGCTGTACCACAGCTGAGATCGAGATAGCGGAAACGGTTGACATCGCAAGTGCAGCCATCGAATAGGAAATAAATGAAATCATTGTTATTATGATATCGGAAGACAACATAATTGCCCCAGGGTGCCATCACAAAGACACGCTCGGCACAGCGGAAGCCAGCCCGAAGCAGTTTGCAGATGCTGTCGTAGCAACCATTTTCGGAGCCCACCACAGCCATGGTCTCGGGTATGCGCAGTAGGGCCGGATAGTGATTGGGCTGGGCTCGGACCACATCATGTGGCCCGCTGGATGCTGGACATGGATCGAGGGGTTGGAGCTCTTTGGGTTTTTCGGGCTCTGGTGGTGGTGGTGGTGCCTCAACCACTACGGGTGCTACCAATGTTGACTTCTTTCCCTTTTTACCCTTCTTGCCCTTTTTACCCTTCTTTCCCTTCTTCTTACCCATCTTCTACGGCTTTTGTGTGTTCTTTGTCGGCTCTCCTCTCACCGCTCCTTTGGCCCTCCTACTATGGACTGGACTGCGTGCGAGTGCTGTGGGGTCAGAAGCTCACTTCAGATGACCCACACACGTACTCTCACACGCTCCCTACTTTCGTACTCTCGAGTCACTTGGATGCTACGGCCAACAAAAATACGCTGTGCATATTGCCTGCTGACTACAACAACAACAACAATAACAACAAAAAAAAAATAAAACAAAAGAGTATGATGAAAGCTTTAAAGAATGGTCTCACCTGTATTCTTAGACCTTCGGCGTTTTGCAATTTAATTTTGTTTGATTGAAACCAAAAAGACCATAAAAGAATTTTCACAAACAATTTTGGAAGAAAAATTTTGTTTTGTTTTAATTTTATAAAATTTTTTTTTTTTTTTTAATTTCTACTTTTCGTTGTGCTACGCAAAAAATAAATTTTATATCTGAAAATTTTGTGTGATGTGGCTCGATGAAAGGCAATCCACAATCTGACACAAACTGACACAACCTAACCAACTGATATTTCTCGGCCAATGTGATTGTTTTTTTCCAAAAAATTCCAAAGTCTACTGAGATCCAATATTTACAAGTCCCCAGCAAACTAAACATGAGTGGAAAAAACACAGAAATTCAAATTAAAAATTACGCATACGCCATGTGGGAATGTTTGAGCATTTAAAAAAAATCACGTATACGTCAAGAGCAGCAAACAAATCAAGCTAAAAGAAAAAAAATATATATTAAATATTTTCAATTATCATGGCTGCTATCTGGCTGTCTGACTGTCTGACTGTCGGACTGTCTTCTCTGTTTATTTTTCGCAGCTGTCTGCCTGACTGTCCGATTCCCCGTGGCTTTTGAACTCATCTCAAAGGCTGCCAACTTGGTAACCTGACAGGTGTGATGGCTCTAATGGCAGAGGTTTCTTCTGAGCCTTCACAAATGTAAATTAAGCAAGCCAAGCCAACCAGGCAGGCAGCCAGGCAGGCAACTACAACAAATCTAACGCTAAATTAATTAAGTTGTGCATGTTAAGAAGGAGTCAAAAAAAAAAAAAAAAAACAAGCAAACCATCCGCGGCCACTTTCAATGCACTCAGTCATTTAATCATTTTGTCATTCAGGCATTCTTGGGCAATCAACCAGCGCCACTCAAATGCTGAGCCAGTGAGTGTGATTGCAAAAGGATCTTCCAAAAACCACAAACTCTTGCTTAGGCACCAGCAGCATCACCGCAAACTGCAACAACAACAACAACAACAACAGCAACAATAATTATTGTAAATTTTGTGGCAACAACAAAACGGACAAAAGTGAATGGCTAAAGCAAAAAGCAATTAAAACTACGCGACTTAAGACCCTTGCCAACCAAACTAAAATAGTTGAAGAAAATAAGAAGAAGAAAAACATAAAATTAACCAAAGAATTTTGATTTGGTGAAAATTACCTTAACTGCCTATGGAAATACTCTATTAAAACCTAGCAAATTATTTCATAACTCTAACGTTTTAGGGGAAATTGAACGAAGCTTAAGAAATTAAGTCTAACATTTTTGGTACAGTCTCCACAGGAAAATGTTAGTCCAAAATTATTTGTAGGATAAATTGTAAAATTTGGAGAAGTGTTTTATATTTCCAAGAAGAAATATAAATAGTTTACAATCTAAAAAAAAAACAATTTAAAATTTGAAATAAAAGAATCTTTTAAAAATATTTCTGAAACTGGTCAAGACTAAAAATGCATTACGAAAATCTTTAGATCTTGTGAAAAATTGTTATAGATTAATTTTTGTTCAGATCTACTAATTCCTTTGCCTCTGTCACAAGTTCTTTCACCTAGCCAAAAGACTCGAGAAAATTATATTTGTCTCTTGGTGTTTTTTTTTTGTTGAATGCACAAATAAATAATCACAAAGGCTAAAATTAAGAACCTGTTGCCTGTCACCGGGTTCAAGAAAACAAAAAATAAAAATAGACAAAAATAAAACTATAGATAAAAATAAAAATAAATGGCTGAACAAAAAAGAAAAAATGTTACAAACATTTTCATTGGAAATTCAATATACTTAACAACAATTGCGCATGCCTGATGCCAGAAATATTTAATAATAAACGTAAAATTGCAATACTTTGTGCATAATCCCCCCTTGAACAGTGGCACCAAAGCTATTGGAAAATTACTTGAACTTTTTATAAATTAAAATTTTAAATAAATAAAGGGGATACCTATTCATCTATAAACGAAAATGTCTCAGATTCGTGAGCAAAGGAAAATTGTGTGAAAAAAATATTTTGCAGAAATATTTCCTGAGGTGTCTCTGAGTTCCTTTGAAAAGTCTTGAGATATTTCTTTTATAATTATAACAGATTTATCTAGCTTTATTCTTGAGAGCTCAGAGGAGTTCCTACAATATTTTGTTCAGAAATTCCATAAGATTTCTCATAGTGGTTAGGTAATTCACATTTCCAACGCTAACTCGATTCTTTACTATAGGCTTAATGGATATGTTCCACAGAACTTATAAGTTTATTCTTATGGAGGTCTATCGTACAAGTTTTCCTACATTCTTTTTGAGTTTCTCCATGCAAAAATTTAATTCTTTGTTTACTTTCAAGACATTCTTTGGACAAGCCTCTGGTAATTATATAGAGATATGATAGGGTTCCTCATATATAAATAAGAGATTTATCAAGCATATTTCTTGAGACTTCCCGGATATGACAGATTATCAAAGACTTATCAAACTTATTTCTTAAAATTTTTCGAGGTTTTTTTTTAACAAAACCAAGAGACTTATATTCCCTATTTCAGATGACCCGCACACATTCCAGTTTCTGGGGATTTCCTTGAGACCTTTTGGGCTTTCGTTATCTTTTTAGTTTCCAATAAAAAAATATCCTTAAAATTCATTTAATTTCATAACTTTTGCTGCCACTGTGGCTTTTCTTACTTTGGCTCATATGCAAAATGTTTAGCCTGGTCAAAGTTTTTTTTTTTTTCTTTCAGCCAACTTGTGGAATTCTCCTTGTCCAGAGGCGATGACTAAACAACCAACAAAACGACTGACCGGACAATAATAACACCAACACCAACAACAACAACAACAGCTTGGGGTCTATGCCTTGTCTAGACAACTTCGAGTGTCTCTGCTAGACACCTGCTAGGCCCACTCCCCCCGAACGCCGTCTCCTTTAAGTAACTCTTTTTTGTGTGGATTTTTTTTTTCTCATTTTGTATTTCTATTTTATTTTTTTTTTTGCTATTTTGTATGCACAATTCGCGTCATTAATTTGTTTGGCGCGTTGATGAAAACGATTGAATTTATTTCTCATGTTTTTTTTTTTTTTGTATTTTGCAGTGAATGCAAAACTTGCTCAGTCCGATCAAACGAAACCGGCAAAAAAAAAGAAAAATAAAGAAAAACCAAGCAAAGAAAACTGTTGAGGGAATAGAGAGTCCACAGGCGGCTTAGCCGGTGTGGGCAACAGGTGTAAACTCTGGCCGAGCCAAAAAGAAGTTCCACAAAGTCAGTGGGCCCTCCACTCTTTGTCAGCGCTCAGCAGGCCGGGCCAAAGTTGCCTTCAAGACGTCGAATGGGCAACGAGTTGAGATTGAAAGATTTGCTAGCTTCAGAGGCACCAGACTTATCCAGAAATAGACGAGGGCGGAGAGGCAAGGGTAGCTGGGTATATGACAGAGACTGAGAGACAGGGACAGCCACCCGCATTTGAAATCAGTCGTGTGGTCGTGTTGGCAGAAAAACCGCACAACCAGAAAACTGGCTGAAAGCTAAAAATCTTAGCAAAAAGGCCATACTAAGCGGTCGTGCTTCTATACGAGTGTATGTGTGTGTGTGTGTGTGTTGAGGCTTCCGTTAAAAGACTTGGCAAGTCAGCTCCTCTCTGGGTTGCCCACTTACCCGCCAGATTCAGAAACCGATTGTCTGTGTTTGGTTGCCAAACTCTCTTGATAATTTTCAAGCATTTCAAAAGGTGTCACAAGAGGTGCCACAGCGGGGAGGGCGGGGGTAGCTGTCTATTGCTTCATCCTCACGAGTATTTAGCTAATGGGCAGGCTAACCTGGCCGGGCTCAGAGGCTAACGTGAATCTGCATTTTGAGGCAAACTCTCAGATAGCCTCCGTGCCTCAATCTTGCTCCCGACACTCTTCACAACTGCGCACAACTGATTTTTTCTCCTTCTTCTTCTTTTTCTTCCTCGCAATATTTATTTATTTATTTTGTTGTTACAGCCTTAGCGAATGACACTTGAAACTTCCAGCTTAGGAAAATAAAGAAAAAATTTCCATTACTTAATTTTTTTTTCTTCTTCTTCTGTGAAAAAATTGCATAAGTTTTCACAGATAAAAACAACTTAACTTGAGATACAAATAAAAGAAAAAATTTTAAGACAACTTGAAAGTGCATAAAAATATGAAAATTTAATCGAGTTGCAAATTCCAAAAGTATTAAAAACGAAAAAAAAGGAAAATTCACAAAAGGGTTAAAATACAAAAGATTTTCAATTAAGCTTAAAAATTCCTGAAAAAAGTAAGTTTTAAGAAGCTTGCAGTTTCAACTGGAAATAGTTTTCAATTTCTATTTTTTTTTTTCCGACACAAAAAACACCTAAAGCAAAATCAAACAGAGAGCACAAAAAGGGAGCCGCTGAAAGAAAAATCCTTGAATATTGAAACTTAAGCCGCCCACATTTTAGCATATTCGAATGACGCAGTTGCAGGCAAATCAAAGAGCTGCACGGTTTTGTTGGAGACCCTCAAAGCTTCAGTAGAGCTTTGAGGCTGCAAGTTTTGTGCAACGCCCACCGAATTTGTGCAAACAGCTAAAAGCGCCGAAGCAGAAACAAATATGGGCGGGCCTGAAACTGAAGCTTGTCAAAGGCAAAAATATTGCAAAAAAAAAAATACCCAGAGTAGGACAAAATAGAAAAGGACAACAAGTTCTTTTTTCGCGATTTTATGAAAAGAGAAAAAATTAAATTAAATTTGCAAAATTTTTCAAAATGACAACAAGTAAAAATTTTAAAGCCATCAAATTTAGACTCCAACCAGCTGGATAAGTCTTGGCTAAAAGCTGAATTCTGAAAGCTCACCAAGCTTGGCCAAAGCTCTTGACCAAAGCTATGTGCTATATGCGCTATAGTGAATACAAACTGTACTCGATACATTGTGTTATATAGCGTTAGTATAAACATTCAAGTTCAAGTGAAAGTGTAACATGATCAGCCACTTCACCGGCAGAGAAGCTACGCGATTTTAGGCTAAGAACTCTTTGGTAAAGACGTTTGGCCTAGAGAAGTATCAAGTTGAATAAACCGGAGCTTTAGCTGTTGCTCCGAAAAAGCAAAGCAACAATTTGGATTTATTTCTGGACCTGAGACAATACAGCTAACCTCCCAACGGGTTTCTCAACCGCAAATCAAGTCGTAAGCTTTTTAATAAAGCCTAGACTAGCTTTAAGTTTTGATAGCTTTTCTTTTGGCGGTTTTTGTGTTTTTGAAAACTTAAAAGTTTGTTAAAGCATTGAGCATCTGTGAAGCCAAAGTGTCAAGGAAAAAAAAACATATATATAGTCTAGTTTTTGGTTCAATGAACTGACATTGCAGTTTGGCGCCTGCCCAACCGACGCCAAAGAGTCTGCATCATGCAAATGGAGTCAATGGGTCATACCCAGGGTGTGTGACTGTGTGTGTGTGTGTGTGTGTCAGGCGACTGATGTCTCCAGTTTGTTGGCGACGCTACTGTTCCAATTTAATGAAAAATTGCAAACTGCAGTAAGAAAAAAATAAGAAATGGCTAAAGAAAAAGTTTGCCAACTTTTTCGGAAATATCGGTCGAAATTTTGTGGCGCCATTTAGAGATATATGTAGGTATATATTTTTTACTTCTTCTTTATCATTTTCTTTTTTATTTAACACTTGACTAGTTCAAGGTGTGAAAAAAGTCTTCAGGCTGATTTCATTTTGTTCGCCTTCACTGTAAAAGGATTCAGATATCCCTTTTTTTTTTTTTTTGGTAGGTTAAAATGAATGCCAACAGGTAAAAGGCAAATAAACGAAAAATGCAAAACGTTTTACGCATATCAACAGACAATTTGGTTACTCGCAAAAAGTTGTGTTGGGCAAAGAAACCGTGGGTGTGGTGGCGGGTGAAATATTTGGCCAACTGGAAGGGGTCCAAAAAAGAAAGGCAACAACCCAAAAATGGGTTAATATTGAAAAACTTTCAATTGCCAACAACAACAACAACAACAAAAATAATACTATAAGGCAACATTTTGGAGAGTTGAAGAATTGGAAATACTCTTTATTATTTTCGACTTGTCAGACAGTGGGAGTTCTTGAGAACTGTGGAACAGATAGAAATTCGAAGACTTGGAACTGAATTGAGAGAATAATATTGTAGGACTGGAATCCATGTACTAGAGGAATGAAATGGTAGGACTGGAATCAGAGGACTGAAATCGGAGGACTAGAATCGGAGGACTGGAATCAGAGGACTGGAATCATGGGAATGGAATTGGAGGAATGGAATTGTAGGACTGAAATTGGAGGACTGAAATTGGAGGACTGAAATTGGAGGACTGGAATCAGAGGACTGGAATTAGTGGACTGAAAATGGAGGACTGGAATCAGAAGAATGAAATCAGAGGAATGAAATCAGAGGAATGAATTCAGAGGAATGAAATCAGAGGAATGAAATCAGAGGAATGGAATCGGAGGACTGAAATTGGAGGACTGGAATTAGAGGACTGGAGTTGGAGGACTGGAATCAGAGGAATGAAATCAGAGGGATGGAATCGGAGGACTGGAATCAAGGGACTGGAATCGGAGGACAGGAATCAGAGGACTGGAATCAGAGGACTGGAATCAGAGGACTGGAATCAGAGGACTGGAATCAGAGGACTAGAATCGGAGGAATGGAATTAGAGAACTGGATCTAAAAGGCCTTTAGCTTGCGAACTGTAAAAGGAAGGCCTCAACTCTAAAGCTGAAACCAGTGAACTGAAACTGGAGGACACAAAGCGAACTGGAACTTAAAGACTGCAGCTTGGGGACTGAATTTAGGCAGATAAAATTAAGCAAATTGGGTCTATACCTCTAGTCTCCCAAATTGGCAGTACTTAATTGCTTCGACTAAGATTGAAAGACTCGAATAGTTAGATTGGTTTGAAATCGAGATAAAACTGCAACTATGATTAAATGATAAAGGCGTAAAATTCGGAAAGACAACACAAAACAGCGATGAGAAAAGCTTCACTCAGGTAATTGAAATTGGAAGACACCAATCAAGATAAATTCTTTTCGAGCCCACCAAGCTCGACAGACATCTTGAAGAAATCTCTTTTTTTTACAAACGGCGAACGAATCCACAAACAAGCTAAACTCGAGAGGAATGAGTGAAGGAAAAGTGTGAATCAACAAGAGCATAGCAATCTAAATGGGCATGTCGCAGTTTACTTTCTCGAAGCTTTCATTCTTTTCTTATTTTTTTTTTTTTTTGGCATACATTTTGAAGGAACCTCTTTTGCCGATTGCCCCTGAGCCCAAGCGAAAGACTTGGCAACTTCCCTAATATGCTTTTGCTGCAGGGGCAAAGCAATGAAGCGCACAGCTTTTTAACGGTGTTTTGTGCCCTTTGACGCGGCCTTGCCAGGGCCACTCAGGGCAACTCATCGACCAGAAACACATACAGACCCCCTCCCTCCTCTCCTCACCGCACACGCACAACCCAACCAGTCTGACTTTTGGCTTAATCCAACCTCAAACCCATGAAAATTGTAACCAAAAGTGCGTTTTCTTGGCTCCTTGCCTCCAGGCTTCTGGTTTCTGGTTCCTGGTTTCTGGCACCATTTCCCCTCTCCACTCTTCCTTTTGGGGTTGCTTCATCTTGTCTCATTGACTTTCAACGCTGGCTTTCGAGGGTGTATGGGTGTATGGGTGTGTGTGTGTGTGTGTCTGCTGGGTTGACGGTTGCCAATTTTTACGAGTTTCCTGTTCAATGAAGTTGCACGTGGACTACTCCACACACACACACAGGCACACACAGGCACACACCAGAGATTGTTATCCCTGCATTTGTCCCCAGCTCAACATTTGAACCCAAAATACCAGTTCTTTCCCTTCAAGCCTGAGGCTGTTGAAATTTCGGAATCTCAAGTCAGCGCCACTTTCAATCCTGTTGGCCTCCTTTCGTTCCTTTCACTTTTTATATATATATATATATTTTTTTTGCTAATGGCCTTGGCCAATACCTTTAAATGATTTTGGTTTGTGTGAGTCGTCTGGAGCAGCCAAGAAAAAGAAAAACCGTGGAGTCACCTGGCCGAATCGGTGAGCTGTGAGTTTTTAAGTGAGACCACATTAAATTCACTGACATTCTGAGAGAGAGGGGGACGGTAAATGCAAGACTAGGAGAAGCATGTGCTCCATTTTTAAGGAGGTCCCGTTATTTTCTTTTCATTTTTTTTTTGGTTTTTAATAATGGCTGACTAACTTGACTTGGGACAAGATGTATTGCCTGGCTTGGCTACTATATTTCTGTCTGCTATTTCTTCTTCGATGACTTCTTTTTTTTTCCTTGGCTTTTTGTACACTTAATTATTTGCAAATTTACTTAAGCAATGAAAAAAAAAAACAAAACGCAGACAGAAACTTAGACAAAGAAATATCTTTTAAGATAATTTAAAAACAATTTGAGGTTAGGGTTTTTTGAAAAGTTGGAGGAGTTTTTCTTTTTTTATAAAAGGTGAAAAGTAACCAAAAGATATACAAAACTGACTAGACAAGTAATTTGAGATATTTGGTGTAACAAATAGAACAAAAAATATTCCAACTCTTTCTTTTAATTTCACAAATGCTTGAGCTTCTGAGAAATACAAAAAAAATTTAATTAATACAGAAAGAAAAAAGTATAACCAAATTCTCAGTTCATTCCACTTTGCCTGAGGCAACTGTACTCCATTTTTTCTTTGGACTTTGCTAAGTCTGTTTAGCATAAAAATCACAAATTGAAATGCCTGATAAACACACTTGACAATATACAAAATCACACCCTCCACCCCCGCCTTGGCCATCACCACCTCCTAAAGAATCAACTACTAAAAAGGCTTAAGCAGCAACAAAATCAAAAACAAGCAACACATGATGAAAATTGAAAGCGACCAAGAGGGGGAGGGAGGGAAAGGCAGGGCACAAAGACAGAAAACTAAAATAAATGTCAAAATCTACATATAAATGATAAAAAAGAAGACGAAATTGCCAAACACTTTGCCGAGAGTTAAGTTGAGTTGAGTTGAGTTCGGTAAGCGTGTTTAAGCCTGTCTGTTCGAGCCCAGCAAACATGTTTGTGCATGTCCCCCCCCCTTTTTTTTGACTTGGCAGAAGAAGAAGCAAGGCAAAGAAAACAAAACAAAAGCAATTGGCAAGCCAAATGCTGACAAACAACTGAAAAGCTGATTGAAAAAAGAACCAAATTTTTCTCATCCAGTGCATGTGCATGTGTCTGTGTGTGTTTGTGTGTTTGTGTGTGCTGTTATTTTAGGCAATCTTCTTCTTCTTAGCACTTGATTTTTTTTTTTCTTTTTACCGCACAGCCAAGCGGAAATGCTCTCAAGAAATATGCAAACAATTCAAGGCAAAAAAAAAAAAATGCGAATGCGAAAAACGCGAAAAAATAAAATTCTGAAATGGGAATCCTTGATGGTTTTGGAGGCTCTTCAGTCCTGAAGACTTAGTCTGTTTGTCTATCATTTTTTTTTTTTTTTTTGCTTTTCAGACTTTTTCGCTTCCTGAGTAAACATATCAAGGCTAAATCTGCCACGGATATCATTTCAGTCAGCTTAGTTCTGCCTCCCCATGCCCACCATGAGAACCTGAGCAAATTTTCCTGCCTATTTGTGGTCTGTCAGGCTTTCAGGCTTTCAGGTGTTGATGATGAAGCGATTTGACCAAAGAACACAAACTTGAATACGAAATCAACGGTAAATAAACCAACTAAACTCATGAATCAGCAGAATAGAATGAGACTCACTCTCTTCCCCTTCGGCTTTGCCATCTTTATGGTCTCTTTGGCCAGCTGCCTTTCAAATTTGACCAATGTTGGCAAATGATTTTGTGTTTGGCTAAATGAAGAAAGCACAGTGGCAGAGGAAAAGTAGGCAAAGCAAAATCTGGGGCAAGTGGCAAAATGGAGGCCAGAAAAGAAGTGAAAAGATTTTGAAAAATCTAACGGTTTTTACCCCCTACCACCAAAAAGCACTTGAATTGTCCTTAACTTTATTGTGGCTCTTCTTCTTCTTCTACCTCTTCTTGGTCGAAGTCTTTGTTTAAATTGCCAGCATTTACCGTTAAGCAGCCACATCAACCAGTAAATGTCTCTGACGCCTTCTACCTGTACCAACAACAACAACAACAACAAAAGCAAATGAAGCAAGTGCCAAAAGCAACAGCCGAAAAAATCGCATACACCCACACACGCACACGCAAGGCTTATTCACACCTACAACTCACATAACGGTTAAGATGAAAGCACCCCAGAGGGCGACAGTGGCAATGAGTCAAGCTTAACCACAAAAAAATAAATAAAATAAATAAAATAAATAAAATAAATAAAATAAATAAAATAAATAAAATAAATAAAATAAATAAAATAAATAAAATAAATAAAATAAATAAATCAAATAAAATAAATATCTTTTGACCCAGTGTACAATTCGATTTGTAGCGCCGAACAAACAAAAAAAATGATCTGCCTACTGTTTAGGGGCTGCACAGTCTGTCCCTGGGTCTTTCAATTGGTAACGATGACATTGACAACACCAATGTCGTTTAACGTTGCCACAACGTATCTGGCTAATGTGTAATTAGGTTGCCACTCGTGCCGTCCGTAATGATGTCCTGTGAGTCATCCTGTCGCCCAAGCCTGCCCCAGTGAAAGCACCTGTGTGACGCCTGAGCTTGTTGCTGTTGTCAATGTCGATGCTGCCTCTCCACGACCACAAAGAAATGCTGGAAACAAGGAAAGCAAGCAAGCAAGCCAGCCTGCCAGGCAGGTGGGAAGATAATGAACACGAGAACAACAAGCAGCTTCAAGCCAAGCCAACCAGCAGCTTTGAAGAAGGCTGAGCAACACTTTAAATAGAACCCCCATTAGAATCAGTCGAACATGAAGAACATAATGAAAAGAGAAAAGCTCTAACCGATAATTGTATACTCTCTTTTTGGATTCTATTTATAGATCAAGTTGATTCGAGCTTTTGATCCAGACCAGACACAACTGTCCTAACCTAAGGCCATTTCGATATTAAATATGATTGAGTTGACTGGATAAGTAGTCGATTTTGATCCGAAGAATATAGATATATAAATCATTATACTATGTCAATTTGTTCAATATGGCTTCATTACCATTCGGATTATTTTGAGAACTCTCTCTACAAACTCGGGTCAGATCCATCTATCATATTCCATCCATCCATCATATTTGACTGAATCTAGTCTATTCTAGTCTATATTAAATTGGATTAAGTTGGATCAATATAAAACGGACACAAATCCAAGACTAACATTATTTAATCAAGGGAAGATCTGATACAGTTGGATCAATATAAAATGGACATAAATCCAGGACTAACATTATTTGATCAAGGAAAGATCTGATACAGTTCCATTCCCAAACCTCTTCAAATCCCAAAGAATATAAACAGGGAACCACCTGGTTATCCAAATAAATATACTCCTTTCTTCTTGGGACTAAAAAGAGAATAAGGAGAAGAAGAAGCAAACACTTATACGACAAGTCCTTGCTTGCCTCTGCCGCTCGCTTACTCACTCACTTCAAGTCGAAACAAAAGGAATTCTATTTTATTTGCGTATTTTTGGTTTATCGAGGTACACTTTGAATTATTTATGCCTTGTTTGTTGGCATTTTGTTTTGTATTTTTTTGTTTTTGTTTTTTTTTTTTTTTTTGGGGGGGTGAAACCAGCATATGTGTTCTCACCTCTGACCTGATGCGGGTCAGGAGTTCGGTAGTGGCTTTGATCCTTCGATGTGTTGACTTGCTCTGTGATTGATGCACACAATTTGATGCTCATTTTGATATTCGTGGCACACGGCGACTTCATTGCAGCTTTTCTGTTCCATTTTTTTTTTTTTTTCGTTTTTAGTTTGGTGCGTGCCTTAGCCCGTTTTGGCTGAGGAGACAACGGCGGCACCCATACACTTTGCCCCACATTAATCATACCACCCGAGGCATGTGTCGCCGGCAAATGTGCCGCTTACTTGCTTGCTTGCTTGCCTGCTTGTTTGCTGCCACTTGATAAATGGCAAGCAACTTTTGCACAAAACTGCAAGTGACAGCAACAGCAAAAAAATATAAAAATAAAAAAAAAGAAAAGTAAAAGAACAACAGCAACAGAAGAGCAACAGGAGCTGGAAACATTTTAAATTGATAATGAGACTCGGAGATCACAACTGCAAGTAATTAACATAATGAGAATTTGACATGATGAGAATTTCCAAGCAGAACACGAAAATAACAAATGATTTCAAAATGAACAACTCAAAAGCAGAGAGCACTTTTAATGAGATTTCGAAAAACTTTTAAAATATTTAAATTCCTCTTTAAAAAAATAAATTCTCAGATTACTCAATAAATTATTAAATAACTCAATAAAATATAGAACAGTCCTTCCTTTTTGTCTGAGAAAAGTCTAAAAAAAAAATAAGAATTGAGAAGAGTTTAAAGATATCAGGGAAATTCTCAAAAAAAAAAAAGGATTCTGTAAAATTTTTTGACACTTTCAATGAGATTTGAAAAAATTTTAAAATAATTAAAATCCTCTTTAAAAAAGACTCAGATTACTCAATAAAATATGAAATAGTCCTTTACACTTTTTTCCTTAAGAAATAAAAGAATGGAGAAGAGTTCAAGGATATCAGGGAAATTCTCTCTGATATTGATATTTTTTAATTTTCCAATATTCCAAAGCTTAATTTTGTTTCCATTTGACTCAGTAATTGTTTATTTCCTAGCTAAATTTCTTTTTCATTTTATTTTCCAAATCAAAAAAAAAAAAAAAACTCCTTTGGCCATTTTCGTTTTATTAGACTCTGTAAATTTCGAGCTCAGCCCTTGTCTGTGTGTCCTTCTTTCTGAAGAGGCACACATTTTTCACTCTTAATCAGACAAAAGAAGCCAAAAAAAAAAAAAAATTTACAACATTCCCAAAAGGAGATGAGCTCAATGCCCTCAAAAATAAAGTGAGCTGGTGACATGAAGAGCTGCTCAAACGTCAGTTGCTCCGCTTTTGGTTGGGTAGCCCAGATTTTCCAGCCTTTTCGAGTGGTCGTCCATATGAGACTTGAGGTGATTAACATTAATTGCATCTAAGTGGTGGGATTACGTATGATTTTATGACTGTCAGTCAAATGAGAGAGAACACGATTTCTATTCACACAAAGCAAGCCTCCGGCCAAGCGACAAGACAGAACAGCAGAGCGACCAAACCGGAGACCTCCCTCTGTGCTGAAAGCAATCAAAAAGGCTAAACAACATGGAACACGAATCCTGAAACTCTCGGCAATGACAACTGCCTGGGGCCCGCTTATGACAGCAGCCGCAATATGATGAGCCCAAGCACAACTTATGATGGACCCCAAACTAGGCTATACTCGATTCTCTAACTCGGCTTTGATATGCTTTACCTGCCACCCCAACCTGGCCTGGTCTGGCTTAGTCAACTTGACTTTGGTTTACTCTGGTCTGTTTGTTAGCTTTTGCTTTTGCTTTGGCTTTGCTCGTCTCTCCTGAAATCATGATGAAGATGATGATGATGATAATGATAAAATGTCACATTGCCCCAACACTTATGAGTGTTATGCCCGTGTTAGCATTTCCTCGACGGTTTCTGTTTCCACTTCTACTCCTGTCAGTTGGCAGCGGGCTTAAGTCTCTGACATTGACGACACGTCTACGATTTCCCACAATGTATCCGTTTCCGCAGGTGCTGACACACTCAGACACGTGCTCCCCATGAAACACTGACACAGTTTTCTTTTTTTTTTCTGATATTCTAAGCACTTAAGCAGAGGTTAGAATATTTTGTTTGATTTTTGAAAAAAATTGATTTCATTCCTTTTTTTTCTTATTAATTTGTCCAATTATTTTTATTCCAATGTGGGCCTCATTAGTCAGGCCAAAAAAATGCCAGCTTTGACCTAGTTTTGAGCGATTAATTTAATGAAATTATTTTCATGAGCTTTTGATATATAACTTCTCATTTGACAATAAATAATTGAATTGTGTCCGCGTGGAATTCATTTAACATTTTGATTTGAAAATCAAGCGAAACGCTTAAAGAGTTTCAACGCTCTCTGAGGCCGTTTTGCCTGAAGGGGCCAGAAGTTCAAAGTCAACAGCTTGAAACAATATGTGTGTATGTGTGTGTGTGTGTGTGTGCGAGTGTTTTTGGAAAAAGTTTTTCAACTGCGTTAATTTGTTTAACGAAATCCCTTCTTCCTGACAAGAAGTTTTGGTCCCCCTTGCTTAAGCAGGAATAACCAGACCAACGAAAAAAAAATGAAAGAAAGAAAGAAAGAAAGCTCTGTTGTAGTTTCGCTTTGCTCATCTCTGGTGCCGCCTCCCTTTGCCATATACCCTTGAGGCATATTACGCACAGATGACTCACGATTCACGTGTGTCAACGAGGTGTGCCAGACACGTTAAACGTCGTTGCCATTCTCGTTGACGTTGTGATTTCCAAGCAAATCCCCCACTCTTAGCTTTGCATGCCCTTCAACTGGATATAAGGCAAGAGGATATGTCGAATCCTTGAAAAGCTTGATACATATATCTATCGGATTTTAAGTTTTTCTATAAGTATGCTCGATCTTAACTAACTATTTCAATTCCAAAAAAAGAGATTTGATAAGAATGGTTTAAAGGCTTATTTAGATATGCCAGAGATGGGTTTTGATCTTTCCTATGATAAAGAAATTTTATCGAGATCACACTTGGTGTATATGTTTATCTGAGTATATTTATTCTGAATATAAAATATGATCAACATTGATTGAGGACTTTCTGAGTTATGGCTAGGTTCTGGTACTTGTCTATATGATCCATTTGAAGCTTGATATATATTACTTATCCTAGATTAGATTAAGAATTTTTCAAGATTTTTGTCTAGATCAGTCCAAACTTTGTTTCAACCTGAACAACTTTTGGATCCACTGTTCCTTTTGAACTATTAAAATGTGGTCGATTTCAGAGTATCCCAGAATTGTTTGAGCTCATTCAGTCGGTAAGAGAACAAGCAAAAAACAAAGTTACACCCACGTTGACATGTTCATCATATTCGTTTTAGTTTATGGCACTTGAAAAACTGACGGCTGTTGGCGTTTATTCCACCTCCCCAACCCAGACCAAAGCCCAAAGGCAGTCGGGAGAGTCTCTGCTCTGAATACACTCACGTATTCAGTCAGCACAAACTTAAGCCCATCTGAATGAATAAAAGTCTAGATATTTGCCAACACCTGAGAACTCTCATACACACACACACACACAGAGACACACATGGATATTTTGTGTATTTCTAAGTGAGTTGATTTGGCATTGATTTCAGTTGTCATTTAAGGCCTTGAGCCTTCAGCATTGAGTTCTTTAGGCTTTGAGTAAATTATGATTTTCCAGGAAGTTTCCAAGTCATTAGAAGAGCCAACGATGATATTAATGTTCATATGGGAAATAGTTTCATCCAACTTCAATCATATTAAAATTTCTAATACCAATTGATAGGTTGACTAGCTTAAAACGGAAATCAAGAAAATGTTTGAGCAATTCAGGAATTTGTCATTTGATTTGAAATGAGGAAATTTTAATTTTTAATTGAATTCTGATTGATTTGTTTTCGAGGAAAAACCGACACGTTTCCTTTGACAAAATTGATTCCTTTCCAGCTTGAAATTTGGTCAGTTTCTTAAAGGTCTTCAAGGAATTTATTCCGCTTTATTTCCCAGATTTAACAGAGATTCTTAAGAAAAGCAAAAATGAAAACCCCAAAGTCTTTGTTTTCTGGCAGTTCAAAAAAAAAAGAGAGAAAAGAGCTCAAGCTGGGTAAATTAATTTACATCATAATTGGCCCACTTGGCTATATGTCAAAGAAGACATCAAGAAAGAGGAAGAGCAGGAAGCACTCGGCTTAATTTGTTTTTAATGCAATTTAATGAATATATCAGATCAGAAGAAAATACCAAAGGATACGAGAATACGAATTTTCCACTCGGAAAAACAAAGCCCATTAAAAATGGCCAAAAAAAAGAAGACGAAGAAGAAGAAGCAGAGCATAAAGATGGTTAACCAAGATGTTGAGTAATTTACTCTTGGCTCCCCTGACAGTCTCACTTAATTGTTGACAAGGCCAAAAAAAAAAGAAACAAAAAAAAAACAATTTTCCTTTCTTTTCTCAGATTGATCAGGTCAACCAAACCAAAAGACATTCTTCAGCTATTTTTAGTCTGACATAATTAAAAGGAAAGCCAAGAAAGACACAAACAACAACAACAACAAAAAACAACAACAAGGCACTAATGAGTGTGCCAAGTGCAGTTGCAGAACTGCAGTGCCCACAAGCCGCCCCCTTTCACGCCCCACTAAGTCACTCGAAAATCATGGCAGCCATTTTGGCATTGAAGCCAAAGGCGAGTTCATTGCCTGCTCTTTGGGACGACCAAGGATATTGCCATTTCAAGAAAATGCAAGAAAACTAACAATACAAAAGGGTGGTGGCACAGACAGACCAAATGATTACGAAAATATCAAGATATTGTTCAAATTCCCTTTCACTCGGTTTGAAATTGTCTTTTAAGGAAAAACTTTATTTTTGTCTATTTTTTTTTTTTTTTTTTTAATTTATCCTGTCAATTTTAATTTGGAAATTCAATTGAAATTGGAAGAGAAAAGGATTCAATTCTTACATAATTTATTTATTTTTCCTTTCATTAAAAATATTTGCATTATTTATTTCTTTCATTTTTATTTACTTTATTTATTTTATTTATTTTATTTATTTTATTTATTTTATTTATTTTATTTATTTTATTTATTTTATTTATTTTATTTATTTTATTTATTTTATCTATTTCATTAATTTTATTTATTTATATTTTTTCATTTATTTTATTTATTTTATTATTATTAATATTTTTTCAGGAGTAAAATTCGACTTATTTATTTTTTCCCTTTCGGTTTTTAGTTTTGTAACTTTTTCATTTTTCATTTCACTAAGCTCGAAGCAAGTCGACCGACCACACAATTCTTATTTTTCTTTGTTCTTTGGCCCGGTTCGGGGCGGCCCCTCGACAGCTACTCTTCAGCTGCTCTAAGCCCCCTGATGACGCAGTCTGTTTGTTATTAGCCATTATTTTCTGTATAGTCAAGTTTGATTGGCCCCACAGCCCTGGAACATTGATAAACAACTCTTGATTGAAAACCAACAAAGCTCATGGTTGAGTAAATTTTTTGCTCTTCAGTTTGGAATTGAGAAGAATTGTTGAGAAAGCCTGCCCTCCGTTTCCACACTTCTTCTCACATTTCCTGCTCCTCATTATTTTATATGTTCTTCTCTATATCTTTGATTATGTGTGTGTGTTTGTGTGTTGGAAACTTTTTATAAAATGCAACAAAGATGCGTGATATCAAAACAGCAAAATAAATAAGACAACAAAGACAAACAGACACGCACTCAACAAATAAGATTCCCTCTGCCATATATATATATATTTTCCTCATCCTCCTCTCTTGCACTCTTCCAGTATCTTACTCTCACTCTCTCTCTATATCTGGCTTATGTCCTGGGGGGGTTTACTCTAATCGGCTTTGTCACCTAACCAGCCATGTTGTTTGGCACTGTTGTTGTTCATTTTTTATTGACATTTGGTCAACGGGTCAGGGACACACTCTGGAAATCCAGCTTAACTCGTTTCTCAACCAAGCAACTTTTGCCTAGTTAAAAACAATTTTTTTAAGTCAATTGATTTAGCAAGTCGATTGCTTTCTTTACCCATTTAATTGACAAAGGAAATCAATTTTTATTTCACTCGAATGACTAAGAAAAAGTTAAGCTTTTTCTTCATTGATTTCTCTCGAATTCAAAAGTAATATTGTAGGCATATAAATAATATCCACCCCAAAAATAAGTCGATAAAATTTATTGTATTTTCAAGGAGATGTCCACAGACTCGACTGACTATTCCCTCTACCAGGCCACTGTTCATCCATCTATTATTTTAAAATGGTCACACTGGCTTAGCAGACAAAAGCCAGCTGATCAGTGTGACCATGCATGCTTGATCCTACTACAATATGAGACTACCAACGAGATCCTAAGTCGGTGGAGATTAGATTAGGATTTGATCAAAGACTCCCAAAAGAAACCAATTCGTCATTCATATCTCAGATATCCCAGATCTCAAAAATTCACAAATCAATTGTGCTAAGAATCCAGTAAAATAAATCGGGGCTTCGGGGCCCCAACTTACAGCTGGATAAGATCATGACTGCTAGGTATTTTTCATCACCAAGTCTTTGAATTTACTTAGTGAATTTTCAAATATTTGAAAATCTGAATTTCTTCAAGGATTTCCGATGCATTAATTTTTGGCATTCGCTCGACTTGAAGTCAGCTTCAGACCGCATGTCTCATTAGATTGGGTTTATTTGACCCTTTCAAATCAAAATCAATATTTGTTGTATCGAATATTGTTTATATTTGTGCAATATTGAGAAATGCAAATCCAGTTTGGTTTCTCCATGATGTCAGTAAAATTTAATTGAAATGTAGTCGAATCCATCCATCTAAGGCGAAAACCGCAAGGCAAAATTTACTCTGTATGTGTGTGAGTGTGTGTGCGTGTGTGAGTGAATGTGGCTATATATTTTGTCATGGAGATGAGGGCTGGAGGCGTGGCAGTGAATCGACGCCTTTGAAAATCCCCTAGTGCGATTGCAAGAGATTAAGATTATGCAAATCGAGGTATGTACAAAATATGCAAATTGCAACAAAAGGCAAACATCGAGAGCAGAAAGCAGAATATCAACAGGATAAGTGGGATGCGGAGTGGCTGAGCGGAATTGTGAGTGAAATCACTCGATGCATCAGGCCTTGCTTTGGGCCAGGTTGAGGACAGTAAAATGACACGACCCACCCCCTTTTCGGCCCTCTCAATCTATATTGATGGTGATGAGCAAACTGCTCTGACCTGGTCGGTCCTGTTCGACTCGACTATAGTCTGGACTGCTTTCGGTTTAGTCGGTCCTGTTAATGATGTCAGGGACTTGTAAGCACTAACGTGTAGCAAATAAAGCAGGCTTGATGAGAGATTAAGTGGAAGGGTTGCCAATAATTAAAGAGGTAGGCTTAACTTGGCCAAGTTTGATGCTTTGAAAGGGGCTACACAATTTTAGGAAAACAAAAAACTGATAACGGTCAAGTTATAATGAGAAATCTGATATTAATAAGGCAGGCAGTCTAGACCAGGCTAGTTTTATTGGGTCTACGAGCAAAGAGGTTAATCATTATCTCTATATCATCAGATTTGTGAAATGTGTCAAGGAGCTTTGCTTGGTGGAATCCAAGAATAATTAATTCAGAAGAATTTTAGGTAGTCAAGTGGAATCCTAGAGTGTCAAATAGCCAAGATCCTAGATACCCGATGTGCCTTGTAGATGGACTGAATTTTGGATACCCTGCAACAATTTCTGGATATCTTCTTTAGGACCTACGTTAGGTTCTAGACGATATACCAGATCAGACCCAGAGCACTTTCGATCATATTCCCCAGAGCAAGTCTCCATTTCATATCAGAACTCATAAGAGAGTTTAGCACCTCTTTCCTGATCTCAGACCAAGCCTAATACAATTCTAAGCAAGATTCCTAGAGCATGTCAAGCTCACAACCTCCATATCAAAACCCAAACCATTCCTCAGACCAGACCTCTATATCTTACCCTTAAAAGTCACCCTTTGCTTTAGATCTAAGACCATCTCTACAAATCTAAAACAAAGAACAGATCTCAACCTTAATATTAAATCTCAGAACCGGCCCCATACCAAGTCATAACTAGCAGACAATCTATACCTAAGACAAGATCAAGCTATATGCCAGATTCCATCCCAAACAACACCAACTATCCAGAGCATAATACACTCCACATTCCTCTTTAAGACCCAATCGAATCCTGAGCACTTGTACTAACCAGAGTCAAGACGAGAAAAAAAAATAAAAATATATAAAATAAACCTTATGTCTTATGCTGCCTACAATCCCCCCAGACTTTGGCCAGACCTACCACAAATTTATTCCATCTGCTAGCCAAATCTCTTCACACACTTTTGGTCTCATGGCTTCTACTCTAATTTCTGAGTCACAGGATTGTAAAGCTTAAAGCAAATCTACTTAGTTTTGATTTTGTTGGTATTTATTGGGTTTTCTTTTATAAATTTTTCATTCAGTCTTCAAAACAATTGTGGGCGGGATTCATTAATCATAAGATTGGCATATATTGAATTTTAAACGCCTGACAAAACAGATTTTCTTCAATCCAAAAAGAAC
Organism: Scaptodrosophila latifasciaeformis; assembly: GCA_037075145.1. Classification (NCBI taxonomy): domain Eukaryota; kingdom Metazoa; phylum Arthropoda; class Insecta; order Diptera; family Drosophilidae; genus Scaptodrosophila; species Scaptodrosophila latifasciaeformis. Next base: position 3,106,301 of record JBAMCM010000073.1, read on the forward strand.
ATCAGCAAAAACGAAGAAGAAGTAGAAGAGAAAACTGTGACCGAAGAATGAAAGATGGCAAAGTAAGAAAAATGTTGTCTGGCAGCGGCAGCAACAAGCCTCATTAATGTTGCCTCAAAATGTCAAATAAGTGAAGGATATTGCTTTATATTATGCGATTTTATTTGCACCCACAAATCAAGAAAGAAAAAATGCGTGAAAGAGAGAGAGAAAGAGAGTAGATAGGGGCAGAAGACAAGAGCAGACTGAGAGGTGCCGAAAAGCAAGGACAAAGACGAAAAGAATCTGAGGGCCATCAAAAAGCTACGCGTAAATTGGGCCAGAACACAGCCAAAGACAGCCGAAAGCCGAAAGCCAGCAACAAGCAGGCAAGGCAAAAAAAAAAAATAATAATAAAAACAAAGAGAAGCACAAAAGATAAAGAAGACAAGGAAAACAAAAAAAAAAAAAAAATAAAGTTAATGAGATTGGAATACAATAAAACTTAAGCGCATTTTTAAGGTTGAATTTGACTCAAGTTAAGCCCAAGGAAAATCGATTGTTTCGCCCCGAAAAGCCTGACAATGCCAGTCCGTCAATAAGGCTGGCCCAAAAGACAAATGAGGAAACAAAGACAGAGCAAAGCAAATTATGGTAAAGAAAGCCAAAAGCAAAATGAAAAAGCCGAAAATAAAGCCAAATCAAATATGAAGCGAACAAGAAATTAAAAACCAAAAAAAAACTTTCGAAAAAAATTTGCAAATAGAAAAAGAAAGGGATTAGGGCAAAGCAAATCTAGGAAATAGTTCCTAATTTTTTCGAGAAAAAATTAAGAAAAAGCTTAAAAAAAAAAATTCAAAGAACCAAAAAAAAAATTTTTTTTGAGAAGTGGAAAAGAAAATAAAGAAGATAAAAAAAGGAAATTAAAACAAAAATAAAAACTAATTAATTAAACAATTAACAACAAAAATTAATTTAAAATAAAATTAAAGAAATTAAGGGGGAAAATGCAGCTGGGGCAAATTCAACAAAAAAAATAATAATAAAAATAAAAAAATATAAATTAAAATTAATAAAATTAATTAAGGTGGCAAAAATAAATCAAAGGAAATAAGGAAAAACTAACAACAAATTAAAATAAAAAAAATTAAGGTGGCAAAAATTAATGAAGAGAAGCTTTGGCAAATTAAAAAAATTATGGTTAATTAATTAAAAAATTAACACCAAAAATTAAAATGAAATTAAATTAAAGTAATTAAAAGGGCAAAAAAATAATAGTTAATTAAAGAAAAAATTAAAATTAAATTAAATTAATAAAATTAAGAGAGCAAAACTAAACTAGAAGTAGCTGGGGCAAATGCAAATAGAACCGAAAACCACAAAAAGGAAGCAATAAAACAAATAAAAAATTAAATCAACAAAGAAAATGACAAAGTAAAAAAAAAAAAGAAAACCACAAAAAAAAACAAAAACAAATAAAAAAATAAAAAGAAAAAAATTCCTTGACAAAAATAAAATGCCAGAAAATTTAAGCTTACACAAACACACAAAGCCACACACACCCTCACACATACACTCATACACTCAAACAGCCACACTCCACACACACACACACTCACACACACACTCACACTCACCCTCACACACGACTAAGCACGCACATTCACATTTATGTGTCTGATACGACCAAAGACCTTGGGGAGAATTTTCGGTGAAAATAAAAAGAAATAAAAGCACTTTTGCTTTATTTTTTTGTTTTCGGTTATTTTTTTTCTTTATTTTTATATATTTTATTTAAACGTTTTATGATCATGATGGTGATAAATTCCTTGGGGTTGTCGATTACACAATTTGAGGGTTCGCAAAAATAAAGCCCTGGCAAATAAAGGGGAAGTCTTGATAGCATCTGGAACAAATCATGATCTACTGATTAAGCATTAATCCTTGGAATGCCAAAGCTATTTCCTATCGCAATTTATCTAATCCGCTCCATCAAATTGGATTAACATGAAGCGTTTTTCTTTTTTTATTTGAGGTTAGAAGACATAACAAAAAATTTGGGAAATTACTCAGAGAAGTCAGTTTCTGAACTTTATCAGTTCGATAATATCTGGAGATGGCACTTGCTTAATCACCTATCAAGTTTAAGGAGCTTATTCCAAATAGTTTTTGGGAAAAGCAAAGGTTTTATGACCCATCTCAGGAAGTCTATTCCCGAATAGTTCGAGGTGTCTTTTAAGGTACAAAATTTCATCCTAGGATGTTTCTGAAATAGAACACTGAACCAGGTCTCAAAGACCTCCTAGGATATAACACTGAATCAGCATTGATTGAGGCTCCAGCTCAAAAGGCTTCAATGATTCTCTTTTCAAATCTTCTGAGATATAGCTTCGAACCAAGTAACCAGGTGTCATCTTGTTGAGTTCCTAAGATATAATACCGAATTATCTTTAAGTTTTCTGTTGAAAAAGTTCTTGAGATATAACGAATTATCTTTAAGGTTGAAAAGGCTCTTGAACCATCTCATTGAATTACTTAGATATAATACCGAATCATCCATGCTTATGATTTTCAGGTCTTGATGAATGAATTCTACTCGAAAATGTTGCCCAACGAATTGGCTTGAAATTTAATCAGAATTCTCAATTTACTAAAGACGGAAGCTTAGGCGTATTTTGTCTTAAAGAGTTAGTCGAAATGTATCCACAAAGCAGATCCATTATGCTCAAGGCAATTAAGCCGTTCGAGTGGGAGTCCAGACAAATATCCTTTGCTTCTGTGAAAAACACACAAAGTCTTCTACAATTAGCCACACCCCGCTGGGCACTTAAGTTCTCTCCCCATCTCTCTTTCTCTTTGGTTCCATATTTTTGGTCAAGTCAAGCTGTTAAATGAAAATCAGTAAGTTAAGTCACTAAAACAGTCCAAGTTGAAGTTGATAAATCACTGCCTTGAAATTTATTGGCATCCCAGAATACGTCGAGCGAAAGGACCCTAGCAAGTTGCACTTTAATTTCGCACTAGCTGAGCTCATTATGGCATTCATATCACATCAAATTTAACTACAAAAGCCTAGACAAAAGAGCCAACTCAATCGCAACCCCGAACCCATCAAATCCAACTGGCATAGACTGGCATCGAGACCACAAATGTTTCCACATCGCCTTCCATATTCTATACAATTTCATAGTCATGGTCATGTCCTTTTCATGTCCTGCCCAAGTTGAATGACTAACCCAATCAGCTGTCAATCGAAAACAATTTGCTTACTCACTCAAGTGTGCCCAAACAATAACAAGCGAAAATAAGAAAAAAAATAGAATAAATAAAAAAAATTTATATATATAGAAATATTTTTCGTAGAACCTTCCAAAAATTAATGCTCTTTATTTAAAGTAAAATTTCTGATAATATTTTCCAGATAAATACGAAGGAATTTTGAGGGAACCTTTAAAAAAAATTCTCAACTTACCCAACTCATTTAGTGTTTCTTTTAAAAGCAAAGAAAACCTGTAAATAAAATTAAAATAAAAATAATAATTAAAAATAATCGATTAAAAAAGCCTTAAAAATAAAAATAAAATCTGTGAAAATTTTGATGCAAAAAAATTATAAAAAAATAAATATGAAAAGAATAATTAATTTCCACAAAAAAAAAAATAATAAAAAAAAATAAAACCATAGAAATAAATCAATAAAAATATATAAATTTTTCTGATCAATAAAAATATATAAATTTTTCTGATTTAATAAAATGAATTAATTAAAAGAAAATATTATTATTATTATTTTTTTATTATTAAAATTTGATTTTTTTTTTTTTTTTTTTTTTTTTTTGCTTATTTGAGTTGACTAAATGAAAATCAATTAAAAATGTTGACAGGATGAAACCCAACTTTCCAAATAGGCCAATTTCAAAGAGAGTATAAGCCTGAGTATAACCAGAATTTCTTTCTGTTTTTCCTCTTCTCCTCATTTTTTTTTTTTTTTTTTGAACGGCTTTGCCACTTCAACACGCCGCATGTGCCGAGGTAAGGAAAAAATATATGGCAAAAGGGCGTGATTCGGCAATGAGTTGATGTGTGGCTGTGTGGTCGTTTGGCATGGGGTGAGGGGAGGGGGGAGGGGGGGAGCAATGGAGAGAGCGGAAAACAAATTCATTGCAGATGTCGAAACGGCACCACAAATTTCAGAGCTGTTGGAGACTTGAAGGCATTTTTATTTGATCGGTTGGCTGAAATGACACCGCACCACCTCACCGCCCCCCCCCCCCCCCCCCCCGTCAAACCAAACAGATGACCATAAACCATATCAGAATGTGTATGTGTGTGTGTGTGTGTGTGGACAGGTCAGAACAGGACAGGATAGGACAGGACAGGATGGGACAGGATGAGGCTGTCTGGGCAGGCCTGTCGGTGCGGGGGTGTTTTGGGGGGCGGTCGAGGCGGTCAGACAAGTCGACTATGATGAAATGAAATGTCAAAGTATTGTAAAGAATTTCACTAACTTTTTCCTGATTTCCTTCCGTTCGTGTTTCCGGCTTGTTTCCGTTAACATTGCCCACTTCAAATGACATGAATACCACCAGAATTCACATACCATATGAAATACTTCTCTGGCTACCCTTCACCCTTCCCCCTCTTCTTCTTCTTTTTATTTTATTTTCTTTTTTTTTTGTCTCTCCTTTACTTTGGTTTCCCTTTTCTTTTTTTTATTGTCTATCAAGGCCTGCTCGATTTTATTGGGCCAAAAAGAGGTGCTTCGAGTTGCTTGATGAGCTTTTTTTTTCTTCTTCTTATTTCTCTCCTCTTTTTTTGAGGAAATTGGGAGGAAGCCAGTACATTTCTTTTTGAAATCTTTAATTTTCTGCTTCCACAGAAATAAATATTTAATTTAGTCAGCATAAAAAAATAATCTGAAAAATATTAAAATTATTTTCAAAAATTTTTTGGTTGATTTTTTTAGTCTCTGAATTTTTGGGCGTCTGAAAAATGCAATCCAAAACTTCGTTTCGAAGAATTTTGTCTGAAATATTCCGACAATTCTAATTGGGAAAAATTTCTATCTAACTTTTTTTTCTTTTTTTTTTTGCAAAAAGTAAAAGAAAAATCTCGGGGAAAAAAATCTGGTACTTTTCATCTGTAAATCTCTCTTATGGTTTATGCATAAAAGAGGCATCATTTTGCTGGCTCATTGCCACTTGGATGCCAGCCTTCTCCCACACCCAATCTCAACTTGAGGATAATCAAGAAGATGAGGCCACAGTGGTAGCGGTTGGTATGCGATGATTGCATGTCGGTATTTAATCACAGTTGCAGAAGCCACTCAGCATACTTCAAATAGATGGAGCTCACTCAGATAACTATAGACAGACAGACAGACAGACAGATAGACAGAGAGAGAGAGAGAGAGAAGCAGAGAGGTAGGGGGACAGATGAACTCACTTTGGCAAACAAAAATATTTCCCGCTTGGGCCAAAAACGGTTGAGGCATTGACATAGTTTGCAGACTTCGTTGAGTCAATCATAAGACGGAAAAAAAAAATTATTTGAAAAAGTCCTTGGGAAATTCCTTCATGGAAATCAGAGCAAAATAATTGGTTGAAGTTATTTGAGAGCGATGAACTCAGGATTTCTTATCCAATTTAAAAGTATCTAGGGAACTGCAGGGTTCCAGTTTCTAAATTTTCATAAGTCTGAAATCTTTCCAGTTTCTATAAAGACCAAGAAATTTGAGGACATCAACGTGTCAGTCTTGGAGTCTGGACAAATTTAAGCCCTTCGATATCTTAGTTGCTTATTCCATATAATAATCTGAGGGTTCCAGTTCTGGAGATACCACAGGTCTAACTCATGTGAGATATAAGTCAATGCCATAATGCAAGAGGCCTCACAGATCTGAGGCACTCAAGTTATACTATAAGTTTTACATATCTAAGTAGCTCATTTCATATTTCAAATCCCTATAAAATAAAAGGGTTCCAGTTCTGGAGATACCACAGGTCTAACTCATGTGAGATAGTGCAAAAGACCTCACAGATCTGAACCACTTAAGATATACTATAAGTTTTAACTCTAAGGATTCCGATACGTGAGATCTCAGAGATCTCAGAATTTCGTTTTTATATGCTTTGAGCCCTTGCCAACTTGAGTGTTCTGAGATCTCAGAGACTAAAGCCATCTCAGTTATTCAATGCAAATCCCAGGTTTCCAGAGTTTGAGATCCCAGAAGTGTAAGCTCTTTAATCTCATAGAACTTTTTCCATCTCTATCTTAGTTTTTCATTTAATAAAGTTTTCATTGACAAAAAAAAAATAAAAATAAAATTTAAAAAAAATTTTAAGGGAAACAGGAAAAACTGAAGAGGATTACCTCGGATTCGACAGTGTTGCCAAATCAAATTAAATCGAAATTAAACTGAATAAGCAAAACTACATGAAAACATATACAATTTTTTTGTTCTCTTCAACAAATCCCAGTTTGAAAAGTTGCTGGTTTTGGCCTACTGGCCAAACGGTCTTAGCAAATGAAACTTTCTCATCATTTCTGTTTTGGGTTGAACTTTTTTTTTTTTTTGCCCAAAAACTAAACCCGTGGATATGAGGGAAAATAGAAGAGTTTAGGTTTTGTGTGTGTATTCTATGATAAAGCCAAAAACAACAGCAACGAGAGGGGGGAGAGTCAAATAAAAAAAAGAATGAGCGAAATGCCTGGAAGCTGTAAATACTTTGAGCGCTCTTACTTTCGGTTCAGACAACGAAAAGTTGCTGCCAAGTGCATGAAATAAAAGTTCCTGGCCCCCATAGACAGGCACAGACATGCTCACCCCCCCCCCCCCCCACCCACACCCCCAGCTTCACCCTCAAGCTCACGCACACGCATACAGCTCGAAAGAGATAGACTGAGATAGACTGAGAGAGAGAGAGAGTGGGAGATGGAGAGACAGACACATGTTTGTTAGTTTTCCGTTCGGGGCAACAAAGTTTTTAATTTCCACTCGTAATTGTTGAGCAGACCATGAAAACACGACAATTGAATTTAACCACAGCGAACTGGAAGCACCCAAAAAAAATATATCCCAAGAAAAAAAAAATCAAGAAGGATTTGAAGCAACAGGAAACTCTAACCAAAGCTGTTGTCTTGGCGGCTCTTGGCCAGCCTTCGGCGGACTTAACAGATCCACAGAGTTTTAAGCTTATAAGAAGAAGTCAAAGAAGAAGAAGAAGTAGAACAAATACTAAAACAAGCAAGACCAGGCAAAAGAAGAAGAAGAAGAAGAAGACATAAGTAAAACTAGTCCAAGCTTAAAGGAAGCAAAGCAGGTTGCGTCCAAAGCTCTGTGATGAGTGAATGAACCAAACTAGACCGAAAAGCTTCAAACAACAAGAAAATCGGGGAAAATTAATCAATCTGAAAATTGCAAAAAAACATAAAAGAAATAAAAACTTTTCTAACTAAACTTGGGTTTTTTAATCCATCCAAAAATACTAGAAAAAAAATACTTCACTTCAATTTGATTAAAATGCTTTTTTTTAAGCTTTTGATTTTTCAAGACAAGCTTAACTTTGCTCTAAGGGACAGAACCACATATTATGGACCTCCAAAAGTTAACTCTAGAATGCTTGGAATCACTAGAGGAGGTCCCTTGGTCAGTCTGTCTGTCTACTTCCTTGCAAACTAATCCCTCAGTCTTAAAGCCATTTTCGATGAGACTTTGTATATGGCCTAGCTATATGCATAGGCTGAACCGGTAAGATCGGACCGCTATATCATATAACCGTCATACGAACAGATATTCCTTTAAAAATAAGCTCCCAACTTGTAAACTATTCTTTCAGTTTCAAATCCATTTTCGACGAGACTTTGTACATAGCCTAAGCTGAACCGGTAAGATCGAACCGCTATATCATATAGCCGTCATACGAACCGATATTGGCTTAAGAAGGATTTTGTTACCGAACCATCAATCTCGGAGAAATTTATTGAACGAATCATCGAGTGAGGAAGAATTCATGACCGAGGCATCAAGTGTACAAGAATCTGAGACCACTGAGAGGGATTCCTCTTAAGCATGAAGATAAGCTACTTTTTTTTTGATTCTTCATAATTCAGATTAATCAGAAATTGAAAGGTTTTTGTTTGATGAGAAAACAAGTACCCAAAAAGCATAAATATTTTATTAATTTAGATTCTCTTTACAAAGAAAATGACATATGTTACTCTGATGCTGGAGCCACCCATCTTAGACCCCCTCTAGAATATTTAGAAACACTTTAAGAATCGATTTAGCTATTTCTCAGTTTTAAAGTTAACGCAAGGAAACTTTGTATATAGCCTTCCTTTATACATAAGCCTCTCATTTGTCTAAACCGATCGGATCAGACCACTATATCATATAGCTGTCAAGGCCACCTAAATCGGTCCTACTTAGCGACCAACGACGTTCAAGTTGTTTATCAAAATTTCCAGTTGCCCCAGTTTTATTTATTCCCCAAATTTTGTGCGCCTTTAAATTAATTTTCGAAATATTTTCCAAAAAAATTAGAAACTAGAAAGTTCCAACTTGTCTGCTTTCTTTTATCTTTCGTCTTGCCCAGAAATTTTCATGAATTATACAAAATTATTTTCCAAGGTTTTTTTTTTTTGGAAATTTTTTGCAAATATTTACGGAGCCATCGAGAGCTTATTAATTGTTTACTTAAGTTGAAAATATTTTCATCTTCATTTCATGGCGAAGTGTTAAATTCATTGTGAATTGGTTTGAGAGCGACCGCATTGAATTTAATTGCAGCAAATTGATAAATGAAACCGAATTGAATGATTTAGGCAAATTAAACATGAAAGGAGTAGATGGAGTGGGTAGTTTGAGGGGGATTGGGGGGGGGGGGGGGGACAATGATTTAATGAGTTGAAAATTTCGATAGAATTTCAGTTTGGCAGAAGCCAAATGAAATGAGATTTACCAAGCTGAGAGTCGGCCAGGTCAAAGGTCAAACTGAGACACACAAAGCTAAGGCATCTGGCTTTTCGGATTTATACGGAATGCATCGATTTTATTAATGCCAAACGCTTGCCACCTGCCAAATGGAAACAGTTCAATCATAATAAACTCTTCATTCTTCATTGTGTGGGTGATGGCAATGAGAGAATGAGAAGGCAAGAGTAGAAAGGGACAAAAAAAAAGTGATTCTAATGCGAGCCAAAACGCAGCCAGGTAAAGTGATATAAATTGTTGCATACGCGTAGGCGCAGACACACACACACACACACACACAGGCATAGACTGGGCGACCTTGTCCCTGGCCATGTGGAATATGAGCATAGCTGATGGCCCTGAGTAATAAATTTTGCACTTTTTTTTTTGTTTCTGCTTAAAAGGTAAACGGCCCGGGCCACGGTGGCGTATGATTAATTTTGATTTGATTTAAATGCCCTACGCGCTCTATCCATACCTCTATCTCTCTCTCTCTCTTTCTCGCTCTCTATTTCTCTGGTTAAAGAAGAAAAATAGGCAAAAAAAAAAGAAACATTTTCCCCGAGACAAGAATTTTCCTTGGAAAACTTCTTCTTTTTTTTCGCCAGTGTCATTTCATTTTGTCTTTGTGACGGTTTTTGTTCTTGTTGTTGTTGCTTTTATGTTAACTTAACAATAATTTTATGGGGCGCATCAAATTTTCATTGAAGCTCGTTAAATATATTACGTATACGCCGCGTGTGCATATTAAGCAAATACACAACCCACCAACAAAAGTAATGAAAAAAACTCAAAAAAAAAAACAAAAAATCTTCAAAAAATAAATAAATAATATGAGACAAAAAACAACAGGGGAGAGGCACATAAAAAGTGCGTGTGTGTGTGTGTGTAAAAAGTTTACACTCAATTGATTTTGAGTTCGTTTTAATGAATTTTCTGGATTACAAAAAAAAAAAATGAGAAAAATTGAAAATTTTTTATAGAGACATGAATATATTTTGCTGCTTCTTCTTTCCTCTTGTTTGTATTTGTTTGTTTTTTTTTTTTTTTGCCTGTTGGCTTAAATAAATACACACACATATTTTCGCAATCTTGTTGTCTCTTTTATTTATCATTTATTTATTTCCAACCTGACCAGCATTCAATTAAAATTTCAATTATCAGCAACACCGAGTCACATAATAAACACACACACACACACACACACACACACACACCCAAAAACACACCTACAAAAAAAATAAATGATAAACATTTTCGTTTTTTTTTTTTCAGATATTTTTCAAGCCAATTGATATTTGCCAACACAAACATATTTGACACTGAACAGAAAACAAATCCAACAAAAAAAAAAAACAGAATATTCATGGACCACAACAAAGCATTGATAACAATGGGAAAATAAAGTATGAAAATGTGGATAAATCCAGGATATTTCCTTTGGGCACGTTTGAATAGGCAAAACACACATTTCATTTTTTTTCGCCCCTTCGCATTTTTTTTTATGTCGAATGGAAAGTCAAGCGTATATAAAAAATGTCAAATAAATAAATAAAATAAATAAAGATAAGAAACACGAGAGATGAAAATTTTAAAGTAATTAAAACAAAAAGATTTATATTGAATTCAATAAAATTAATTGGAATAGCAAAAGGTTATTCAATGGATTATAAAAATAAAATAAATAAAATAAATAAAATAAAATAAATAAAATAAATAAAATAAATAAAATAAAATAAAATAAAATAAATAAAATAAATAAAATAAATAAAATAAATAAAATAAATAAAATAAATAAAATAAATAAAATAAATAAAATAAATAAAATAAATAAAATAAATAAAATAAATAAAATAAATAAAATAAATAAAATAAATAAAATAAATAAAATAAATAAAATAAATAAAATAAATAAAATAAATAAAATAAATAAAATAAATAAAATAAATAAAATAAATAAAATAAATAAAATAAATAAAATAAATAAAATAAATAAAATAAATAAAATAAATAAAATAAATAAAATAAATAAAACAAAATAAAACAAAATAAAACAAAATAAAATAAAATAAAATAAATCAAGAAAATTCGGCAAAATAAATCTAAAAATTTTAAAGGAACAAATCCAAGTTCAATGAACTCAGACCCGTCCAGCTCAAGCACTTTCGAGGGTTTCCTAAAATACAAAAAGAAATACATCCCCTCCCCCTCCTTGTCCAGTAGCCAAGGTGAACTACTCAAAGGGTGCCCCGAATAAGAAAAAAAAAAAAATAAAATAAAATCACAAAACCAAAAATGTTGAATAAGCCGGAGAGGAGACTCTTGGCAGAGTTGCACGTTGCCATATCGTCTGGCAATTAAATAGAAATTTATGATTTCTGTGACCTCATTGGGGCCGAGGTTCAATGGTCTGAATATAAATCAATGGAATAAGCTAAATAAATCAACGGATAAATGAGGTGCAGCCAAGCAGATAGACAACTTTAGACTCCGACCTATTCAACATATTACTAAAGGGGCTCTTATAATGGCGGAGGGGAAGGGGTAGGTGTCCCTCGATATAATTCACAATTAAAATCATTGAAATTATGGCAACAAAGGGTCAAAATCGAATCCAATTGGCGTTGGCCCAATCGATTGACATTTCCGAGACTCTGGGGAAATTAGCATTTAAGGGACGATGCTGTCAAGGGTATTGGGTATTGGAGGAGGGGTATTGGTGGAGGGGGGGGGGGGGGGGGGGGGGGGGGGTGGGAGACTTCGGGGCTGGGAAATTCCATTTTTTTGTTTTTGCTTGTCTACCCTGAAAAATTGAAAAAGCCCCTTAACCCTCAGACTGAATGAACAAAATAATTCAACTACTTTCTAAATTTTTATTCTTTTTTTTCATCAAAACAAAAACATTAATTTTAAATTATTTTTTATAAATAAATTACATATTTTTTTATTAAAGTAAGAAAAATCTGCATACAAAATTTCAAGGCTCTAGCTGAAGACAGCTCTGGGATCTCTTGGACTGGAAATTTCTCATATCTTAAAGGTAAGCAAAAACAGAAACTTTTGAAAAGCAAAATCTTTTGACCAAATTATTCCAGGCTCCAAATTTCTAGGCTCTAGCTCCAGCCAATCCATAAAAGCTTAAGGTTCTCTTTGATATATATATTTTATTTATTGATAATTCTCATATTTTTGAATCAACTAAGGCTATATGAATCTATATGGAAACTTTAAGGTTCCAGGTGACGGCTGATCTATATACCAAATTTCAAGGTTCCAGGTAAAGTCTATATCTGATTTATATACCAAATTTCAAGGTTCTAGTTGACGCCCATATCTAATCTATATAGCAAATATCAAAGTTCCAGGTAAAGCCTGATCTTTATACCAAATTTCAAGGTTCCAGGTGAAGCCTAAGTCAAGATTGTCTTATTACTTCAAAAGGAAAAATATGATATATCTATTTTCCCCCTCCACCAGATATTTCCAAGTACCTGACTATATTTCAGTTGATTAAATAAATCTATATACCAAATTTCAAGGCTCCCAGTCAAGCCAACTCTGAGTTATGCTCAGGTTGTGAAATTTTATTATTTTCACCGAAAATCTAAAGCTTTAAGAATATTTTTTATTCTTGTCTAAATAAATGATTCCAGTGAATTCCCACTTCCCCCCACCCCCCGAGCCAAAGCAAGCATCTAACGAAGCTACTAAAAATAATAATAATAATATGAAGAAGAAGAAGAGGGAGAGGGAGTAAGAGAAGTAGGAAAAGTAGGAAAAGTAGGAGCAGTGGCATAAGCAGCGAATGACATAAATCTTTTTAATTAGCTGATAAACAGGTCGTATGGCCATAAAATTGCAGATGGGATATTTTGTTACCAGTGCAATTTTATCTACCGCGAAACTCTGACAAGTCTCTGCCCCGGCAGCTGATAGATAGATAGACAGCCAACCCTCCTCCTACTCCTCCTCCTCCTACTCCTCCTCATCTCACCCATTGGCCAGGCCTGGGCAGGCTTGGTTCAACCTATTTTAACCAGAGAGCTTTGCCAACTGATTAGTTGGTTCCGTGTCCTAGGCATATCCGACTTAACCATTCTTGCCTATTATTTTCATCTTAGTTGCTTTTGTTGTTGCTTTTGTTGTTGTTTTTGTTGTTGTTTTATCTTCATCGTCATCGTCGTGCTCGTGTGCAAATCATCGAGCTTAGCACTCACTTGACGCTTTGCTGCTTGTCTATTGTCTATTGGCTGCTTATTGTTTTTCCCCTCCCTCCCTCCCTCCCTCCTCCACCCCCTCCACCAATCTATCCTCTCTATCTCATTCATTCATTCATTCGCACACTCTGATTTGGTTCGATTTTAAGCGCGGCTGTCATAAGGCGCTTAGCCTGGACATAATCGCCTTATGCCTCCTGCCTGTCCCCGCCCCTCGGCACACTCTTCAATTCTATTGACTTTGCCTTCTGGCATTGGCATTGAATTCCTATTTATAGAGGGGAAATAATTATAAAATAGAAATGCAAATAATTAATTTCATCCGCAAATCAAAATTGACACTAAACATTTTCTTTTTTTTTTATCATTTTATTTCGAGTTCCTTATTTTGTGATTATTGAATTAATCTTAGACTCTTAAACTGTTTTTAGAGAGACAAAAATAAATTAAAAAAAAAAAATAAAAAATAAATGGAAACTATTAAAAATAAATGATTGCATGAAAAAATAATTCACTAACTAAAAATTTCCAACATTAAACAATAGTTTGCTCCACCCACAAAAGCAAATTAAAATTTTTACTGTTATTCAGCTCAGTATAAGAAGGCCACGGACCTCATAAATAAATTGATTTGAAAATAAACTTCATTCCAGTGGCTCTAAAACCTCACCAACAATTTACGCTCATCAATAATTTCGAAAACAAAAAAAAAACTCATTGGTTTCGCTCTTTCACTCAAACTGACCTGTGCTCGCTCAACGTGATCACATAACTTTGCCCCTCCTGCTTTATTGCGAAAGAGAAAAAGCAAATGAAAAGAAATACTTGAAAAATATCAAATTCAGTATGCCGAATACTACATACTCTTTTTGAAGTTTTTTTCCCGATCCGATCTAGCTTAATTCGGACTATTCCAGCTTTTGGGCTTTATTTTGATTGGTCTTGGGCATTACTCTTTTTCGAAAAGAGTATAAGCAAAAAATAATTAATATTTTTGACCACAGCACAAAAAAAAAGAAAAAAATTGAATCCATTAATTGCCCACAAATTGGGTTCTCTTTGACAGAGGAAATTTCTGTGAATTTCCTTTGCATATCTGAATATCTCAGGTAAGAAAAATCCAGAATTCCTGGAAACAAAACGAGCCAGCTGAAAGTGTGGAAACGAGATAAAAACTGATTCATTTGGGGGCAGAATTGTTGAATTGGGCTATGAGGAAAATGCTTTTCATTTTATTTGTTCATGGAAAATATTTTCTGAATTTCATAAAGAGATTATATCAGAATTTTATTGAAAGTGGCTTATGGTCGGTCTGTGACCTTGAGCTTGTATATTTTCAAGGTTAAATTTATTTACTTTAATTCAATCCTTTACCAAGGCTAGACAACTCAACTTTTTTGCATCAAGGACTCGAGATTCTGTGCTATCAAATTGTATGCAATTTATGCTGGCATTGGCAAAGAAATTTGCTGAGCAGGAAAAGCTCAGAAAGGCGTGTCTGGACGGGGGGGTGAGGTGCGGGTAGGCGGATTGGGACACTCATCAGTGGCAGATGTTGAGGAAAAATGCCCGAACATTTCATGGGTAGCAAAATGACAAAAATCAAGCAAGACGAGGATAGCAGCTGAGGAGGCGTTTGAATAGTCAGACAGTGAGCCGGATGGGCTCACTGGTTGAGTGGGGGGAGGGGTGGGGGAGGGGTGGATTGAACAATATATGCAACAGTGTGTAGAGAGGCGGGCAACCCAAAATGCAGTCGATTGGAAAGGCAATGAAAATAAACAAGCAAATGAAGTATCGATTTTAGGCACAGGCGACATAACAAACGGTAAAGGTAACGGTAAATGCAACAACAACAACGACAACAACGACAGTAGTGGACATACTGCAGGCACAAGCACACAATCAATCAGTGAGGTCTTTCTCCCCCGGACAGGATGGGACAAGACAAGGCAAATCATCAGCACCAACAGCAACACAAATAGGAAATGTACAACAACTTGTTGAGACAAGACCTTAGGGAGCTACAGCCAAGAGCGAGAGCAAGAGAAGGCGAGTGGGAGAGAATAACGGTTGACTGAGTGAGTGAGTGAGTGGAAGATCAACTGAGTGGGTGGCGAAAAACTGAGCGATGGAGTGAAAGAGAAATTGAGTGGAATTTCAAATAAACGTAGGTCGCTGAGTAAGTGAGTCGACGATCAAAGGAGGATTAAGCAGCTGAGAGAGTGAGTGCCTAGCAAAAAACTGGGTGAGCTAGTAAGAGTAAAAGAAGAGTGAAAGATCAAACGAGTGACTAAACGATCTGAGAGAGTGACCGGGTGGCAAAGGACTGGGTGAGTGAGTAAGGAGAATGAGTGCAAGATCAACCGAGTGACTAAACGAACTGAGAGAGTGCGTGTGGCAAAGGACTGGGTGAGTGAGTAAGGAGAATGAGTGAAAGATTATAGTGACTAAACGAACTGAGAGCGTGAGTGGGTGGCAAAGTACTGGGTGGTGAGTAAGGAGAATGAGTGAAAGATGAAGCGAGTGTCTAAATGAGTGAGTGCAAGTGAAGGGGAAATGAGTTAACGATCCAACAATTGAATGAATAACGGTTAGCTGAGTGAGAGAGTGAGCGCTTAAGAATTTCAGTGGCGAATGATAGAATGAGTGTATAGGAGTGAAAGACTAAATGAGTGGAAGTATAAAAAACTGAGCGTTTAAACAAATTATGAACTAAGTAAGGCCTTTTTTTTTGAGTGAAAAAGCCGAAAAAGCCCTGTCAAAACAATTTTGTTAGCTTTTATTGTTCACTGTTCGCGTAGCCAATATACTTCTTTTCAAGAAATAAAAAAGAGTATTTATTTTTTTGGGGGGTCAGATTAGATGGGAGCTTACCTACATCATATTCATTTGAGGTTGAGTTAAAAGTTTAGTTTGAGCTATGAGGTTAATTTGAGTTTAGTTTGAGTTTGATTTGATTGAATTTGGATTGAGTTAAATTTTGAGGTTAAGCCGAATTTATTTCAAGTTTAAATTGAGCTTAAAATTGAAGTTAGCTCAAGTTTGATTTAAGCCAAAATAAACCTTTTGGCTTTGGTTGATTTCAAGTCAAAGTGTATTTAATTTGAGGTTAGATTGAGGTGAGGCTTAGTTTGAGGTAAGATTGAGGTTAGGTTGAGGTTAGGTTGACATCCATATTCGATTAATTTGAGTTAACTTTAAGACTTAACGGTTTTTATCTGGATTTGAGCTTGAGGTTAAATTGTAGCTTGAAATTATCTGAAGGCCTCAACTGTTTTATTTTGGTTCCATTTTGTCAACCAGTTTGAGGTTAGGGTCTTTTTGAGGTTAAGTGGAAGCTTGAATATATCTGAAGACCTCAAGGTATTTATCTTGGCTTATCTTGGTTTGGTATTAATAATTTGAGGTTAGGCTTAAGGTTATCTGAATTTAAGGTTAAGTCTAAAGTAATCTTAATTTGAGGTTAGGTCTGAAGACCCACCAAAACTTATCAATTAATCATTTCAAATTAGGCAAGGTTCGCCTTGAATTCAAATAAAGATCAGTCCATATTTAGTTTGAGGTTAAAAAACAATTTAATCTTGTTGCTAAATTGAATTGAGAAAAGACAAAAAAAATGTTTCCGGGACTCTCAGAGGTCACTCTTCTTGTTGTTGGGAAATTAAGGCAAATGTTGTTTTTTGGGTGAGGAAAAACAAGGAAAACTTGAAGAAGCTAAAAAAAAGGGATACACTCTTCCCCCCTCCCCCACCCCGCCCAAAAACCAAAAGGGTTAGGTAAATGGGCCCCCCCCCCAAATACATAAGTACCAAAAAGGTTTCGTGTTTGCTTCTTGAGAGCTTGTTGCTCTTTACTGGGGAAAGACGCACACACACACACACACACACACACACACACACACATACAGGCAGGCTGGAAAAACCATTAAAATCTTGGCATGTGTGACCAGTCAAGTGTGCTGGGGGAATGGCAAAAAAGGGGTGAAGAGAAAAGTTAAAAGAGTTATTATGTCCTCATAAATATATTAATAAAAACATATAAACCAACCCCCTCCCCCCACCACCCTTCCACCACCCTCAAAAAAGAACCATGAAAAGAATAATAATCAAAAATATTAAAATTAGGCCGAAGCCAACTTGGCTCATTTTAACGGTTCATTGGAGAAAGAATACTCCAAATTCTCACTCTTCCTCTTCCTTGTTGGCATTTTCTCAAGAAAAGTCGAAGCAAAAAACGAAAATGTTTGCCCTTGGCTCATATTAATTAATTTTGCTTAAAATGAAAATGCAAAAAGAGTAAGAAGAAGAAGAAGAAGAATACATCAAAGCTTCCAACCATCCATCAATCAATCATCGGCTTCATCATCATCGTCGTCGTCATCGAAAATTATTATACAAAAATAATTAGACGAATCCAAAAACCAAAATGATTGAGAGAGCCAGGAAAATCACACAAAAAAAAAAAGCAAGGAAAAGCTTCAATGGGAAAAATGCTAAGAAAAAGCCTCAATCCAAATGAACATCTGCTTGCATAAACAAAAATTCACCAGACTAATTACAAAATAAATTAATTGATTCTAATGATGCCAATTCATGGGAATATTCCAATTTACAACAACAACAAAGCTCAAGAAGAAGAAGAAGAAGAGTGTGAAAGCTGAAATGTGAGGTTAGGTAAACCGCGAGGGGCTTCTTCCTCAATGAAAACAAAGAAAATTCTCGCCATTTCTTGGTACGTTGTTTTTTTTTTTCAAATTAATTAATTTTATTTTAATGATTTTTGTTTTTTTTTTTATTTTTTTTTTTAATTTGGCAATTAAAAATTCTTGGAATTATTTTGAAAAAGTGCTCAAGAGTTTTTCCCTGGAAATAATCAAAAGAATCCAAAAAACACAATTTTTTCATTTTTCAATTTTTGTTAATTTTTTTATGTATTTTTTTTTTATTAATTGAGAAATTTGATTAAATAAGAAGTCAAAATTAATTTTTTTTTTTTTTCTTAAAGAAACTGAAAATGTTTCCAAAAAAAACTAAAATTAATTGTGAAATTTTTAAATCGGAAATAAATTCAATTGAATAATTGAATTATCCCTTTTTGGCTTAGAAAAAAATCGAAATAAAAATTGCCTTAATCGAATTATTTGCAATAAATTCCAAGTGAGTCGGTGAGTCGGTCGATTTGCTCGGATCAAGTCAAACCGAATTAGTTGCTTATTGGAAATGTTGGAATATTTTGCAAATTTATTTTGAAAACTTTTTTGTTTTTGTTTTCATTAATTGAAAATGACAGATGAGAGTGTTTTTTTTGTTTCTGGGAAATTTTCATTTTAAAATATTTCCTGATGAGGCTATGAGTGGTGGTGGTGGGGGGAGGGGAGGAGGGGTAGGGTTTTGCCAAAGTAGTTTTTCCATCTGAATAAACTCTTATTGACTTGGCAGTCCGATTCAATTCAAACACACACACACACACATACACACACACACATTTACACATATCGAAAGCAGCAGGAGGAAAACCGCGTTTTCCCCGAGTTTCCACAGCAATTTTGTCGCCTTTCTACAATTTTCTTCTTCTTCTTCTTTATTTCCTCATTTCTTTTTTTATTTTTGATTTATTTTCTAGAAAATTCACATTTATTTATTGTTTATTTCAGAGTAATTCCGAAGCAAACACAACGCCTTCAAAATGCTCTGAAATGGGACAAAATAATTTTTTTTTTTTTGGGACAAAATTTTGAAAATAGTTTTTTGGACTTATAAAAAATTAAATAACAAATTCTTGAAATAAAAACTTTTCAGGGAATTTTTGGAATATTTTTGGCAAATATTTGGAAACTATTTTTTTTTGGGACAAGTAAATTTTAGTCTCAAACAAAAAATTCAACTATTTTTGAAAAAAAATTTTCTTAATTTAGAAAAAGATTTTAATTATTTTCAATCAGTTCCAAAACTAAGTTTGTAAGTTCTCTAAATTTTCACCTTATTTGTCCCAATAATTTTGGGACAGATTTGAGTTAGTCTCTCTTTAAAATGACAAACATATTTTGGGATCATTTTAATTATTTCCAACTGCTTTTGGAATGAGGAATAATAATTTGGGACAGATTGGAATGGATTCATTATAATTTTTGGACAGATTTGAGTTAGTTTCTCTTAAAACTGACAAGTCAAAGGATATTTTAGGATCATTATAATTTTTCCCAATAATAATTTGGGACAGATTGGAATGGATTCCTTATAATTTTGGGACAGATTTAAATTAGTTTCAATCAACTCTTAAAACTGGCAAGTTAAAGTATATTTTGGGACTGTTTTAGCTGCTTCTGGTGAAAGAAATAATAATTTGGGACAGATTTAAATAAGATTTACGCAGTCTATAAAATTTTAAAATACTATTCAAAAGATTTTAGCGACATTCTTGGAAATTTTTAGAAAATTTTTGTCTTTTTGAGGCGATTTTTTTCCCTTGGATAAAGGTTATAAATATTTGGGACAGATTTTTTCTAAATTTCATACCATTTCTAATGGAATTTTTTCTCATTTTTCAGTTGGAATAATCTGGTAGCGAATTAAATGCTTTTCAATCTAAGAAAAAATTGGGACATTTTCTATACTTTCCAAGCTTCTCAATTGTTGGGACATTTTTATATATTTTGCGAATTATTTTTTAATTTTTCAATAATTTCAAACTAATTCGGAAAAGTTGTAATAATTTGGGACAAAGTGCCTGGTGGGTTCGGAGAGACCCCGAATAAGCCAGTTGAAGTCCTTCAAGGAGTTAAGCTCTCCTTTGAATAAATAAAAAGGAATATCGTACGAGGCGATAACAAAGCGAGGAAATTGCAAAGTTTTATTTTTATTTTTTTTTTTTTAATTTTTTATTTTCTTGTGAATTTCTTATAAGCTGAACATTTCCCCGCCCCTCCCCCTCCCCCTCCCCCTGCCACACACACACACACACATATAAGCGAGAGCAAAGTGAAACATTTGAGAAATGTTTGAAACCGAATTTATTTATGTGGCATAAGTGGATTTGTTGCAAATTAAAATGCAATTATACCACGGAGGAAGTGGGGGGGGGGAGGAAAGGAGGCAAACATTTTGCATTCAAATTGAGTTGCAAAGGTTATAAAAAGGGGGTGGGGGGGGAGTAGTAACATTTCAATTAAAATGTCTTCAATTGAATTGTTGATGCTCCGGACTGATGAATGATTTAACCAAGGGCACAACCTTTCCCCCCCCCGACCCCACACACACAAGGAAAAAGTCATACGAAACGGTAGCTTTTTTTGGGGCAAACTTGCAATTACAATTTGATTAAATATTTAAAATATTTGAAAAATCTTTGATTTTTCTCGGAAAAAAAAAAATCCGGTTAAGCTTGCTTGTCAAATTGATTGAAAGTGGGCCTTGATTGTTTTAATCCTTTAAGGCTTATGGAAAAAAATTAACCAGCTTGAAAGGGTCAAGAGAAGTGGCCAAGATTTTTTTGGTAAGAAAAACTATTTTTTATTTCTGCCAAAAGAAATTACCATACAATTGTTTAAAAGGATGAAGACTTTACCGTTATGATTGACCCGCATGAAAGAGTGAATCAAAAGAAGAAGAAGAAGAAGCAGCAGCAGCAGAACAAAGCAACAGCCACGGCAGTCAAAGATAAAAACGCATAATTATTTTTCGTGAACCGTGAACCCAACTGACATAAAAGCCAAAAAAAAAAAAAACACAAGCTCGCAAACACACAAACACAAACACACACACACGCGGAGAGATAGGCACACGAGCAAATGAGAAGCTGTTGCATCTGTGAAAGACGAGCAAAAAGGAATTGAAACGCTTCAGCTTGTTCGGGCAGCGAACCGACAACAACGCAGACACGCACACACGCACGCACGCACACTTACGCAAACCCCTATGGCCGCCTCACCACACTCGTTCACTCCACGAGATCTCATACACTCATTCGCTAACCCAGCCCCAAATACATAGACACTGCCGTTTTTGTCCTTAGGTGAGTGCACAAGACCTGCGACACTCCAGCCGAAATCGAAACAAGTCGAAGACTCCAAGATTTTTTCTCATAATCTGAAAATGTATTTATTTTTTTCTTGTTCTTAGGTCATCTTATTAGTCATTTTATAGACAAGAGAAGGAAATGTTTGAGTGGATAAAAAAAAAAAACATTTTTCAAATAGAAAAAATTCATAACTAAATTCTTTTGAATTTAATAAAATGAAGAAAAGGTCTCAGATAAATTTTCGGGGTCCCGAAGATTACAAGCTCTTTTCGACAACATAAACGATGTTCGTCCCTAAGTAGGGACAATTTAGGTTATCTTGACAGCTATATGATATAGTGGTCCGATCCGATCGGTCCAGACAAATGTGCAGCCTACGTACATAGGAGGGCTTTAAAGTATTTTTATTTCTTCTTAATCCGAATTATGTAGAATCAATAAAATAGTTTATTTTCATGCTTCAGAGAAATTCCTCTTAGTGGACTCAGATTTTTTCACACTTGATGGCTCTGTCACAAATTCCTCCTCATTCGGTAGCCCAGTCACAAATGCTTCCGAACTTGATGGTTCTGTCACAAGTTCTTCCTCACTCGGTGGTTTGTTTACAAATTCCTCCTCACTCGTTACTTCGGTCACAAATTCAACCGAGTTTGATGGTTCGGTCACAAATTCATCCACGCTCGATGCTTCGGTAATATCATCATCCCAGTTCAATTGACGAGCGACATCGTCGGCATGGGAATGGGTGAAGCAATAGTGGCTCTATTCCTCCACAAGTCCCATTTCTATGGCCGCTGATATCAAGGCCCTGAGCTGCTTCTTGAGATCTTTCATCTTATCTTTTTCGACGAATTCCTCTCGCATCACAAGTTCCATCAAGGCATTAAAAGTTATCGGTTCAGTTCGTTGAAGCTTACCAACATGGATAATAATGAAAATAGGAATGTGAGTTCTGACAGTACTCAAATATTCGGACTATTTTTCACAAAACTAAATTTTATATTGGAATGTTTTTATCCAAGAAATAAAATACATTTGAAAATCGACAACTACTATATTTTAGTAACCAATTAAATTGAATAAATGTGAGAGTTTATTCTTAAGACAATATCGGTTCGTATGGGAGTTATATGATATAGCGGTTTGATCTGACCAGTTAAGACTGATTATATAGGAAGGCTCTATACAAAGTTTTATGAAAATATTTTAAGAATTTGCCTCAGTTTCCAGCCTTAAATGGGCTAACTGGGTTCTAAAGAATTCGCCTAAAAAAAAATAATAAACTCATCTTTAATCCAGAGTTAATTGTCTGCCTCAAACATAATTCAATTTAATTGGAAAGAAGAAAAAAAAAGAATTTCAAAATATTTTGGCAAGTTTTCGTCATGTAGGTTTCTGTTACAGACATAAGGATCGCAGAGAGACCATGCGAACAATATAAAATGCTGGCACATTGAAAAGCTTCGAAAAGCTTTGCATACTTAAAGTCTGCTGGTTATGCTGTTGCTGCTGCTGCTGCTGCTGCTGCTGCTGCTGCGGCTGATGCTGCTGGTGGTGGTATTGGTGTTGCTGCTTTTGGCGCATTCCATTCATTCGTACATAAAAAGCTTCAACACCAACAAAGTTCGCAGTAGTAGCGGGAGCAGAATTCATCAGACTAGGCACCCCTTCACCTACACACGCACACACGCACAGCTGGGCAGCAGCTGCTGTCGCTGCTTTGAGTATTTTCATTTTATTTTACTTGTATGTATTTTTTTTTCGTCGTCTTCTTCTTCTTGTTCTTGTTTGATTGTCGTGTAGTCCACATGCACTTGTGGCGTTTTCGCTGCTATAACGGTAAAAGACAGAAGCAGCAGGCATAAGCAGGCGAGAAAGAGAAGCACATATGAAAATGAGTGAGGGGCGTACATTGACTGCCCCGGTCATTTGTTCGCGCACCTTGGCCCACTCGGCTCACAAAAAACTTCGGCGCATCACACACACACACACACACACACACACACACACACACACACACAGAGACACATAGGCACAGCTTCGTTTCGACGACAACCGAACCGAACCGACTTGAACTGAACTGAACAGAGCAGAGCAGAACACAGAATGATCCAAAGCGAAGCGATGGCCAAAACGCATGCATCAAGTGAAACAACAGTTTAGTTTTACCCGGGAACTTGGCGCAGCGTGTTGTTGAGTGCTCCAAGCGAACCAGAAGCAAAACGAATTCAAGCAGCACTGCGAAGAATATCAAACAAACAGCAAACGCAAAAAAGTAAAAGCACAAACACACAAAGAAAAAAAAAACGTCAGCTTAATCAAAGTAAAAAAAAAAAAAAAACAACGAACGACTTGCTGCTGCTTTGTTTGTTTGTTGTTGTTGTTGTTGGTAATTTTATTTATTTATTTTTTTTACACCTTCCAAATAAGTGAGTGCTTGTTGTCTTTTTTTTTTTTTTGTGTGTGACTGTGGGTGTTTTTTTTTTTTTTTTGTTTTTATCACAAAACACAAGACAGTTGAAATTAAAATAAAAATAAAATAAATAACGGCACTTCAAGTCGGGGACGCCACTGCTGCCCGCGCTGACACTGAGACTCAACCCGGTTAAAGTGACAAGAAATGTTTTTAAAAGAATTCCCATCAAAACTAATTTAAATTGTTTGGCGTTTATTTTGTGTCCACCGCCTCCCCCCTTGTCACCCCACGTTGCCGTCAAGTCTTTCTTCTTTATTTATTTAATTCGTGCATTCTGAATTTTTGCTTTACAAAAATATTTCAAATACTTTGAATAGCCAAGTCGTTTCGGCCAACTCCAAAGCAAGCAAAGCGAGCGAAAGAGGTAAGAAATTGAAATATCTTAAAACTTGAAAATTAGTTAAAATTTTGGAAAAAAAATTAATAAATAAAATTAACAATTTTTAAAAGTTTCAGAAATCTCAAAAATATTTTAAAAATTCTTCAAAAAAAAATTTTTTTTTTTTTTGAATGACTCATTGAAATTTCCCAGGTCCTAAATTGAATACCTCAACTTGGTTGGACTTTTGTCATATTTCCCATAATTTTTGCCAATTTTTCCTAGTCTGATTGAGTTTTGATGAATGACATTTGCCCAATCCAAACCCCTTTTTTTTGTTGATTGTAGAAACTAATCAATTTTTTTTTTGTGTCATAAATAAACTCATCGCTTGTCATAATTAATTCAATGAAATTTTCGGAATCTATCAATGCGATAGTGTTCCATAAATTCATCAATCGTCATAATAATGCTCTGAAAAAGAGAGCACACATATTTCGTACGCGCCTCTCTTTTTTCTATTTCGAAAAAAAAACGAAAAACTCGAAATCTTCGAAGAGTAATAAATGATCTTGTATACTCACACAAATACATGAGCAAAGTAACGGTGCTTGGAAAAAAATAGCAAGTGAAGCAAGGCGAAGCGAGGCGGTAGAATTATTAGAAAATTGTTTCAACACTTTATTTGATTAATATATATTATTAATTATTTATTTCTAAGCACAATAATTTAAATTTAAACACAATTCACAATAACTTTAAGAAAAAAACACACCGGAGGCAGGACCGACGCACCCTTACCTCAAGTCAAACAATCGAGAACTGGCAAAAAAAAAATTTCATCTGCCCGAGCAGAGTCTGCATTTCGAAGCCGAAAGGAGTTGAAAAGAAAGCTAGAAAAAAATGACAAGTGCGCGACTAGCTCAGCGCATCGCTCTGTCGCCTTCATTCTTTCGCAAGCAGATTTTTTTTCTCTTCGCACCTTCGAATCAGTTTCTCTCGGGCAATTAAAGGCGGCGGTTGCAGCGGCGTCTCTCTTTTTTTTTTTTTTGTTAGAATAAACGCGTTTCATTCAAATCTTTTAAGAGAGTGCAAATTGTGTAAATTATTAAAAATAAAAATGCAAAGACAGGTGATCACTTGATTTTGTTAAATTTTGTGCGCGTTTCAGTTCCTGTTGAGCCTCTTTTTTTTGCGCAACTTTGAAAGCTCGACTTTGCCTTCGAGCGCCATCTACTTTTCGTAGGTATTTTTTAAGCTCTTCTTTGAAATCTATTTTTAGATCTTTAAGCTAGATGGCGCCACTCGAATTGATCTTCTCCTTACTTTATTATTTATTTTATTATTAATTTATTAGCTTATAGGTCCAACAGTAATCACACAATCGATAATATGATAAATACTTCAATCATAAATATTTCCGTTTGAGTTTAGGCAAAAGTATCAATGAAAACCCCCAAAATGGCATTAGTCACTGCCGAGATTAGCCGACTCGAAGTGAGAGTGTTCATTCATAAAAATAAAAGTCAAGGACCCGAAGGCCTTGAAAATAAAGCCCTTATCTAGGCCAGGAGGGGGGCTCGGACTCGGAAAAACCCGAAGAAATTTTCATACACAAATTTCAAAATCAATTAGAGCAACTTGACTAATTACCTGAATTTGTGGTTTATTGCATTCGCGAGGATTTATTTCGCATTTAAACTCAAATCAACAATTCAATCGATTTGGCCGAGAAAAGTAGGGGCAATCGGTAATATTATCTCATAATATGACTAATAACGCATTCAAATTATTCGAATTTTTTTTTTGTTTCTCTCTTTTTGTTTTTGTTTTTGTTGCTTTTGCTCCCTTGGGCTCCACTGGGCTCTAGCTCATATCGACAAATATCTGCTCTATGCAGATTAAAAGCCACAAAACTTTCATATCAAATTTACCAAATGAAACACACACACACATACACATGCACACACATACGTACACACATACATGGATGAAGCAGAAAAACCACACAAAACCACTCTAAGCTGCTTTGTAATCATTTAACAAAATTGATAGGCCACACAGCTGATTGTGTTTTTGCAATTGCTGCCATCAAAATCGATTGTTGTTTGGGCGGGGTGGGGTGGGGTGGGGTGGGGCGGGGCGGGTTGGATAAAATATATGTTGGATTGATTTGATATGCCAGATTATTCTAGAGATAGTCCAATAAACTGGTCAATTATTCATTAAAGTTCCCCTCGAATCGAAAAGTACAAAATCACAAAAAATAAAAAAGGAATCGTTTTTTGAAAATTTTAAGAAAAGAAAGAACCGGGAGGGGGGGGGAGGGGGTTGTATTTCTCTTTCTGTAAATTCCAAGAAATTTCTCAGTGCTTGAGAGATCAGAAATATAGATCAAAACTAGCTTTAAGAGATCCCAGAGACTTCTGGGATTTCTAAGAAAAAAACAAATAGAAAAACCCTGAGAATTATAGGAACTGCCTTAACCTTAAAACAACTCAAAGATCCGAAAGACTTATTTTATATTGGT
This sequence comes from Scaptodrosophila latifasciaeformis, assembly GCA_037075145.1. Lineage (NCBI taxonomy): Eukaryota > Metazoa > Arthropoda > Insecta > Diptera > Drosophilidae > Scaptodrosophila > Scaptodrosophila latifasciaeformis. The sequence continues at coordinate 3,132,814 of JBAMCM010000073.1, forward strand.
GGAATCTGCAATTTAAGAGTTCCCAGAGACTTCTGGGAATTATAAGAAAAACAGAAAACCCCTGAGAATCAAAGGAAATGTTTTAACCCTAAAAATCTCAAAGATCCAAAAGACTTTATATTGGTGAAATCTGAAATTTTGAGAGCCCCGGCGAAAACGGAAATTATTTTACCTTAAATGGATCCGAGAGGCCTCTAAGGCTTTTGTAAAGCAAATAAGTAGTCACCTAAAGTATTTGAAAGCTATAAAATTCCCTAGAGAAATATGAAAGGATTTGATAGATCCCAGAGTTTTCTCGGTATTTTCAGAGAGGACCTAAGAAATATTGGACATGCCTTGAACATCAAATTACTATAAGGTCGGAAAGGCTTCCAAGAAGTTAAAGAAAAGATCCCTTAAGTAGCGAGAGTCCAAAGCGTTGTGGAAATTTTTCAAAAGACCCAAGAAACTTCTGAGTTCGATAACCGAAAGAGTTTCTGGTATTTGGAATACCAAGAAACCTTTAAGCTTGAAAGATGTTGGGACTTTTGCAAAATCCCGGAAAGTTCTCAAGACCAACGAATCCTCAGATAACCTCAAAGCCCTCCCAAATTATTTAGGATCAAAAATAGATTATTATCACCTGATTAAATATGTGAAATCTCTATTAACCTGGGAATTCCTTTTTCTCTTTTATTTTTTTTATAAACATTTTATTAGTTTTTCTTGTAAAATTCGAAAAATGTTTTAATAAAACTTTAGCCATTTCCTTTATAATCTCAGGAAAACTTTGAATATAAAAGAAACTACAAAAAAAAAAAAAACGAAGAGAGAAAAACTTGCAAATATTTTGATGATATGATTAAAATTTTTGGATCTCAAAAAGAAGAAGAAGCAGGAATTACTTTATTTTTTGGCCTGGCCAAGGCAAGAAAAGGCAGAGTGTATCAGGTGGGGTGTTTGTGTGTGTGTGTGTGGGGGGGGGGGGATAGAATTTAATCAACTATCTTTGGTATGAATGAAAAAGTAGTTTCACTTCAAGTTGGTTGGGTCGGGTCAAGTCGGGTCTGCTACTGGTTTTGGTTTTAGTTTTGGCCAAGCCAAATGCTTCACTTGGCCAGGCCCGAGTGAGTCGAAGCCACTTGAATGACTTTAAATGGCTTACCATGGATATTTGCACAGCACTTGATGTCATGTTACTGACACATGAGCAGTTATCCGCAAGGCTCCCCCCCCCCCCCCCCAGCATCACCTCACTCCGCTTGCGCTGTGCTTTTCTCTGTTGATGGGGCAGCTCTTTTTTTTTGGGGCTTAATCCAAGCGGTGAGAGAGGAAGAGAGGTGCGGGGGTGGGGGAGGCATTACTCTCCTGGGCGTGCTTAGGAAATATTCCAAAGTGCATGAAATTTTTGGCTAGGCCTGAAAATTTATTAAGTTGGCAGCCCTTTCGGTGGTGTCTTTGTTTTTTTTGCCCAAGCTAAAAGGGAATTAAAATATTCATATAAATATTCATTGTTAAAGCAAACTCCGCACAAAGAAACTGTTAAGTTGTGACTATCTCTCTCTAACCCCCTGCGGGCCCCCTGAGGCCCCCGGCGGTGGTAATGATGATGAAGAGTTTCGCTAGCAAAGTGTCTGGGGACTTTGGGACTGTACTGCTTCTTGTAGGCGTTGCCGAAAACACTAATTGAAACGTTTACAACAACAATTACAACAACAATGAAGAAGAAGTAGTAGAAGAAGTTAAAGAAGAAGAAGAAGAGCAAAGGTAGCAATAAAGTCGCGCTAATGTGACAGCTTCGCATGTGTGGAAAAATGAGACAAGCCTGAAGCCGGCAGTGCCAAAGAGAGAGAGAGAGAGAGAGGGAGATAGAGATAGTGGCAAAAAGTAACGGAAATTAAGGGAAGAGCTAGAATGGGCTTTGGAGTCTCTGGGATTGTTCAAGTAAAACTTCCTTGGGGCGCTTATTTAGTTTTTGGCCACCGAACAACAACAACAACAACAACAACCACAACAACAACAACAACAGTAATAATAATAATGAGAAGAAGAAGAAGAAGAAGAAGAGAAGCACAAAGGCGGCAAGTTCATTAGGGATCAAATTTAAGTCAATACACACACACACACACACACACACATAGTGAAAATTGTCTCATTAGTGCAAAACACACACACACACACATACATACATTTTGTCACATTTGGTTGCTCGCATAGTTGGGATTTTGTTTTAGCTTCTGAAATTCTTCTAGGCTTCCTGTCATTTCGCACTTGCCAAAATCCTTCCTGTTGCTCAGCTCAATGGAATTTGTTTTTTTATTATTTCAAAATGCAAAAGCATAAAAATGTGAAAATAGCTAAGAAAAACAAAAATTGGAGTAAGCAAATAAATTAAAGGAGGCACAGTGGTTCAATTAGCTGAATAATCAAAGCAAAAAAAAATAACAAAATTTAAAAAATAAAATTATTTTATAAAAAAATAAATTAAATAAAAGAGCGAAAAAAATTAAAGGAGGCACAGTGGTTCAATCAGCTGAATAATCAGAGCAAAAAAAAAATTAAAATAAAATCAAAATATAAAAAATAAAATTATTTTATAAAAAAAAAATTAAATAAAAGAGCGAAAAAAATTAAATGAGGCACAGTGGTTCAATGGGCTGAATAATCAAAAAAAAAAAAAACAACATAAAATTAATAAATTTAAAAATAAAATTAATTTATATATATTAAAAAAAATTTAAAGACCACATAAATAAGGCACAGTGGTTCAATGAGCTGAAGAATCAAAGCAGAAAAAAAATTAATTAAATTAAAATAAAAATAAATAAAAAAATAATAATAATTAAATAAATAAATATTTATGGCTTTAACAATTCTTTAATACTCAATAATTTTACATTTTATAATTAAATTCAAAATATGCTAATTTTTCCTCAATTCTTCAATTATTCTTAGTGATCTAATAAAAATTAAAAAAAAACAAAAAACATTAGATTCTTGAGTCAAAATCTTCAAAATCACAGGCCTTACGCTTAGTTGTCTTAGTTGTGGTTTCTTCTTCTTCCTCTTCTTCTTCATTATCACAAATCAATTGGCGCTTGCAACAACGTGGATATTCCAGACTGGGATCAATCAAATCGCCATAAGTACAGGGCGGGGCAATCACACCGACACCGCAACTCTGTATAATGGCTGTACCATTTCTCAGGCAAATGATCTGACGGCAATTGTGAAAGGGATCCTTAATGGATACGCCGGGATTCAGAATATATTGAAGAGAGACGGCGCATTTGTTGGGGAATCTCACATCGTAGAATGAAGTACGCCATTCGGCTGCTCTACCCATAACTATGGCACTCACAACAATTACAAAACAAATCCGATAATCCATTGTGCCTGTGTATGTGTATCTGTGTGTGTGTGTTGAATTAGACAGGAAATTTTTCACAGTACTTTGGAAACAAAAATTTTTGTTTTTCTAAAAAAAAAAAATTTTATAACAAATGAAATGAATTTCAAGGCAACATTGATCCCAAAAAAAAAATTTAATATATAAAAATTTTTTTATCATTTTCCAATGGCCTGGAACCAGTGTGCGCCAGCATTGTCACTGTCCTAGCAAGACAAAAAAAAAAGACAACAGTATCATCAAAAGCCCCGTTACCCAACCAAAAAAAAAAAAAAGCACAATCGCACACACACACACACACACACACACACGCACACTTAAAGACAAACATTAGAAGAAACAGAAGCACATGACATGTGATAACAGCGCTCGTGCGTGCGCCTGCATGTTTGCTTCTGCCGCTGCCGCTGCCACTGTCACTGCCGCTGCCTTTGTCTCTGCCGCAGTCGCTGGCTCTGGCTCTGCCGAATAGAGAGGGCTAGCTTGTTGTTTCGGTCGTTGCCTTTTCTACTTCTTCTTCTTCTTCACTCAAGTCTTTTTTTTCTGCCTCCCTGCTCGACTGAGCTGCTGCTGCTGCTGCCGCTGCCGCTGCCTTGACTCGTTTATGTTAAAAACCGTTACATTTGGTTTCATTTTACGGCGTTGACTTAGCTCTGCTTGCTTTGCCTGGTTGGCTTGCTTTTGCTTTTGCTTATTGCTGTTGTTGTTGTTGCTGTTGCTGCTGATAAGCCTTGCCAGTTTCATTTACAGTTGTTTTAGTTGTTGTTGTTGTTGTTGCTGTCGACAGCAAAGGGTGACCGCGACAGCGTCGAATATTTAAGGCAACCGCAATTTGTTTTTTGCTTTTTTTTTTTGTTCTTTTTTCCTTTTTTTTTTTTTTTGTTTTGGTGGGGCCTGCATGCTTTACTTTTGCGAGTATGTGTGAAATTTTTGTAATGCCTGCGGCAGCCACAACAACAACAACAACAAAGACCATGTCAACATTTATATTTAAACAAAGACACACACGCACACACAGACACACAGAGACGAGCGCAGACACCCACACCAAGGCAATATTTAGCACCCACACATATTTAGTTTAAATTGTCTTTGGCCTGTCATTCACCAGACAGACGCACAAATTTTTTTTTTGTTATTCTGCTTCTTCTTCTTCTTCGACTTTTTGTGCTTTTTTTCGCTCCTACATAAATGATAAATATGCAAGTCCCGCCTTCACAGAGCCAAAGTCCGTTACATCTTACTCCAACCCCCTCGCTCGCTCTCTTGCTCAGGCTTGACTTTTGTCTGCACACACACACACACACACATACAAATAAATATTTGTTAATTTTATTTATTCTCTTTTGCACCTTTTGTTCTGTGTGTTTATTTTTATATAAGCGCATATTTATCGCAACAAAATAAAAATAAAAATAACACAAAAAAAAAACAGAAAAAAAAATGTATAATTATTTGAGACCGTGTCGTGAGTTTCAACTTTAGATTAAATGGCCGACGGCTGTTATATCGTCATGACGCTTACCTAACCAAAAAAAAAAAAAAAACGAAAAAAATGAAAAACTCAGCGTAAAATGGCCTCAGAGTTAGGTGGGTTACCTTGGCAAATCTTCTTCAGGCCAAAAGCCGAACCAACTTTGTTTCCTATAAATAAATACAAATATGTCTGAGTGTGTGTGAGTGTGCGTGTGTGTGTGTGTTTTTGTTTGTGTTTAATTCTTGTATAATAGAGCGTAAATTTAACATAACAGTAAATTTATTTAGTTGTGGGGGGGGGAGGTGGGATTTGCTTGCCTAATTTCATGGGTATTTGCGAATCACGCCGGTTTCAAGTTAATATTCCCATTGAAATTGTTATTTAAATCATTCAAGATTAGTTGGGAATTTATCTGAAAATAAATGAGCAATAATTTCAAGATTTTTACTCTCTCTTATTTCAGAATCTCTGGGCTCTCAGGTAAGCATTATTAGCTCAATAGATGGCGCCACATTCACATTTATATTCTAAGAAAAAAGAGGTGTGAGCTGATTCAATTTGTTTGATTAGGTCTAGCATCTTCTTGCCAAGGCATCATAGGTGGCGCTGCTAAGTCACTTATTTCCTTGATCTACTGGTATAGCTCTACCTTCTCCTTTCTCAAGCTTTGAATTGTTTGATCTACTTCTTTAAAGTTAGTTTGAGCCACCTAGGTGGCGCCACTGTCGCACCTAATTCCTTGAAGTTTCTACAAAAGGGTTGCTTCCACTCTTCATTTTTTTAAAGACCAAATTTGATTTTCTTAAACAGGCCAGATGGCGCCACTGTGCACCTAAGCCCCTCCGAGCTTGTATTTTTGCTGATTAGATACACCCAGATGGCGCCAGAGTGTAAAGAAATTAATTCGAACAAGTCACTTTCTCTCACAATCATTTAAATTTAAAGGGAAGCTATATTTTCAGGTTATCATTTCATATCAACTTGCTTGGATTCGACTATATTAAATCGGAAGTTCCAACAAACAATTTTGCCTGGCACCAGCTTGGCTGTGAGCCTTGATTGGGCTATTTATTTTTATACTCATCTCAAACCCTTTTCTTCTTTACCTAAGCAAATCAACCTTGAAGAGAGAAAAGGAAATAAATTTCTTCTTCCCCCCTTCTCCTCCCCCCTGGACCTGTTGTCATCTTCTTCTGCTAGTTTTATGCTTTTCCAGTCAATGAACAAGTCAGCAAATGTATCATTTTATTTTTGTTACTTTAAACAAAACAAAAAGAGAATAGTTTTTACCAGTTGACTGTACTTATTGTCTTTCGTTTTTCCCCCTTTCCCTTACTGATTAATTCATCAACTCTTAATGCTCTTTTTAAAAAAGAAAAGAGTATGCTGCTATCTGAAAAGCAAAGAAGCGAATATGGGAAATTTGTAAAATACCGTTAGATGATATAGTTGATCTGCTTGTGAGCCAACTTATTCCTCAGTTTGGAAACTATAAAACCCTACAGATTAGTTTCCAATAATATCTCCCTTTTTTATAGACTATTTTCCAGATCAGACCCCAAACGGTCTTTAAAATATCTCCCTAATTTATAGACCGATTACAATCGGAGTTGACACTTAAAATAACCGACTAACAGCTGGATCGAACTTTGTCATATAAGCCCAAAATATTTTTACCAATATCTCCTGTATTTATTGACCGATTTTAATCAGTTCAGCTATATGGAATATTTAAATAGAGACGCATGTATCTGCCAAGTTTCACCTGGATCGAACTGCTATTCTTATGTCTACTCAAATCGGTCTTGGGAATATCTGAAAGAGTCTAAGAGCTTTGGCATCTCTGGGATGGCTTTACTTATTTTTAGGCTTTAGTTTTCGCAACTTTCTTGTTGTCTGATTATTTTCTTTGCTTTCCTCTTGTTTTGTCAATTTATTTGTCTTGTGAAAAAAAAATAAAAAAAAGGGAAAGAAAGAGGCCCTGAAATATCTTTATAAAGCTGAGAACTTTTGTTGCTGTTACTCTTGTTGTTGTTGTTGTTGTGGTTCTTCATTATTTTGTATTTTTTGTTGGTCTTTCATTTCTCTGATTGTTTGTTTGTTTATTTTTCATCAGATTTCTTCTTCTTCTTCTTCTTTTTTTTTTACTCTGATTCATTAGCATTTTTGTCGCATTAAAAATTTGTTGTTGTCTTTTTTTTTCTTCCTGTCTCTCTCTGTCTTTCTATTCCCTTTGTCGTAGGAGTAGCCTGAAGGCATTTTGTTTATCTTTTTATTTTTTACTTGTTGTCATTGTCATGGCAGAAAGTATATAAATATTCCCATCATATAAGAAGAACAAGAAGAAGAAGACAAAATGTATTTTTGTTGGTTAGGTTTTTGCTTTTCTGTTTGTCTTGTTTTTTTTTTTTTTCTCATTAAGAAATTTTTTTTTTCTCGCCCTTTTTATTTTGTCTTGGCTTATTTCTTTCTTACCTGGTCAGGGTCGGCTTACACACGCACAACAACAACAAAAAAAGCACCACTCAAAGTCAACGATTGTCAAAAGTGAGGTTAGGCCGAGCTGACCTCATGCACTGACAACTTAATCACCTTGCTAATCTCCAATGCCTTAAGCCAAGAAAATAACAATACCACCCCCCCCCCCCTAAGCTGTCCCCTATCTTAGGAACTTCTTTTTACGAACTGTAGATGGCGCCATCTTTGCATTTCCCTTTCAAATCAATTTCAAGGTCAACGGGGCTTCGTACCTTAGCCCGCTGCACGTCCTGGCAGGCCTTCGACTTTGGAGTCATTTTTAATCAGCTAAACGACTCATTAAATCGAGCCATTAAACTACTTATGACAACACTTGCCAAGTCATTAAATAAACTGGCCTTGAAAATGAAATACTCCCGGCACTCAAAGAGTGCTTAAATAAATCAGAATTATTTCTTTCTTATGACCTCGACTAATTGTCGATTTTATGGGAGTAGTTTTATTTGAGCTTTACAATTAATTTAATAAATTTGAGAATACGAGAATGGTTCGATCCGGGGGATTTTTATATACCAAATTTCCTTGCGATAATTTTGAAACCGAGAGACTAGCTTTGGCTTGAAGCAGACGAAGATGGTTCAAAAAGAGGTCCTCTGTTCCGATTAACTCGAAGAGAATCAGCTGAAGAATTAGGGTGAACTAGAGGAATCCCTCTCAGTGGACACTTTCATATTGCACCTCCTTGCAAGTCCTTCCAGAGTATCTTTTTTCACAATTTGCACGCTCGATGGATCCATCACAAATATTTCCGGCGTTGGTGGTACAGTCACAAATTCTTCCTCATTCGATGGTTCCTTCACCGAATTCGATGACTTGCTAAGCTCTTCATTCCAGTTCAATTGAGTTGCCACATCATCGGCATGGGATTCGGTGAAATAATGATGATTGTGTTTCTCCACCAGTCCCACCATAACGCCAGCTTCTAACAAGGATCTGAGCTCCTTCCTAAGATCATTAATCTTATCTTTTTCAACCGATTCCTCTTGGATCACAATTTGCAGCAAGGCTGCAAAGGTTATCGGTTCATTTCGTTTGCGAAGATATTCGATGAGTTTCTCTCCCGTAACCATTTTAACAAAATAATTCACTTCGATTTATTTGAATTAATTTTGATGCTCACCAGTTTGCCAGCTTGTTATAATACGGAAAATAGAAATGACAGTTTTGACTGTTCTCAAATAAGCGGCCTACTTTTCTCAAAGACTAAACAATTTTATGTTTTTCATAGGAAACTAAGAATCAATGAAATAAAAATAAAATTGCCGAAAAAATAATCCAAAAATATTTCAAATTGAAAATCATAGCAAAAAAGGTCTCAAAAATTTAAACAAAAAAAAATTAAATAAAAATAATTTTATGAAATAAAAAAATGGAATTAAAAAAATAATTGTAAAATAATAATTTGATATTATATAATTTTTAAATAAATAATAATAAATACATAATAATAACAAATAATTTAAATAAATAATTTTCAATTTTTTAAATTAAATGAAATTTTTTTTGTTAAAACTAATTTTTTTTTTTTAATAAAAAAAAATCCTGACCAAATAAATTCTAGAAAAAAAAAACTCTGAGAAAATTTACTTGGCCCAATTTGTCGCCCCAACTTTGGGCAAAAGCAATCGAAGGCATTGCAAGTGCTGTGGGAGGGGGCGTGGCCGAGGGGGGGGCCCAACCAACCAGTTGGCTTGACTTTTTCTTTTCATTTAATAAAAAATTCCACGACAACATAAGTAGACAGTTATGCAGTTGTGAAAGTGGCACACAAATACACGCCCTGACCTCAAATTGGCCAAAACCACACACACACACACACACACACGGACAGGAGGAAGAAACCTGCTCAACTTGGGGTAAATAAAATATCAGAATCAGGTACTAAATATTTATGACTTTCATTTCGTTTGCTCTTTAAATTTTTGAAATCAAGAATTTTATTTTCCAACAAAAAATACGAAAAAATAATTTTAAATAAAAAATAATGACAGTTGCCGCAGTTTTGTGGCCGCAGAATTGAGACAAAAGGCAATAAGCCTTGAGTTATCCAACAGCAGCCTTCAGGCCAGATTTGACCCATACCCCGCTTGCCCCGCTTGGGGTGACTCTCTTCTCCACTCCCCCCCCCCCCCGCGTCTCTCCCCCTTGCGGCTGTCACATTTTCATTCAGCTAAGCAAATGTGAATTTCTAAAACAGAAATTTCTATTTGAATCTGACAGCAAAATGGTGTGCGAGTGTGAGTGTGTGCATATGTGTGTGTGTGTGTTTGAATCTGGCTGTCTTGTCAGGGTCAAAATTAGTCAGCACTGCTTGGCTGACGGCAGAGCCTAAAAGCATTTTTTTGGCTGATAGAGTCCACGTGACGTATGCGTAATTTTTGGTTAAAAAAAAAAAAGCAAGTAGAAAAATGCAGAGGAGAAAATAAAAAAACAAAAGAGATGGGAAGTGAAAGCAGAAGATAAGAAGAGAAAATCAAAAATAAAGAGGAAGAAAAGAAAACAAGAAAGGCAAAATGAAAGACGAGAAGAAAGCAAAAGTCAAAAGAACAGAAAAAATCATAAAAAACGATAGAAGTAAAATAAAGCTAAATTTAATTGTTCTCACAATAAAAAATAAAAAAAAAAATCAAGAAAAATCAAATAAAGAAAAAATTACAAAAAAAAAAATGTGAAGATCAAAATTTAAAAAAAAAGTAGAAAGAAAAGAAAAGGCACAAAAGAGTGAAGAAAAAAGAAAGAATAAAAAAGAAAAGGCATAAAACAAAGAGAAATTATATATATTGGCTCAGCACGTTTGGCACACAGGACGTATGCGTGATTTATTTGTATTTATTCGAGTGCCCCAAAAAGTAGGCACTACTTTTTTTTAAATGATTTCAAATGAAATTAATCCGTTTGTTGTTTGCACCCGTTCACACCACCAACCACTTTAACTTGCTCTTACCCTCTCAGACACTCTCTTTCATTGAATTTTCTTTGGAAAAGCTTCGCCTTTCATTGCTATTCCTTTCCAACAAACTAAGCAAGAGCCCTCTGAAAGGGTAGCAATCACACTTTGGCCAGCAGTTTTGCAATTAGCTGGCAATTCCAGCTAATGAAGAGACGAGAAGGTGAATAAAATGAAAAAACAAAATCAGTCAATGGGAAAAGCAGGAAAAATGAAAGCAATCAAGAGGCCAAGAAGACGGCAGAGGAAGCAAACAAAAATAACAAAAAAAAAAAAAAAAAAAAAGTGGGCAAGGAAAATTACCATTTGTCTACTTATGTGGCCACTTAAATTTATTGACAGCGAAAATTAACTGAAACTCGGGTTGGTTGGCCGTGAGGAGTGGGGGAGGGGGGGATGAAAGTGCGGAATGCGGTTAATGGCAAAATAGACAGGCAAACAAATGGACGAGGGACAAGCAACACAATGCCAACAAATTCACAAAACAAAATTAATTTGAAAAAAAAGAGAGAAATTGAAAAAGTCTAGCAAGACTGGAGGGGACACACAGGGTGTGCGGGGGGTGTGGGGGGTATTGTAGGAATTTGTGGTACCACAAAAATGAGTGCGGCCGGCAAAACTGCCATACCGAGGAGGTTAGTGAGAGAAGGGGGGAAGGGGTGTGTTAGAGGCATAGAAAATTTCTGGCCATATGTTGAATGCAGTGATAAAAATTTAACTCGATGAAATGCTGTCGGAACGGGGGGCACAGAGGAGAATCCACAGGTAGAAAGGCAGGCAGAGCAAAGACAAGAAGAGAAGCGAGCGGAAGCAAATACACAATCAACGTTCTGTGACCACAGAGCTCGACTGTCTCTCTGTGTGAGTGTGTGTGTGTGTGTGCCTGCATGAGAACTTGTAAAAAGGCAGAAACCGCAAATGCACACACACTCACACCGATGCAGATGCATTTGAGTATGCTGAAAATCCACCGTCGGCCAAACATGAAAGCACAGCAAGGAGCAAACCTAACCCAGGCCAGCCCAACCAAACCAAACCTAACCAAACCAAACAAAACTGACAAGCGGCAGATACCAACGAATCTACCAAACAACCGACTGACAGCAACAACAACAACAACAACAACAACGAAATCAAAAGCAAATGAATAACAAGAGCAGAAAAGCTTTTGAAAATGAAAAGAGTAGAAACTTTTTTTGGGGCTCTAAAAATCTCCAAAAGACCTTGAGGCTTCTTATGAAGCAAGCAAAGACTTGAACAGCTACAAAAAGACCAATCAAATTAAAAGAATCATTGGAAATGTGATATAGCCAAAGATCTGACCAAGGCGCCAGATCTATTCGAGAGAGAGAGAATGAGTAAGCCCGCCCAATACCCTGGACAGGCACAGTCTGCTGTCAGTTAAGCCTACACCACCGCACAGCACCGGGTAATCTGACAGACAAGCCAGACCCGCATGCAAATCGCCAACAGTCAAAGCTAACCAACCAAGCTAACCAACCGGGCCAACCAAACGACAGGCCAAATCAACCCAGGCCAACTTTACTCTCTCTCTCTCTCTCTCTCTCTTCCTCTTGCCTCTCTGCCTGTTGTTCAGTTACTAACAGATTGTTTCGTTCATCATTTTTCACTTTTTGGTCCATCAACCGAAATCAGTCAAAATAAATGAGAAAAAAAAAATTGTTAATTTTGATTAAAACATTTTTCATAAAAATGAAAAAAAATGTATTTAAATTTTTTCTTTGTTTATTCCATTTTTTTCAGTCAAAAAAATAAAAGAAAAATTAGTTAATTTTAGTTAAAAAACTAGTCAATTATAGTTTAAAAAAAATTTCATTAAAATTAGACAAATTTATTTAAATCTTTTTTTTATTTCAAAGTTAAAAATATTCGTGGATTCGATTTTTTCAGTCAAAATAAAAAATTCGGTTATTTTAGTTAAAAAAAATTTTCATTAAAATTATAAAAATTTAAAAATAAATTTGATCTGATTTTTCTTTTTTTCTGAGTCGAAATAAAAATTAAGAAATTCACAAAAAACTAGCCAATTTTAGTCAACAAATTTTTTATTAGAATTAATTTTCAATTTTCAAAGTTAAAAATAAATTTGCTTGTCTTCTTCGATTTTTTTCCCCACTCAAGAAGAAAAAAATAATTAAAAAATTGTTCATTAATATTTAAAAAAAAATTAAGAATACATTTTTATTTTGTTATTTTCAAAGTGAAAATAAATTTGCTTGTATTGTTTTATTCGTTTTTTTTTTCTTCATTTTATTTTTTTTCCTACTTTTTATTTAAGCATTTAGATTTTCTGTTTTTATTTTATGCTTAATTTTTAGTTTTATCTAGATAATTCAGAGCTCCAGTTTTATTTATTATTATTATTATTTTTTTTTTTTTGATTAGGAGACTTTTTTTCATTTATTATATTTTTTACCTGAAAATTATGTTAATTTATATATTTTTTTTTTCAATATATTTTTTGTAGTTTTGGGCTTAAGTTTTTAAATATTCTATAAAAAAAATTGATAAAAATAATTGCAGAGACTTGCCCAAGTCAGACCAGCCTCATCTTGCCTTACTTTTTTTTATTTATCCTAAATTGTGTTTTTTTTCTCTCGTTGTTGTTGTTGTTGTTGTTGTTTTCTTATTCAAGGCTTTTTACGACACGGCAGAAAAAAAAAAGTGTCGTCCACTCAAAACCACACCAACACCCACACACACACACACACACACACTCAAACAGCAAAGAGGCAAACATTTTGTGGTTGTTTTTTTTTTTTTCTTTTCTCTGAGCTGGCGGCGGTGCTGGTGGGGGTGGGTGGTGGGGGGTGTGTGTGGCTTTGTTGTTGCTTTTCAAATCTTGTTATTATGATTATTATTATTACCGTTATGTTTATATGAGCCTCATGAAAAGGTATGGGACATTTTCTTCTTCTTCTTCCACTTCTTTGGCATTCAAACGCCCACTTTCTCTTCTTGGTTGTCCTTTTATTTTTTTTTTTTTTTTGTTATTTATGTGTCCGAGTGTCCAAGGAAAAGCAGAAATTATTTTATTTTCAACCTAGACAATAAATTTGAAAATTACCTCAACAGCAACAACAACAACAATGGCGAGTTTATGGGAATTTGTGGCCTCAATGGAATAAAAAATTGCCAGAGCCCCCGAGAAAGTGGGGGCAAGTGAGATTGGTTGGGGGTGCGGAGGGGACGAAGTAGAATTTATCAAACTTTTAGTCAAATCGAATTCAACTGCAATTGAAAAGTTTTTTTGTGGCTTAGAAAATGCAAACCAATTGGAGAGACGATGAAATTGAATAGACAGAAAAAGACAGAGAGAGGGTAAATAAAAAAATAATCGTTATGGCTTCCGCTCCCCTCTGAGTCAGAGGTTCTTTGACCTTTTTGTCCTGTGGAGATTTTCCGATTTATTTTTTATATTTTCCAAAAGATTTTCAGGCCTCAGTTTGATAGGTTTCTTTTATGTTTTGACATGACTGCCAAATCATTCTTCGATTAATTTTGCAGAATTTATTTTCATAAATTAATAAATCCTTTGGAATAATACTCATCAATTTTCAATGATTCATTCAAATTCAATAAAAAAAAAAGAAAAAAGTGGAAAATGTGCAAAAAGGAGTGAAAAACTGCCAACATGGTCAGAAAGATAAATGAAATAAAATCCATGCTGACTCTGCTGATTCAAGTAAAACCGATAAAAAAAACAAAATGGGGAGAAAGAAAAAATAATAAATAAATAAGACGAGAGAAAAGAGAGAAAGTCCACGGTTCCAGCATCTTGTAATCCATTTAAGTGACTCGGGGCTATCACCAGGTTTTTCTTGGCTTTTCTTTTCCTACGATATTCTAATTCGCTTAAGCTTAACAAATTCTAGCATCACCCACACACCCACACACCCACACACAAAGAGTATGTGCCTAAGCGTATTAGGAAAAAATTCACAAAAGAAAAAATAAGATTTTTTTTTCGATAAAAAACAAAAAAAAACAACCAAAAGAATTAAAAAGAAAATATATAGCTAAATTCCAAGTCATAACCAATAAAAATAAATAAAATTCACATCACAGAAATTCACGAAGATACCATAAAATATACTAAATAAATACCAAAAATTTTCCACAAATATAACAAAGTATTTTCTCTCTTCTCTCATAAATTTGAATTAAATTAAAGTTTGCAATAAAAAAAACGGGGGGAAAACTATTTGATAGCAAGAAATTTTACCCTAAGAAAATAAATAAAAATAAATTTAAATAAATAGAAATTTGTTTCTTTTCCTTATTTTTTTCTTGTGAAGTTGAAAACCTCAATTTGTCGGTTTCTTTCCATTTGCCTCACCGCACCTAAAAAAAAAAGGGGTAAAACTAAGACCAAATTCCACAATACAGAAAAACTATTAAAAAAAAAAACAAAAACAAAATTAAAGAAAATAACACAAAATATTTGAAATTCCAGAAATTTATTTATAAGAAAAAAGGTTTTTGTCTAATCTAAAAAAAAAAGAAGATTAAAAAAATGAAAATATTTGCTGCTCTTGTCTTTCATTTTTGATTCGGCTTAATCTTGATAGTGATTGGAAAAGCCTAAGAAAAATAATGGAAATTAAAAGTGGAATAAAACAAAATAATAATTTTTTTTGAGAGTTTCAACCTTTGTCAAGCTTTTGTCACATTTCACTTAGTCCCTGGAATCACTTAGATGAATGGGCAGTACTTTACAAGAGCCCCTACAGACTCGTCGGAGTAGCAGCTTTTCCAGCTTAAGTCCTTCTTAGTTAGGTGTGACTGTAATACTTTCGAGTGGTTCTGACTTACTTAGCCAGGGTCAACCAGTGATCCCGTCTTACCTCATTATAACCAAACCTAACCTAACATATCCGCTAATCGCAAAATAAATAGCTTCAGAGGGAAGAAATCTTACTTAATACACCTTCCGCTATTGCCCTAACAATTCAAATAAAAGCGAAGTTTTTCTTTTACACTAGAGAGATAAATTGTTAAGACCTTAAAGTTGCTATAGGCTATTATTTTAGTGTAGTCATTCCAGGCTCGACAGTGATCTCATTTCAAGACTTCAATTCACTTGTTTCGATTCCCCTGTGGCTTAGATTAAAGAAGATATTAAGAACTTCTAAAAAGAAGGATTGAAAATTGTACTCTGAAAATTGATCATTGGATATTGATCTTTGGTAACTGTACTTCGGAAACCGTACTTTGGAAACTCTACTATGGAAAGTTTTCTAAGAAAACTCTCCTTGGGGAACTGTTCTAGGGAAATTGTACTTTGGAAACTCTTCTAGGGAAACTGTTCAAGGGAGACTCTCCTTGTGGAACTGTACTTTGGGAACTGTACTTTGGAAACTGTACTTTGGGAACTGTACTTTGGGAACTGTATTTTGGGAACTGTACTATGGAAACTTTTCTTGGAAAACTTTTCAAGGGAGACTCTCCTTGGGGAACTGTACTTTGGAAACTGTACTTTGGAAACTGTACTTTGGGAACTGTATTTTGGGAGCTGTACTTTGGAAACTCTTCTAGGGAAACTGTTCAAGGGAGACTCTCCTTGGGGAACTGTACTTGGAGAACTGTACTTTGGGAACTCTACTTTGGGAGCTGTATTTTGGGAATTGTACTTTGGGAGCTGTACTTTGGGAACTGTACTATGGAAACTCTTTTAAGATAACCCTTCTAGGAAAACTGTTTTAGGGAGACTTTCCTTGTGGAACTGTACTTTGGGAACTCCATTTTGGAAACTGTACTTTGGAAACTCTTCGAAGAAAACTCTTCTTGGAAAATGGTTCAAAGGTGACTCTCCTTGGGGAACTGTTCTAGGGAAACTGGTTTCAGGAAACTCTCCTTGGAAATCTCTGGAAAGTCTTCGTTGTTCCTTGGAAACTGCGCCTTTGAAAATGTCCCCCGAAAGCTCAGCTTGAAATGTTTTTCTTTGGCAACTGTTTTTTGCCTTCGAGCCTTAATCCCACTTTTTCTTAAGTCTCTTGAGATAATCGGCTGTTCAGATACTTGCTAAGAGTTCCCTCAAGTCAACATATTTTCTTCTGTAGAATAGAATGATTCCCAGGCTGCTTCAACAGAAGAAGATATCCCTAGATTAGCTCCAAACTAGTCAGCTTTGGTCCTCTTGGGCCAATCAAGCAGAAACCACTTCAATTTGAAAATATTTTCAGCTTAGACCTTCAGATAACCAAAAGATAAGAGTGCAGAGAGATGGGGAGAGAAAAGGCCACAAAACATAAACAAAAATTAAGAAGCAACTTTCGGCTGGCGCACACACAACTCACACATACATTTGCTTAATTACTTCGCGTAACTTCAGTGCAAAAAACTGAAACCGAAACAAAATGCGGAGAAAATAAAGAAACGAAAAATGAAAGTATAAAAGAAATGAGAGGAAAAATGTGTTCTCCTGTTTTTTTCTGTTTTTTTGTTTTGATGGGGGGAAAAAGCTGCAGCCAAACAAACTTTTTGGCAAATGGTTGCGTTTTAAGTTTAATTATCAAGCTGCTGGTAAACACACACACATACACACACAGAGTAAAGGAAAGAAGAAAAAAGTACTAAAGACCAAAAGTCTAAAGTAGTCGATGGAAGTGGCTGACTCAAGAGGTGTAAGTGAGCGTTGGGGCAGGCCTTACCTAGCTAACAAGCTGCCGCCACAAAAATGGCTATGGAAATGACAGCGTGCTCAGTCTGGCACTTAAAAATTAAAATAAAGTATGCCAATGAGGGAAAGAGAGTATGAGAGAGAGAGAGAGAGAGGTAAAGGCGAGACAGACAAAATGTTGGCTTTAAAGTGAAAGGATTTTACTCAGGCAGACCCGTAGGTATATGGTTAACTGAACCAACAAGTTAAGTTTCAAGTTTCTCAGAAATCCAAAATAATAGACCTCTGGAACACTTTTCTGGTATATCCTAAAGACCTGAAAGCAAGGTAATAGAATAGAATCAATAGATCATATATATATGTAGATCGAAATCAATTTAGAGTATGTTACTCAGCTTGTAGCTTATAGCTGGCACAAAGCTCATCTATCAATTAGTTGTCGTTCTGATAGAGCATTCTTGATTAAACAAGTCAAGTCAAATGGAATCTGTTAATGGATACTCATAGACTTTATACTTATATGAAGTTGGAACTGGAATTAACTTATAGATCATACCTGTATAAATCAAAATCTCTATTCCTCGAACAAAATCAATCAAACCTGGCATATAAAATAAGAACAAACAGTTCCTTGAATATACCAAGCTTAGCTGGGATCCAATTTATATAAGGACTAAAGTACCTTTCTTTCATATATATCAAGCTATCTTTATCAAACATGAGACCTGATTAGATCCAAAGCTAAGCTAATCGAACTTATAAAAGTTCTTTCTTAATGTATCACAGGGATGGGCTTTGAAATTGAAATAAATATGTCGGATTTTATAACTTATATATCAAGCTTATATCGATTATTATATAAAGTCGGAAAGACCAAATATGAGTTATTTCTTAACTTATTTAAGGAATATTCAATATTCATTTTGTTTGATATCAGCTTAAGATGTGCCTTATCTTTAAGATTCTTTAAAATTGAAGATTTTGAAATTAATTTATTCATTTTTTTTTTTTTATTACAGGCCAAAAGGGCAGAGACAAGACTTCAACAAGGCCAACCCAAGACTTTTTCTCTTTCTCTCTGCTTCTCTGCACTTGTGCGTGTGTGTGTGTGTGAAAGGTGGTCGAAAAATTATCTTTAGCAGGAAAAGCCAAAGGAATCGTATGGAAATTTGTAATTAAAATGAAACGAAAGACGATGTAATTAAAGCACGCGCCAAAAGTGCTCAAACAAAATCGACAGGAAAGAACCAGAAAACTCACAGAATTCACTCACGGAATTCTCTATAGAAATTCAAATTGACTATCAAAGAGAGCGAACCGGTAGCAATTCGAAAAGGATAGAGCCACATTTTTCTGACATTGACAAATCAAGAAAAGCAAGCGCAACATCTTGAGAATTTTGTGTTCCTCTGCTGTCCACGTCAACGTTTACCCGTGTGATTTATATACCTTTCCCTCTGTCGCTTGTGGTTGCATTCGAAACAGAGACAGACAGAGAGAGAGAGAGAGATAGTTGGAGATACATTTGCCCCTACAGAGACACAGATACGGTAAGCCCAAAGCGAAAAGGCTTCAACCAGTCCAAGAGTAAACGCACCAGTTCCACACAAAAGTAGACAGGAACAGAAGAGAGCAGTGAGCAAAAAGTGTGACCGAGAGGCTAAAAGAAAAGTAAAAGGAAAAGTTATCACAATGCGGGGACGTCACTTGCGTCGACGCTTCAGTTTGCAGCCTTCGTTTATGAAGGATGAAAATGCCGAGGATAAGCCCAAACGTGACAAGTAAGTTATGGCCATTGTAAATATTCTTGACACTGATATATAAATACAAATGTTGCCTATAAAGATGCTCCTCCATATAATCAGTCCAGTTCGGTTCTAACCTAAAAAGGGTTCAAGCCAAAATGGAAATTGTTTTTCTTTGTTCTTTTCCAAATAAATTACAAGAAACTTTTCCAACTTGTTGCTTGCTCTTCCAAAAACCAAAACTAGACAGAGTACAGTCAACTTGGACCACAGCTAAAATGAGTAATTGAATTGAATTATTTTCTTGGCTAAATTCTTACAATTCAAATAACAGTATTTAACTTTTCTCAGCTTCTCGCTTTTACTGTCAAACAAAATCAAAAAAGTACAGTCACCACGCAGTTGCAAATTAAGTAAATCAAATCTAGGCTAAGTTGGCCTGCAAAATATGCAGTCAACTTGGCTGGCAACTAAAATGAAACTTTGAAATAAATTTAATTTTGTAGTTATCATGGAGAATACCCAAAATAATAGAGTCTCCAAAGGGTACAGTCGACTCAAAATTAAATCCACTTAACACATTTATTTATTACTTGATCCAAACATTTATGATTGTCCAGAATCTTAATAAGATAATTCTGGTTAAGCTTAGCTCTTCTCTTTTGCTAAAAAGTACAGTCACCACGCTCTGCTCAATCAATTTTGAATCGAATCTTATGCATTTCAGATAAGTTGAACCGCTCAGAGCTCAAGTCCAAACAATTAATTAAAGCCACATAAAATAAAAATATATTCCATTTCAATTAGAAACTCTCCGGAATTTTTTCAGATGATGGTGGCAATTATCTTTCAAAAAAAAAAAAAAAATGGGATAAAATTTCAACACCTTTCAGGAAAACTTTTTTTATACCAGCAGAAAAAGGTAACGAAAAAAATTTGCGTATTGCCAGCAAAGTGAGAGCTGAATAGATCCGAGAATTAGTTCAAAAAGGAAGAGTTTTTTTTTATCCTTGGGCCTCGACAGACAACAAAACAAAAAGTGTATCAAAAATGCGTTGTTAGCGCATTTTTAATTCTCAATTTTTTCCCCCCTCATGAGTAAGACAAAGCCTTGCCTTGGGTGTTGTTGTTGTTGTTGTTGGGGTGATAGGGGCCCATTGAAAGGATCCAACCGATGGCCAGGTTAATTTTTTGTTTTTTTATTCTTTTGTTTTTTAAAGAAATCCCAATTTCAAAACAAAAGCGAAATCACTTGGTGTTCCCTTCTACCCGGTCGGATTTCAGGGCAAGCCCCCCCGAAAATGTTAGATGATTCCTTGGCCAGTTTTTGCATACATTTTCTTCTTCCTCTTCCTTTTTTTTTTGCTTTATTTTTGTTCTCTGTTATTTTTGTATTTTTTACCTTCTGGGCAAGAACAACAACAACAACGAAATGAAAGTATTTTTATGCTCCTTTTAGCTGGCATATTTACGCTGATTATTTCTTGTTTTTCTTTCTCATAAGACCCCGAAAAAAGTAAACAGAGCACAATAAGTTGTTGGCAACTTAAATCACCCGGCTTCAACACCATCCCCCCCTCCCCTCACCCCTCCACCCCTCTACAGTCTTCTGGTCGGCCTAAACAAAGTTTCCCATACTGCTTAGGCGATTAAATTGCGCTTATTAAAGTCGAATGAATTTCTTTTTTCATTTTTTTCCTCTCTCTCTCTCTCTTTTTTTCCTTTTGTTTAGGTTGTTTTGCCTTCACTCGTAATTATGGCATGGCAAATATTTTTTCATGTTTTCGCATTTCTTTTTGATTTCTCTTTTATCGCGGAATGTCCGGAACTTTTCGACCGTTGTTGTTGTTGCTGTTGCTGTTGTTGTCGAGTGCCTTGAAAAGTTGTTCAAAAAGCTTGAATCAAATGAGGTGATTTGGATTTAGATTTATATTAGTTGGAGTCGAGGTTGGTGTATTCTTGGCAGACGGTGTCATTTAATTTATGGAAAATAATTCTGTATTAGTCCTATAAGGATTTTGTACTTTGTCTTGACAAAGTTTTTGCAAGAAAATTGAAATTGTATGTTGGACTGGGAGAACGATTCTCTGACTGGTCCTCTCACGGCTTCTTGGAGATTTCCCTGGAACTCTCTTCTTAGGCTTCTTAAAGGTTCTTTTGAACCTCTTCTGAAGGTGTTCCTGAAGTTCTTCTCAAAGGTCTTAAGACTCTAGTCGAATATCTTTTTCCAGCTCTTTTTGAAACTCTTCTCGAGACCCCTTTCAAAGTTTGACTTAAGCTTCTTTTCCGAAGCTTGGAGCTTGAAGTTCTACTCGAACCTCTTAAAACTCTCCTCTTAAAACTCTCCTCGAATAAATTTCTAGAAGTTTGTTTTTTTCAACCTCATTTTGAGTTCCTTCTCTAAGTTTGTCTTAAAATGGTTCGATAAGGTCTTCTCAAAATTCTTCTTTTACTTCTTCTTGAATCTTTTCGGATTTTTGTTCTTTAAGCTATTCTTCAAGCTCTTCTTTAAACTCTTCTTTAAGCTCTTCTTCGAACTCTTCTTCGAGCTCTTCTTCAAGCCTCTTCTCCAAGCTCTTCTTTAAGCTCTTCTCCAAGCCTCTTCTTCAAGCCTCTTCTTTAAGTTCTTCCTTAAGCTCCTCGTCAAGCTCTTCTTCAAGCTCTTCTTCAAGCCTCTTCTTCAAGCTCTTCTTCAAGCTCTTCTTCAAGCTCTTCTTCAAGGTCTGCTTTTAGCTCTTCTTTAAGCCTCTTCTTCAAGGTCTTCTTTAAGCTCTTTCTTAGGCTCCTCGTCAAGCTCTTCTTCAAGCTCCTCTCCAAGCCCTTCTTCAAGCTCTTCTCCAAGATATTTTTGCTATCTTCCTAGAACTCAAGTGGAAGTTCTCAAACCTGTTCTCAATCTCAAGGAAGAACTTCTTAAACCTCTTCTCAACGTTAATCTCGAAGCTTTCAAAACTCGACTCTCTTTTCTCAAGACTTTAAATATTATCAGAGTATCAGGAATTTCTCGAAACCCCATCCAAGTCTACTTGATTGCTCGAGAATACAAAAAACCTTAGGAATCTCGAACCTAGGTTCTGTTAAGTTCTTCATGAGCAGTTTTACCGAGTTCCGAAATTCAGGAAACAAAATTTGTTAAATTTTAAAAAGGGTATGAAAATTTTCACTTCATTTTTTTTTTTTTGGCAATTTCATAAAGTGCCTTTTGTTTGTTTAACTTTTTTGTATGTTTTTTGTTTTTTTTTTTTTGTTCTTTGCTCAGTTGCCTTTCATGTCAGGTTGGCGTATGATTCATTTTAAATGTGGCGCACAGTTTTAATGAGCCACACCGGACAGAAGAAAAGTCAGGGCTATAGCCGGAGGGTCACATGTCTTTGCTTGGACATGGACAAGCCAGCAAAACAAAAGCAACCAAAAATTAAATTAAATTATAAAACAGAATTAAAATTAAAAAAAGACTGACAGAATTTTTCAGTTAATTCAATTCATTTTAGTCAGGCAAAAAAAAAAAAAAACGGATAAAAACCAAAACTCAACTTTATTTAACTTTATTTTAAAATACACAAAACACACAAGAACAATAAGAACAATAAGAAACAAAAAACCCATTGAATATATACACACATATACATATATATAGATATATGCTGAACCTTTCAAGCCTTTCAATAAAATTTATCAATGCCTTTCATTCTCTGGCATATATAGAGTCGGCCGTCATAATGCCGTGGATGATGCCATCGGACCGGCAAATGCACGTCACAAAATTGTGGTCATGGGTTCGGCGAAAGTGGGAAAGACCTCCATAATCACACAATTTCTATATAACACATTTACGACAAAGCACAAAAGGACCATTGAGGAAATGCATCAGGGTAACTTTTCGATAGCCGGCGTTAGTCTAACACTCGATATACTCGATACGGCTGGTTCCTATGAGGTGAGTACCAATTTCATTTATACTCTATTCGATTATCGAAATAACACTCTTTAGCTTTTTGGAATCTTTTTGGGAATCTTCCAAATTCCTCTTATATATATTTTTTTAAAGCCGATCGAAATAAATTCCCAAACCCTCTTTAACTTTAGCTTTTTGGAATCTTTTTGGGAATCTTTCAAAATCCTCTTATATATATTTTTTTTTAAGCCGATCCAAGCTTAAAAAGAGTGGACAAACTTCGGATAAGTCGGGCGTAGCTTTGTCACAGGTCTTTTTATTTTTCGCATTTACCGTTAGCAAACTAAGCTTACTCAGTCCAAGTTATGCTCGCGCTGACGTACACACACACATACATACATACTGCCTGCCTGGCTGCCTGGCTGGCTGGCCTTAGTCTCCGCCTACTCCATCTCTCTCTCTCTCTTCCTCTCACTTAGTTAGTTGGTACAGCCTCAGCTTTAGCTTGACAGCATTTGCGGATGCAATTGTGCTTGTGTGTGCATGCGTGAGTCTATCTCTGTGTATGTGTGTTTGTGTGTGTGAGTTGATTAAGTGAATCAAATTGTTTAAGGCAGTTGCTCTGCCATCCAAAGCTGGCTGGGTTGTGTGCGTGCATGGCTCTGTGGTTGTCGGTCTTCATTTTTGTTCCAAATTGGAAGCCCAACAGCTGACCATACAAATACGTTTATAATAAGTGCATTGAAAGCATATATATATATATACGTGTGTGTGTGTGTGGGGGGGGATGGGTGTGTCTGGTGAAAAGTGTAGAGCTTTTAATTTTAAATACCTGGCACTAATGGGTTTTAACACGAGCGCGCCGCTGCCATTTAACAAGAGTTTAGTCTCTTGTCTCCTCTCGTCTCATCTCTTCTCTTCTCTGTTCTGTATTTTGCTCGATATTTTTTTGCTTTTCATATTTTACAATGAGAGTGTTGGGATGATTTTTTTTTTCTTTTGCACTGAGACTACCTGGCTGTGTGAATAACGGAAATTACAGCCTGCAATTCAATTTCGCTGCCACTTCCGTTAAACGCGAATTGAAATGCTTCATTCATAATATAAAAAAGACGAAAAAAACGGAGAAGAAGAAGAAGAAAAAGCCGAAGAAGAGAATAAAATATAACGGTATTTTAGCAAAGCGAAATAAATGCAGCATCTGGCTAAGCCAGACCAGGCAAGCCATCCCCTCCCCTCCCCTCCTGCCCCTCCCCTGTCCCCCTCGTCTTCTTCTTCTTCATCATACACTTTGTAAATCTCTGAAAAGACACAAGAAGCGAAAGTTTTTGTCAACTTGAAATATATTTTTGCAAAATGCCCTAAGCTATCAGGTCAACTTTGAAGGTCAACTTGGGTATGAACCTTATCTGTCTTTTTTTCAAAAATTATGAAAAATAAAAAAAACTCTCGCATAACCTCAAAAATCTGAAATTTCCAAACAATAAAAATACCTCTCAATTATTGATTGAGCCCTAAATAATTCAGTGTGTATTTATCGATGAAGAAGAAGAAGAAATACAAATTGCCAACAAGTTGTTTTTATGGGTAAAGTTTTTCTCTTTCATTTTCAAATTTTTATATCAGCCTCACGCACGCTTCCCATAAACTTGATAATTCCGATGCTTCTTCTTCTTCGTCTTTGTATTTTGTTTCACATGTATTTTTGTAATAAATAAAAGTAAATAAAAATGCACAACTTATTGGAGGAGGAGACAAGGTGCCGATGACCTCTCAAAGAAAACTAAAGAAAGAAAAGAAATAAAAAAATGCGTGTGTGTGTGTGTGTGTGTGTGTCGAGGAAATGCGTGTGTATGCGTAGATGTGGTTCTGTTGTGCTTGGGAAATGCAAAATCCTTTACTCTTTTCAATACCAAAGTTGGCAAAGAATTTCTTTGGTGATTCTTTTTCAGTGATTCTTTTTTTTTTTGCTCCAGTCAAACACGCATTTCCCATGTTTTTCCTTGGTTCCGTTTTACGCTGCACGCGGAAATTGCAACCGTGTTCATTTGGCAAGGAGTTTCTGCTTCTTCTTCGAAAAAAAAACAACTCAAACAAACTGAAAAAAAATGAAAAACTTGTTACTTTTTTATAGCTTTCACAAGTTTTTCAGACTGAAAAACAAAATCAAGAAGAAGAAGAAAAATTATAAAATAAATAAAATAAACGAAATTAAATAAATTAAATAAAATAAATAAAATAAATAAAATAAATAAAATAAGTAAATTAAATAAAATAAATAAAATAAATAAAATAAATAAAATAAATAAAATAAATAAAATAAATAAAATAAATAAAATAAATAAAATAAACAAAATAAATAAAATAAATAAAATAAACAAAATAAAAAACAATTAAAAAAAACTTAAAAAAAAAATCATTTCTAAAATTTTGGTAAATTAAAAAAAAAAAAAAAAGCAAAAATATAAAAAAAAATAAAAGGAAAAACTTGTTAAGGTGTCGGTTTTTGTGGCCTTTCAAGTTGAACTGAGGTCGTCTGTCATAACTCTTTCGATGCGATAAAAATTACAACAACAAAGCCAACGACAGGAATAAAGAAGAATGCACAACAACAACAACAACAACAACAAAAAAGAGAAACAGGAAAAACTGAAAAAAAGTGGTATAAATTTTAACACATTTACGCATTGCTCATAAATTTTATGAGGCGTTGAATATACCCCAGGGATGGCCAAAAGAAGGCGCACCGAGCAGGGGGGTAAGCACAAATTTTTCTCTTTCTCACATACGCACACAAACGCAGGCTTCTCTAAATGGCATAGTGGACGCATATGCACTTGTGCGTGTGTGTCTGTGTGTGTGTATGTGTTGTGGATGAGGCCATGGCCAGAGGGTCTATAAAATGTTGTGAGTGCCTAATAATTTAGTTTATGCTTTGGCACACACACACACTGATACATTTTCCGGCCATGCCACAAATTGAATCGGCGGGGAAATCCCAGCACCCCCAGACCACCCAGTCCCAGTCCGCCACTCAAGCCGAAAGCCCAACTTTTTGCCTAAGCTGGAAAATCCCTCGCTGAAAGCCGCACAGTTTTGTAAGCTGAGTAGGCCAGGGAAAAATGTCATGACTCTTTTTCCCCAAGCGAACATGAATTGCAGCAGCTTTTTTTCTCTTCCCCTCCTCTCTCTCTCTCTCTCTCTCTTCATCTTCCATAAAATTGGTTTTACAACAAAAAATAAAAGCAAATAATAAAAAAAAAGTATGCAAAAGGCAAACAATTTCTAACAAAAAAAAAAAAAAAACACTCCAAAAAAGTCGAAAAAAATCTCGAAAATATCTAAAAAAAAAAATTAAAAAAAAAAATGATAAAAAAATTCTCTTAACCCAGAAAATCTGATCCGAAAAAAGTGACGAGCTTAAAAAGATTTCAAGTCGATGGCAATGGTCACCCCAAAAAAAAAAAAAAAAATTCCTGACCTTTCTGGGTCTTATAAAATAACTATAAAATCAAAGGTCAACAAGCTGAGATAATCTTATACGAGAAGGCATAATTTGCTGTAATCAAATTAATGTGCTTCTCAAGGCTTTAAAGTGTTGTAAACTTTCAGAAACTTTCTGAGACGAGTGAAGACTGGAATAATAATTTGTCTTATACTCATTCGAATTGTGTGGCCACAAAGAATTTGCTCCGGCTTGAGTTTCGATTTCTTTTTTAGTTGAATATAAGAAAAACTACATTTAAAGGAGCGGGTATAAGAATGAGTATAAGAGATTATATAGAAATACTGTTATACTCATTCGAATTGTCTTAATTGTCTCAATCGCCTTAGTCAAATTTACTTAGACAACAGAAACTATCTTGAGTCTTATAATTTTCTGGTACTCTCATTTCGTATAAGACTTAAGCTTTACTATTGTTTGAAAACATTATAAGAGTAAAGATTTGAAGACTCCATTGATACCCAGGTAACTACGAATTTCTTGAAGGACTCTTATAAGAGTAGCCAAGTCTTAAAGAGGTTTTACATAGAAACCAATTCTTCCTTGGGGGACTCCATGAAGTCTTAATTCTCTTTGTATGATAGTTTAGTCAGTATAAGACTTTTTGGTCTTATGGCTTTGTATAAGATAAAGATGAATAGAGGCAAACTAAGCCAATCACAATGATTCACTTGTGGCATAAAAAAGTATAAGACTCTGTATAAGATTTTTTTTTTCTTTGTAAGACTTGCTAAGACTGTGTATAAGACAGAATAGATTAAAGAAGACTCAAGCCATGGAAAAATTATAAGACTTTATAGAAGATATTTTATAAGATTTTTTAAAAGGTTTTGTATAAGACTTTTAAGATTCCTTATAAGATCATGTTGAACACTTACTAGAAGACGTTTTCTAAAGCTTTGTATAAGACATAGTATAAGAGCTGATAAAGACTTCTAATTTATGAACCTGGTCAGGGTTTTTTCACTTGGCAGGCCCTTGATTTTGAAATTTTGTATAAGTCTTTATATAAGAAGACCAACTCATTTCTTTCTGGAAATAGTATAAGACTCTTTATAAGTTCTTTACAGCCCTTTTCGAGCTTAGTCTTAGGACTTTTCAGTTTGATTTCAATTTTGTCTTTGCTGCCCCCCAACTACTCTCGAGCTCAATTACATCAGGCCAGGCTAAGACCTCAAACATGGAATTGCTTAAGCCCGACTAAGCTCATTATAAGACTCACATGTGTCGAGTTCAGGAAGAATATGAAGAAGAAGCAGAAAAAAAAATTAAGCTAAACTGAAAGCTACTTAACACGAAATTTCTCAACTATTTCATTTCATTTCGTTTTTTCTTTTTTTATCTTTTATCTTCTAGCCGAGCACACGTTTCGTATGCTTAATAATTTTTTAGGAAAACACTGGCACACTTGGCTCGGCCTGTTGGCAAGAGCAAGACAAACACACGACCAGCTTAAGCCATAAGTTCCAGCTGCCGTAGACTCACTCCAAACACCGTGTGAATGGTCAGGGCAGACCAGAAAATTTCGCCATATTTTGCCATCATTAAAATGCTGTTGATGTCGGTGTATGTGTGTGTGTATGTGTGTTGTGGTTTCCCCGGCATAACTCCTGTTGTTGAATGTTGCGCTTAATGCCAATGCAGCTGATGATGTCTACCCCGGTCCCCTTTCTGGTTGCTCCACATCCACCACCCCCCCTGCCGCCCCTGCCAACCCGTTTTGCCCTTTGCTCTTTAGTTTCATTCCATTCCAGATGCTTGGCTGGCTCTGTTGGCATTGCTGACCATGAGTAAATATTTTCCATCGACTAAGCAAAAATATGTGCGAGAGCACGCATAACTCGTTGCTCGCTTAGATAAATAGTTACACACACACACACACACACACACACACACACACACACACACACACACACACACACGAAGGGCCCCACACCTTCACTCCTCGGTTCTACCTTCACCATATCAATACCACTCTATCAGCATTACACAAAATGTTTTCCAAAAAATTCCCAGCATCTTTCAAAGGTTTTTTTCAATTGAAAAGAAAATCTTGGAAAATTTTCTGAAAATATTTTCTATGGAATTTACCTATGTTATTTCCTGGGAAATTCTTGAGACTTAAGTGAAATTCTGAAATTGAATCTTGGTTCGGCCTGTAGAAAATTCCAGGAATTTTTTGTAGAATTTTTAAGACTTTTTTTTTATTCTCAACTGAAATTTAGAAATTTAACCTTGATTCAATTTTTTCAAAAATTATTTCACTTTGAAATTCTGAAACAGAAAAATATGATGGAGTCCCTGGAAGGTCGAAGATTGGCTCGGACCCAGAATAGTTCAGAAATTTCTTCCGAGTTTTTTTTGACTCTGAAAATTTTTTGTATATTTTTCAAAAACTTTTCAAAATTGTTTCCAGAATTTTATATAAACTTGATAAGCCTGAAAAACTTTTTTACTATCCCTGAAAATTTTGGGGAAAATATAATCCCAAGAATAAAAGAAAAAGAAGACAGAAAAAAATCCTTATAAAACCATAAAAAAAAAACTCCAAGTAAAACCAATTCCATCGTATCAAAAAGATATGTTTGAATTATTATTTGGCTAATTTGAAATAAATTTGAGCAATACGAATAAATTTTAAATATTTTAATCCATTCAATTTGAGTCAAAAAATAAATTCAAATCAAAATTTTCAGCCCATTTAAATGGAATTGATCAAAAGTGTTTGAATTCGTTAAGCGTTTCCAATAAAAAATTAAAAAAAAAAAGTGTCAAATGAATTTTTAATTTTTGCATAAATTTAATAATTTTTTTTTTTTTTTTGGTGTATATTTTTTTTATGTTTTAATTGTGTTTTCCTGGGCTCGGAGCAAACTTTTAATTGGGTTTTTAATTGCTCGGAATGAATTGGGTTAAGAGTTTTGAAAAGTTTTCAGTCTTAAATAGTTTCAATTCCACTGGGATAACTGGCAGGGATTCTGTGAATTCTCGAATGAAAAGTCCTTGGTCCTTGAAAGCTCTCAATTTATGTTCAATTAAATTTCTAATTAGTTTGGCAATCGGCAACATAAAAACGGGCAAATATTTCAAATAAAAATCTTGATTTCTTTATTTATTTTTTTTTTCAATATTCCTTTGACATTCACCTAGGTGGTCAACTCCCTGTGGGTGTGTGAAATGTGCGTGAGTGTTTGTGTGTGTGTTTGTGTGACCATAAAAATTTTAAGAGAAACTGCAATAAAAATCCAACACAAAATGCATAGCAACAAAAATGGGTGGGGGGCGGTGGGGGGAAAGAAAAATATGTTTTATAAAAATCAATTTGCAAGCTCGATTGGCATTTTGGCTGATTTGACCTTGCGAGGTCATTGCGAATCGTGACATGCAAGCATATCCGGACATGCGTTTGCCATTTGGGAAATTTATGAACAAAATGACACAAAACCAAACTGAAACTATAACTAAAACTAAAACGAAACAATACTCACACAAAAATTCAAAACTTTTGCAATAGAAAATTTTTTAGAACATCAAAAAAAAAAAAATGGGGCCAAAAAAAAAATACAAGACAAAACTAACTTGACTTTTTGACTTTTTCTAAAGCAGTTTTTTTTTTTGGCAGCTGAACAAACACTTGACAAATTTTCCTATTAAATTGATGGATACATATTTTTTTTTTGTTCATTTCCTTTCTTTCCCCCGCCTTCTTGGCCATTCGGAAGCTGGTGCAATGGTCCAAAGAAATTGCAATGAAAAATGAAGACAATTTCAAGCAAGCTCAAGCAAGCGGAAAAAGTTTGCTTTTCCTCTATTCTTCTTCTTGTTCAAGTTTTTTTTTCAAAATTTATGACAAACTAAAAAAATGCTTAAATTAAAAAAATGAGAGAAAAGGAGTTGAAAAAAAATATATAAAATAAAAAATATAAAATAAAAAATATATAAAAAAAAAACAAAAGAAAAATATGGAAAAGAAAATTTTTTATTTAATTTTGGAAATTATTAAATTATATAATAATAATAATAATAATAATAATAATAATAATAATAATAATAATTCTATATAAAATATATTTCAATTCAAAGAAATAATTACAAAAATTATAGAAAAAAGAAGAAAAAAAATTTATAAAAAAAAAGAATCTGAAAAAATTTTTAAATTTTTTTTCTTTTTTTTTAATATTTTTTTTTACAATCTATCTTAGCGTTAATATGGATATGAATATGATTGGTATCACCACTCCTTCAGGTATCAAGCAGGCCTATGGCAAGTAGGTTGCTTCGGTTGTACAGTCGATTTATGTGGGCTTGGCTTAGCCTGGATGAATGGAATCTTCAGGTCGTTGTGGATGACCAGAAGCGTAGATTTTTGTTAGAAAATCTTTTGAGAATGTACCCCATAACTTATAGGGTGATATAGTCTTAAAAAGGAGGACTTTATTCTTTAGACTTAGCTGCGATTGGTAGCCAAGAAGCTAGTTGATCTGTTGAAGTTTTTATTGATAATTGCTTCCTCTGGATTTTTAGCTGGTTTGACCAGGTTAAACTTCTGTCAAGGGTAGTCCAAGGTATTTTTCAAAAAAAATATATAACTCTAAAACTGTTCAATAAATTCTATTAATTTCACAATAATTTCAAATATCTTCAAAAAAACATAATTTTTTAGACTCTTTTCGAAGAAAAAGGAGTCTATTCACTTTGCTCTGATGTTTGTAACGCACAGAACCAAACATCGTAGACCCACAAAAGTTACATCTAGAATACTTAGAATCACTAGAGGAGTCGATATAGCCATGTCCGTCTGTCCGTCTGTCCGTCTGTCCGTCTGTCCGTCTGTACATATCAGATTTACTCCGTCAGTTTAAAAGCTATTTTGCTGAAACTTGGTATATAGCCTTCTTTTTTACCTAGGTAGTACACTAGTTTGAATCGGTCGGATCGGACCACTATATCATATAGCTGTCATACGAACCTAAATCGGTTTAGGCAATAACTTCCACATTTATTATCCGATTCTTTTCAAATTTGGCATGCGTGTTTTTTATATAACGATAGATAATTGTGCCAAATTTCGCCTGGATCGGATCACTATATCATATAGCTGTCATACGAACCTAAATCGGTTTAGCGAATAACTCACACATTTATTATCCGATCCTGTTGAAATTTAATATGCATATGTTTTTTATAGCAATTAATATAAATACTAAATTTCGTAAGGATCGGACTACTATATCATATAGCTGCCATACGAACCTAAATCGGTTTAGAGAATAACTCGCACATTTATTAACTGATCTTTTCAAAACTCGGCTAACACGTTTTCTACATAAATATACGCATTTGTGCTAAATTTTATAAAAATCGGAATACTATATCATATAGCTGTCATACATATCGAAATCGGCCCTGTTAACTGACCAACCCCGTTCATGTGATTTTCGGCAGAAACAACTTCGAAAAGAGTCTGTAATCTTCGGCACCCCGAAGATAACGTTGGGATTTTTTTTTTCTGATTTTGTCAATTCCATTTTTTTTTCGAATATTTCAAAAATGTGCGAAAGAAAATTTGAAATAAGCGCCAAGAAAATAGCTGCTTTGGTGTGAGTGTGAGTGTTTTTATGTGTGTGTGGCTGTAATTTTTCCTGGTTTTGTCAATTTTCTCCTTTTTCGTTGCTGTTGTTGTTGTTGTTGTTGTTTGGCACAAGCAATTTTATTATTAAATTCCAAGTGAAACTAAATCAATTTTAATGCCCGACATATTCCTTGACAATGTGGTAAAAACAAACACACACACACAAAATCCTTTGGCAACTGACATAGAGCATTTGTCCTTAAGCTCCCAAAAGACTAAGAAGAAAAAGTAGAAGAAGACAACAAAAAAAAATCCCAACGTTATCTTCGGGGTGCCGAAGATTACAGACTCTTTTCGAAGTTGTTTCTGCCGTAAATCACATGAACGGGGTTGGTCAGTTAATAGGGCAAATTTCGATTTGTATGACAGCTATATGATATAGTAGTCCGATTTTAATAAAATTCAGCACAAACGCGTATAATTATGTAAAAAACGTGTTTGCTGAGTTTTGAAGAGATCAGTCAATAAATGTGCGAGTTTTGTGCGAGTTTCTCTTAAAACCGATTTAGGTTCGTATGGCAGCTATATGATATAGTCGTCCGATCCTTACAAAATTTGGTACATATATTAATTGCTATAAAAAACATATGCATATTAAATTTCAATAGGATCGGATAATAAATGTGTGAGTTATTCGCTAAACCGATTTAGGTTCGTATGACAGCTATATGATATAGTGATCCGATCCAGGCGAAATTTGGCACAATTATCTATCGTTATATAAAAAACACGCATGCCAAATTTGAAAAGAATCGGATAATAAATGTGGAAGTTATTGCCTAAACCGATTTAGGTTCGTATGACAGCTATATGATATAGTGGTCCGATCCGACCGATTCAAACTAGTGTACTACCTAGGTAAAAAAGAAGGCTATATACCAAGTTTCAGCAAAATAGCTTTTAAACTGACGGAGTAAATCTGATATGTACAGACGGACAGACGGACAGACGGACAGACGGACATGGCTATATCGACTCCTCTAGTGATTCTAAGTATTCTAGATGTAACTTTTGTGGGTCTACGATGTTTGGTTCTGTGCGTTACAAACATCAGAGCAAAGTGAATAGACTCCTTTTTCTTCGAAAAGAGTCTAAAAAAGCCAATAAACGAATTAAGCCAAGAAATACGCAACAACAACAAATGTGGCAGTATTTGGCAAATGTTGTTGTTGTTGGCTTAAAGTCTCAATATAACACAATAAATGTGAACCAAAAAAAAAAGAAAAGAGAGAAAATCAAAAAGAGGGAAATAAATAAAAGACAATAGAGAAAATGGGAAAAATTGAGGCAAAAAAAGAAATTGAATTCGGTTCAACAGTTGGCCAAAAAAAAAAAAAAAAACAAAAGCCAATTTAACCCTAGAAAGACACACACACACACACACTCACACACACACACAGACAAAGAGAGAGAAAGAAAAATTTGAATTGAAATGATTTGAATGCAGAGTTGAGTTTTTTTTTTTTTGGCTTCGGCTCGAAAGATTTTAATATTCATAAACCAATTGGCAGACACACCAAAATTGCTCAGGGTTAGAGTGAAAAGAGATGGACATAGAGAGAGAGAGAGAGAGAGACATGAATTGCCCAAAAAAAAAAAGGGCAACGCAACAATAACTACAAAAGTCACAATCAACATGACAAGTGGCAACGATTTCAAATCCATTGAGAAATCAAGCAGAACTTTGCCACACACACACACACACACACACACACACACACATACACAGACACACAGAGACAGAGACAGATATGCACAGAGAGGCACAGACAGACAATCAGAGGCATAAACTGACAGCGAACGACATGAACAGACATGCATAAGCAAATGCAGTGTTCATATGCTTCACAATATGAACACCAGGGGGCGTTGCGGTTGAAACAAACAAAATAAAACCGCAATAACCACAAGAAAATGAAATCCAACCACAGACAAATTTACGAAAAATTTGTAGAACAAAAACAGAAAGAAATGAAAAAAAAAATGAAAGAAAAACTATTAAAAATATCTATATTTATCTTTGATAGGCCGAAGCAAAAATTCTAGAAACAATTTAAAGTCTTTCATGGAAACATTTTGTGTGTGTGTTTCTGGCCATTCCGGTTGGCATAATCAAAATGGCCAAGGCCAGAGAAATCAGAATTATTCACAGCTTTTGGGAGTACCTTTTGTGTTTCTTTGTTTTTTTTTTTTTGTTTCCAAGGCAACTGTACCCGTGTGTGCGTTTCGGTACAGTCAGCCACAATTTATGCTGGCCCAGTCGCAAAGCAGTCGTAAAGCCACAATCATGTAATGATTTGCCTTAAAATAAAATGACACAGGAAAAGACAGAGAGAAACTGAAGGAATTCAATTCATTCTAGGAACTGTCATTTGCTTGCTTAGTGTAAAGAATTTATGACTGGGGTTTCTCATCAAACTAAAGAAATTAAAGGCAATATTAAGTAAAGAAAATAGTTCAGGTTCAGAGAAAATGATTTTATTAGAGTCAGTTGAATAGCCCAGTAAAATTGCCAGGCTTGGCTACCAGGTGGCAATCTAGGCCTGATAATAACTAGTCGAAGCCTTGAGCCCCCAGGTGGTAGTCCAGGCCTGGTGGAGTCTCATGAGAACTAGTCGAGGTCTAGAGCCCCCAGGTGGCTATCCAGACCTGGTTTACTCATTTAAGAACTAGTCGAAGCCTTGAACTCCCCAGACCTGGTGTACTCATATAAGAACTAGTCGAAGCCTTGAGCTCTCAGGTGGTAGTCCAGGCCTGGTGGAGTCTTATGAGAACTAGTCGAGGTCTAAAGCCCCCAGGTGGCTACCTAGACCTGCCTTGAACTCCCAGGTGCCAGCCCAGGCCTGGTGTACTCTTATAAGAACTAGTCGAAGCCTTGAGCTCTCAGGTGGTAGTCCAGGCCTGGTGTACTCATTTAAGAACTAGCCGAAGCCTTGAACTCCCCAGACCTGGTGTACTCATATAAGAACTAGTCGAAGCCTTGAGCTCTCTGGTGGTAGTCCAGGCCTGGTAGAGTCTTATGAGAACTAGTCGAGGTCTAGAGCCCCCAGGTGGCTATCTAGACCTGGTTTACTCATTTAAGAACTAGTCGAAGCCTTGAACTCCCAGGTGGCAGTCCAGGCCTGGTGGACTCTTATAAGAACTAGTCAAAGCCTTGAGCTCCCAGGTGCCAGTCCACGCCTGAAGTACTCCTATAAGAACTAGTCGAAGCCTTGAGCCCCCAGGTGGTAATCCAGGTCTGGTGTACTCTTATAAGAACTAGTCGAAGCTATTCTTAAAAGCCATTAAATAGAATTGCTTTAGTAAAAGTGCCATCTATCGGAGTGTCCACGTATCAAGGCTTACGTAACTCTGGTAATGGACCGTTTTGCTTTGTGTTTAGTCTCAATCGAAAGGGTTTTTAATTTCAAATACTTGAGAAGAAAAATAACTAAAAGCTTGGGGAGAAAAAAAATGGACTTGCCTAGCGACCACAAGCTCAATGTGGTGACTGTACCTGTGATAGTCTCCCCGTTCTAGTTGGTCAGACAGAGGCATAAGTCTCAAAAAACTTCTTAAAAACCCAAAGACTGTCTCAATTGTAGCCAACATTGAAAGAGAATTTTTAAAAACAAAATAATTTTCATGGACTTCAAGCAGCTCAAAGCATTCAACCAAAAATGCCAAGAAAAATAAAAACTTTAACAATTTTTGCAAATATTCCCAGTGAATCTTCTTTGTTCAATTTAAAAATTTCACCTTCAAGGACGAGAAATTTCCAAAAATTGCTTTTTCCTTCAAGTCCTTTTTATTTAAGGAGCTTAACCGAAAAATGGTTCGAGTAGCTCCCATTTCTTGTTTTGCTACTTACTCCGAATGACTTGCATGTTGCATTCGATTCCCCAATTGAGTGAAATCAATAATCTTGAAGTGGCAGTCGTGAAATTTTATGCAACTTTACGTACCACATAAAAGTAAATGGCAAAACAAAATTCCCAAATAACCAAGAAAAAAAACATTTTCTTTTTTTGGCATTGTTCGGTTTTTTTTTTTTAGAGATTTTTCCCATTTTCGTTTCATTATAATTTGAACTTTTTATTTTATAGTTTTTTTTCAGCAAAAATCCCCTTTTGACAAAATAAAGAATTGAGTCGGTCTTTTGTGGAAAAAAGTGAAACTGGTTTCAATTTCACAAAAATCACAAAGCTCAGGATTATTTCGAATGTCATTAGCTTATTATGCCTTTTGTTTTATTTTTTTCTACTTGCTTTATATTCGTCTTTGACAAACTCACATGGACCAGAGCAAATACCAAATGTGCTCCAATTGCTGAGACAGCAGTCATTAGCATTAGTCAGCTAATGAAAAAGAAGCAGCCTCAAAAATACAAAAAGCTAGGAATTTTTCACACTATTTTTTCTTTTCTGAAAAGTCTCAAGAGGAATATTTTAGTCTGACTCAGTCAAGCACCTCCAGATGACTCCAAGGATCTCTGATATTTCTTGGATAGCTTAGAAAAAAAAAAGAAATGGAGTTTTTCTAAATTCACAAAAAAAAATATTTGAAATTTTCAAAAAAAAAAAACTAGGAAAAATTGAATGGTTCCAGAAATATTTTCAGATCGAAAAACTATTCAAAAATATTTGAGATTAAAAAAACAAAAACTAGGAAAAATTTAATGGTTCCAGAAATATTTTCAGATCGAAAAACTATTCAAGAAAATGTTAAAAATATTCCCCCAAAAAATTTTAAAAAATTCAAAGAGTCACTTCAAATATTTTGAAGCAAAAAATTTTAAAAAATTCAAAGAGTCACTTAAAATATTTTGAAGCACCTAAAATAGTGGAAATTCCCATTTTTTATTTCTTCAAAAAAAATTTCAAATATTTAAAATAAAATACTTTTACCATTTTGTACAGCAAACTATCTGAACTTCTTAGAAATATAACGGTATTTGCAATACCAAAACAATTTCATTTAATATCCTAGAAATATTTCAACAGGATTCCAGAGAAAAAATATCTTGGAAATTATTCTCGAAATATTTCAACAGGATTCCAAAAGTTCCCACGCCAATAAATCTCTTCTTCCGTTTTTTTCTTTTTTTTTTTTTGTAAAATTAAATTTCTAAGAATTCGATGAGCCAAATTCCTTGGAAAAGTGTAGGAGACCAGAGTTAAGCAGGGTAAAGCAAAGGTCCTGGAACTGCTGGCTTTTGTGAAGAGGCAAAGTGAAAGGCCCATGGTAAATGGCTTGGGAGCATTTCATTGTGCCTTGGCCTTTACCTTGATTTGGCTCCCTTCGAGCTCACCGAGGCTTAGTTTAGATGTATAGGTGTGTATGGGTGTATAGGTGTATGGGTGTATAGGTGTATGGGTGTATGGGTGTGTATGTATGTTTGTGTGTGTTTATGTGAAATTGCCATTTGGTGTCTCTAATTCATTTCACTCTTGCCCTGCTTTCTCTTTTGGGCGACCCAGTGTGTATTTGTGTGTGTTTGTGTGTATGATTTTTTTGTTGTTTGAAATTTACTTAATTGAGTTTTGTTTGGGCAAAAGTACAAAAACAAAGTCAACCCAATTTAGGCTCCTCATTCCGACCAACTTAATTCGGTCCCATTTCAAAGCCAGTTGGTTTGGGTTTAAGGGCGAAGGGCCTGAGCCAGGGGAAACTTTGGTCTCCAAAGTGTCATTCGTAGGCTTTGTTATATTCCACACACGCACGCACGCACACACTCAAACACCTGTATATCTTTTGTATCTGAGTGTATCTGCAAAGTGTATCTTTATGCATGAATCAGTATCTTTGTATCTTTTTGGCTTTGTCTGCCTAACTATTTGTATACAGAAGGCTGACACACACACACACACACACACACACTGACACACACACTTTGAATGATTTAAGAGAGACAATTGAGAATTTGTTTGGTTTTGTGGCTTTCGTGTGGTGTTTTACCAAATTGAGGCCAGCGGCCAAGGAAAGTCACAAAATTAATGGCACCAAAGTTTCGCACAAAAACAAAAAAAAAAAAAACAAAGGAAAAAAAAAAGAAAATAATAATAATAATAAAAATAAATATCTCACAAAACTGGCAGTAAACTGGCCAAAAAGTGTTGGCCATTTTGTGATGATTTTGAAGTTTATAATTTCTGGTTTAGCTTTTGGGTCATGCCAAGTCTTTTCTATCTCACTCTAACACACATACTCTTTCTCCCTCTCTCTCTGTCTGTTTCTTTCTCACTCTGGTGGGTAAAGTAATTTTATGCATAAACAATGATTTCCATCTACTTGGGTTAATGTGATT
The DNA here is from genome assembly GCA_037075145.1 of Scaptodrosophila latifasciaeformis. NCBI lineage: Eukaryota > Metazoa > Arthropoda > Insecta > Diptera > Drosophilidae > Scaptodrosophila > Scaptodrosophila latifasciaeformis. Next base: position 3,170,870 of record JBAMCM010000073.1, read on the forward strand.
TATTTTTAGGGATCCCCCTAGGCTCACACACACACACACACACACACACACACACACAACCGAACATATACATCAATTTGAATATTTCGTTTGTTTTGTTTCCTAATTAAAATCTATTTTAAAATTATTAGAAACTACAACAAATAAATAGATGTAGGTGGCGCCACTGTCTAATTTCCTTAGCCTGAAGCTCCATAAGCTTATTTCTTAGCCAGATGGCGCCACAGTATATGAGAATCCAATTAATACAGCCAATGGAGTTCATTTTATTGATATTCCATTAAATTCCAGGCAACTTTATTGACTTGAATCTTGTCTCATTTTATGCTGGTCCATTTTTTTGGGTTTATTTAAAATAAATAAATAAAGTAAATCAAAAAAATTTTCCACCATATTGTAAAGAGTCTCGGAGTCAGTAAATCAGTCTATCAGTCTGTGTAGCTGTCAAGGAGTCTGTGAGACTGTCTGAAAGGCAAATACACACACACACACACACACACATTCGCAGAGTCATTGAAACCTTCTGATGGATGTGTTGCTGGCATCGACTTGTGCGGGGAAAGAAAAAAAAATAATAAAGAAGAAGAAGAAAAAATCATGTAAAAAATTCAATTTTCTGGCAATTCCGTCACGCCACTTGATAAGAATAAAATGAAGAAAAAAAAAAATGAAGCCGAACGTTAAACTCGGGCGCGGCCGAGTTTGGGATACCCTGTACCTAGTAGACGGAATTAAAAAAAAAAAAGGTGGCAACCCTAGTCGGGTGGTAACCCTGGTCGCCTGCATTCACATAAAACTTCTGGTCTTAATATTCCTTTGAATCCAAAAACACATTGTTCACAATATTGCAAGCACGCCATCTATCGGACTGCTCATTCGGCAGTTTACCAGTTAGGCAAGGGGAATTAAAATCTTGATCCTCAAAATTTGTTTTTTGTATATCTCGAGTAAATATGGTCCAATTTTAGTCATGTTTGATATCAATCGAAAGATTTTTAGATTCCTAACAACTTTTCAGAAGCAACTAATACTTAAATCCGAAAGGTTTAGACATTATATGGCTTTGAAAAAATGAGGTGGTGGAAGGGGGGGCGGGGGGAGAAAAAAAAAATAAACTTGACCAGCGTACACACATAAGGAGTCCGAATCCCAAGTTTGGTTATCCTAGCTCTTATAGTCTCTAAGATCTAGGCGTACGCGCGGACAGACGGACAGACGGACAGACGGACAGACGGACAGACGGACAGACGGACGGACATGGCTATATCAATTTCTCTAGTCACCCTGATCATATTGTGGGTAACTTTGGGGGGTCTCCGACGTCTCCTTCTCTATGTTACATACATTTGCACAAACTTAATATACCCTTGTACCTTTTTAGGTACAGGGTATAAAAATACAGAAAAAAATAAATTCGAACCCAGCAAAAAAAAAAAAATTTCGGCCACAAAAAAAATACAAAAAAAAATTTTTTTGAAAAATGAAAAAAAAAAATTAAGAAAACAACTAAAAAAAAATTTAAGGGAAATTTACATTTTCATTGTGATTATGTGTGCATTAATCTACCTTGAGTATGTGTGTGTGTGTGTGTGTGTGTGTGAGGTTAAAATACAATAATCATATGCAAATTGTTGAAATACAATTTTCTCTAATTTACGCCACTTGTTCGAATTCCTAAAAAAAAATAAAAAATGAAAAATTAAATTTCACAATTTCATCTTCTTCTTCTTCTTCTTCTTCTTCTTGTTTTGATATATTTCACAGTTTCCTGCTATGCGTGCTCTCTCCATATCATCGGCAGATGCTTTCATTCTGGTCTACGATGTCACCGATAGCACCACCTTCGAAGAGGTACGCGCCATCCGAGACCAAATCCATGAAACCAAGGCAACCACTGCAGTCCCAATTGTTGTTGTTGGCAATAAAATTGATTTGCTCGCCGAGGATGCTAATTTGCGGGAGGTAAGTTCCCTTTCGAAATCAAAAAGAAAACTTCTCAAGTTGTTGCTAGAATCCTGAGAATATTTTTGGGTTTTTCTTTTGGAATCTTTAAATTGAAATATTTATTTGATTGAGAAAATATGAAAAATCTTTAGTCTTGGTGGAATACCCCAGGTTGCCCTAAGGACTTGAAATCTTGAAAAATCTTAACCTCTTTAAATGGTCTTCCTATTTGGAGAAGCTTGAAATATTTTTTTGAATTTATTCTGGATAACTTTTGAATCATTTCTTAAAAGGAAACCAGACTGGATTTTTGAAATAATGAAAGTCTACTTACTCTTTACCTCCAAGATAGTCACCTATTTATTAAGATACTCTGGAAATCTTTCAGATCAGACAACTACCTCATACAGGTAAATCGGCTAAAGAAATAACTCGCATATGTATTAACCGATCCCTTTTAAATTCGAGACACATCTATCACATCATATAGCTGTCATACCAAGCTAAATAGGCCCAACTTACTTCGAAAAGAGCCTCTAATCTTCGGCACTCCTGGAATCTTATGGGCAGTGCTGTGCTCTTGGATTCATTATTCCATAATAGTTAAGAGTATCATAAATCCGGCAGCTTATATCAGAATTCGAATAAATCAGAAACAAAAATATTTCAAGTGCAGAAAATAAAAGGTTTTTGGATTTCCCAAAAAGCTCAAATATTTTATTAATTTACTCAATCTTTTATAAGAAAATAGCGGACTTAGCTCCCTCTGATATTGGAACCACCTATCATAGACCCCTTTGATATATAGTCTTCCCATAAACATCTGCAGGCTACACATTTGTCTGAGCCGCCGGATCGATCTGCTATATCATTTTAGCTGTCATACGAACCTGCTTCCCGTTGGAATAATCCATGAAAATTCTTTGTTCAAAGTTTCAGGATTCGTAAGGAAATACTCTTGAGTACTGGAAAATCTTTCAGGTTAACCAAGGATAAAAAGTTTCAACTGATAAAAAATGCTCAAGCTTTAATTTCTCCCCGCCCTTCGATTTGTTTGCTTTCTCCCACCGAAGAAGTGTAATTTATGTCTTAAAAATTGCTAGATATGGTTTTAAATTTCCCCAGTTTGAGCTTGCCAAAGAAAAAAAAAAAAAAAAAAAGGAGTTATCCTGGGCCAAACAAAATTTACACCAAAAATTATTTTTTTTGTTTGGAAGAACTCGAATTTAATTTTCTCATTATTTTGCTGAGTGCTGAGAATTTTCAGGGGTTTTGTGGAAGGTGCCAGGATGTTAAAACAATCCTTTTTTTTTGTTGCCCAAGCATGAGTTAATTCCTTTGTGGTTGTTGTTGTTGTTGTTGTTGTTGCATTTGCTTTTTAAACAAAGTTTGTTTGGCATTTTTGGGCGAAGAGAAGAGTTTTGTGTGTCTCCTTTTTTTTTTTGGAGCGGTTCCTGTTGGTCTAATTCATTTACATAAATTTTAATTGGTACCGCGTCGCCGCATTTTGTTGTAACTCAAAGTCAGTTAAGTGACAACAAACAACAAGAAAAACAACACTCAGTATAGCCAACCACCCAACCAGCCAGACGAAGAGGCTGAAATACTTTTGGTAAGCTTCGAGCGGAGCGATGCTTTAATTGTTATTTGAAAAGAGACTCCCATCCCCATACCCATTCCCATTCTCATTTTATGTGTTCCCTGTTCCCCTGTTTAGACAGACTATATAGAAAGTATATATAAGAAAATGCAAATTGGTTCGATGGTTGCTCTCAAAGAAATTCACAAATTATGTAAAAGTTTTGCCGAGCCATGACCAGCGCGTGGCGCTTAGTTTGAGGTTAGGTTTGTATTCACTGTGTGACAGTTGGTCCAAAGAGACCAAAAATGTTGTTTGGCTTTCGTTTCTCCCCCGTTCCCTTTTGAAGGCTCTCGGCAATTTTCTGCTAAACAATTAAGCAAAACTTCCAAAACCATCCAAAGCAATATTTGCTTTCAGCCTTCAGGGGGCGCTCTTTATTTTACCCGCTTCAGACTAAACAAGAATTGTTTGACAATTTGCTTGGGTGTGAGAGAACCAAACCAAACAACCTGAGAATGGAGAGAGCATCAAAATTAATGTACCATTCACAAGTCATATAAGAGAATGGAAAATAATTTTTGTTAAATAATTTTTTTCTGAAATTAGCTCCGAGGCTACCCAAAAACTGCTCCACTTGGCTTCATGGAACTGAAGTAAAGTCCAGGAAAAGACATCTTTCTTAGGTTGAATTTCTAAAAAGAATAGATTACTCGACTTGATTTGATATCATATGACAATCTAATTGGTCTACGAAACCTTTTTTAGGTACTAAAAAAACTGACGTGTACCAAGCTCAACCTGATATATGTTAGCTCTTAGCTAGTCGAGCCAGCAATTCCTTTTCAGTTAAAGTATATTTGGATAATACATTCTATAAGACATTGTTTAGGCTTTCTAAGTTCCATTTATTAAATTATTTACCAGGTAAGGAATATTTCCAGAACTAAAGAAAAGGATTTTTATATAAATTTCTCTATAGTTTGGGAACCCAAAAAAAAAACATATACCATTTAATGTCCCAACCAAAGCAATATACAAACTATGTAAGCTTTCAGCTAGCCAGATTCGAAACTGGTCACCAGGTAGAGAACAGATTCCAAACTAAATCTGAACCAAGGGTATATACGATTTAGTCGAGCCTCAATTAAAACAATTCTTAATTTTTAAAGCAAATCATTTATGATTGAGCCACATTTCCTCAAACTGATTTCAGAAGACTCAAACAGATCAGATCGATCTGTCTGGAAGTCTACACCACTTGAGGATACTGAAAAACCTGATTATATAGTAAATCGCAAGTTAGATCTCAGTAAATTCTTAGCTATATCATTAGGAAATCTAAGGAAGATAACAAAAGCCTCAGAAGTCAGATTGGAAATGTCTTTGAAAAAAAGAAATTCCAGAAATTACCAAGTCCATGACAAGTAACTCCTTACCCAATAAGATGTAATTGGAACAGTTTTTCTAGATTCCACAGGGTAGCCTTTATCAGTTAATGAATTTTTCCACCTCTGAAAGAAAACATATTCCGATTGAGTTTTTCCCCCTAAGAAACTCGGCTCAGTTTTGAGTGTTCTTAAAAGGTAGAAAGTTATTTTAATACGCTCTTTTATATGAGTTGCAAAAGGGTAACAACAACAACAAAAATTTTTTAACCCACAATTTCATATGCATTTTATTATTATTTATATTTTTTTTTTATTTTTTGTTTGACCCCATTGAAAATTTGAGTGCTCTTTTCTTTTTGCATTTGCATAAAGCTTATAGAAAATTCCATTTCTCCCAGCGATGATAATTTTAGATATGCAAAAGCATAAGTCGTATTTACAGAATTTTGTTTTGTTTTTTTTATGTCAAGTGATACAACAACAACAAAGACAATTGCAAGAGAATTACAAAAACAACAACAACGACGAAAAAAAAACGTTCATAAGAAAAATAAAAACAATTGCACAATAAACTGCGATTGGAAAAACTTTCCAACAAGATAAAAAGCACTCATAAAAGTTATGAGAACGACAACAACAACAACAAAAACAACACAAGCTAGAATAACGGAAATAGCTACAACAAAAAGTGGAGCCACTCATATCGAATTGAGGGAGTAAGCTGAGAGATCCATGGCACCAACTCGTTGCACTCGTTGCAGAAAACTTTCCCAAATGCAAGCCTTGAAATATTTATAGAATTTTAAATGCTAAAAAAAAAGAAAAAAATTTGTATATAGTGAAAATTTCCAAAGCCAATAAGGCAAAAGGATATGGAAGGAAATTAGAAATGTAGCGGAAAAGTAATGGAAAAAATATTGGAAACATGCAAAGTAAAATATGAAAGCCATGACGACCAAAAAAAAGGTGAAAAAAGTAGTAGAAATACCTGAGCAAAAAGAGAAATCAGAAGGTATAAGCAAGTAGAAAATAATGAGAAAAGTAGTGAAACCAAATTAAAGATGATCATGAAAAGATTAAGTAAAAACTAGCTATAAATTTTGTAGAAAAACTGTACTAAAACAGGGAATACAGGGAAGCAATATGGTAGTGGAAAAAGTAGCAAGAAGTGCTGAAAGAACTAGTGAAATAAGTAATGAAAACTCAAGTAAAAAAAGTCCCTATATAAGTTCAAAGAGTATAGACAAAAGTGGTTCAAAAAGTAGTGAAAAAGTTAGTGAAAAAGTTAGTGAAAAAGGTAGTGAAAAATGTAGTGAAAAAGGTAGTGAAAAAGATAGTAAAAAAGGTAGTGAAAGAAACTGAAAAATACTAGCAGAAAAATCTGCTGACAAAAGGCTTAAAATAAGAAGTCCTTACTACTTAAAATAGTGCTCAAAGTTGTGATAGAAGTAGTGCCAAAAGTAGTGCTCAAAGTAGTGATAGAAGTAGTGCTAAAAGTACTGCTAAAAGTAGTGCTAAAAGTAGTGCAAAGCAAGTGTAAAAATAAGTAGAAGAAAGCTTAAAAAAAAAAGAGAAATCATTTAGTATGTAAACTGAAACGAAGTTGAAGAAAAAATACAGCTAAAAGTAGTGCTTAAAAAAGTACAAAAAATAGTGCTGAAGTAGTGCTTTTAGTAGTGCTCTAAGTAGTTATAAAAGTAGTGTTAAAAGTAGTGAAAAGTACGGCAAAAAATATGTAAGAAAAAAACTCTGGAAAACTCTGGAAAACTTTGGAAAAAGTAGTGGAAAGTACGGAAAAAAAATGTAAGAAAAAAACTCTGGAAAACTTTGGAATAAATCAGGAAAGCAAGAATAAAACAAATGGGGGAAAAAATTTAGAGAAAAAGCAAATGTAAAAGCATTAGAAAATATTAAAAAAAATATTCGATTTATAATAAAAAAGATCTGAGGAAATAACAGTAAAGTTAATGGCTAGACCAAATTTAAAAAAAAAAAATTACCTGTAAATATTGAAAGCTTCGCTTAAATATGAAACCTAAAAGCTTAATTAAATAGAACAATGGCAAAATATACAATACATAAAATATATGTCAAAGTTTATAGAGAATATCGAAAGACTCGATGAAGAAACTAAAGCAATGTGAAATGTAATGAAATGAGTGGAAATTATTTTGACTGCTCCAGTTACATTCGCAATTTGCTGGCTAATTCATTTCTAACTTGCTCGAGAGTCCAAAGTCCAAAAGTCCAGAGGTCTCTAATTATGCACAAAGTCAACGGCAATGCTAACGGTAAAACCGAACCAACCAACCAGTCGACCAGTCAACCAAGCCAGCAGGCAGACACCAACACTAATTCCAACGCAGCGCAACCAACTTCAACTCTAGCGTCAAAGCTGCCGGCGGCGCTGACGTTGACGTTGACGCTGACGCAGGCGTTGACGTTGGCTCTGGCTGCCAGCACGGCCATCTCCGTCCTTGTGAAAGTCAAAGTCAACTGAAAGCAGATGGCATAAAATGAAATCACAAAACAAAAAAAAAAAAAAATGCGAAACTCAAATGCATAAAGCTTTCTCGACAGCAGCGCGGTTACTGTACTGATTCGCTGCTCTTCTTCTTTCTTCTTTCTGTTTCTTTTTTTTTTTTTTTTGCCCAGAACATTGCCATTTCACCTTCTGTTGGCGTGTGATTTTTCCTCTCACTTAATTTGCACTCAATTCGCAGTGAAAGAGTGAGTGTGTGCGTGTGTGTGTGTGTGTGAGTAGTTTACATTTTAAATGAATCATCTGCATGGCGGTTGCTTTGGCAAACGACAACAAAAAAAGCACTTGCGGAATTTCGCTGACATTTCGAATTTACTCAAATGCTTGACACTTTGCTAGAAGAAGAAGAAGATATTTTGACTATCACATAAAATGAGTAAATAAAATAAAATAAATAAAAATAAATAAAATAAATAAAAATAAATAAAATAAATAAAATAAATAAAAAAAATAAAATAAATAAAATAAATAAAATAAATAAAATAAATAAAATAAATAAAATAAATAAAATAAATAAAATAAATAAAATAAATAAAATAAATAAAATAAATAAAATAAATAAAATAAATAAAATAAATAAAATAAATAAAAATAAATCAAATAAAATCAGGAAAATCAAGAAAATAAAATTAAGAAAACCACAGAAATTAATTCCAAAAAAACAAAAATCGTTTATTAATTTGAATTCAAAGCCAAATTGTTGTGTCAATCAACTGTTTCTTTTTTTTTCTTCCGGTTTTTCGTTTTTATTTGCCATAGAAATTTGTTTGTTATTTTAAATTTTAATTTCCTCTTCTTTTGGCCCACTCGACGTATACTTGATATTTCATTTTAGGTTACCTTATTATGTCCATGAAGTCCATTTTGTTTTTGCTCTCTTTTATTTAGTTGGGTCCCTCAAAACAAAAAAAAAAGGCACACACAAACACACACACACACACACATACACATACAGCTAAATAATCTGTTGGCTGTAAGTGTCTTTCGGGGTGTATTGACTTTAACCGACTTCTAATATAATAAAAATGCAAATTTGTGTATCTTTTTTTGCTCACCCTCCATCAGACTCGGTGGCACTTGGTGTGTTTTCTTTTTATGCTTAACGAAGTGAAATCAACTTTTTGGTTTTTTTTTATGTGTTTAGGTTAGGTTAGATGAGCTCTGGATTGAGAGAACCCAAGCGGTCCTCACAATCCTCCTGGTCGTCAGGGTCCTCATAGTCCAATGTGTTGCTTTTTTTTCTGGACCTTTTCAATGGATTCTGAGAAAGAGACTTGAAATGTTTTTGTAAAATAAACCGAAAATTTGATTACCTTTAAAAAAAATATGAAATTAAATCTACCAATAAAATAGAACGATAAAAAAATAAATTGTTAAATCTTTAGAATCCAGGAAACTTCCAGAAAAAAAAAGTTCTAAGAAATTCTGAAAATCTAGGAAAAAAAATTCTGAGAACTCGGAAAACATAGAAGAATTTTGATGAAATCAAAAGAATTCTAAATAAATAACCTAATCTGTTAGATCTGAAAAAATTCTCAGAAAAAAATTATAAGAAGCCAAAGACCTGGAAATTCCCCCAAAAATTTAGACAAGAAATTTTAAAGCTCCCAAAAATGTTTGCCATTTAATTTGATTGCTGGGCAAAAATGTTAAGCTTTCCGAAGATTAAAACTAAAGCCCAAAAATCCAAGCTTGAATTATGAATAAAAGCAGTTCCATCCCAACTCGAAGGATTTTCAAACTAGTCAAGCTCTTCAGAGTTAAGTTTTCGATTGGTCCCTTGATTCCTGTTAGTTTTGAAGAACCTTGAATGGTCATCTCAGAATTTTGATAAAGACTCGGAAAGTATTTGATTATCTCATCAAAACTATTCAGAAAAAAATCAGGGAAACTCAGTATAAGACAAATGAACTTCTGAGTTTGTGGCAAAACCGATTTGGGTCCGTCTACCGGCTTTACGATGCAGTAACCAGTTAAAACCTGGTACAGTCATGAGACTATATCTAGACAATCCAAATATAAAATTTCAATGAGATCGGTCTTTTAGGAAAGCAAGCAGCCCGGTTGGGACCTCGGCCTATTTGCTTTGTCCTTCAATTATCGAATAGATCCACAAGTTGGCACGCACATTTTTGCGCACGACTTGACTATACATGTGTGTGTGTGTTTAGTGTTACTGTTTTTTGCGCTCTTTGAGTCTGTTCATTTGGAAAAAATAAGCTGGAGCAGCAAACCGAACCGAACTGTCTACGGTTCACTTAACTTTTCCTTTTGCGAATACTTTTTTTTTCGTTTTCTTTTTTTCTTGGTTGTCTTCTTTATTGGTTCGGTTATTGCCCCCGAAACGCAGTCAGCAATTTTGTAGACGACTTTTCAATAGTCAGAAAAAATGGGTTTTCCAATTCGCAAAAAAAAAAAATAGACAATGAGAAGAAGCCGAATCCTTGGAATGGGAGACACTTTGAGTCTCATCATTTTTTTTTTTGCTTTGGTCTATTATTTATTTTGCACTTTTTTTCTCTCTTTCTCTTTGACTTGTCTAACTCAACACTTACGGCCCCAATTTAGACGTCTATGTGCGTTTTTATGCTGATAAGAAATAATAAAGTCGGTCTATCTCTTCCCCCAACCTATTTCGCCCTATTCTCATTTCTTGTCTCCTCCAGTCTTTGATTCGGTCTATTGTTGAATTTTGTTCTTTTACGTTTCCAAAAAAAAAAAAAGAAAAGGAAAAAATAACTAAAGCACTTTCACTTTAGCTTTCATTTTTATTCTTCCTTTCAAACTAAAGCCCGAAAGTGTCTGGGTCTATTTGGCGTCTATCAATGTGTCTGTGTGTGTGTGTGTGTGTGTGTGTGTGTGTGTGTGTGTAGGTGCGATTGTGTCTCTTTTGAAACAGTTTCCAATATCCTTTATTTATGAGTGGGTCAATGACAAGTAAATTGCTGAGAAAAATACTTCCTCATGACAGTTGCTTATTTTCTCCAAAAAAAATTCAATTTTTTTGGCAAAAAAAAAAAAAAATGTTAAAGAAAAATATTTTCAAATTAAATTGTTAATTTGTTTAGAGAGAACTTTTCAGATTTTTAAAATAATTTAAATAACCTTCTATTCCCATTAAAGACTTCGCATTGTCCTTTAAAATTTTAGATCAAGTTTTCAAAACTCTGAAAAGTTGGCTACAATTTTTTAATTGAATTTAAAAAGTACGCAAGGCATTTAAATGAAATTTATAGCAAAATCAACGAGATCCCAAGTCCCTTTAAATTATTGTAAATAAATTAAGAGTACAATTGCCTCAAGCTATGTTTATTCTAAATTTTTAAAGCGCTTGGATTGCAGAGAACATTCAGAGTTTATTTGAGGAATTCAAGTTTCTTCTATTTCAAATTAAAAGTACAGTTGACACCAGAATTCATTCTGAAGTTTATGGAGCACATTTTCCATCGTTTTGTACTGGAAATAATTTAAAAAGAGCTTTGAAAATATTAAAAAAAAATGAGTTATTTTCATTCTTCATCCTGGATTTCAAATCCTTGATTTCCTGAAGCAAGCGAAGTCTGAAAGATAAAAGTACAGTTGCTTCAAGATGTTTTTGCCTAGAACTTTATAGCTCTTTAATTTCTGAGGAATAAAAGTCAACTTGAAAGAATTTAAATTAAAAGTACAGTTGGCTCTGATTGATTTTTTATGGATTCTGAATTTCAGAGAAATAAGAAATATTATGAGAAATTCTTAAGCAATTTCATTGAGCACTTTTCAAATAAAAATCAGACAAACTTTCTGGTTCTGGAGAAAAGCTTTTAAAAATTTATTCCTTAATGCATTTGAACTTGAGTTTTTGTTTTACCTTCTTCTTTGACAGGTGGAATATGCCACAACCGAATCTGTGGTGACTGTGGACTGGGAGAATGGATTTGTTGAGGCCTCGGCAGCCACAAATGAGAATATAACACAGGCAAGTCAAAATTTCCTCCTCTCTTTAGCGAAGGTCTGCTCAATAAAAGGGAAATCCTTATTCTATTTCTAGGTTTTCAAGGAACTGCTGGCCCAGGCCAAAATCACCTATAATCTGAGTCCGGCTCTGCGGCGACGCCGCCAATCGCTGCCCCAGCAAATAGGCAATAATGGACCGGGCACACCCTTGCACCATCATCACCATCATCATCACGGCCAGGCGGGTGCCCACGGTGCGTCCGGCCATGGACCAGGCGGTGCTGGCGCCTCATCTGCCATGGCTTCCACCTCGGCAGCAGCCGGTGGTCATGGCTCTCATACCCCGACTCCGGCACAATTGCAGCATCTGCAGCGCATACAGGAGCGCAGCTTGGGCGCCAAGCGAAATTCCTGCACAATATCCTAAGCAAAAAAAAAGAAACTCACCAAATAAAAATGAAGCTAAAGAATATATAAACCAAAATATACAAAACTGAACAAAACGGTCTCCTACAAACGGTTTTCAAAGCAAATAAAATACAACTTTTTGACAGCTTAAAATACAAATAAAACAACAAGAACAAGAAGATACACCTCAATCTTAAATTGAGGCTATTCAAATTCCAAGTCCAATTTAACTTTAACTCAAGTGTACCTCTCACTAAGTCTTTTCGTACCTTAAAACAAAAAAGAAGAAGAAGAAGAAAACTCACAAAAGCTCTCCTCTTTTAAGCTTACTCAAGCTCGCTGGATCACACCTTTTGGCACACTCACTCCCTCTCTTTCTCACTATTTGTCTATCTCTTACTCTTAAGCTTTAAGCCAAATAAAAGAGTACAATAAAACTTAAGGAACCTACCATTTATTCTCTATGATCCCATAAGGGTTCGGGCTTATAATTATGATCCTGACCAAGCCAAGAAGTCTTAAAATATTGGTTAAAAAATTCAAGCCTCACCAAAGCAGCCTACACTTTTATTCCCTATGATCCCATAAATGCTCGAGCCTGAAATTATAATCCTGACCAAGCTAAAACATCGAAAAATATTGGCTCAAAAACTCAAGCCTCACTTAAGATTTTTTCTCTAAGATCCCATAGGGACTCGGACTTGACCTTGTAGTCTTGGCCAACAGACAAATATTGGCTCAAAAATTCTAACCTAACTTAAGGAACCTAACATTTTTTCTCTATGATCCCATAAGGGTTCGGACTTGACTGGGAATTTTTATGAACCCAGAAGAGCTTAACTTAGACTGGCTTACTGCCAAAACCTTAGTGGGCTCTAAGAAGGCAAAATATTTACAATATTCTCAGAATTCCTAACCTTGTCCCCTGTGGGTTCTGGACTCCGAAGAACCCAAGTGGAAAAGGGGAAAATATCACCAAGAGTCTTAGCATTCAAACCTTATCCCTTGTGGGCTCTTGGCTGGCTGGATTATTCTCAAATTCCTGAAAAAAAAATAATAAATTTACCAGTCCAATCCAATCCAGTTGGAATCCTTTTGAAAACTACTTTCACCCTTGAAGCTATCAAAATAAAAATAGACCAAGAAACCAGCTTGGCAAATCAAGACGAAAAGTTCAGACAAAAAAAAAAGAAAACAATTTTAATTTTAAGAAAAAAAAGAAAGTAGAAAGAAGAAAACACTAAGATTATTTTCAAGTTCCTCAAAGCAACAAAAATATTTGTTTCTTTTTCTCTTAGAATTCTATGAATGTGTCTCAATGTGGTAAAAAAAAAAATAAAAAATGATAGAAACAAAAAATTAATTTAGCTTGTAGAAAATCTCAGTAGTGAAAAATACTAAAAAAAATTGTAATTGTTGATCATGTTAATTTTTTTTTTGCAAAAAAATTAGGAAGTAGTTGGTAAAGGCAAAAAAAAAAATAAATAAAGGAATATGTGAGCTAGAAATTATATAATAAATTTAATAATTTTCGAAACTATTTAGAAGGAAAATGGTTCAAAGATTGAAAATGCAATGAAAACACCAAAAAACAATGAAACAAATACCAAAAAGAAAAAACAAAACTATAAATGTTGAAAATGTTTAAATGTTAGGCTGGAAGGGCTATTCAAATTGTGTTAAGTATTCCGAAGAAGAAAAACTAAATATATATATATATATAAATATATATCTATGGTATTTATGAAGAAATATTAAGTGTCTAATAATTGTAGTAATCGAAACAGATTTTCGAGTCAAAGATTCATTCCAGTTTCTCCAGACTCCAAGTACCAAAATTGTTAATCACATAAAATAAATAATTATTTCCATTGATGTGTGTTTGCTTAAATGCATAAAAAAAAACTAAAAAATGAATTTATGTAGTTATAAAAAAAAAAAATAATCAATCGAAAATATCTTAAAAAAAAAAAAAAATGGCGTAGAAATTTCATGTATGTTCGTGAGTAACAATTAAATCATTAATAATTAATTCGGTGTGCGTGCGTGAGTGTAGAGAAATCAAATGAATTGATATATCATATATAGATTATTATAATTTAAATAAATAAATAAATATTATATTGTATATTTCAAATTATTCAATTTGTTTGTAAAGATTTCAGCATATGTCCGGCCCACTGTGTTTGGCCAAAAGGCGAGCTTAAATGAAAAATCCAATTTAAAATTTTCGTAATCACAGTGGACCCAACGATATGAAATCCTTATAAACAGATTACAAATAATAAAAAAAAAACAAACGCAAAGCCAAGAAGAATTGATTAATTAAAAACTGTCTTGAGCGAATCACAGGAGACAAAATAAAAAAAAATACTATATATATATATTTATAAAAAACAAAAAAAAAACCTTAGTATATTCTGTTAATTTTAATTTAATAAAAAATAAATAAATAAACCAAATAATAATATACTTAAATGGTATTTTTAGTGTAGAGCTTAAGGTTGTGTCTGGTGTATACGCCGCAGCAATTTCAAGTTACATTTTATTGATGTGCAACATTTAGATAAAAAATAATAATTATAAAATATTGGAGAATAAAATAAAAAGCAAACTTCTACTTTAGCTTGAGAACTCTTTGCTTTATTTTTGATAACTTTTAAAGAAAAAAAAATACTTCAAGACTTTTTCCTTTGATTTCTCTTTGGCTCTATAATACCTTCTCCCTTCTCATCACTCAGCTGGAAATAATTAAATCTACAGTAAATCTAAAGATATATATATATGATCTATATATATACATGAATATAAATATATATATATATTTAAAATAATATATGAAAAATAAATGTAAAAGAAAACGAAAAGGCAAAACCAGAGAAAACCTAAATAAATAAATACATTTTTTGTGCTTGAAAAAAAAAAATAAATAATAATAATATACTATAAAAAATACTATATACAAATAAGAACAAAAAATATATATAAATATATATTTCCAAATGTGTTTTTATTTCAACAAAAAAAAAAAGGTGGAGTTTTCAAAAGGGGCTTCCAAACTGAATTTCCAGAATTTTAAAAACTGACTGAGAGGTCTTAATAATACCTGGTAGATCCCAAGTATTTCTTGGAATTCCAATTCAGAGTCTCACAATTGCTTTGACTTTCCAGGTAATTCTTCAGGTCATTCTATTTCCGAAGTGGTCACAGTTCCTATTTAATTGAATTTCAAATAGTTCTAGGAATACATTTCCGGATTCGATTTGATTTGATTTATGATAAGTACTGCAATAAGTCACAGATAATCCCAATCCAAGAACATCAAAATCACTTTTGAAAATAGCAAATTTTCCCTACAAAATTTTTCAGAATTCTTGAGAAAAATTATTATTCTGTCTTTAAGATTTGGACATACTTTTTATTTGGTCAATATTTAATTTAATTTCTAAGATCTTTATAAGCTGGCTTTCCCAGAAATAAGGCAAATAAATCTGGACCATAATTTCAAATGATTTATTCCAAGTTAATTCGAAAGGGCTTGAGAGGCTTTCCCTTACTCTTTTTAGTCACTCCATCATCTTACTTCTGACTTCTGGCTTTATTTTTAATATAATCCTAATTCCGACTTGTGGTTTTATTTTTAATATAATCTCACTTCCGACTTCTAGTTTTATTTTGATCTATTAAATATTTTCAGCTCAAAACCTTCTCAGAAATAAAATTAGACAGCTCCCTTTCATCACGAAAATTTGTTCAACTTCTTTCGGACCTTTTCAGACAAATTTTGATTTTATCTCGAAATGAAAATATTTTTCATTTAATTTCTATATAATTTTTTTGTCGAATTGGAAATACATTTCAGTAAATTTCTATATATTTAGGATTCTTAAATTTTAAAGAATCTACCTTAGCGTCTTATTCGATATGTGATACTTTTTTTGCAGATTCGAAAGTCTGCCAAAAATAAGCCATCAAAATTAGAAAATTTCTCATAAAAACAAGCCGAAAGTTTCTTCAAGATTCCTTAAGATTTCAGTGGATATACAATTAATTTCTTAGATTTTAGCAACCCTTCTTCGAATCCTATTTGATATTATCCAGAAATTCTTTTCATCTAATCTTTTATCTGGAACCTACTTTCTATATGACTGGAAAGTCTGCCAAAAATAAGCCATCAAAATTTGAAAATTTCTTAGAAAAACTATCTCAACGTTTCTTCAAGATACTTTAAGATTTCAGTGGAACCCTTTTTCATATCCTATTTGATATTAGTCAGAAATAAATCGAAGTCCATAAAATAGCCAAATTCCTTTGGACACAGTCAAATTCCTCAGAGATTTCAGATGAGATGATTCCGTCCAAGTTACCTTGAGATCCTCAAGCCAGCACCAACTCCAATCAGATATTTGCAGAAGAAGAACTCCCAAAACATCAAATCCATTGCGGACCCAACCAAATCCAAACTTAGTGAAAATTCTGAATATTTGGTTCATTAGTCAAGATTTCTTTTCTTTTTGTCGTATATTTTCAAATTTTATTATATTTAATTATATATTTAATTCTTATTATTTTCATGTTAATGCTAAATTTTTTTTTGCAGTTACAATTTATTTCGGTTTTTTTATTTTTATTTGATTCACCATTTTTGTTGTTTAATTTTTTTTATATATATTTTTCTTTTTTAGTTTGTTTTTTAATTAATTCGTGAGCACACAGAAAGTGCAGCTTATATAATTAATGTTATTACAATTTAAATTTAAATAATTATTATTATTTTTTTTTTTATATATATTTTAGACTAAATTTAGGTATAATTTTATTCTTCTCTCGGTTGTGACTTTTTTTTAACTTTTTGCTGAATCCACAATTTTATATTAAACAATTTTTTGTTTTTTTTAGAATTTTTCAGCTCTAAACAGTTTTTTTTTTTTTTTAGAAATTTACGATTTTTTTTTTTAGTTATTTTTATATACATTTATAATAAATTGTTTTAAATAAGTTTTGGCAATGTGGCTGAAGTAAAACTAAATGGTAAAAAAAATAATAATTTTATAAAAAAAAAAAAAAAATTATTTTATTAAAAAAAAAATTTTTATTTTTTTTTTTTTTTGATGAAAAAAAAGCTTTTCTTAACAATGAAAAATAATTTAAATAAAACAAACCAACTTCAGAATTACCAATGAGGTCAAAGGTTTTTTATAACTTTTTTTTTAAATTAATTTTTTTTTTATTTATTTCCTTCAACTTGCCACATTTTACATTTTGTTTTAGTTTAATTTGTATGTCAGTTTTTATATATACCGAAAGTCATTCGGCAAGTTGTACAAACTAATTTAACATGGTAAAAAAAAAAATATTTAATTATTTTTTATAATTATTGTTATACATATTTATATATATATATTTTTTTTTTAATATTTATGCGCGCTTTTTAACTCTTTCAATGTATTTATATAAACTATTGGCTAATTATTTATAAATATATAGTTTTTTTTTTTTGTAATCTTAAATTTTAAGAAATTTTTGAAGCAGCAAAGCGAGGGGGGAGCGGGGTAGTAGATATTTCAACAAAAATAATTTCAAGTGCGTTAGAAAATTTGTTTTTTTCAAAATTTTTTCTAAATCAAATTTAACTGTTTTCGCTTAAATTAAATAATTTTTTTCTTGGCAAAATTGAAATATTTTTTTTTTTTAGAAAATGAATTTTTTTTTTTTTAATTGTTTCGACACAATTTTTTTTTAATTTGGAACGCACTTGTTTAATTTTTTTATTTGTTTGTATTTATGGTTTTTTTTTTATACAAAAACTAAAGTAACTTTTCTTAAATATTTTTAGTTTTGTCCTAGGTTTTTTTTTATTTTATTTGTTTTATGGAATGCCGTGTGTGTGTGTGTGTATTTTTTTGTATTATTTTGGTGGTTTCATGTTGGTGCAGTTTTTTTTTTTTATATACAAAATCTTTTTTTCCTGCACTTTTTGGCGATTTCTTTCTTTACTTTTTTTTTGACTATGAAATGAAGATTGCTGGTGTCATTGTATGGGTGTGTGTGTGTGTGTGTGTGAAAGGTTTCTTCTTCTTTTTCTTATAAATATAGAAAAAAAAAAAAGTATTTCTATCAATTGCCAACGGCTGCCGTCATTTCCATTTTAGCACCACTGCCGGACGGTTTGTTTTTATTGTTGTTGTTGTGGTTGTTGCTGCTGCTGTTGCTGCGATTGATTCCGCCCGCCGTCGCCGCACTCCCAGTTAGACCTTTTTGATTTTTATTATCTCTATTCAAAGTTTGAGATTTGCTGGCGGCGCTGGGAGTGTGGTGAAGACTCTTCTGATTCGTCGTCGCCTTCGCCGTCGCCATCGCCGTTGTCGTCGTCGTCATCGTTGTTGTCTTCACGGCTGTGGCGGTTGTTGTTGTTGTTGTTGTATTCTTGGTGCTTTTGCTTGTGGCCCCCGCTGCTGTCGGTCCATTGTATAAATGGCTTTTGATGTGAGCCTGCAGCAACTCCTGGGAATCGAAACAAAGTTGACATAGATCACACGTATAACTTGGATTACAAGAAGTGGTTGTTGTTGTGGTTGTTGTTGTTGTTGCTGCTGATATTGCTGCTGTTGTGGGTGTTGTAATAGTAATAATAGAAGAAGTAGTAGAAGAAGAAGAAGCATTACCAACATCACCACCACGACCACCGCCACCAACAGCACCACCAGCACCACCGGCACCACCTGCGCCACCCACACCACCACCACCAACAGCAGCAGCAGCAGCAGCAGCAGCAGCAGCAGTAGTGGTTGTCGTTGTTGTTGATTTAGCAGTCAAAGATCTTGTGCCCGTTGTGTATGTTGTTGCTCTTGTGGCAGGTGTTGCTGCTATTGTTGTTTTTGTTGTTGTTGTTATAATTTTTGCAGCATTTACATTTGGTTTTTTTATAATTAAAATTTTATTTTGCTTAGCATTTTGTTTATTCTCAAGAACGCCCACTACTACTGCTGTTGCTGTTGTTGTTGCTGTTGCTGTCGTTTTTGGTGTTGATGAATTTGTTGTGGTTGTTGTTGTTGTTGTTGATGCGGTTGTGGTTGTTGGTGCTGATGTCGATTTGAATGTTGATGAATTTGGTGTCTTTGTTGTTGTGATTATCGTTTTGATTGATGATTGTTGTGGTTGTGGTTGTTGTGATTGTGACGTTGGTGGCGTTGCTTTCTGTTCTGCTGGTGGTGTGTTTGTAGTTCTTGTGGTTGTTGTTGCTGTTGTTGTTGTTGTACTTCTAGAAGATGATAATAATGATGTTGATGAGCTTTTTATAGTTCTTTCATTATTTTTACTACTATTATTATTATGATGATGTGTTTGTATGTTTTTTTTACGCCGCTCACCCTGTAATTGTTGTTGTTGTTGCTGCTGTGACTGAGTGGTTGTTGTTGTTGTCGTTTCACTTTCAGAGGAAGCCGCCGATGATGATGAAGTTGTTGAAGATTTTGTCGATTGCGCTGAGCTACTATTCATGTTCGCCTTTTTCCGAGCTGAATTGGCGGCAGCTGTTGTTGCCACTTCCACAGCTCCTTCGCCTCCTCCATCTCCTCCATCATCTTCATCATCATTTTCGGCTTCAATCACCATCACATTATCACCCACCAAATTGTGTGCTTCTTCTTCCTCCATTAAATCTTGCTCATCGATGACATGATGGTCATCATCGTCGACCACCTCCTCGATAATCATATCCTCATCCTCCTCTTCGGGCTCCTCCTCATCCAGACCTTCGACCTCCTCATCCTCCTCCATATCTTCTTCGAGCCGCTGCTGCTGCTGTTGCTGCTGCTGCTGCTGCTGCTTTCCATTCACTTTCGGCTTTGAGCAGATAAATTCAATGCCATCGAAGGTCACACGATTGGGTATTTGCCTTTT
Source organism: Scaptodrosophila latifasciaeformis (assembly GCA_037075145.1). Classification (NCBI taxonomy): domain Eukaryota; kingdom Metazoa; phylum Arthropoda; class Insecta; order Diptera; family Drosophilidae; genus Scaptodrosophila; species Scaptodrosophila latifasciaeformis. Next base: position 3,190,572 of record JBAMCM010000073.1, read on the forward strand.
GGAGGCCATGGAAGAGGCGGCTTCGTCTTCTTCCTCATCCTCCTCGTCATCATCATCGTCATCGTCTTCGTCTTCTTCATCATCGTCGTCATCGTCCTCGTCTTCATCATCGTCTTCTTCAATGCCGGCCACCTGGACACCTTCGTCTTCGTCCTCTTCGGCCTCCTCGTCTTCGTCTTCAATGTGCTCCACCAGATCGTCGTCGCTATCCGGTGCCACCACAGGCATATTGTTGTTGCTGCTATTGTTATTGTTATTGTTGTTAGTCTTACGTATGTGCAAGAGTGGGACACGTGGATTCTCTGGCTGGCTTTGATCCACCTGACCCACCACCTCCTCCTCATCATCATCATCGTCATCATCATCCTCGTCATCATCATCGTCGTCATCGTCTTCCTCCTCTTCATCATCATCGTCGTCATCTTCGTCCTCCTCCTCTTCGTCGTCGTCATCACCCGAGCTATCCTCATCGTCGTCAATCATTTGAACCCGATGACCAGTATTGGCAGCAGCCGCCGCTGCTGCAGCCTCTACTTCGCTCTCCTCGTCCTCATCATCGTCTTCTTCATCGTCATCCTCGTCGGTGGGAGCAGCCGAAACAGCCGGCGCCGGCACATTCACACGCTTAGCCGCCGTCGCCGCCGCAGCAGAGCCTCCTGAGGAGCTTGTACCACTGCCGCCCAGTCCCGCTGATGAGACTGCAGCGGCTCCAGACAACTTTTGTGCGGACAATTTGGCGCTCGGCGTTTTTGGCTTGGCCCCCGACGCTGTTGCCGCTGTGGTTGTTGTTGTTGTTGTCGCCGCCGTCGTCGTCGTTGCGGTGGCTGCATTCCGATTGACGATCGTCTTATTGACCACCTTGCCAGCCACAATTTGCTTGCTGGCCACCGGCACTATCACTTCCTCCTTGAGATGATTGTTGACATGATTGATGAGCTTCTCTTTGCGCGACAAATACTCGCCACACAAATCACAGCCCCATTGGAACGGGCAGAAGGGTCGAGTGATTTTGGCATCGGCCACCTTATGCTCTATCCAGGATTCCTTTGTCTCGAATTTCAAATTACAGCGACGACAGCTTAAGAACTCATCAACCTCAATGACTGGCGGTTCGGGTAGATTGCTAACTTCATGCTTATGCAGTTCATACATGTGACGACGCAAGTTGTTGTTGCTGATGAAGGTGGAGGCGCAGTATTCACATTTTAATTCACGTTTTCGTTTCAGTGATTTGTTGTGGCTCGCACTGCTCTGTTGTTGTTGCTGTTGTTGTTGTAGGTGTTGCTGCTGCTGTTGCTGCTGTTGATTGGGCATCAGGCCCACGGCATGCAGTTCCCGTAGCATGGCAGTGGAATTCACCGAATTGTTGTTGTTGTTGTTCCCCGAAGCCATCGCTTCTCCTTCGTTGGGGTTCTAAATTGAGAAAGAGCGCGCGCGCGAAAAAGAGAGAGAAAATAATTTTAGAAAAACTCTTGCCAGTTTGGAAACCAAATTTTACCCTTTTTTTTTTTTGTTCTTTCTTTTTTTTTTTTTTTTTTGTTTCATACTTCATTTTTTTGTGACTGGTGCGGGAGGCAACAAAACAAAAAAACTCTTTACGAAAATGCGTTTGTCTTTTTCATTCATTCATTTTTCTTTTTTCTTTTCTTTTTTTAGCGCACCTCGCTGCACAAGCCCAAAAAGCTCACCTGCTTGCTATCACCTCTGAAATGCCATTTGCGATGGACCTTGAGTGCCAAGACCTGCGGGAAGGTTTTGGCACACAAATCACATGCGTACTCGCCATTCTCGTTCTGACGCTCGACAAAGAATTGACTGGGATCGGCTGGTCCATCATCGAACATGGCGGCCAGGGGATTGTCTGTATAGAGTTCCTGTTCGTGCTTCTGGAAATGCTTGGTGAACATTTCCTGATCAGTGAAGCGTGCCCCGCAAATTGTGCAAGCCACCTCGGGTATGCGTATTTTCATGGTTGCCTTGCTGGTGGTGGTAGTGGTGGTGGTTGTGTTTGGGCCCAGATTGCTGTCATCATCCATGAGCATCATTTCATCTTCATCGTCTTCATCATCGCCGGTCTTGTGCTTGAAGAGGCCACGACTGGGGACCAAGCCACTGGCAGCTGTGCTTGAGGCAGCACCGCCATCCTGTTGATGGGCTCCTGTGGCAGTGATCGGCTTGCGATTACAAGTCGGTGTATGATTGTCCAGCATTTGGCGATCGAAGAAGACCTTGCGGCATAAGACGCACTCGGCTGGATCCGGCACTTGGGGATGCTTTTTATAGCGATGCACCTGAAAAAGAAATATTAAATTATTATTTTTCTGTAATTTTCTTTCCTCATTCTGCATTTAATTTCGAAATTTTTTAATTTGAAGTCTGCAAATTAGGCAATGGAAAAAAGAAAACCAACGGTGCTTTCTGCTGAGCAAAAGTAACAAGTGTAAGTATCGAGTAATTGAGCGGCTTGAATATAACGATAACAGTTATCGATAAAGTGCTCAAGTAAAGTATCGAGTACTTGAGTGATTTCCGACCAAACGAAAAATTTAAATAAATTAATAAATTATTAACACAATTGTGGTCTTTTTTTCCAGGTTCAATAATTTCTCCTTTTCATTCGTCCTATTTCTATCTCCCTCTTTCACTGTATATTTGAATTACTTACCCAAAGGCTCTTGCGTCCGCTGTAGACATTGCCGCAATCCTTGCAGGAATAATCATTTGAATCGAACTCGTCATGGGAATTGATGTGTATGGCCAGCTTTTTGTTTGTATTGAAATTGGAGGGACAATATTTGCATTGATACCAATACAGTGGCACAGCAGCCACAGCGGTGGCAGATCCCATAGCAGCCGCGGATGTGGAAAGAGTTGATAGATCACCGTCACCCTTGATCAAAGTGTCATCATCCAAAGAGCCAGACGAAAATTGATGCTGCTGTTGGGAAGAAGCCAATAGTTCAGCCTCGCTAAGCTTGTGCACGGAACGCTTATGCTGCTGCAGTTCCATTTCCGAACTGTAGACAATCGAACAGATTTCACACTCGAATTGCTTGATAATCATTTCGTCCTTAATCACAGTGCCATGCACCTTGAACAGATGCACTTTTAGGCCCTTCTCATAGGCGAACTCGGCATTGCACAGCTTGCACTTAATGAACTGGACATTCTGGACCTGATGGTCGGTGAGCATGTGATAGCGATAGGATTTCTTTGAGCTGAAACGTCGCTGGCAGATGCGACAGCGCATACGACGGAAACGACGATCGGCAGCCTGGTCCAAGCTGCGTCGAAAGACGGCCTGTTCCTGGGGTGTCTGATTCAGCATGGCCGGTGGTAGACTTGTGCTGGCCAAATTGCTTTTACCTCCGCCGGATGAGGTGGCTGTGGACGAACTGCCCCCGGCATTGGACGAGCTCACAGCCGGCGCTGCTGTGATGGTCAGAGACTTGGGTGTCATGCGATTGGCAGCAGCCAGGGCAGCATTTGTGGTGCTCGAGGCTGTGTAATGGGAGCGCATATGATTCGAGAGTCCAATGTTATTGCTGAAGACGGCATTGCAGATGGGGCACTCCTTTTGCTGATTACCAACGCTGACATTCACCGTAGGCGCTGACGAGCCGCTCTCATCCAGACGCATCTTCTTGGCCACACCACCAGCCGGCTCCTCCTCGTCATAATCTGGAATAGAGAAATACATAAAAAAGTTAACAAATTTATAGAACCCGGAATATATAGACTAATATAGACTAGGGGAATAGACAGAAGGAGAGTGTAATGAGGACAGCTAAACAAGTGAGAGAATGAAGGATGGCAAAAGGGGAAAGGTAAAAAGAACAAATTTTGAAAAGTAAGAAGAAGAAGCAATGAAAGTGAAAGGACTTGATGGGATGTGTGTGTGTCTCCAAGGGGGGCTTAACAAATTACCGAGTGTCCCACCATTTGTTATCGACATCAGATCCTTCATGACATAATCATAACGTCCCGTATAGACGTTCGGTGTACTGCCATCGGCCAATTTGACAGCATCCGCATTGACAATATACTCGAATCCGCCAGAATGACGATTCTTATCGACGCCATGCATATTGATCATGTGCTCGCGCAGATACGATATCCTGGGATAGCCCAGGCCGCAGCGTACACATTTATAGGTCTCGGGTAGCTTATTGGGATGCTTGGATTCCATATGCCGCAGCACATTGTTATAGTTGTTGTACTGCTGGCCACAGATCGGGCACACCTGAGGCATGCGCGAAAAATATTGCGACTTGGGAGCTGAGGAACCACCGCCGCTGCCAGCGCCACTGCCGCCACCAGAATTGGCAGCATTGCCTGGCTTCGGTGTCGAGGTCATTAGAGTTGAGGGAGCAGCACTACTGCTGCGTGACTCATCATTCGAGGAGGTGGTGGCCCCACCAATGCCCAGCGCACCGAATAGACTACGCTTGCCGGGGGAATGTTCCATGCTATTGCTACGGCCCAGACCACTCGCCGTCGAGGCATTGTCACTGCTCATGCCACCCAAATGATCCTGATAGACATGATCGAGGAAACGCTGATGTGTATCCACCTTCACATCGCAGGTCATGCAACGCAATTGCACAATGCAATCCATATTGTTGTAGTGCCGCCTCCTCAGAGCGGGATCCTCAAAGTCGAGGCCACAGAAGCTGCATTGCACCGAATTGTTATCCTTGCGCTGGACATCAGCATGCTTCTCATAGACATGGGTGCGGAATTCATGCTTGGTCCGGAAACCCTTCGGGCATAGCTTGCACTCGTACAGCTTATTGACCAGCAGATCCTTGGCTCTCGGCTTCTCGCCAATGGAATTGTCCGCACCACTGAAGCTAGAATTTCCGCTAACACCGACGGCGACACCCTCGGCCCCGGGCATAAAATGCGGCTGCTTGGCCCGTATGCCAGTCAAGACCTTGAACAGATTGATACAGTTCCTCTTCTTTAGATGCGAAATGAACAAAGCCTTCGAATCGTTCATCTTGAGGCAGTTGAAGCAGAAATTCCTCGGCAATTGTGGATACTTTTTTCTCACGTGTGCCATGAAATTCTTGTAGGTATCAAAGAATTTATTACAGCAACGACAGGTCATGATCTGGTACTGTTCGAGGAACTCCTGATTCTGTTGTATGAAATCGAATTTCTCGGGTGTGAGCAAGTGCTGATATTGCTCGGGATTGTCATAGTCATAGCCGCCACCCTCGCATTTGATGAAGGCATTCATGACCACCTGGCGGTATTTTTGATTGGAGATATTACCGCTGGCAGCGGCACGGCTAGCCTCGGCGGTGGCTGCATTGGCGGCACGTTGAATTTCCAGAGCGGCAGCCAGGGCTACTGTGGGCATGGTCACCGGTGTATTGTTGCGCGAATCTGTGGACAGCTGAAAGAGATTCGGATGCAGATTACGCTCATGGCGACGGGCATTGGCGCGTGTGGAAAATTGTAGACTACAGGCGCGACAGGAGGCCACTTTGGAGTCACCGGCAGCGGCCACATTGGCCACAGCTGCAGCTGGCAGAGCAGCAGCTGCCGCCTGGGCGGTATAATCAAAATCGGAGGTCTGAAAACAAATAACAAAAATGTATTAAATTCCTTTAAGGATTTTTTTTTTTTTGGAAATGATTATTTGATTTACCATTAATGGCACATCGCCTTCGTGCTCGGAACGCTCTAGGAACATGGTGGGATCGACCATATCATCGGATTCATCTATGGATTTCATTTGATAATCCTCATCCGTATCGATGGGCTCATCCTTAATGGGTATGGCAGGCAGAGGCTATAAGAAAAACAATCAAAAAAAGAAAATAGAAAAAAATTAAATTAATTAAATTTTTTTTTTTTAATTTTTTGAAAAAAATTTGAATTTTTTTTTTTCATTTTAGAATAAATTAGAATTAATTAGGTCCTAAAGAGAGGAACCGTGGTTCCAAAAATATAAGGAATTTTTTTTGTTTCGTTTCTTCTGAAATAAAAAAAGAGAAATTAAGAAAATTAAGAGAATTTTTTTTTTCGTTTTTTTTTTTTTTTTTTTTTGGATTAGCCTGCCCCGATCCAAATGGGGCCGGAAGTGGCTATATATAGATTTATATATTGTTTTTGGTTGTTTTTTTTTTTTTTGTTGCCTTTGTTGAGTAGGAAGAGGTAGTAGAAGATCGCTTGTTTTTGTTTTTTGTATGGTGGTTGTTGTTGTTGATGTAGTTGTTGTTGTTGTTGTAGACTGCACGATACAATTACATTATAGGAATAACGTCTGAAAAATCTCAATTGCTGTGCCGCACTCTGCAGCTGTGTGGCTGCATATGTGGCAGCAGCAGCCGTTCCCCCAGCCGTCGTCACCGGCATTAAAAGTGGTGTCAGGGTGGTGGTAGTGGTGGTGGTGGCTGTTGTTGTTGTTGTAGTAGTGGTGATGGTGTTGTTGTTTGGGGGAGTGCTGATCACATCGACTAGGGCGGTGGTGTTGGGCACACTAACAGACAACATTGTTGGCTGTAGACTTTGTTGTTGTGGCAATTGAATTGTTGTTGTTGTTGGTGGTGGCGGTTGTTGTTGGCGTTGTTGACTAAAATCGATAGGCAACAAAGGCAACGACATGGTCAGGCTGTTAATAGGGCAAGTTGTTGGGGCCACTGCTGTGGCTGTTGCTGTGGTGGTTGTTGCCGTGATGGCGGTGGCTGCTGTGGTGGTTGTCAAGATGGGCATAAGGCTTTCTGTTAAGACGGCTGTCACCGGTCCTACGGCTGGTCCTATTTCCAGTGGCAGAAAGCTAGTGGCCATTTTGCCCTTTAATCTGCCCGTATGTGCTCCAGCAACTGGACGCGCCTGGGTCACCGTCTGGTGTACTGGCTGATGCAATTTTGGCTGCCTGGGCTGACATGGACGACGCGGTCCACGTGGCTTCACAGTTTTGTTCACCTGTGTTAATAGCTGTTGTTGTTGTTGTTGTTGTTGTTGTTGTTGAAAGTGCTGCTGCTGTTGCTGTTGCTGGTGATGATGATGGTGATGATGATGATGCTTGCCACTGCGTATTTGTTGTTGTTGCTGTTGTTGATATTTATATTTGCGTGGCTGAGCCACAGTAATACTCGAGTTGATTGCACTTCCACTGCCCTGGGTGTTGGTGGTGCCTGTGGTATTCATCGTTGTTGTTGTTGCTGTTGTGGTGGCTGTTGCTGCCGTTGCCGCCAACATGGGCACCTGCAACAACAAAGTCTGCAGTGTTTGTTGTTGTTGCTGTTGCTGCTGTTGTTGTTGCTGTTGAGCTGCCAACACACCCACCGCCGTGTATCCTCGCTGCTGCTGTTGTTGTTGCTGCTGTTGATGAACCGCCTGCTGCTGCTGTTGTTGTTGTTGTTGAATGGCTACTGCTGTTGATAGCTGTTGTTGTTGTTGTTGGAGTAGTTGTTGTTGTTTGGGACTCACATAAACTGTTAAAGATTTTCGTTTTTTCAACGACGGGATCCCATCCAAAATGTTGGCCGACACCTTCTCCGCCGCTGCCGCTGCTGCTGCTGCTGCAGCAGCTTCTTCTTCTTCCTGCTTCTGCTGCTGGTGGTGTTGTGACGACTCGTTTGCTGCACCATTTTCTGCACTATTCAAATCGAAATAATGTAATTTCGATTTATTCGAATTCGTATCCAACCAATGGCGTTGTTTGGACTGTGAGCTGAGGCAGCGATTTTTAAAGCTCTGCCAAGAATTCAAATAACTAATGCAAGCATGGCAAATATGCAAAGAGAGCCGATCCTGTGGTGTGATCTGCGAATGACAGGCAAAAAAAAAAAAAGAAAAAAGTGAGGTTAGATTGGAGTATTAATATTAAGCTGCTTCTGTTTTCTTTTGATTTGGGTGTAATTGCGGTAAACCCAAGACAAGAGTCAGGCCACCAACACAAACATCCACACACACACACACATACACAAATGCAGACATAACTGCATATAAAGCAGTTTCCAAGTCCAGTCAGAGTAGCAACCCAAGCCACCCATTTTGGAAGAATGTCAATGACCTGTTTATAATTATATGCAAAATTCTGCTACACAAGCAGAGCAACCGGCAACCAACAACACAAAAACATATACACCAACACATATGCATACTACTCATACGCACACATGAACACCCACACACGCACAAAGTCATTTATAAATCCGATGCAGTGTCCTTTTGGTTAATTGTATGGGAGGAAAGTGCACACACACACACACACACGCATGATTGTGGTAAATAATATACAATACATAACCATATTTATATAATACATAATATTCCTGGCCTCACAGCAAATTCATATATACAACTTTCATCTTATATATGCAAGCAAATTACGTTAATTTCAAAATGTATCGATTGGAAAAAAAGGCCAAAGAGAAAAGAAAAAACAGCAGCAGTACTTATCGATACCACAGAGTTGCCTAATCAACTAATAATGTATCGTTGCTGAGTGTGGGTGGCAATGCGGTGCTGCAGAGAGAGAGAAAGAGAGAGAGTGGGACAGATTGTAATTATTATAATGGCGGCCGGCTTGCAGCTGGCACAGTGTGAGCCCAAATGAAAGAGAGTGAGTGAGTAAGCGATAAGAATTTATGCCGGCATTCTGACAGCTGTCAATTGAAAATAGAATTCCAACAAAGACAAAGGAAAATGTGCAAGTTTATAATATCTTTTTTTTTTTGCTATTTACCAAGAGAGTAATTTTTGCAGTGCAATTTTTGCTTTGACACACACACACACACACACACACAGATCAAAGGGAATCACATAAGCTTGACTGGGCTGCCTGCCTGTATGTGTATGTTTTGTCTATGTTTATCAGGAGTTTTGATAAATGCTTTTGTGATTAAACACTCAAGTTAACCCCACTTTATACTTGCTGTTCGGAGGGGGGAGGTGCGGGGTTGAGTATTTAGGCTTTTGTAATGGACACAAAAGACACACACACACATACGCACACATAGAGACAGACAGACTTAGAGATAGATGGAATTTTCATCACTGAAGCCGATTTGCTTATGTATTTTGCGACTTCGTCTTGAGTATATAACGCCTTGTATATTTTGGCTTTGAGCGTATTTCGATAATATGTTGTTCATTCACCTAGCTCATCCTGCTGCCACAGACCCCCTCAACCTCAACACTCTCCTCCAGCAACTCCAACTCTTAGTGGCATGCAATATCACCCCTGGCTTATTTTCACAACAACAACAACAACAGCAGCAACCCTGTCAAGAGGCGAAGGCGAAGGCTATGGCCCATTCCTGCTTGTTGTCATCGCCGACAGGCAAAACGCACACACACACAAACACAGATATATATGAGTATATACAGGCAGGCCAAGCTCACACTCATCTCAACTTACTCAGGATGACGACGCCGACAATTCCGGCCAAAATTGCAATTCCAAGCAAACCCCACAACAACAACTACAGGAATATCTTACCCAAACATCAATTTTCAACCGACAACTTTAAGTTTTCAGGCATAAACAACAGGGGGCGGTAATGGTGGCCCGGAGCATCTTTGACTTTGGTTTGCCGTTATGTTGTCGCTTAGGCCTTTTAAATTTTGACCAACCAACCGACCACTTGTGTAAAGGAATTGTATATGCAACAACAACAACAACAATAAGAAGAAGAAGAAGCAGAAGAGTTGAACAGCAAAAGCAACATCAAATGGATTGTGAAAATGCTTATTTATCTCAAAGGGTTTGAGGTTAAGTACAAGTTAAATTTTAGAAAGTCTCAACCAACTCAGCCAGCTATATGAATTTGTATTTATACATATGTGTTTACATGCTGTGTTGTAATTGTCGTTGTTGTATTTATGTACAATTTTACAAAAGGAAATCTGCCATCATCATCATCATCAAAAGGGAAACAACAGAACCCGAAGAAGAAGCAGAAGAAGAAGAAGCATAAATGAACGATAGAATACATAAGAATCGAGTGCAGCTGCCATCAGCAGACACATCGAGGCCAAGAGTAACCCAAACCCAATCATGACCAGGGCCCAGGCCAAGCCAAGCCAAGCCATGCCAAGCCAGGGCAGGCCAGGGCAGGCCAGACCAGGCCGGGCCAGCTGGTGTGTAAAAAATAAAGAGGGAACCACACACATACACACACACACATCGACCGTCAGCATCTTTCTTTCAGACAAGGTGCAGCAAAAGCAAGGGCAACAGCAGTGTGCAATCATTTTGGTCTCATCTTGGTACGGTTAAAAGAGAAGGAAATGATGGCTCATAGTCTCCTGACCAGAGCAGCAGCAAACAACAACACAGAGAAGAAAAAAAATTAAATACAAATTTTTTAACAGACCCCGAACAAGTTTCAACAGCAACAACAATAAGAAGGAGAAATATGCGGCTGCTGCAATTTGTTGGCAGAGGGCTTCGGTTTCTGCTTGCGCTTCTCTTCTTCTTTTTCTTGGTCTTTTATTTTGCTTTGCTTGCTCGGTTGGAGTTTTGCCTTTTGTGTCCTTATTCGTATTTCAGCTGTCTGCTACTCCACTGATATCCGTAGCCATGTGTATGTGTATATGCGTAAGTGTGTGTGTGTGATTTCATCCTGTAAGGCTGACCAAAAGAATCATTTTATTTTATTCGTTTTTTTTCCTTTCCCCATATTCTTTTACTTTTCAAGTAGTATCGGATTTCACGAGCACCAAAAATAAAAAAAAAGTATCGACCGTCAAGTGGCCGATAATTTATCGATATTTAACAAATTTCACTCTCACATAACGGAACCCCCATACCTCTCCCTTTCCCACCCACACACAGCCGGTGTTGCGTGCTTTTTTTTCACCACTGGCCGGGCGAATCTAGCCAAAAGAATAATTATATTTTGTATTATTATTTTTTTTTATTTGGACAAAAGGGAAAAAAACCCACGTAAACAGAAAATGTTCAGAGTTTCAAATTTTGTATTTGTTTTTTTTTTTTTTTTGCTGGCATTGGAGACTTTGGTCAGGTATAATCAGAATGACCAAAACTCATACAAGCAACCGGCAGAACCAAATACTGGCACACTGGTCGTCTCTGATTCTGATTCTGGTGGTGGTATCAGCATCGGCACGGCACCGCCCAAGGTGAAACCACTCGAATGGTCATGTGTCTGCCTGAATGCCTTGCCTGCCTGCCTGCCTGCCTGCCTGGCCTGACTGACTATGACTCTACCCTCTGCGTGTCTCTCTGTCACTCTTTGGCCATGCCTCTGCTCTGTGCCTATGTGTATATGAATTTGAATGTGTAAGTGCGTCCGTATTGGTCCGCCTCCAGATAACAAACGACGATGATGACGACGGCGACGGCAACGACGCCACACGAGAATAAGCACGCTGTGGCTTTGGGTACGACGCGGGCTGACTGGGCTCGCCGCCGCCATCGTCGTTGTCGCTCTGGTGGTGCTGGCTGCTTGGTTGGCTAGTTGGTTGACTGGCTGGCTGGCGGGTCGGCTCGGCTGGTTACTGATGACGCCAGAGTCACAAATGGCGCAGCCGTTCTTGTCTTTGTATAATTGTGTGTGTATGTGTTGGTGCGGGGGAATTGCCATGAAATTGAGCCAAAGCGAAACCAACCAAAGCAACCAGCAACAGAGCCCAGCCAAACCAAGCCAAGCACACGCAGCTGAGCAACGTGCCCATGTGGGGCACAATTTCTGCGGGCCAGCGGGGCACACAACAACAACAAAATGGAAAGAAACAAAAAAAAGAAGAAGCGACCGAAAAAAGTCTCAACAAAGCAAGCAATCCGCCTGCCGCTGATTCTGCTGCTGGTGCCGGGGGCGCAGGCCAGACCGAGCCCTGGCCTGGGCTGGTCTGCCCAGGCCTGGTGATATCGATATCGGTCAGGCGGGTCAGACTATGGAACAGAGCCACCATTTTGTATATGCCACCGTGTGTATGTGCACCATAAACCGAACGAAACAACGAATAACCAAGAAAATGGAAGAGGCAGGCGGCAGCGCAGAGCAGGGCAAGGCACAATGTGGACGACTATGACGAGCTGGGTCGGGCCGAGTTGAGCTGAGCTGAGCTGGTCTGGCCTGGGTTGGGTTGGTGTGGCCCAGGGCCTGGCAGCCTAACTAGCTGGGGCTCGCTGGACTGAATCAATAAGCCGAGCGCGAGTAGCAACCAGAAAAAAAAACCAAACGAAGCTAGCGAAGCACACAATGCCAGGGTTACCATGAACCACACCGACACGAGGCACGCACACACACATACACACAGCTGGAGACGACGACACCACTGACTGAGCAAGCGAATTAACCGCTTGGGTTATATTCAATATTCAAGAGAAAAAACACAAAATTCAGAACTCTTCAAAGGAAACCCAAAAAAATAATTCGACTTTCCACAAAAATCCAGGAAGCTCAAAAAGAATTAAAAAAAAAAAAAATTGAAAAATCCAAGAAAACAAAATTCAAGTACAAAATACAAAAAATGTAATTCCCAAAAAAATATTTCGAATTAAAGTTTCCTTCGAAATACCAAAAAAAAAAAAAAACTTGGGCCTTTCGTTTTGAAGGACGCACGGCTTTCTGGCAAAATTTAAATTCAAAAGAAAATAACAGAAGAGAGCAAGCAAACGAACGAGCTAGCGAGCGAGAGAGAGAGAGAGCCAACAAGAGCGTGAGAAATCAGAAGACCGATAAAATGAAATACCAAAAACAACAACGCATGCAGAGAGTGAAAGAGACAAAAAAGAAAACAGAGCAGCAGCGGCAGTTTGGTTTGGTCTGAAATCTCAGCCGGCGTTGTTGGAAGATTTGGAGCTGGTTATACAACGTGTTTGGTTACGTTTACAATTTGGTTTGCTTGGGAACAAAAACACATTTTTTTTTTGTTGTTGAAATGAAACCAAAATTCCAGGGAAGCGCCGGGTCAGGGACAGAAGAAGAGCTTCTTTTTCACTTGGACGGAAAATTTCCCTTTATTCGAATCTTTCAGGTCTTTTGTTGACACACACCAAAGACAATGAGAGTGAGAGAGAGAGAGAGTAATTAATTTATTTATGCCGGTTGAGGGGAAGAGGCGACATAAATAAAAAATAAATGGCACAAATAAAGAGAGCAAAGCAAAGAGAACGATTAAGCGGCAAGTTTTGTTTACACTTTTAAACTATCAGCACACCTGACACACCCACCCCCCTCTTCCCCTTAACCCAACTCAACTATATTTTTCTTGGTCTTTGTTATTGTTCTGGATTTTCTTATTGAAAAGAAAAGTGAAAATAAAAATCTAACCTCAAAAATTGTTAGTTGTCAGTTTCCATTCACCACTTGACTTGGCCAATTGGCAAGATGATGACTCAACCAAGGCGGCCTCCAAAAAAAAAAAAGAAAAAAAACAGAAAGAGATAGAAACGTCCAACCAGACCAGATCGACAGCACAGCACAGGCCGGCCAGTCGGGTAGGTAGACCAGACCAGATGCCAAGCCAAAAACCACATCACACCACCACCACCACCACCATGAGCAGCGGCAGCACTGGGCGAGCGGGTCAGCCAGCAATGAAACCAACGAAACGCCAACGTAGCCAAAGCGTAGAGCACAAATGGTGCGAATTGACGAGAACCCGACAAAAGCAAATGACGACGACGACGATGATGATGATGACGACGACGACGGCAACGACGACAACGAAACCGAGTCAAACCAAGCTAGCCAAGCAACCAGCCCATTCAGCCACAGGCAATGAATGTGGTTGTAGCCGTGTAGCCGTCGTGACTTGGCACTTCAAATAAAAAAAAAATACCCCAGAGTGAAGCCAGCCAAGCAGCAGCGGCAACAACAACACCGGCAGTTAAAATCCCAAAAAAAAAATACATATATATTTATATATATATAAAGCTTAACCAAAAGCCAAGCCAAACCAGGGACCAGCAGACCAGACCAGACCAGGCCCAGCCAGCCAGCTCAGGCCAAGTCAGACCCAAACGATTTACCCGCGACTCTAAAGCAGAAGCAGAAGCAAACCATGCGGTGAGCTCACAGCTTGATGAGTTGATATGGCAACACTGACTGACACACACACACACACACACACACATACACATACATACACAGGCACACGCAAGCATTGATAAATGTGTGCACGTGTGAAGGGGACGACAGGCGAAAGAGCAAAAAGAGAAGAAGCTGGGAGTAGAGCAGAACAGAACAGAACAGAGAAGCCCAGCGAGCCAGCCAGCCAGCCGTATTGGATGGCAGTGCCAGGCTCTACTAGAGTGACCCTATTCTTTTCATCATAATTGATTAAGCTGGTCACCCTTTGAAAGGCCAGATAAAGACCGTTTCAACAATAAAGAAAAGAAAAAAAATTGAGAGTAATTGGAAATGAGGAAAAACTGTTCTTATTCTTTGTGTTGTTGTTGTGGCAATTTAACGGGAGTTGTTATTATTTTTTTACTTGCATTTTCGAATACATTTAATCTAACTCTTTAATTGAATTTTTTCTGCTTTATTTATTTATTTTTTTCATATGAACTTTTGAATTTATTTTTTTGTCCCTCTTAATTTGAATTTCTTTAGTTATTTGAAGTATTCTTTTTTTTTAGAAGTTTTTTTTTTAAGATTAAAATTATTTTTTTTTTACTGATAAAATGGGTTTCTTTATTTATTGAATTTTTTAGGTGAACTGTTTTTATTTTCTGATAAAAAAAAACTTTTGTTAACTTGAAATTTTTAGTTTTGATTTATTTATTGATTTAGTTTTATCTTTGATTTCTTGGTTTTTTTTTTTTTTTTTTTTTTGAATTACAAAATTTATTCAAAAAAAAAAAAAAAAAAAAAAAAAAAAGTAGCTCTACCCTCCAAGTGGTCAATAGGGTCAACCTAAATAAAGGCCATGGAATTTCACCAGGGAGTCGTTCACTTACGCTCGCCGCCGCCTCCGCCCAGTCCAGCAGGCCATTGGAGGAATCGAGCTGAATTGAGCCGAGGCGTAGGCAATCAACCAAGCGAAAAAAAAAAAAAACTGACGAAGAAAAAAAAATTCCACGCATGTGTGTATGCCTGTGTTTGTGGGCTCTGGTAATGGTGCTATTGATGCCGCCACTTATACACAATCTAGCACACACACACACTCACACACATATACATATATAGAAATGCTGGCACATGTGTATATGTGTGGAAACAGTAGAGCCAGAGCCAGTCAGTCATTCAGTCAAATGCTATCGTGGCTATCATTATTGCCGTTGTGTTACTGTTGTTGTTGTTGCTCGGGTCTCTGGCTACGGCCAACCAAGCAATCGAAACAACCGACGACCTACCCAGCAGTTAGCAAGCAAGCCAGCCAGCCAGCCAGCAAAGCAAACCAGCAGGCCAAACCAACCAACCAAGCAGCCAGCCAGCCAGCTAGCTAGCTAGCCAGCGCGACAAGCGACAACCGAGTCACGATGAGACGACAACGACGAAGAGCAGCGGTGAACGGCAACGGCAACGGCAGCAGCAAGCAAATCCACGAGATTTTCAATATGTATAACATGCGCGCCATCGCCACTGCCACCGCCACCGTCGTAGTCGTCGTCGGTGTTGTCGTCGCCATTGCCAAAGCCAGCCAACCAACCAGACGATGATGATGACGACGACGACGACGACGACTACAACGATGGCTACAACGACCACGATTGCCACCACGACAACGCCGACGCCGACGACAATGACGATGACGACGACAACGATGAGAATACAACGAGGGCAACATCAGCAGCAGCAGCAGCACCGCACAGCACAATCAAAATGATGAAGATGGCCGCCATCAGTGGCTGGCCTGACCGAGCTGAGCTGGGCCTGGGTCAGTCCAGTGTAGTCGTCGTCGTCATCGTCTCCAAATATAATGGGAATTGTTGCCATGGGTGCCACACGTATACACCAACACCAACACAATCACAGGCTGGCAGTCAGTCAGTCAGGCAAGGCAAGGCAGGCACAGAGAGAAATACACACTCACCACCACCAAGAGCAACAGCAGCAGCAGTGGCAGCCCGTTTTATGTTGCTCTCGGGTGTGGCCGGACAGGCGGCGGCAGCGGCAGCAATCATTGTGGACTTGGGTTGGGCTGGGCTGGGCTGGGTTTGGATTGCCTACTCCAAAGCCGCGCAGCAGCAAACCAATTCAAGTGTGTGTATACGGGTTTCGGGTTTGAGGCAACACAGGTAGAGACACACCAGACCCGAGCCGACCAGGCCAGGCCAAGCCAGCCAGGTCGGTCAGAGACTAGGCCGGAGCCAGTAGCCCCAGGTACAAATCGACTCATTTAAGGGGATTACGTGGTAACCTCAAAAAAATATATATACACACACACACACACACTCATACACTCACGCACAGTAGATATATATATATATATATTTTTTTTTTTTTTTCTTACTCACCTTGATATTTACGCAGTTTAGTATTTTGGTGGACAAGGGCTCCTTATCGGCCGCATAACTATTGATGATCGAAATGCATTCGGTGGCCGGGGCAATGCAGAGGCGACAGCAATTTTGTCGCTTTGAGAATTGCTCACTTGTGGTTGTTGTTGTTATTGCTGCTGTTATTGTTGTTGCCACTGCTGCTGCTGAGGATGCAGTTGATATTGCTGAGGTTGTGATGTTGGTGGTAGTGGTGGTATTGGTAGTGGTGGTGCTGCCACATCCTCCTGTGGTTGCTGCTGTTGTTGTGGCTGCTGCTGCTGCTGTCGAGGCAGCAACGTCACACATTTTGTGTTATGCGGTAAAAAGAAATTTGACTTCTTATTTCTTCTTCTTTCTTTCGTTTTTATTTTTTTCAAATTAAACAAATGCACCAAAGAAAAAAATTTCTTGTACTTTTGAAAAGCATGGAATTTGATTCTTCACCGAGAATAGGTTACTTCGTCCGGTATTTTTTTGCACAGAGAGGGGGAAAAAAAAAGATTTTTTTTTTATTTGCTTCTAACTTGTTTCGTTTCTGCACGTTTTCACTTTTATTGAGTTGCCGCGTGAGGGTGTTGTTATGCCGCTGCTTTTATTATTTCATTCGTATTTTATATATATATAAATATATATAGATATGCTCTATTGCAAATTGTTTGCTTTTGATTTTATTTTTCGTCACCCACTTTTGCGTCTTTGAACCGCATTTTTTTCACATTCACAATTCCTTCATTCCACATCTCTGGCCACGAGAGTATATATGAAGGTTTAGGAGGTTAGTCAATCATCCAATCGTTTGTCTCTCCGGTTCGTGCAAGGCAGAAGCGAAATTGCTCAAAAAAAAAAATAAAATAACAAAAAAAAAATATATGGTATCGTTGGATTTGGTAAAGACGTAGCCGCACGCACGACAAATCAAACGCGCAACAAAGTTGACGCTCAACGAGAGACTGTGGCGATTGTGGCGCAGGCCTGTTTTGATATTCGATGAACGATACCAAGTAGGCGGCGAACGAGTATTCATCGGAAAGTGAATGCTCTTGAGGCAGGGCTGCTTTGACAGCGATGGTCAGGCGCTTAACGATCAGCTGTTGGTTTTTTTGTTTTTACTTTCGTACGCTATTCGGTTTTGCGGCTTGTGTATTTTTATTATTTTTTTATTTCGCATATTTGTTATTGTTATTCTGTTTTTATTGTTGATTTGGTTTAAGCACATCGCTAAGAAAAAAGAAAAAGTCGTAAGTCTTAATACTAGAGCTGGCCCACAAATGAGCAATTGAAGTTAATTAATAATACAATTGCACGCACAGAGTTGCATGCAAAGTGCACTTGCACTTAACACATATAACACACACACACAATTATATATGCACTAATTTTATTTATTTATTTTGCAATTTAAATGTCCGATATTGACAATTTAATGATAGCAAAAAAAATAATTTTTTTTTCCTGAATTTGACATTTGCAAGAGTATCTTGTTTTAATTTCTTGTCTGAGTTTTAGTTAAAAATGTTAGAATTTTCAGGGAATTAATATTTTTATGCGTTATTTTTTAAATAGTGTGGATATTTTTAGCAAAGATTTTTTGCTTATTCAAAAGCTTTCAAATCTAACAAACAATTAACCTAGTAATTGAGTGGAGTATTTATTGATTTTAATTAATTCAGTATATAATTCCTTTTATGTAAATAGCACTTACAATTTTTTTATTGAATATATGACTGTCAATTTTCCTTATCTCAATTCCCTAGCTATATTTAATTGAGTGGGTTAAAAAAAAAACTGATTGATAACAGAAAAAAAGTCAAAAATTAAATACTAATTTTTTTTTTTAGTATTTAATATTTCCAAGCTTAAATTAGCGCTTATCAAAAATAAAAAAGCCCATAAATCTTGTACCAAATTAATTAAAAATACATAAATATTTCTAACAATAAATATTATTAGGAATTATTTGATTTTTGGCAAGTCATTAGCTTGTACAATTGATAAGGTCCAAAAAAAAGTCTGGAAAGCAAAGCAAATATTGAACCAGCTCGGCCTTTCTTGAAGACCAAGTCAAGTCATTCTTTTCGATAATCCAGTCTCTATCAGCAAAGCCCAAAGTGCAAAGCTTAAAGAGCGTGTGCATAAAAGTCACACACACACACACATACACACACGCACACAAAGAGAAGTCAGCAGCATCCTTTGGGCAGCTCAGGGCCTTAGCACAGTGGGTTGCTTTAGATTGTGAACATGTGCATAAATAATTTATCAAGTCTTCTGGACCGGAAAGCATAAGTCCATAATATTTTTATTTCAAAAGTATACATACATATATTTATAGCAAAAATTATCACTCAAAACAAAAAAAAAAAGGAAAAAATGCATTCACATTATCAGTAACTCCCACACTTGGAAATTCTCTATGAATTGCAAACTAAATAAAAATATATGTATATGTATGCATTTTTTTTATTTGCACCACACCCACTTTTATATGAAAATCTAAAATGCCAGTCAAGTACTGCTGAATAAATAATCCCGAAAAAACACTTGTATTGAAAACCGATAGTTTCATAGATTGGCAATTACAGGCGCACTAACAAAAAAAAATAAATGTGGAAATGTTTGTTATCTGCCTACTTAATATTTTGCTACAGCAACAGTAGAACAGCTCAATTTGACGCTTATCACAATTCTACAGACTTGTTGGGTATATCACGCCTATACCGGCTGCTGCTTTATTATTTCATATATTTTTTTTACCAGATTCGGGTATAAAAAGATTCCTAGCCGGCAACATCAACTTCAGTTCGTACGTGTTGTTCATCCGTGCTGTGACTTGTTAATTTGTTAATTGTAATTTTTTTTGTCCTTTTAATTTAAATTCAATTTGATTAAGGTACAAAATTGTGTTGAAAAAAAAACAGAAATATCCTTTAAAACAAAGCAATTCCTCTATTTCACAATTAAGAAATATTTTTATTAATTTTTGCCATTTCGGAAAATGTTGTGCAAAATTCCTTTTTCATTTAGAAAAATATTAAAAATTTGTGAAAACAAAAAAAAAAAAATTTTTTTTTAATTATTTTTTGTTAGAAACATTTTCCTCACAAACAAATACGCCATGCACCACTGTATTGAAAGTACCGTTATCCTTCTCATATTTTAACACCTTTAAATTGAACGCACTTGACACTTAAAAGTTAATTATTGAATGGCAAATTTAATGGGCATAAAAACAGCAACAATAATAAAAACAACAGCAACAACAACAATAACAAGAAAGTATTGTAATAACAATTTGAAAAACAAAGGGGCTTGACTGGCGACCGCAATTTGAGACAAGTGTTCAGAGTTGCATTCGCCATGACTGTG
The DNA here is from genome assembly GCA_037075145.1 of Scaptodrosophila latifasciaeformis. Lineage (NCBI taxonomy): Eukaryota > Metazoa > Arthropoda > Insecta > Diptera > Drosophilidae > Scaptodrosophila > Scaptodrosophila latifasciaeformis. The sequence continues at coordinate 3,210,361 of JBAMCM010000073.1, forward strand.
GCATAAGTGAACGGCATGACGTCACAGCAGCAGCTGTCTTTTGAGCCCAGCTGGACCAGGCTTTGTAATGAGAGAATTTGTTGTTGCTGTCTTTGTTAGTATATTTGTTGTTGTTGTTGTTGTTGATTTAGCCATGAGAAAAACATAAAAGATCTGAGCTTAGTCGATGCCAATGGCATTACAAAATTAGTTTTCAAACAATTCAGAAGGGGAAAGAAAGATGAAACTATTTGTAGTGATCTTGCTGAGCTTTCTATGGGATCCAACGGTACTTGTTTTGGTCAAATGAAAATGGAAATTATGAATTTTTTTTTTTTTTTTTGATGCTTGCAGATGGGTTACAAAGTGGAACCATTGCCCAACTCTTATGCTGGCCTAGGCGAAGGCCCCCACTGGGATGCGCAACGTCAGAGTCTCTATTTTGTGGATATTGAGGCCCCGGCCCTCTTGCGCTATGACTATAATCAAAATAAGACCTATCGTGCCCAGATCGAGGGTGAACAATTGGCTGGTTTCGTTGTGCCCGTAGAGGGTAAGCCCGATGAGTTTGCCGTAGGCTGTGGTCGTCGTGTGGTCATTGTCAAATGGGATGGAGTCTCTACATCAGCCAAGGTGGACCGTGTGCTCTTCGAAGTTCAGTCGGAGTACGAGGCAAATCGCTTCAACGATGCCAAGACCGATCCCAGGGGTCGTCTCTTTGCCGGCACCATGCGCTATATTGGTGATGAATTCGAGCATCGTCATGGTGAGCTCTATCGCTGGGAACAAGGCGGCAAGCTGGCTGTGGTCAAGAGTGATGTGGGCATTTCCAATGGCCTGGCCTGGGATGAGAAAGCCAAGAAGTTTTATTATATCGACACCACCGATTACGAGGTCAAGTCCTACGATTATGATATCGAAACTGGAGCAGCAAGTAAGTCGAACTTAAACTGGCGAAAAGAGGAAGAATTAAAAAAATCTTTTCTTTTTTTCAAACAGCCAATCCCAAGGTTATTTACAATCTGCGCAAGACCAGCCCCAAGGATCATTTGTTGCCTGATGGCATGACCATTGACACCGATGGCAACATCTATGTGGCCACCTTCAATGGTCATACGATTTACAAACTGAATCCACAGTAGGTGTGACCCAAGATTCCACAAGTCCAAATCTGCAGGTTTCTCCGTTTTTCTTTCTTTCAGAACTGGTGCTGTCCTTTTGGAAATTAAATTCCCCACTAAGCAGATCACCTCGGCTGCCTTTGGTGGTCCCAATCTGGATATATTGTATGTGACCACAGCTGCCAAGTTTGAACAGCCTGCACCCGCTGGCACCACCTACAAGGTCACTGGTCTCAATGCCCGAGGTTATCCTGGTGTTAATCTAAAGATCTAAATACTCCAAGAAGTTGCTATATCAAATTATTTTTTTTTTCGAATCGAAAGTGCAATTATCCTTAATATAAATAAAAAAGAAAAACACCAATATTGTTCGGTTTTAATTTTATTTCTTCTCTTACATATTTTGTCTAGGATTCGAAAAAAAAAGTAATTTTAAAACTTAATTACGTTTTTTGAGGTAACGATAATAAAATGAAATTCTTTATTGATCGGAATCCGAATCAGAGCCGGACTCATCATCCTCATCACTTATGCCGGATTTATTCATGCGTAACATTTCTTGAAATTCATGGACGCGTATCTTTTCCGGTACAATCTGTAGAAGAAATTCCAAGTTGTTGCTCTTGTTCACCAGCTGCGACAGATGCTCATATTTAAGTGTAGAATTGTCGCTGTTTTGTTTGGTGCTAAATGCATAGGCTTCGCGTGACAGATGCTGCACAAAGAGTTCTGTACATTTGGTCATCAGAAAGAGAACTTCGTTGGTAATTTGACCAGTGTCCATGGAACTCTTCATGATGGTGCGTACCCGGCTAAGCGGTAAAAAAGTTTCGCCGCTTGGCTTACGCTCCGTTTGGGCTTTACTGGTTTTCGGTTCGCCCATTTCAAAGAGCCTTGGATTTGTAGTGTTTAAGAATCTAACTTTGTCAATCTTCCATGTAATCCTTACTCTATTTTGGCGCTAAATGCTTTAGCAGCTGCAATTTCTAAAACCTTCTACTCAACTTATTCGATAGATGCGGCCAATTGAGAAATACTCGCTTAATCGTAATGTTAAGCAACCCTGGGGAAAATGCAACTCTGTGGTTTTCTTTTCTGCCCCCTTTTGGCTGTTGTTTCGTGTGTTGACTAATAAATTTTTCGTTCGCAGCGTTTTTCTCATTACTTAATTACAGAAACATAGAAATACTTATCCCAAAAGCTGTAATCGTTTGCACTGCTGGCAGTTCGAGAAAAGCAATCAATTTAAAGCATTCGTTTTGTTAAACGCAACTGCTAAACGAAAACAGACAATTTGTTAAGTCGCTATTTTAGCTGCTGGTTGCTACCTCTGCAACGAATCTGACCGACACCGACACGGAAGCGTGAATGTGAAAGCAAATCCGCGCGGCAAGCAAGTGGAAAGTGTTTAATCGTTCCTGCACACTTTTCAAATCCAAAGCAAAGAAAAAAAAAAAAAAAAGGAAAGAAACATCTGGAAAAAAAGGGATTCCATCGTCCAGCACGAGAACAGAGCGATAAGGCTAACCAATTTTGCTTTGTTCGATCGTAAACAATAAGAATAACGCAATTCTATTCACAAGTTGTGTAAACAATTCTCAGCCGCTAACGGCACCAGCAACCGTATTGAAGCCAACCTGCCAAATTGCTGGAAGAATTAAGTATCTCGGAAGTTATCTGACCGCCAACAGCTTGTGATTTGAGTACCTTGTGTTTGCCTCTCTTCTTCTGTTTTTTTTTTTGTTTGTTTTTTTTTTTTTCTACGACTATTTTGAAAGACGTCCAAGAAAGTTTCCAGTGAACTTGCAACAGAAACCGCTAAGCTCAAGAAAAGCGTGAAGAGAAAGAGATAGAGTGTAATTAAAAATGGCCGCTGCCTCAGCAAATGCAGTTAACGACTGCTTCAGTATCGGATCCACAGTGCTCTGTACGACCTGTTTCAAGGAGGAGGTGGAAGGCGAAGTTCTGGCTTTTGATCATAACACAAAAGTCTTAATATTGAGTATCCTTTTTTTAAAACAAATCAAACCAAACAAAAGAAAAAAAAAAACTTGAAAAAACGGCAAAAGCTGTTTTAACGGTATCAAAGACAAAAGTGAAAGTTGTTTTGTTTTTTTGTTTTTTTTTTGCGTATTTTCTTTTACACTTTATTTACAAACTTATGTCTTAGGCTTAAGCGAATCTTGTTAAAGGATTTGTGTGGGTCTGTTTGCAATTAAACAAGTCTGTTTTGTTTCCAAGCGATCTCGAACAAATTGGGGAAAAATATTCATTAGTTACATAAGTGGGCCAAATGTGATTCTGATTAGGTAAACGAAATGACAATTCGCGAAAAGAGTTTTCAGATTTTGTTGGTTTTTTCACCTTACATCGATAAATTCTCCTGCGCAATAGAATGCCGTTCGAAAACCTCCGAAGATCTAAGTGATGTTTATATGCTGAATCTTTCGCTCTGCAGTAATGTGCAAGTTATCAAAGAGTGTAATGGAAACTTCATCGAAGATCCCCAAAAATTGAATTTGGAACAGGTGAGCATTTGAATTTGATTGATTTCTTTTTTTATTATTTATTTATTTTTATTTTGCAACAGGTTAAAACGCGCTTACGCAAAACAGTGGAGAGAAGACAGGATTATCTCAAGTCCACAAATGCCGATGTCAGTCCAGAAGCACAAGAACTCTATAGAGCGATAGCCAAACAATATGGGGTAAAAACTAATTACCATAAAAAGGCTAGCAAAAAAATATATATATATTAAAACCTTTTCTCTTTTTTGCGGCGATTTTTTAGTACAATGAGGTCTCCTGGCAGGGACCGAATATACAGATTCTTAACGAAGTTACCATCTCGCCGCCGTACCGTGTGGATAATGTTGTGTCCAGTTCGAACAACGAAACTTCATGCAACTACATTAAAAGAATTGTAAATATGAGCGTTTCTATATAATTGTTGAAGGAGATATTTAAGTTTTGTTCATTTACTTGTAGATCAAACAATTTTTCAACACGAGACCGTCACCGGCGCCGGAGAGCACGCACGCTGCTAATGCAGCCAGTACATCGTCAGCATCTGTATCGCCTACGTCCTCATCTATATCGTCGAGTAATGCAGCTTCAGGCTCGCCGGTACCCGCTAATTAATAATAAATGAGCACACACAAACTTGCTTCAGAAAAAAAAATGAAAAAAGTAAACATTTTGTTATTTAACAAACTAAATGTCTATGGAGGTTTGGGGTAATTGGGGCATATTTTATGCATGTAAAAAAGAAAACAAGCAAAAAGCCAGTCCAAAAGTTTGTTTTTTTTTTATTCCAATTAGTTTTCATATGAATTTTTTTGCGGGTTTGACTGCGCGCCATGTGCACGGCCAGCCCTGCCAACCTGCGTCGATGGTTGATTTTGACAAGCGGAAACTAAAGGGGGCTCTCTTTTTTTTATTTATTGCAGTGAAATAAAAACTATTAATTCAACTTCATATATCAGAATTTTTTTTGTCATTTTTATTTAATTAAATATAATATGCAATTCGGCAATTAAATGCTGTTGTAGTTCTTGAAGTCAATAAGTGTGAATGGCAAATTCTTGGACAATCCCGGCAGTGATTAATTTTATATGTAGAATTGTGTTAATTCCGTGATAACATATTTTTTCAATGAAATACAAGTTTGAGGCAATAATTGAACTTTTCTCACTAAAAGCCAATAAGGTTCGCCATCTTACCTAAATTAATGAAGTCGACAGTGAATTTGCATGCGTGTTAGCTAAAATTGTGAATGACAAAATTTGGTGGAACAAGCGGCTTTTTCTTAGTGTTATTGGCAAAAAATAAACAATACGTAAAATCAAATAGAAAAGCATGGAAGATGTGCAAAAGCATAGCGTGCATACGCTTATTTTTCGTTCTTTGAAACGCACACATGATCTCTTTGTTTCGAATCAAGGCAATTTACCAGAAATTGATGAAAAATTGTAAGCGTAAAAAAGTGAACCAAAATTCACAATTATTAACCACTCTTATTTTTTTTAAAGAGAAAGGCAACGTCGTATGATAAAGGCCAGAGACAGCTATGGCCTGGTTATGAACCGTGTAAGCGCTGTCCAGGAGGCAAAGAAAGTAAATGGACTATCACAAACAGGCGATAAGCCTTTGGCAATCACAGACGGTAGCAGCAACAATACATTATCCACGTCAGAAGGAGCCGGATCTGCGTTGATGAAATTCAATGCCGATGCACGCAAGGACAAACCACAATTAGTTGGTAATGCCAATATCAACAACACATCTCTGGTCCGTGCTTCCTTGCCAAATAATGGTAGCAATACCAGCGGCCTGGGAGGCAGCAACGTACAGCTCATACCCAAGAAAGCACCCACCATACCCAAACCAAAATGGCATGCACCCTGGAAACTATCTCGCGTTATCTCCGGTCACCTGGGCTGGGTGCGCTGCATAGCCGTCGAGCCGGGCAATGAATGGTTTGCCACCGGTGCTGGAGATCGTGTCATCAAGATTTGGGATCTAGCCAGTGGCAAGCTAAAGCTCTCCCTCACCGGCCATGTGAGCACCGTGCGTGGTGTGGCCGTCAGCAGTAAACACCCGTATCTGTTCAGTTGTGGCGAAGATCGTCAAGTCAAATGCTGGGATCTGGAGTACAACAAGGTCATACGACACTATCATGGCCATTTGTCGGCTGTCTATTCCCTGGCCCTACATCCCACCATCGATGTTTTGGCCACCTCTGGCCGAGACTCCACAGCCCGCATTTGGGATATGCGAACCAAGGCCAATGTCCACACGCTCACCGGTCACACCAACACAGTGGCCAGTGTGGTGGCCCAATCCACAAATCCCCAGATCATCACCGGCTCCCATGATTCCACAGTACGCCTCTGGGATCTGGCTGCCGGCAAAAGTGTCTGCACTCTCACCAATCACAAGAAATCCGTGCGTAGCATTGTCCTCCACCCCACCCTATACATGTTCGCCTCCGCCTCACCCGACAACATCAAACAGTGGCGCTGTCCCGAGGGCAACTTTGTCCAGAACATCTCCGGCCACACGGCCATTGTCAATTGCATGGCTGCCAATGCCGATGGCGTCCTAGTCTCTGGTGGCGACAATGGCACCATGTTCTTCTGGGACTGGCGTACCGGCTATAATTTCCAACGCTTCCAGGCGCCCGTCCAGCCCGGCTCCATGGACAGTGAGGCTGGCATTTTTGCCATGTGCTTCGATCAGTCTGGCACGCGACTCATCACCGCCGAAGCGGACAAGACCATCAAAGTGTACAAAGAGGATGACGAGGCCACCGAAGATACCCATCCGGTCAACTGGCGACCCGAGCTACTCAAGCGTCGTAAATTCTAAGAAACTCAATCCTCAATCCATTAAATATATTTTTTTTATTTTCTAATAAAAAGGACAAAGAAAATTAGATCCCTAAAATTTTTTGGATTCCAGAAAATCGAAAGAATAATTAAGTCAAGCTGAAATTTGGACTGACTTTTGCTATATTCAATTTAATCCGAATGTTCAGGCCATATCTAGCTATATCTATACCTACCTATAGTGAACCACTCAATTATATTGCAAAACTACACCCAAATCGGTTTTAAGGGTAACTCCGACATTTATTGAACGATTAAATTAAATATTTGGAATATTTTCAGAGCTTTGCATATATGTATCGATTTTCAACTGGATTCAACTACTATATAGACACAAATCAGGCCTTATAGACCGACTACAATCATATTTGATATTTTGGATTACTTTTATAGACACATAAGTCAATCGACTTTTAATTTGATCGGATTTCTTTACTATATAAATCCAGATCGGCTTTATATTATATATACCGATATATATCTGCAGCAGATCGCATTTCTATATAATATATAATCATCACATATAAACAAATCAGCTTTGGGGATATGTCAGACATATATTAACAGATTATTTGGTTTACTTTTATAAAGATATCAATCGATTCTTTTTCTCATACCTTATAGGTTCAAATATCGAGAATTATATAATATAATATATCCGCAGCAAGTTTCAACTGTATCGAGCTAAATGATATACAACAACTGCCTTACATAATCAAATCAGACATAGGGTTTATCTCCGATATACATTAAGGGTTTACAATAAAATTTGATTGAGACATCTCCGAGTCAGTCAAACAATTCGACTTGTTACAATCAAATTTGATATATTTTAGACATAAATAGGTCTTGTGAATATCTCCGATATTCATTGACCGATTTCAATCAAATTTGGTATTTGGTATACTTTGACAGAGTTACAAGTGTGTACCAAATATTGCCTAGATCGAACTACTATATCTCCGACTCATTCAATCCATCCGCCTTGTTACAATCAAATTTGGTATTCAGGATACTTTAACCGATTTTAAATTGACTCATATTTCTCTATGATATAGACATAAATAGGTCTTGTGGATATCTCCGATATTCATTGACCGATTTCATTCAAATTTGGTATTTGGTATACTTTGACAGAGTTACATGTGTGTACCAAGTTTCATCTCGATCGAACTACTATATAATTGATAAAGTTCAAAAGGAACATGTTTGGAGACAACATATACATTGATATATATATATATTTTTTTATTTTCTTTGTATTTTTATTTTTTATTTTTCTTCTCTTTTTTTTACACATAAATAATTTTAATTATTTTCTGCATAAATAATAGTACATTATTTATATTTAAATATATTTTTTTTTAATATAATTTAAGTTTTCATATTTTCCATTTTGTTTTTGTTATATTTTGTCAGATATTTCCTGTTTTTTGTATTTGCTTATTTCTTTAATTTTAACAGAGAAAAAATAGTTTTATTTGAATATTTTGCTGTGTTTTGTTTTTTTTCCATTTGACTTTTCTTTTTCTACGTTTCTGAATTTGTGGTTTACATTGATTTATATATATATTTTTTATATTTATCGATTTAAATTAATTTTTTTTTTTAAATGATTTCTAGTCCTTCTTAATAGGGTTTATTTTGTTTTTAATCATTTCATGTTTTTAAATCACAAATAAATTGTTTGAAACAAATTTTCACTTTTCTTATTTTTTTTTCATTTTCTTTCCTCTTCTTTTTTATTTAGTAGTTATAATAATGCCGTCTCTTTCTAACATTTAATGCACGGCTATTTAAGTTTCCAATTTATTTCGCTTAAATTTAAATATATAACCGATCTTTATATAGTGGATTAAAAGTCGGCTATTTCCTTATTTTTTTTATTTACATTTTTTTTGTTGTTTTGAAAATTTTTTGAAAGAAATAGTTAAATGTTTTCAGTTTTCTTGTTGTTGGTTGTTTTAATTTTAAAATTAGTATAGCATAGAAATAAGAACATTCACGCCCCACACACACACACATACATACGAAAGGCATGCACACAGATGTAAAAAGCTTAAGCCTAATTTTGAAATTACATAAACTCATTTTTTAGGTTTGATTTTTGTTTTTCTTATTTTCTCTCATATTATTATTATTATTTTTTTTTTATATTAGTCAAAAACAATTACACTTAATTGGTAAAGGCAGACAGAATGGTCTTTTTTTTTTGCCTGAATATTAAATATTATTTTTATTATTATTATTTTTTTTGATTACTTAAATAGTAAGTTCGATAATTCAACGGCAGATTTTGGCGCTGAGCTGACTGCAAAATTGTTCATTGAAATTGTTAGCGAGTTTTTGTTTTTAATTATTTAAGCCATAACTGTAAATGTTATGCGTGTGTGTGTGTGTGTGTAAAGAAAGATTCAAAAAGCATTTAAAAATATATATTTTTTTTGTAATTTTAATTTTAATTTTTTTTAAATGCTTTTAGAAACAAAAAGAGAGGGGAAATGGTAAGCGAAAATATCTGGACCAAATTATAATTTCCTTTGTCATCACTGCCGGGTGTGGAAGCTTTAGAATTTTGTCTTCGTCTTCTTCACCCTTTTTTTTTGGCTTGCACAACAACAAATATAACAACAGTCCTCAGAGGGGCGGGGCTGGGGTGGGGTGGGTGTGTGTTTAAGTCTAGAAAGCTTAAGCTTTCTTCTTTTGATTCTGTTTGAGTCATACACACACACACACGCACAAAGTCAGTTGACCATCTGGTTGTGTGTTTTTAGGTAGAATTTGTTTTTTTTTTTTTTTTTTGTTAGTTGCGCCAGCGCCAGTCTGGGTTCTTTTACTATGTCTTCTTCTTCTTCCTCTAGTTTCTCTTCCTCTTCGCTTATTTAGTTATTTTGAAATGATTTAATTTTTAGTTGTAAATTTTAATGGCCTTTTCGGAAAAGTTGAGTGAACTACGCTTTCGGGACTTGTTGATATGATCCAAGCCAAAGAATGGCAATTGGCCACCAGTCCAGGTGCGATAGACATCTAAATCGACAAGGGTATTATCATTGATATCCACCGTGTGTCCCATGGTGATGACAGCAAATTTATAATTTTCCCACTCCTTGTCGGGTACATTGAGACGCTTCTGGATGCGCTGCTTGAGGGCACCATAGGGTTCACCCTGACGGGCCTTGGTTAGGAAGGGCACACCGAAAGAATTGTATAGCTCCTTGCTGAAATGAGCCACCGGTATGAGCATCTCATTCTCGGCCAGTTGAGTGTCTTCGTTGGGCACCTCCTCAATGCGATAGGTTTTCTGGGCACCCTGGGTGGTGGTTATCGAATCGTTGGACTTGATCAATGTATCCAATGGTACATCATCTTTGCATATGGAGACAATCTTGTGATTGCCCACCTTCATGAGACGCAATTTCTTGCGGCTATTTTCGGCAAAAGTAATCTTTTTGCTAGCCTCATCCAAGAGACCCTTGACTGTATCATTTTTGTTGGGATAGAGGACGAGCTCCTTTTCCTCTTTGAGGTCATTGGATACCCAAATGCATTTGAATTGCTTCTTGTTGTCCAATTCGTGAATGCTCAGTGACAGTCTTTGATAGAAGATTCGTTTCGGTGTGCTCTGCTTATTATACGCAACCAGATCCTTGATGGTGCCCTATTATCATGTGGACAAAGAGAGAGAACAAAAATTTGTTAAAAATTGCTTGAAATTTGTTAAAGAGAATGATCCTAGGAAATACAATATTGTTCAAGACTATTTTGATTCACATAATCTCACTTTAGTTAAAGACTTTCAATTGACTATTAATTTGGCTTCACATAACCTCACTTTAGTTAAAGATTTGTCAGTGCTTAAGTTTGATCAAAATTAAGAGCATTTTAGCTATTTCAAAATGTTCAAATCTATACATAACCTCACTTTAGTTAAAGACTTTCAATTGACTATTAATTTCGCTTCACATAACCTCACTTTAGTTAAAGAATTGTCAGTTATTAAGTTCAATCAAAATCAAGAGCATTTTAGGTATTTCAAAATGTTCAAATCTATACATAACCTCACTTTAGTTAAAGCCTAGTCTTGTTATAAAAATCAAGCTATTTCGAAGTAAATAAATCTAGACATAACCCCACTTTAGTTAAAGCCCTGTAGGCTTCACCTAACCCCACTTCCACTGCAGTCTAGTCAGAACTCCTAGAAGAAAACCAACTCTAACCCAACTTAGGTCAAAGCCATAGGATTTCCGATATTCGAGGATACATCTACATAGCTTCAAGTCTGCCCTGCGCTCACCTTGAATGTATATGGCACAGCATTGCCAGCGGTCTCCTTGTAGTTATTGGTACACATAAAGAATTGCAATTTCTGGGGATCGGTATTCAGGCGTTCGGCCACAGCATTTGTCAATTGATCATAATTATAACGATTCGATAATTCGAGTGTAAAGTCCGGTTCATTGGGATTGCATTTGTCGCTGAAAATGATCTCGATGCGATAGACCAGATCCATGAAATAATCCTCAACAGTGGGTAAATCCAATTTCATATCAACATTCTCGCGTTCAAAGATCAAAATCAGACCCTGGACGTGATCCTTTGAAACATAGAGAACACTCTCGATGGGCTCATTAATATTGGCCACCTTCTTATCGGCATACTCATCATAGACAGTCAATTCGGTATCGGCCTCAAAGCCCAATTTGCGATTAACCTCGGGCACCAAATCGGCCAGACGTCGGCTAAGGGGCTGCTGGGTGCACCCGATATAATTCAAGCGCTTGTTACGGGCATCGTAATACTTCAAGAAGAGTAGGACATCCTGCTTGGGATTGAACGGTGGCAGTGGACCACTCAGGTCTGGCGGAGCCAGTTCAAGGAAAATGACCCAGGGCTTCTGGGAGGTCGGTATCTGTTCAATAGTGCGTGTGGCCTCGGCCTCAAAGTCAAAGTAGATAAACTTTTGGGTCTGTGTGGGGCACATGTTCCAGATGCGCATACGATTGCGTGGCACACCGAAGGCCTTGACAAACATATCGACCAGCTCGTCGACAGTCTGATTTTGCTTGAGCTTGAAGGGACGCTGATTGGTCTTCTCCAGATCAAAGAGACGACGCTTCTGCTGACTTTCGAAATATTCCTCTAGTACCACATGAATGGAGACGTACAGATTGGCCTCGCTGCGCTCCTTGCGACGTGCCATCTCGATGCGCTTCTCAAGATCCAGACGCTCCACCAAATCAGCGGAGATCTCATTCTCGGGTATATCGCCCAGGACACGGTCCAGCTCAGAGTGGCGTATATAGACCAGCATATAGGCATTACTGCATTTGGCATGGAAAGAGATCTCATCATCAATGCCACCATAATTCTGTTCAATGGCCTCCTGTTTGCGGCAGCTCGAGACGACATCATCATCGAATTTGAACCAACGTCCGTCGGCCTTCGGATTGATAAAGACCACATAGTGTCCGCCATGATTGTCGCCCGAATGGACTAGGACAGCGTGCAAAACATAATCGGCTGGGGTCTTCTCCCTTTCGGCCAGATAGCGATCCAAATTGATTTGTTCGTAGAACTCAAAGCGATCGTTATATTTGATTGAGCTATCTGTGATCGGATCATACTGGAAACGCATTAAATGCAAATGCAATACCGGCGGGAATGAAGTGAAGATAACGCCCTTGCTAGCCTCCTGTGTAAAACAAAAAATAAAGAGTAATGTGAGTAAATCTTTTAATTAAATGGTTATATTCGATATTCAACCCTTAGATCGGGGGGTCAGAGAGTTCTTGATATTATAGAGTGATACCTAGCATTTCATGATATTTTCAATATGTCTTAGGACTTTCTAATATTACTGAACTTGTATTTATTTTTGGAGCTCAGAAGCTAGATATTTTCTATATAATAAATAGAGTGATAAACTTTCCTTAGAAGGAGCTCGAATATATTAATATTATATACCGATACCTTGAATTTCAAATAAAGGATCGGGTCCTACATATTTTTAATAGAATATGGGGATACCTATGATTTTTATTCTTGAGCTCAGGGCCTCAATATTTCCTATAGAATATATAGCAATACCTAAAATGTATAATTATATAGAGCCATACTCTTTCCTTAGACAAGGTTCGTCGACTGATTCTGGAGTGATACCTTGGCACCCTGGAACTTAGGGCTATATATAGAATATGGGGAGCTTTTCTTGAGCTTGCGGGTTTCAATATTTCCTATAGAATATATAGCAATACCTAGGATGTCAGTATAGGCAATACTCTTTCTCTAGACAAGGGTCGTCGACTCATTCTGGAGTGATACCTTAGCACCCTGGAAGTTAGGGCTACATATAGAATATGGGGATACCTAGCATTTCTTTTCTTGAGCTCAGGGCCTCAATATTTCCTATAGAATATATATAGAAATACCTAGGATGTCAGGGCCAAGAAAATGTATACTCTAGGCATACTCTTTCCTTAGACGAGGAGTGATTTTGGACTGATACCTTGGTACCCTGGAACTCAGGCCTATATATTAATCATTTCCTAGAGCTCAATGATCAGGGCGATAGTTTGGATTTCTTTATTGGGCTAAGGACCCAGATTTACCATTATAATAGAGAGATTACCTATGTCGTCTTTCTTACAGATAAAGTCCAAAGACTATAGTTATGAGGGGGTAGTGAGAAGATTCTCATAGTATTAAAATCAAATCGATAGACTCACCTGCAATCCATGCACTCCAGCATCATATTTGTTGTCGCCCTCGAGAGTCTCGGAGGCCACATAATCCTGGAAGGATTCGTAGATATTTTTCTTGTCTTTGATATTTAGCTGGATATCATAGAATGTCTCATAGCGTGTGCTATTATAATCGACATTCTTGCATTTAATATACGATGACATTTTGCCCTCAAAGAGCCCCGGAATGGTGCCCTCCAGGCAGGTGCCCTTCATTTTCGATTCCAATTTATCGAGTAGAACGCGCAAGAATTCCTGGACATCGTGTTGCATGAACGAGTCCAAAGTCTCCCAGCCAAAGGATTTGGTTAGTTTTTTGGTGCCAACTGGACGGTCACCGAATTGTAGCTCATGGAAAACCCGTTGCAGCGAAAGGCCCACCGATTTGGTGCTATCATCAGCCTCAGTGGGTATGCGATAGACGGCCAAGCGCAATGAGTTTGTGAAATACAAAGTCTGAAGTAACGAATTCATATAGCAGGTGGCACCCTGATTCTTGAGTCCCACATAGCCGGTATGCTTTTTGGAGTCCCAGAGTACACCATGGGGGGCATCGGCCACTACATGGACCTCAAGGGTGATGCTATTATTATGGACATAGGAACGATCTGGATCGTGTAGCTCCTGCCAGGTAATAAAATTTGAATAGCCATAATCATTCTCTTTGGAATAGAACAAATGCTTGATACGGGCCCGACTGAATGGTGGCGAATCTGGCTTATGACATTTCAAACGCAATTCGGCAATTGCATTGCATGACCAGGTGGGTGAATCATTCTCACCATTGCATTGCAAGAAGAAACCCAATGCCCGATCATTTGGTATGACCATTATCTTCCATGGCAACATACGCACATAGACTGGCGGCGATAAATGTTGACTCTTTAATTGTCCAATATTCTCGACCGTATAGGAGAATGTGGTCTCCGAACGGAATTGATCCTCTTTCTGTTCATCATCCATTGTCATTTCCTGTTCGTTAACAAACGATGTCGAACTGCTATCAGCCAATAGTTGCTGGGGCGGTACGTTACCGTTCTCGCTGGGTGCTAATTGGGTTACACCACCACCACCACCACCGCCGCCTCCTCCTCCTCCACCTCCTCCAATTACTTGTGAAAGCATTAAATTTTTAAATTTTGGTAATTGTGACGGTGAGTTTGTTTGCTGTTGCTGCTGCTGCTGTTGTTGTTGCTGGGGCTGTTGTTGTTGTTGTTGCTGTTGCTGCTGCTGAAGGTCGCTAGTAATTACCTCAACCTCTTGGGTATCCATTGCTTCGATTGATTGATCTGTTTCAATTTCCATTTTATTTTGGCAATTGAAGTTTTGAAGAAAATTTCCTTTTCTCTTCTTTTTTTTTTTTCCTTTTTCCTTTTTCTCTCGTTTCTGCTTGTATGTGTATGTATGTATTCTGTGTATATAATAAATGTTTGATTATTTCAAGAAATTTTTAAATAAAAAAAAAAATTTATATATTTTTTTTCATACTCACTCAAATGTTTAATTAATTTGGTAAACTTTAATTAAAAATTTTTGATTTCACTCTTGTATTAAATTTAAGGATTCTTTTGTCATTGTTTTTTATTTGTTTTTGTTTTTATTATTTTTCGCTCTTCTTGCTGTCTCTCTAATGTTATTGCTTTGCTACTTCGTATTTCTCAGAAAGAGAGAGAGAGAGAGTGTGTGTAATCCGAATGGCAGAAATTATAACGAGAACGCATTCATCAATTACAGTTTTTTTGCTTTTTTTCGGTCTTAGTTTAAGCGTGTCTCCTTTTTATTTTACCGTTAGCTACGTATGCAGGATAATTTGATTATTTTTATTTGAATATTTTTCGCTTTTCTTTCTTTAGTCTTAGCCGGTTGCTGCTCCTTGGGTGAAATGATAGGGTAAGGGGAGAGGGGGGTTCAACCCGTTTGGGCTGCAAGTTTTACAGCTGTTGGCTTTCTGTGCTTCTGCAAAAAAAAAAAAAAAAAAATGTAAATGTTAATGTGGAAAAGATTTCATCAAAGTACAAAGTAAACAAGACGCATGCAAAGCAAATTTGCAAAAAAAAAAAAAAAAAAATTGTTGCACCCACACACACGCACGCACACGCGCACATACAATTTTAATTACACTTTTCTGCCTGAATTGAAGAATTTTTCAAAAGTGTCTTGTCCCGCTTCCGTCTGTCAGTTGTTCTGTTCTGCTGTCACTATGTGACTCTATGTTTGGTCACAAGTCTGCAAATTGTAAATTTGTATGATCTGTATATATATATATTTATACATATATATGAATATGTGTGTATGCGTACAATTTTCCTCGCTGGAATGACAAGCTGAATTCGCGTTTATTTTATTATTTTTTTATTTTTATTTTTTATTTTTTTTTTGTCAATTGTTTTCACTGTTATTATGATGTTGTGTTTTAAATTGTATATACAAAGTATATTTATATATATCTAGGTGTGCATATAGATTTATGTCTATATATATATATTATTTTGCACAACCGCGCTTCGGTGCTTTTTATGGCAGCGCGAGTTCTACTCTGGCTGAGGCTTTTACGCGTTTTCTCATTTGTTTGTTTGCGTGCTTTTGCAAGCGTGTATTTGTAACTGTGACTGAGGCGCCGCTTGGCAGAGTAAAAAAAAAAAAATAATAAAAAAAAAAAAAAATGAAACTAAAAATTGCATCGAATTGACTTCTTTGAACGAAACTTACCTCGGCAAAAATTATCATGTGTGGGGGTTGCCCCGCCGAAAAATGAAATATTTACGGCTCCTGTTATAGAACGGCCGCGTGCCCGTGCCCACTCTCTTGGCCGTTAGATATATTTTGTGGTATTGCTTTTTTTAACGAATCGAACAGTAGTTCTAGGAAGACTACACACAAACACGACAAAATAGAATTAAAAAAAAAAAGAAAAAATTCGGCGAAAGACGGACGACAAGAACTCGCAAATTCTTGGTATATTTTTTTTCTCGTTTCGTTCGTCTTTTTTTTTTTTTTTGTTCTTGTTTAATCTGCACTTCAATTTTATATGTACATGGAATATTGTATTGATTGGCTTTTAAAATTTTTTGTTAGAACTCGCTTACCGAAAATATAAATTTTGTTTAGTCTGCCTCAGCACCCGATTTTAAAACTATTATTTTCTGACTTTTTTTTCACAGCGCTTTTTGCCCCGCACGCAACATGAACGAACGAACGGAACGCAAGCGATTTACACACACACAGAAACACTAGCAAATAAACACGCACTGTCAAATTTGCAATGACAGTAATCGGTTGGTGCAAGTCTGTGCCAATCGAAAATAGCAGCACTGTCGCAATGATTGGAGCTTGTTCATTCCGGAGCTCTTCAAATTGTTCCGCTCGTGTACTTCCGCAGTTCTTGTGCGCTTTGTTTTGTTTTATGTTATTTAGATGTGTTCATCTTTAAGCCGGTATAAATCATTAATGCTATTTGGCCGGCTTAGACAGTGACACTGGCCGAAATGAGGCATTCTCACTTAATAAGTGTGGCCATTTGGCTGCAATTGTATATTCTTATATCGGCCAGTAATCACTGGATCTTGAAGGACACACGAATCGTTCAAAAGTTGGACTCGCCATTTCATATGCGCGAGCCGCAGAATTTAATTGCATTCCTGCAGCAAATACGCTACAATGAGTATGTGGAACGTTCCTATTTGGATTTGCTACGCAAGCGCGAACAGATTGTGGATCACTTGCGCTTCTCCATGCGTTTTGGTGAAGATCTGGTCGAGCAAGCCAAATGCGCCATGGACTTTTATATGCTCGAGAAGCGAATGTCCTATTTAAAAATCACTCCTGCCCAACTCAAACGTATCAACCTACCAGAAATGCAGCATTCAAAAGACGGCGATGGAAGTAGCCTAATGGCCGAGGAGCATCTCATGGAGCCCATCTGCCTAAACTATCATCCTCTTAGCGCCGGACCTGCCACCTATGATCATTTGGAAAGTTTCCAGCCTGAGGTGGCCGATGCCGCCTATGTTGATCGTGAATATGACACCAATATTGGCACCACAACGGTGGAGCTAATACGCCGCTTCTCCATAGATGGCCTGCTGCGTCAGCCAGAATCTTGGAAATTTCATACACTCAGCTCCTATTACTGGCGCATGCGTGGCAATGCTCTACAGGCCTTACCCTGTGCCCGCTTAGCCACCATGCTGGCTCCGGCCAGCCACAAGGACATACCACTACTCAGCCTGGGCACTATACTCTTCAGGATGGGCCGTTTGGCCGATGCAGATCTCATACTCACATCCGCCGTTGAGCATGCTCCCCAAGTGGCCGAGAACCATGTAGTCTTAGCCTCTGCCCTGGCCATGAAGCACGACTTCAACAGATCCCTACATCATTTTGACGAAGCCGAACGCCTAGATCCAAGCACCTTGCCACGCACCCAACAAGTGCGCAATTTCATTAGCTGCCTGGAGAATCTCACAAAGAAAACCTCCAAGATGTACAGCTATGTGAAGTACATGAAAAACGAGGTGAAGGAGTTCAAAAAGCTAAAATTCCAAATATCCCAAAACCATGAGCGGCTCATCCAGCAGCAGCTGCCCCTGGGGGCACGTCGCTTTCTGGATCCCAATGCCAATAACGACGACCTACATCGACGTGGCCAATACTGTAGCACCAGAACCCCCAACGGCTCCGATGAGCCGGTGCTCTTCTGTGATTTCTATTCGGACATGCAGATGCGTCTGGAGAGCAAGGACATTGACATTGATGTCCTAGAGCGTGATCTGAAGGCCAATACGGATGCTGTGATACGCCAGGTGTCTACCGAAATTCGCAAGCAATTTAACTTGGAGCAGCTAAAGGCTGCCAAAGCCCAAATGCCCACTAAGCTCAGCTCTCGCGACAATACCGGATCGATTGGGGCTACTAAGAAAACCCAAGACACCTAGCTGGAGGCTTGGAGGATAGTAACAAACCATTCCTTTCTGGTTGTATATGCTTAGATTATATTAGATTTTTTTTTATACATTTCTTTATTCTTAAAATCTCTGTTGCATTTTGGTGGTCCATTTTTGGGGCCACTTTGTTTTTGTACATAAATGAAAGAAAAAAACAATAATAATTGTTAGGCTTAGGTTTTGATTAGAGAATAGATAAGGATAAGAGAACAAAGAATACAAGAAATTATCACAAATTGTGCGACGAGTTGCTTCCTTTTTACCAGACTATTTCCCGGGTCTCCAGTGCCTTGAGTAGTTCGGCCATGTTGGTGAATGTGTGTTCGTTTGGATTACCCTCGTTTTGGTGGACTAGCAGACTACTCCAACCACTTTTTCTGGCCCCTGCATAGTCCATGTCGGATTTATTGCCTATGTGCAAGGCCTGGGCAGGTAGGATGTTTAGCTTGTCAACAGGGATTTGAAAGATGCCCACATCGGGTTTCATTATACCAGCCTCGTAGGAGGTGAGTATAAAGTCGAAATTGTCCAGCAAATTCATTTCTTTGAGTACCGTGGTTAGAGAGGGATCAAAATTTGAAATCACTCCCACGCATTTGCCAGCCTGACGTACACGTTCCACGAGATCTTTGGCACTTTGTATATGCGTCCAGCAGGCACTCGTTCTATAGATAGTCAACAGTTCCTCGGCAATGGTTTGGAGTTTGTCTGGAGAAATTGTCTTGTCCACACAATGGAAAACATTTGTGACCAGCTGCAGCCACCAAGACTGCCAGGTCATATTCGGTGTGTGTAGGCCAAAGTTGGGATGTAGTTTACTCATCGATTTGAATTCCTGACGGAAACATTTCTGGAAGTTCTCCTTTTGAATGTTCCGCACTCCGCATTTGGAGGCTGTTTGTATGTACTGTGTGGCGGGATCTTTTAATTGTATCAATGTATCGGTTACGTCAAAGGTCACTAGCCGGAAGCGCTGCAAATTGCATAAAAATTGTTTTGTCAACGGCATGGCATCTTGTAATCCAATCACAATGGTCAAAAAATATAGTTATTAAAAAAAAGAGACAGGATAGCTGGCTCGATATATTTTTAATCAATAAGCTCGTCAAATTGGAGCACTTTCATTAAACAAAAGAAAAAAACGTCAACAAGGTTGCAAAAATCTAAAGACTATCGGAAAAATTTCGATTGGACTTTTGCGGAAGAAAACACTAGATGGCGCGGCAACGATCTCTGAAAATATCGATAACAGGAAAAAATCGCAAATTTTATGCACTCATCGGTTTTATGCTCATCTCTACTTGACAGCCAAATTCACAAAACTGCAAACTCATTTAAAGTGTAGTCTGCAGTTATTTATTAATTTTTAAAGCAAAAACATTGTGAAAAAGTTAAAAAAGAATGACGGTCACTGCTGCGCCAGAAACACCGCGCGACAAGGCGCTTTTTGATTACAGAAAAAAGTTGCTGGAGCACAAAGAAGTGGAAGGCAGACTGAAAGAAAGTATGCGGCTTTAGAGTTTGTTTAATAATTTGTGTATACTAAGAAATTATTACTGTTTTCAGAACGCGAAGAAGTCAAGGAACTCACCAAAGTCTATGACAAATCCGAAAATGATTTGAAAGCCTTGCAAAGTGTGGGCCAAATTGTGGGCGAAGTGCTAAAACAATTGACCGAGGATAAATGTGAGTGGCGACGCTTCCATCAAGGAGTAAATACTTTATTAAAAATCTTTTTTCACAGTCATTGTCAAGGCCACAAATGGTCCACGTTATGTGGTGGGCTGCCGTCGTCAATTGGATAAGGCCAAGTTGAAATCGGGCACGCGTGTAGCTCTGGACATGACCACCCTGACCATTATGCGTTATTTGCCACGCGAGGTAGATCCTCTGGTCTACAATATGTCTCATGAAGACCCAGGTGATGTCACCTACTCGGCCATTGGCGGTCTTACCGAACAGATTCGTGAACTACGTGAGGTCATCGAATTACCACTGCTCAATCCCGAGCTCTTCTTGCGTGTAGGCATCACTCCGCCCAAGGGCTGTCTTCTCTATGGTCCTCCCGGTACCGGCAAGACTCTATTGGCCCGTGCCGTCGCCTCTCAATTGGATGCCAACTTCCTGAAGGTGGTCTCCTCGGCCATTGTGGACAAATATATTGGCGAGAGTGCACGTTTGATACGAGAAATGTTTAACTATGCACGCGATCACCAGCCCTGCATTATCTTTATGGATGAAATCGATGCCATCGGTGGGCGACGTTTCTCCGAGGGCACTTCGGCCGATCGTGAAATCCAGCGTACTCTCATGGAGTTACTCAATCAAATGGATGGTTTCGATTCTCTTGGCCAAGTGAAAATGATTATGGCCACAAATCGTCCCGACACCTTGGATCCAGCCCTCTTACGTCCCGGTCGTTTAGATCGTAAAATCGAAATTCCCTTGCCCAATGAACAGGCCAGGTAAGCATTTTACTTAGCCAAATCAAAAGTTATTTTAACAATTAAAAATATATTTTAGATTGGAAATTCTGAAAATCCACGCCTTCACAATTGCCAAGCATGGTGAGATCGACTATGAGGCTGTGGTCAAACTATCAGACAATTTCAATGGTGCCGATTTGCGTAATGTCTGCACAGAGGCCGGCCTCTTTGCCATACGGTGAGTTTGCTGATTTACAAAATTTTCCAAATATCTTGAAAATATTTTCTTTTCTAGTGCGGAACGTGAGTATGTGATCCAGGAGGATTTCATGAAGGCCGTACGCAAGGTCTCCGACAATAAGAAACTCGAAAGCAAATTGGATTACAAACCCGTTTAAATCATTTAATTTTTTTATTCTCTTGTCTTTAAAAATATATATTGTAATAATAATAATAAAAAAAAAACTAAATTTACTTTTGGGAGCTTTCATTCTTTGGACAGGCGCATTTCGATTTCT
The DNA here is from genome assembly GCA_037075145.1 of Scaptodrosophila latifasciaeformis. NCBI lineage: Eukaryota > Metazoa > Arthropoda > Insecta > Diptera > Drosophilidae > Scaptodrosophila > Scaptodrosophila latifasciaeformis. Next base: position 3,231,477 of record JBAMCM010000073.1, read on the forward strand.
CCTCCAGGCGACGTTTTTTTCGCTCCATGTAATCGCTGACATTGTCGAAACGTTTCTTAAACCACACAGAAATGTCTTCGGGGACACAGGGCTGGTTTTCGAATTGTTCCAAGACCATGTCTAGCCAATGTTCAGGCATATCTGTGGATGGCTTGCCGCTGCTTTTGTCATAGACGCGTAGGGCTAAGCGTTCATTTAGGGCTCCGGTGAAATAGACTCGCTTGTTGGCCAGAGTGAAGTTGCTTAAATTCCATTCGCCGGGCGAGGCATCTATGAATTTTGTATTGGCAATGTGCCAGGCTGTAGCAGATTTCTGTTCTAGATCGTAGATACCCAGGGCATCTTTGTGGTCGTAGAAGAGGACGGCCAGTTGAAAATTGTTCGGTGTAAGAGAGACAGTTTGCAGACGAACGGCTGGGGCAGGCAATTCATGGAGGAAGAGCTCTTTGCCCTCCAAATAGTTCCAGACTCTTAGGGTCTTGTCGCCCGACACTGAGGCTATGTAGGGAGTGGTTAGGAAGGCCAGACCTGAGACAAACTCCTTGTGGCCCAGGCAGTAGCTGTGTATGTCGTGCGTGGCAGGATAGTTGGTGACACGTATTTTGTCATCGCGATCGCAGGTGATGATATGCTTCTGATCTGGAGTCCAGAGTATATCATAGACAATGCTTAGATGACCCAAGAGCAGACGTGGAGCAGCGTCTTTATCTTTGCAGTCATATTGGTAGCAATCTCCGGTCTTGTCGGTTACCAGAACCGAACTATTATCTTTGGCAAAGGCTAGGCCACTGGAAGCACGATTCAAGGGTCGTATGGAAATTAATGTGGCATTTTCTGGACGGCATTTGTAGAGTAGCAAGGCCTTTTGGCCTGCGGTGGTCAAGGCTATTAATTCGCGATTTTCTGAGTAAATAAGGTTTTGTATGCAAACCTCAGCTTTGCTAGATGCTGCTGCTGCTGCCTTTGAATCGTTTTCACCAGCCGTGTCTTCGTTTTGGGCATCCGAAATTTTTAAGCCACACGTGGTCAAATCGCTGGGTAATAAGATTTCTTTAAAGATTTGCAAATCGTCCGGATTTACAAACACTGCTTTTCTGCCTTGGGCAATAATTAATTCGGGTTCTTCGTAAAAAATCGTGGTCATTTTGATCTACTTTCCCAATTAGTCATAGACAACTCGATGTGATGAATTTATGGCCGGTTTTGTATACTCATGGCAAGATATTTGAATTGAAATTGCAAGTCAGCTGTTCACGCTAACGAGCAGGGCTGCTAACTCGTTCAAAATCAAACAATTAGGCGGAAAATTTATTCTTTTCGGACCATTAAATTTTGAAATCAAAGAAAATAAATCATTTGAAAAGTTTATTTAATTTTTTAAATGGTTTTTTTATTAAAAAAAAGACTTATTAATACAAAAAAAAAAAAAAAAACTTATCTTAGTTATATATACAATTCGTCTAGAGTTTGTTTAAATTACGTGTTGACTCCTATAATTGATTCTATGGAGAAACTTAATTTCGGTTTTTTTACTGCCGTCTGCGTGGGTGTAGTTGTCAAACGTGATGGCAGTGTAAGTGGCAGCGGCACTGACAGGCAGGAGGTGTATGGAAATGCCTGTGGCTCCTGTGTTGAGCCCACAGCCAAGGCGGCATCATAAAAGGCATTGCCGAGAGTTATAGGCGTTGGCAAAACCCCAGCTGCTGGTCCACTCCCACTAACCAATAAAGTGGCCTCCATGGCATAATTCAGTTCCGGATCAGCAAAGGCCCGTCTCTTACGCATGCGTTCCAGCAGCGGCGAATTGAACGTGGGAAAGCGCTGTTTGTATTCTATCCAAGGCAAAAGTAAAGTGAACAAGAAGAAGAAGAAGGAGGAACGTTAAAATTATAGCATATCAGTCATGTCCTGCCCACTAGACTTTGATCTGCCTACCTACAAATTGCCTGACAATTACAACAATTTGTTCAGGCCCCCCGCCCCCACTCCCCTGTAATCCGAACTGTGTGAGGGACACCAGCCAACCATTCCAGACAGTCTGGCACCGTCTGCAGGTTCTATTTTTCTTATTCTTTATTTTGTGTTGTTTTTCTTTACTTAGAAACCAGATGGAAATTTGTTGGCCACTTTTGTTTGCCACATTTTCGTTTTCAAATTAAAATTTTGTTTCAAGTGGTTTTTCCGTTTTCATAGATCAATTTACATTTTCAATTTGTGGGCATATGAAGGGCATCCAATTTCAATGGACGGACGGACAGACTGACTCAGCAAAGATCTATAACAATTTGTTGTTGACATTGTTATTTTTGTTAGGAATCAGGTATTTCCTGCCTGGCTTGGCCGGGTCTGGCCTGGCCTGGCATTTTGGGTACTGATCCTTTGGCTCGGATTTCAGCAGACAAATTGTCTGCTAGGCCAGACAGTCTGGCACCGCATGGCTGGCCAGTCTCTAACTCTTTTGGGAGGGGGAGAATGCTAGTGGTAGAGGAGTGGAGAGGGGGGGGGGGAATTCCTTGTTGCCCCCCACTTACCTTCCATGGCGGCTGTGATGTGCAAGGTGGACTGCTGCAAGGTCCTTAGACGCTGCTTGTAGATTCTCTTCTGGGCCATGAGCACCTGACGGGTGCGCTGGGTATTGACAGCCTGGAGGCTGGAGGATTTAATGGGTGTTGTGCTCAGACTAGTTTTCTGCTCAGAGGTCTCTTCATCCTGGTCCAGGCATCCAAAATGGGAAAGACTCAAGGCGCTGGCATCGGAGTGGCTGGAGCTGCCACTGGTGGCCTCTAAGGCCTCCATGGTCTGTTGACGACGCAGGGCCACCTGGGCAGCCATTACCCGCTGGCGATCCACCACCAGTTGGCAATTGGGACAACAGCATTCACGCCAGCGACAGAGCTTCTTATGACCCTTGACACAGGAGATTACCCCATGATTCCGGCAACGGGCACACTTGGGTGTACGCAGCAGGCGACGTTCCTTGAGATAGGCGCCTGGACTGGCCTCCTCTGGGCAAGTGGTAAGCATAGTCAAATAATCCAAAGTAAAACTTTTCCAAAAAAAAAAAAAAAAACAAAAATTTCTCCAAAAGGAACTAAATGAACCGCTGACTTTGAATACGATTCGAAAACTACTTGAAAATTTGTTACTTTTTGAAAAACACAGCGTTCGACGAGACATTCTGGCACTGCTGTTTCAGTCACCCCCCACCCCGCACTTAAGTGGTCTGGTCGGGTCTGGTCTGGTCTGCCATTGGCTGCTAATCCCTTTGACTAAAAATAAAATCACCAATGGCAGCTCTGCTCCGAAAAACCAAAGATCGAGGGCAACCACAGCTGGCTCATATCAGAGACAGAGAAAGTCTTGAAAAAGATACAAAACAAAACAAAAGAAAAAATTTTTAATTTGAATTTGAGAATTCTCAATTGTGGCTACCAAAAAATGAGAGCTCATTTCCTAAAGATCCCAAAAGTCCAGTGAAAAATATATAGTCTGCCTGATTTATGGATAGTTTTGACAAGGCAAATGCCAAAACTAAGAACAAAGTAAGAATCAAGCCAGATTAAATCTAGAAAGTTCTTTGATTTTTTAGGAAATCCTACAAGTTAGAAATTCATTTTAAAAACTCCAAAAAAGATTAGGTTCAATCCAAGTCAAGATTGAATCTAAAAAAAAAAATCATTTCTAATCTCTCAAAAAGGTTTAATAATTTTCAAAAAATCTAAGGAATCATTTCTAGTCCCCAAAAGAGTCTTTCCCTTTTAGTGAATCAATAATGTCAATCTGAATAATTTGAAATACTTAAGAAAGTCACTGAAAACCTCAAAAGGAATTTTGAATTTAAGCTATTTTGAAATATCCTAGAAAACCACTCCTTACCTCTTTCAAAAGGGACTCGAATTCTACTAAGAATTTCCAGTTTTTCATATTACTAAAATTAAATTGAACCTCACATTAATTCCCAATTTTTCCTATTCGAAGATATCCCAAGAAAACCACTCCTTACCTCCATCAAAAGGGACTCGAATTCTACTAAGAATTTTCCATTTTTTGTTTCAATCTTAACCCCACAATATACCCAACTTTAAGAAGAATATCCAATACTTTCCATATTGAAAAAATTCTAGAGAATCCTACATAATCTCTGAAAGAATTTCTAATTTTCCCAATTCAGAAATATCCTAAGAAATTTTTAATTCAAATTTTATTCAATAATTTCCAATTATTTATATTTCGAATAATATATTAAAGCCAACCTCAAGTATAAACGGAATATTCTAGGAAATCAATCTTAAACTCAAAATAAACTTCCATAATTTTCCTATTCAAAAATATTCTTGAAAAATCCTACCCAATCTCAAAGACAATGACTTCTTTACTCAGAAATAAACTTGAGAATAATTCCTAACCCGGAAAAGGATTGTCAGAAAATATCTAAAAAAAATCATACTTTCCTAATTTTTCTCATTCCTAACCAGTAAAAGGATTTTCTAATTAGTCAGAAAATATCTAAAAAGTGGAATATAAATTTTTACATCTTTAAAAAATAATCTAAAAAAAAATTATGAATTTTTCCTTTTCCAAAATAGTTCCAATAATTATTTAAAATTTCCTAAAGTCTTGGAAGATTCCAGAAAATTATTTGGTAAGCCCAAAAAGAGCATTTCAGCTTCGTTGCTCTCTAATCTAATCCAAATAATTATTTAAATATTCCTAAAGTTTTTGGCAGGTTTCAGAAAATTATTCCTCAAACCCAAAAAGAGCATTTCAGCTTCGTTGCTCTTGTGTTTTCCTGCTTTCCCCCGTTGATGATTAAATTATTTTCCATAAGTGAAAATCATAGCCTATTTTTAATTTTTTGTTTTGGGTTGCTTTTTTTTAATATATTTTTTTTTATATATTTTTATGCGCATATATATATATATTTTTTTAAATATAATAATTCATTTTTTCTTTTTCAATTTGTATAACAATTTGCTTCATTTAATTAATGAAATATTTTTTTTATTATTTTTATAGATATTTTTGTTTTTCTTTTATATATTTTTTTGAAGTATATTTTTTCGATATATAATTCTTTATATAGTATATATATAAAAATTCAACACGACATTAAACGATTTGATTCAACAAACAATTGTGCTTTTTTTTATTTTTAGATTTTTGTAGTTTTTTTTTTTTTATTTTTAATATTTATTTTTAATTTGAATGAATGATTTATTTTTATTGTTTTTATTTGATGGTTAATAAGTTTTTTTTTTATTATTTTAAAAAATAATGGTCAAATTATTTTGTGCAAGATTTTTTTTTTTTTTTGCTAGCTGGAAAATTTTTTTTTATATTTTTTGGGAAGAGTTTTTTTTTCAGAAGACAAGTTTTTTTTTGGCTTATAAAATTGTTGTAATTAATTCCAATATTTTTTTTCTATATATTTTTTTTTTCAAAATTTTTTATTTTGGTTTTACAAAATTGTTTCTTTTAAGCATTTTAATATGCGTGCAAATCTATAGATTTATATATATGTCTATATTTTTTTTATTTTTTAATATTTTTTTAAAGCTTTGTTTTTGCTACAACTTTAATTTTCAAAGGTTTGTGCCAGGTTTAATTTTTTTCTTTTTTTTTTTTTTTTTGGTCAATTAAAATTTTATTATTATTATTTTTTTTTTAATTTAAAGCCAGCGTGTAAATAAAAAGTACAAGTTATTTTTTTATTTGGAAAATTCATGAATGAATTGAATTGAATTTAAAAAATTTATTGTCATTTATTTTATAAAAAAATTTAAAAAAGATAATAAAATGTTTTTTCTTTTTTTTTTAATATTATTCAAAAGTTTTTATTTTTTTTAGTTATTGTTTTTGTTGTTGTTGTTGTTGGTAATTAATTTTTTAGTCTATAAAAAAAAGAACACGTGGCAGAATTTTTGAAAAATTAATCAAGTCGACTCTGACTAATTTATGGTTTATTTTGCTTCAATTTATTTTTTAATTAATTTTTTTTTTATAATTTTTTTTTAATAATAATAATACCTTTGTTTTAATTAGTTTAAATAAATACATTTAGACACACTTTTGTAATTCACATATCACATTTTCATAAAAGGGTTTTCTCTTCTTTTTTTTTTTGGAAAATTTTAAAATAAATTTTTTTTTTTTTAATAAAATTTTTTTTTTTTTAATAAAAAAATTAATATTTTTTTTTTATAAGTTTGATTGCCATTATTAATTTTTTTTGGAATTTAGCCCGGCTTTAAATAAATGCCTACGTTTTGAGCTAGTTTTTTTTTTATTTAAAAAAAAATTGAACACATTTTTTTTTTTTTGAAATAAAAAATTAAAAATGTGCCTCCTTTTTTTTTTTTTTTGATATATATTTTTTTTCTATATTCTAAGACTAGATATATTTTCTATATAAAAAAAAAAACAAAAAAACAAAAACAACAACAATGTAAATAACAATTCAAAATGTTTAATTTTCGTTGTTTATAAATTTTTCATAAAAGCTTTTCTGGTTGAGAAAGGAAAAAAGCTCTGAAAAAAAGGAGCACAAAAGTGGTCAAGTTTTTAGTTTTTAGCTTAAATAAATGCCAAGAGTCTGTGATATGACAGCAAGAAATTCAGACAGAGACAGAGAGAGAGAGAGAGAGAGTGACTGAGAGAGTAGAAGAGAAGAAGAAGAGTTTATAATTTGTTACGTTCTTTTTTTTTGGTTCGGGCGTTGCCAGAGAGCATCAAAGCGCATAATTGTGTGAGTGTGTGTTGGTGTTGGAGGATCCATTTCAGACGATGCTATTGCGTTTGGCACCGGCACGCTGGAAATTACTTTGCATGGCAGCCACCACCGCCTCGGCACCGCCCGTGAAAATGGGCTGATTGATGGCACGGCGGAGGACATGCCACATGGCTACGGGTTTGCGTAGAGATGAAAGCATTTGATGCCAGTGCCGCAGTCCCTTGCCGACGGCACAGCTGCCGGCAATCACATGACCCAATGGCACAATATTATTATCCATCACACCGAAGACGGTGAGACGAAGTTGCACGGTTGTCAGGCTATGCGGTGGCACGCTGAAAATCATCGACTCATTGAATATGGGACAGCGATCCTTACGCTTCAAGGAGGTCCTCTTCTTCAAGACCTTGCGGTCGTTGTTCATCAAATAGACCTGCCAAAGATCCAAGGATCAAATAAAGATTTCTTATCTTCTTCTTCTTCTTATTTTGTTTACCTTGACAAAGACATGCTGAATAATATTGGTCTCATTGCCTCCATTGATCTCCACCTGAGGCGGATGCTCCTGCTGCTGTTGTTGTTGTTGTTCTATATCCAATTTTAGATTTCTGGCCTTGACGACGACAATGGTGAGTCTCTCGGCTGTGGGCAGATAGCTGAGTGAGAACATTAGCTCACCCCAGCGGGCATTGCATTTACGCGAATCGGACAGGGGTATCCAGGTGGTAATGGGGCGTGGCATCTCACCAATTTCCATTTCAGCCTCACCGATCAAAGTATGGGCCGGCCCATTGTGATATAAATGGAACCACAGCGAATGACGACCCTGTTGCTTTTTCAGCCAGAAATTGAAGCTCTCATTATAGTTAGGCGTCAATGAGGATTTCACCACCTACCAAAGAAGAAGAAGAGTGAGTGAGAAATATAATAATAAATGATTCATTCGCTTGCCTTGGTTTGCATGGCGCCGGCATGATCGGGTACTAGATAAATCCTAACAAAAGTATCCAAAGAATCCACACTGAAAGGACAGATTAAACCTTTGGCCTCCAAAACGCTAACGGTCAGCTCCATGCCCTCATTGGTTATGCTATTCCTATTTATTAATAATAAAAAGATAAAAATAAATGGTGTATGAAAACGCAGATTGCCTGTTGGCCTGGAAACTGCCTCACTTTGAAGTGCACACAACCTAACCTCACATTTTTTAAAGACAATCAAGGCTTACTTGTCGTAGTGCAGGCCTATGCACAAATAGCCGGTGATTTGTGTATATGGCTGATCCAATTCACATTGAAAGACGGAAGAATCGGAATTGACCGAATCACAGGAAATGGCACGTTCCAGATTGATGCTGTCCAGGGAGCCGAGCCCACTGCCCTGTGAGTCCAAGGAAATTTGTGAACTATTTCGTCGCCCCAGGCCAAGGCTGTGCGTGGAGTCCTGACGCAAGAGTGAACGTCCAAATGACCAGGTGCCATTGCCATTGCCATTGCCATTGGTGTGACCAGATTGATGGTGGCCATTGATGAGGCCGGTGGAATTAGCATTGCACATGCCCAGTTTGCGAAAGAGAAAGTCCTCGGAAATGGTTTTCTGCAGCATATGGGGTCCCTTGACGCGCTGGGAGAGACCGGTGAAGGGATTAGTTGGGCCACCCTGGCGTTTGATTAGCTCGGCTGTGACCTGCCAACGACTGGCCAGGCTCTGGGCCTCAGTGGCTGCCTGCTCCATAAAGGGATTGCCATTGCGCTGACCAGTCGGCTCCTGGGCAGGCTGGTGTGAGCGGGGTGCCGGCACAGGCTGAGGCCCTGACAGACTCTCTGTGGACTCGCAGAGAAAGGGATTTGTGCTGGAATTGCGACGTGTCAGTGCAGGTGGCCGCTCCTTGATTAAAGGCTGCTCCGGATTTGTGTGATTTGTGGGCTCGCTGCTGCGATTGATGCCCTGTTGTAGGGAGATCTGCCGTTTGGCTATGGGTCGGGGTATGGCCGTGGCCGAGAGGTTCACTGAGGCCGAGGTGGTCAATCTGGGCGGCGGTGGTGCCTCCAAGGGCTGTGGCAAGGCTGTGCTGTTCTTCAGAGGTGAACGCAGGCAAGAGCGTCGTTCTTCTTGGTTAACCGAGGGCTGGACCTCGCTGGGCGAGGTAAATTCATTCACCTGGCTAAAGGAAAAGGTCACCGTCTTGCTGCTGGGCCCGGCACTGCTGGGCGCCGGTGCCGGTCTCAAAGGCTGTGGCGGTATATTCACATCGGCCTGCGGCAGATTCCACAGCGGTGTGGTGGTCTGCTGGCTACCCTCGGCCACTGTCTGGCCGGCCTGATGGGCTGCCTGGGCACGCTGATGGTCATCCTTGTCGATGGTATCGAAACGCTTGAAGCTCCCACTTGTGCTCAGCAGAAACTCCGAACCGGATTGGATCTAAAAAGATAAAGTCATAAATTCAGGATTCTAACATCTAGAGGGGGCTCCTCCCACTCCCCCCACCGTTATACTCACACTGGCCATATAGCCATTGGCATGAAATAGCTTGTGCTTGGATAGTCCAATTTTCTCCTCTTTGCTGGATCGTATGCGCATCCAACTGGCCGCCCGGGGTCCCAGGCAGTGGCAGACAAACATCACACACATTATGAGCAGGACCAGCAGCAGGGCCAGGCTGGTGAAAGTCATCGGTGTTCCATCCATTTCAATCGATCGATGACTTAATTTTTCCCCTCACCCCCCTCAAAACAATTTCGGATTTGATTTCAAAATTGCCCACGACGATGACGACGACGACAAAGACGAAGACCAAGGAAAGGCGAAATCAATTGAATTGACATGCTCAGCTGGAAGAAAACAAAAAAAAAAAATTGATATATATCAAATTTATTTTATTGCAACCAAATTGAAATCGAAATCGCAATTGAATTGAATATACAATGGGTTAATAGATTGGTCAATGGGTCAATGAGATTAACTCGTTCTCACTCAATATATATATATATATATATCTGTCTCTTTCTTTCAAGAACCACGCGTAAGGAATCTTAAATAAAGGCCTATAATTTCCTTAGGAATTTATACACTTTTCGAAACGAGCATTTCTGAACTTGGGAGCAAAGGGAAGATCTCATAGATTCTCAAGTGGAATAGTCCATGGATTAGGTGAAACAGGTCACTCAGGGATCCTGGGGAGCTTTGTGATTCTATAACCTTTTAGGGTCGACAGAAACTAAAATTGACCAAGGCTAGAAGGAACCAAGAACTCATCGGAACCAACCCGTAGGATTAGTAAGGCCCACCAGGCTCTCAAGTGGAATAGTCCATGGTTTAGGTGAAACAGGTCACTCAGGGACCCTGGGAATCGTTGTGATTCTATAACCTTATAGGGTCATCAAAAGCTAAGATTAACCAAGGCCAGTAAGGCTCACCAGGCTCTCAAGTGAAATAGGCTAGATGAAAGGTTAGTTTAGGTAAAACCCCAAGGCCCCTTAGGATCCGTTATAAAGTTAAAGACTAGAACGACGTAAAGACCCATCCATTTGGTAGCCTAATGGAAGCCCATTGTACCAGTTAGCCTTGCCAGACTCCCAAGTGGATTAGCTGCTATATAATCAAGTCCCCTAGAGAAGGTTCTACTAAGATAATGTTGACGTTTCCTTGAACCGTTTCGATTCCTCCAAAACATCGCAGCTGTCATAGAATTGAAGTCCATAGACTTTCCCACCTCAATTTTCAGGAAACTCAAGAAAATTTTGAAAAAGTCTTTAAAAAGAGTATACAAAAATTCGAGTTTTTTCGGCTTTATCATTTTGCCGTTTTTATTTATTTCTTTTGTGACAATTTTGTTTGTCATTTATTCTATTTTCTTTTTCTGTTTTCGCTTTGTCACAAGGAAAATAAAACCCAAATGTATTCATTATACTTTGTTTGCGTGGGTGTAGGGAAAGGGGGGGGGGGGGGTATGAGTGTCATAGACATAAAATGAAATGGGCTTCATTGGAATACAACACTTTCATCTCGCATCATCTTACACATAACCAAACCGAAACAAACCAGAAAGAAACGAAAATAGCAAAAAAAAGAAAAAAAAAGTAACAACAAAAATTGTTGATGACGTTGACAATTTTCACCTAATAGGCGAGTGAATAGATCATTTCTACAAGGGGCTGCGGGTACGGGGTATGGGGTAGAGTTTAGCCCAGTTCTCACAGGTGTTTGCCTCGGTTTGGGTTGACAGTTTTTTTGATTGAATTTGTAACCAAAGACGACAGCTTCGACCACTTCAAAGCGGCGCCGACAACACCAACAACAAGGCCACTGAACGAGCCCCAAAAAAAAAAAAGTTGTTCCCCTCCCCACCAAAAGGGATTCAACATAAAATTATAACGGTTGCTGCAAATTCTCTGACAATTTGGGTGACACTGAAATTCACATGAATTTCGTGTCTCATTAAAAATAATTATTTTTTTTTTTGTTTTTCGAAAAAAATCTGACATTTTCGCGAAATTTAATAAGCATTTAAGAGCTTCAGTGATTTTAGGTAGCTGGTAGCATAAATTATATAATTATAAGGCGCTACCATTTAATTATGCACTCACACTTACACTTACACACACACACACATACGCGAACATCAGGACTGGGAGAGTCGTAAATGCATTATAATTGAATAAACGTTTAATGAGCTACACTGGCACGCTCGCATAGACAAGCAGACTCTGGCACACACACACACACATCCACACAAATACGCAAGCAAAGAGGCGCACTCAAAGAGCGACTAAAATGTGATGCTGCTGCCGCTGCTGGTGCAGGCGACAAAATTTCAATGAGTGATTTAGTTTGCAAATTTTAAGGGGAAGGGAAATTAAATAATATATTGATTAGGATTGTGAGAATTGCTTTAATACGTTTTTTAGTGTTATTATTATTATTATTATTATTATTATTATTATTATTATTATTATTATTATTATTATTATTATTATTATTATTATTATTATTATTATTATTATTATTATTATTATTATTATTATTATTATTATTATTATTATTATTATTATTATTATTATTATTAATTTAATTTATGTATTTCATTTTTTCTATTTTTTTCAAGTCCAACCAAAAGGAAAAAATTTTAGTTTATTTTTCTTATTTTATTTTTTCATCCTTTTTCTATATAATCCAAGTGGGTGAACACCAGGTTTCTATATTCATTTTTTTTTTATAATTTATTTTCTTTTTAATTTTATTTATTTTATTATTATTTTTTTTTTGTTTTTTTTTTTTTTTTTTTTTTTTTTTTTATTGAGTCGAAGTATTTTCTATGTATTTTATAAACTATGTTATGACCCACCTTGAGGGTCGATTCTTAGTTCAATAAAAAAAAAAAAAAAAAAAAAAAAAAAAAAAAAAAAATTGAGTCGAAGTAGGAGGGACCTGGGCTCGATACCCATGTTTTTTTTTTTGAAAGCAAAGCATTTTTTCTATTTTTCATTGAGGTCAAGGCTAGTTCGTAAATTATATATATTTTTTACGTTTGTTATAATTTATAATAATTTTTATGTTTCCAACAGTTCTTACAGATCTTTTCAGACTGTACTGGTCTCATCTAGACATTCTTACCACGATTCCTTAAGTAATTTTTATCTTTACTTTTGAAAAAATAGTAAAGCATACTTTTTTGGGCTCTTTTTTCATGCTCTCAATTTTTTTTCTTTTAGCTCTTGAGAAAACACAAAATACAATGTATTACCCAAACGATATTGATAAAATATGGAATATTTGTTTTGAATGAAATCGTTTGGTAAAATTTTGTCGCCTGGACATAAAATTTAGTTTTCGCCAGAGTGGAAATAGTCCTCATCATGGCCCATATTAATTATGCTTGGTGAGTTCGTAATGTTTCAGTTGTTATTGCTCTGATTTATGCTATGAACAACAATAAAAACAACAACAACAATAATAAAAACAATCAAAGCAGCAGAATCAGGGATTGCTAAAATTTGTTGAGCATAATTTTCATTAACCTACTCCGAGGTCATTCCACTCCCACAAAATCACACCAGAACACATCAGCACACACACAAACAAACACACACACACATATATATATACATATATTTGGATGCTGTTATGCCGGTTTGGCTGGCCAGGACACATTTTGCTTTTCCCTCGGTGAGTTCACAGATTCTCAATTTTGCCTACTCACTCTTTCTCTCTCTCTCTCTTTCTCTCCCTCTCTTTTGCTTTTGTCACCGTGGCAATTCTCACTTCATATATAAAATATACGAGTACGCTGGGAATTCCACAAATATTATGGTATGTGTAGTTGGGTAAATAATCGAATATACCCAGCAAACATTTTCGAAAACCAAATGAAATATGCGAAAAATTCTGAATAATTCAAATATTTATTTTCTTTTTCAAATTTAGTGAAAAAATTAAAAAAACATTTTATTTCTTTTCACTTTCTAAAATGTTTGCTGGGTAATCCGTGGTAGCTTGTGGGCGTATATGTATATGTGTCTGCGTGAATGTTTGTGTGCATGTGGCCGGTGGCCAATAAGTGTGAGCAGAAGAGGCTACTGACCTCCTTTTCCAAGCCTACCTAGGCAAACATCTTTATTTCCCCCCCCTCTCCGCCCTCATACCATCTTCATCCACTTTAGTTATTTTACGTATTTTACAAAGTTATCTTTCTGTGTGTGTGTGTGTGTCTTGACTCAACTTTATTATGTTGACAATTTTTTTTTTGGCCCTCAACAAATTGGCACAAATTAGTTGTGGTCACTTTTTTTTTTTGTAACCTGAAAAAGTGCAATCAAAAATCTGCTGCGCCACGCTAAGTGAAAGTGTAATTAAAATGACGACACACACACACACACACACACACATACACACCGACACTCAACCACAGACACACAAAGAAGCACACAGAAAAAAGCCGTTATTTTAGTCAGCCTGTCTGCCTGCCTTGCCGTGGTACTTATTCTTCTTCTTCTTCTTCTTTCTCTTCTAGTTTTAGGCACTGCGGTTGGCTTATTGTTTGCTTCCACTCTTTTGATCTATGTGTAAGTGTGTATGCTGTAAATGAAGTGGAGCAATGTGCCATAACAATGACTATAAAAAAAAATAACGAAAAGAAAAAGGAAAAAGCAAAACAAAAATAAATATACAAAAGGAAGTCAAAGCTGGACGAAACAGAAGAAGAAAAGGGAGATGTGCAAATCAAAACTTTTATAGTCGGACAAGAGCCACAGACAATAAAAAAATACATAAGCATATATACATATACACATATACATATATATGTAGAGTATAAGAAGAAGAAGAAGAAGAAAAAATATAGCAAAACTGTGAAAAGCAGGAAATGGTGAGAATAGGTTAAAAAATAAAAAAAACACACACACACAGACAGAAACAGTAGCAATGGCAGATAAGCCGAAACTAGAGCACACGCACTCACACTCACACACACACACACAGACTAGAGTCAGCTCATCGTTCACAGGGAAGAAAAAAAAACTAGAGCTCATTGCCTGCATTTGGTCAAAGTAACAGTTTCTCACAAAAGACGGCAGCGGAGATGGGGAGAAGGCAGCGGAGACGCTAATCACATCAAAAACCAACAGTTAGATTTACAGTTACTCTTGCCACTTGCCGATTTAAAAAAGAGCAACAAATTCAAAAAACCAAAATGCACGTTTTCTGGACAAACCTCGATTTTCCTTTTGTTGTTGTTCTTCTTCTTCTTCTTTGAGAATTTCTTGACTTTAACAAATTTGTTTATCTACTTTGTTCACTAGTTTAACAATTATATTTTTATAAATATATAAAAAAAAAAAACAATTTTTAAATATAATATTTCTTGTTTAACAATAATAACAATGGCTGCAATTTCGCTTTGCACAAACACAAACACAAATCGGACGACAAGTTGGTTTAATCACACGGCAGCCGTATTCCGTGCCCATGTCCAAGCTGTGGCAAAACTCGCGGAAACTCAGACAGTTCTTTTTAACAAGAGCAAAATAATGCGAAAGTCCTAATCTAAAGAGTGCGCGTTCTCTCGGGTTCGCTCTCGCGCCAATTGGTCTAGTTTTCGCACACGAGGAAGAGCATGCGAGAGAGAGAGGGAGAGCAAGCCAGCTATCCTAGTAGGTCTAACGGCTTAAAGCGAGATAGCCTGAGAGCCAAGCTTTGAGCTGGCTGGCAACCCTAAGTAGGTGAAAGCTGGCAGCTCCCACCTATTTTGGGCGCCTCGTTCAAAATGCCATTGTACCTTTCCAAATTGTTGAGCTTGATTCAAGTCTGAGCTAAATGAAACTTTTGATTTAGTCTACAGGATTCTGGGACTAGTCGAAAATATTTTGGGACAATCTGAGTCATAAAATTTGTCACGGCTATTTTGATTTTATGGCAGCTTTTGTTGAGGTTTCAAAATTAGCTGAGCCTGTGACTTTGCTTGTGGAACCTATTTTACCCCTTTCACTTGTGGAACTCAATTACCTGGAGAGTTGGCGCTAAGGATTTTGAATATTTCTCAAATTATTTTTAAAAAAATTTCTGGAAAATTTTCTAACCTGTTGTCAGTTAGTTTTATCTGAATTTTTTTTTTTTTTTTTTTTTTTTTACATTTCTTTATTTACATTCTGTCTGTAGACAATGCGTAAATTAATAACTAAACTTAAGAAACTAACAGGTACAATAAATTCCCATTGAAATCCATTGTTGTAATTATCTGAATTTAATTAAAAATTTAAAAATGCAACCCATAAAATTCAATAAGAAAAAAATAAAATTTTAAAAGAATTAGAATTTAACAGTGAGGGGAACTCCTGGTGGGTGGACTCTATACGGCTGCCCTGTGGCTCGCAATCCACTTACGATCCACGAACAGGGGTTTCTGCTTACGCTTACAGTTTTCCCCGCTTTCTTGCGTGTGTGGATGCTATGTTGTGGAACTTAAGCTATTTCTCAGATCTTAAAGGCAAGCCCGAAGTTTTTACTTTTGCCTTGTTTCCCTTCGGCCTCCCCGCTTTAACAACAGAATCCTATTCCTACAGCCGCAACATGTAAATGACTCCGCTGACATAAATTGCAATTTATCCTGTAGTCACACACACATACACACACACACACACAAGCACTGCCAAATAAAATATGTAAGCAAGCACACACACACAAATGCTAATTTAACTTTAAGCTAAAATAAGAAAAAAAAAATCCATCTAAAAGTGAAAAGATGAAAATAAAAGAAATCAAATCAAACAAAAGAAATTTCAAACTTTTTGCAACACTTTAATCCCAAAGCTTTTCATGCTTAATTAATTGAAAGTGTAAAAGAGAAAAAATATAAATTAAATATTAAATGGAAATTTTTTATAAGCGTTTGAATATAATTTGGAAAATGGAAAAACTTCGCTTCCCTTTTGTCGCAACCGTGAAAAATCACTTGAATAAATTGAAATGAGTTTTTGAACACATCAATTCCCCCCGGAGCCCTCAGTCCCTACCGGCTCAAATATGCAACACTGTGTCGAATGCAAAAAGATCACGAGCGAAAGAGACAACCATATGGCTGGCAGCAAAGCAGTGCAGAGTGACGAGTAACTGTTGATGTTTATTCGTTAGTCCGAAAGTCAACTGACAAATCAGAAAATCTTTTGATTTGACTGACTGACTGACTGACAATACCAGGGCAACTTGATACTGAAGCATTTTGCCTCACACACACACCCCCCCACCTCGCCCAACACTCCTTGTCCTTAGCCACTGCCAGCGCCTAGTCAGATAGTCAGATGATTTCATCTCTCAACTCGTTCGAATTCAACTCAGACAGCCAGTCAAATCGGCTATGTCTTCCATAACCCCCTCCGCCCCCTCCCCACCCCTCCCCGTTTGGATATCCTTTTCAACCTTTAAGCTCACTCATTTTGCCTCCGATTGAGCTGAGCGCTGCTGACAAACAAAAGCGTGCCAGGTGCAAGTGAGCCGCCAATGCTGCCCCCCCCCCCCTACCACCTCCCACCTGATCAACCATCCTCCCCTCTAAATTATCCTAATAGGCGCAGGAATCAATGTGCCAGGTGTTTGAGTTTGCCTTGACTTGATTTGTAAAGCAAAAGGGGCGCAAGGGGGCGGGCTGGGACATTGAGCTTTTCACTATTGAATTGGCAAGCTCTTGACTCAGGCCAGGCCAGGCCAGGCCAAGCCAGGGCGAAAGCAGTTGAACCAAGAATAACGGGAAACCTGAAGCCTGACAGATTTTTCAAGTTTTCTTTCAAAATTTTCTCAGGCAAAAAGTTTACCCAAGAATTTAAAGACCCAAGACAAACTTGAGGGAACTTAAATCTTAACCTCAAAATTGAAATCAGCAAAAAGTAGAGCTTTAAATTTTCTCAAGGGAATTTCGAAAATTAATTGGTTTCCAAATTCTCAAATTTTTAGCGAAACAAATTTAATTCCTCAAAGGGCTAAGACGAATTATTTATGCTCTTTTTTTCCTTGAGTTTTTTTTCCACAAAATTTCCAAACTTGAATCTTTTGTTCAAAACTTTTCCACTTAAAATCAAAATGAAATAATTTTTATTCATTCAATCAAAGCGGAATTTCAATAAAATTGTTGAAGAAAATATGTAAATAAATTGGCATAACAATAACATTGATACTATTTCCCAATCGGCTTAACATTTTCTAGAATAAGCTGAGGGCTGAGGAGGGTGCAAAACAGAAAAAGAACAAACCGACAAAACTATTGAAACTCTCCGAGTGACTGGAAAAGTTTTCGGGGCCTCCAAACAATAGGAAAAACCAAAGCAACCAAAAAAAATAATAATAATAATAATAAATAGGAAATAAATACAGCAACAACAACAAAAAAGTGTGTCCACCAAAATAAAAAAAAAAAAAAATTATTTATCTGGGAGAAAATTTCAATTTGAAATTTACAATTGAAATAATTTTTGCCATTTTGCATTATATTTATTGCAATCCCCCCCCCCCCCCCCTCAATCCCCCCGTTACACTCCGCTCCGGAAGGTCTCACGCTAACTTTATAGTTTTGCCGCGCCCTTCGGCCCGCTTTCCTTTGCCGGCCACGACCCGCACAATTTGCACAAAATTTATTTGCTTTGACTCTTCAACTTTGAAACACACACACAAACACACAAACACACACACACACATATACACATGCACATAAACTAAACTGAACTGGCCCAAAAATGTTTTAAATGTTGTGTATTTATTTTGTTGTTGCTATTGTTGTTGTTGTTGTTTTATATTTCAATTCCTTTGTTTTGTTTAGTTTTTTTCTCACGTTCGTTTTTTTTTTGTTTTTTGCTTTCTTTCTTTTTTAGTTTTGTTTTGTGGCCATTTTAATGCCCGAGTGAAGGACATGTTGTTTTTGTTACCCATTGTTGTTGTTGTTGTTGTTATTTTACGGCTGGTAATGATGCAGAAATCGTTCACCGCCATCTACCTTCTGCCTCCCCTCCTCTCGACCCTTCTATTTACACACACACACACATACATACGCATGATTGCCCATTGAAATTGGCTGGGCAATTGCCGTTATATTTCCATAAAGACAGCGAATGAATGAGCCCGGGTTAGGTGGGCAGGGGTTTCTATTTCAAATATATTTTATTTAATTTAATTAAGAAAGAAAAGAATTCAAACAGAAATAACAAATAAAATGCAGAAAATTTAAATTTAACACAACCGTTCAAAATGCACTAAAAAAAGACTAAAGCCAACAAAAAAAAATTCGAGTTCGAAAAAAAGGAAGATCGGGCAGATCAAGCAGAGTTGGCAGAGCTGGCAAACTAACACAAAGAAGAAGCGAAGCAAAAAAAGAGTTGAACTATAACAAAATTAAAAGGCATAGTTTTTTTTAGAAGAAGAAGAAGAAAGCGTGGGCCAGGCGATTTGCAATTTGTGTGACAAAAACAAAAAAAAAAAACCAACTGTAAAAAATGAGAGAGAAGAATTCATAAAGCTAACCAAAATTAAAGAGCTCACACAAACACACACACACACATATGAAGAAAGAAGCAAATTATCAGCTTCCTCTCTCTCTCTCTCTCTCTCTCTCTCTCACTCTCACATGGGCATTATCTTTCTAATTTCCTCTTTCGTTCCTCTCCGCAGTAATGCAAGCGAAACTTTTTTATATGCTTGCTTTTCTGGGCAAACCAAAATTTATGCAAAATAATTGTCAACAAAATGGTTGGCCAAAAGTCTGCTTCAAATCCAAACTGAAAACCAACAGAAAATTCAAAAGAACTTAAAGCCCAGCTAGACCGACTATGAATACACTTTAATCAATTCAAAAAAAAACTGAAGACACTAAATATATATATATATATTTTTTTAGAATTTATTTTTAAATATTTTACATAAATTTGGTTTAATATATTTTAGTATTTTTTTTTAATTTTTTAGTATTTTTTTAGAGACCCCATTTGTATGCTATATAAAGTGTATAAGGAATATGGGCAAGCTAAGAGCGACAAGACTAAACCGGAAGCTCTTGGTTTATGGTAATGGATAATGCCAACATGCTTGTGGAGCCACGAAGGGTAAGTGGGGTGCGGGTAGTGCAACTCTTGGCTGGCGATACTTGCAAGGAAGTTTTTCAATTAACCAGCTTGGCCAGCCAAAACCGCCGAAGCCAAAGCCAACCAAACAAACTGACACTTTTGACTTTGACCTACAACACGGATGAGAAGTAGAAGAAGAAGAAGAAGCTGAAGCACAAGAAGAAGAAGAAGAAGAGGGCTAGAAACTGCCAACACTGGGTGGAGTAATGTAGAGTACAAAATGAAGAAGAAGAAGAATGAAATTCAAGAGCCATGAAAATGAAGCCGCCCTTCCCCTCCCCCCATCCCTTGACTAACTACCTGACAACCGCGTCCCGCTGAAAAGCCAAGCCAAGCCAAATAATAAAATTATGTTGAGCCTGCGTGGGTGTGTGAGAGAGGGGGAAGGGGGAGGGGAGGAACAGAGAATTGAGCTGGTTGCAGTTTCCTATCTGATCCTGGGGCCAGCTGACTGCGTTGTGCACAATGTGACATTATCTGCTTTAATTGCATAATAAAGCACTTTTAATTAGGTTTTTTTTTATATAAGCAGCCGAAAGTAAGAAGAAGAGAACAAAAAATATACGTGTGTGTGTGTGTGAGTGTGTAAGTGGATTGACAGTTTGAGGGGCGGTGGACATAAACCACGAAAAGAACCGCAACAAAACTTGTAAAGAAACTGCAGCCGAAAGAAAAGAGATAGACATACACACACACACACACACACACACACACACAGAGGCACACGCGCGCACTCTAAGTCAGCTTCAGAAAATAGCAACGAAAAATTCATTTGAGAGCTGCCAGCACAGAAGAGCGAGAGCGTAAGCGTGAGCGAGACAGAGTGAGTGAGTGGGGAATAAGATGAAGAGTGCAGAGAGTTAAACAATGAAAGGCGTAAAGCGATGCCAAGGGAATGCTTGAAAACATGTCTTGTCTATGTGGGCAGAGGCAGAGCAGGAAGACAACATAATGCTTCGGTCAAGTGAAGTGCCTCTGTATGTGTGTGTGTTTGTGTGTGTGTGAGTAGAGAAATAAATTTTGTCAAGTTGAAGTTGGAGAGCGAGGTAAGCTGAGCTTGAATTTTTTTTGTTTGTTTTTTTTTTTTGAGCATTGTTGGCTGTGAAAACAAAAGATAATGAGAAAAGAAAACTAGAAAAAAAAAACGAAAATACGCAATTCCCTTTTGGGGTGAGTCGATGTTTTTCTTTATTCTTGTCCAAAATAATAATTTCATTTTATGACTCAAACTTATCTATTAATTTATTTTATTCGTGTAGTCAATTGATTAAAATTAAATAAATTTTAAAATTTTGAAAATATTTTCCAACACTTGGAAAAGTGCATCAGGTCTTTTGACTTTTCAAAGATCTTCGGAATAGTTGTTGTTTTTATTGTAAACGCAGTGCTGCTGGTTATGTGGCTTGCTGTATTTTCTTTTTTTTTTGTCTCTTGGTATATGTGTGACCTTCAGTCAGTCAACAGCAGAAGCAGCAGCAGCAGTAGCAGCAGCCTCGGCATCAGAGGTGGCATTGGAGCCTGTGACAACTACGACTACGACGAAGGCAGCAACTTCTCTTGTTTGTGGTTCAATTATGCCAAAAATGCGCACTGACACGTAAAAATAATGCAAACTTTAAGGCGCGCTCCTCCGCTGGCTCAGCACAGCACAAAAGGCAATGGCGGCCGCAGCAACAGCAACAGCGACAGCGGCGTTGACAGCAAAGGCAAGGGCAACAACAACAACAACAACAGCAGCACAAACTGCAGTTGAC
This sequence comes from Scaptodrosophila latifasciaeformis, assembly GCA_037075145.1. Classification (NCBI taxonomy): domain Eukaryota; kingdom Metazoa; phylum Arthropoda; class Insecta; order Diptera; family Drosophilidae; genus Scaptodrosophila; species Scaptodrosophila latifasciaeformis. The sequence goes on from JBAMCM010000073.1 coordinate 3,252,557, forward strand.
AACGCCAGCAACGACGACGATGACTATACAGACACACACACAGACACAGTTGCTTATGGAATATATTATATACACATAACATTTTAATTTCCTGCTTATTAGGCGCAACCACTGGCAACTTTCCTTTGGCACAGAGCATATACACATATCCCGGCTCACCCCCGCTTAACCACAGGCACAATAACCAAAAAAAAAAGCATTATGTGTGCAGTCTGTGCTGCTCTTCTTCTACCTTTTCTTTTTTTTCCTCTTTGAGCTTAGATTTCGAGTGTTTGCCAGTGTGTGTGTAGACTTTTTCATTGCTTTCTGTCCATTGCAGCAAATGAAATTGCACGCCCGAAAAATGCCTGGGCCATGGCACCGAATACCCCTTTTATCATCAAACTGCTGCCTGCTACTGCTATTTTTGTTTTTGTTGTCGGCCAAAAAAATTCTTATAAATCACAAAACCCCAACTCAAACACACACACACATACATGCACGCATACATGTGCGCCATGTCCGCAGGTTTTCATGTTCCCTTTTGCTCTTTGCTCAATTTACCGCTAGGCCAACAAAACTAACGCAACGAACTTGCCCTGCCCTGCCCTGACCTGACCCCTCTAACCCATCATCCGCAGACCACAGCAAAGCAAAGCGCAGCTCAGTGAGGGTTGCCACTTCTATAAAAAATTTCTATTGCCCGAAAATAAATAAAAATAATATAAAAAAGAAACAAAATAAACACTGCCAAGCTTTTAATTACTTCATTACACTTATTCAAAAAGCTTGTGTGCTACTCCCACCCCACCCCACCCGCACTCATCTCTAGCGGACTTAGAGCATCACTAGCAAAAGCCAACTGACATTGGAAAATTTTTGATAATTGAATTTACACGTGAATGATCACAGCTTTAAGCCTTTTTCACCCACTTTACACTCTACATTTACTTTACTTAACTTTATTGCTTTTCATGAATGGTGAGAAAGGCAAAAGTGCCAGGCATTTATTGTTGTCCAGAAAATGTTGGCAAAGCAGGGCTTTGATAGCTCACAGATTCAATTTGTGCACAAATTTATTTTAGTGTATGCGTGTGTATGTGTGTGTGTGTGTGTGTGTGCATTTATCCTATAACTCTGCAGTTCTTGGCTTTACTTATATTTTATGCTCAGTCATGATTTTCATCCATGATTTTATTAGGCTTCACACCCACCAACACTGCCCAAATGCACCCCTGCCTCAAGACTGCTAAGAAACTGCAGGGTTGCACGTACACTTGTAAGTGTGTACACAAGGCAAGCAGTAATTATGATCGCAAAATTGATTAGACACTCACCCAGGAAAGAGAGAGAGAGAGAAAGAAGACGATTTCGAGTAGCACACATAATTTCGTGCTTATTGACGGCATCGATTTTGCTGTTGTGATAACGATAAGGAAATGAACCAAATGGAAACTCCAAAATCTAAAATTCAATTAAACTGAATTTATGTAATTTCAAATTTCTTAAATTTGGGATTATTAACTTTCTGAATAAAGTGAGTCCGATGATTTCGGTATAATAAATTCAAGCTCATCTTATCCATCATATGAGGATTTAATTTTAGTGCTTCTCCTGCCAACTTCAATTCTCTGTGCAGCTAAAGGCAACAACAACAATAACAAATCAAATATAATCCACTTACATTTCTTCTGAGATGTCAATTTGTCAATTCTTGCTACTTTCTATTTTTGTTTTTTTTTTTTGTCTTTCTTTATTGCGAGAAATAACGATGACGCTAGCTGTCCGGTGTAGGCGTATATCCCTTTCTCTTTCTAAGGGGATTATGATTACGGCAAACGCGATTTCGCTGAATTCATTTCATATCCAATTAATTTGGCCTGCAAAAAAAAAAAAGAACAACAGAAGTAGCAAAAAAAAATATTAAGACAAATTTCAGATACCCTGCCCATCTAGTTGAAAAGGTGGCATCCTTGGCCTGGTGGTAACCATGATCGCAAGGGAAACACGCCACCTATCGGCCATCTCTTTGGAGAGTCTCTGACGTTACCTTCTTTATGTTACATAGTTTTGCAACAACTCTATATACTCTTACCTCTTAAAGTGCAGGGTATAAAAAATGGCACAAATCACACACACTGAACATTCCATTCCATTGATGATATAAAGTCTAGGGCAACCTCCACATATACAAAAGCTCAGCAGTCCATCACCTGGGCGCGTCTTTCTCTCTAGTGTGGCTGTGTATGTATGTGTGTGTGTGTGTGTTTAGGGCAAATAGAAAAAAATCTGTTGATGGTGTTAACGGGGGTGCCGGCACTGGCTTAGGCAATGCTAGTGCCAAATGAAAATGTGAATAAAACAGACAGAGACACACACACACACAGACACAGAGGCAGGCAGACAGAGTGACGGCTAACGGTAATAGTAACGGGCAACCCAATCTTGGATGGCTGCAATCACAGTGTTAGAGTGCGATTGAGATAGCTGCAGTTTAGTTAGAATGAGATGGATAACAACAGCAGTGTGCCAAATGGAAAATGGATTTCACTATTAATTTCGCTGACAAACTTTGCCTAAAAACAACAACAACAACAAGTAAAAAGAACAATTGCGGCAACTGCAACAAGGCCAAGCGACGTTGGCGATGCCGCGTTGACAGCATCATCAAAAAGCGGAGCGCCAAAAAGCAAGTTGGATGCGCTGACGGGCCGCTGACAAGGCAAGCCTTGGCTCAGTGGGGTGGGGGGAAAGAGAGAGAGAAAGAGATGGAGCACAGGGAACGGGAGCCAGATTGCCTGCAATGCGGCCGAGCGCTTGGACCGGCACAGAAAGAAGAAGCTTCAACCATGTCAGCTATGCCGGCTTTTACTTTTATGACCAAACCAGCGACAACAACAACAACAATAACAACAAGAACAAAAACAGGCATAAGGCCAGGCAGCAGGTAGCAGGAAGAGGAAGCAGCAGCGCCACGGGAAGAGTGAGACTATTTTTTGTTTTTTTTTTTTTTTTTAAGGATTTAGCAGCTTTTGCGGTCGTCATACACACACACACACACACATACCAGTGAAGAAAAAATGAAAAAATAAAATTCGCAACAACAACAAAAGGAAGTAACGGGTAAGTTTGTTTTCTTTGTTATTTCGGATCGCTTTGTTAGTGTTATTTCTGCTTCTTCTTCTTCTTTTGCTTTCTCAATGCTTTTTTATGTAGTTGCTCTAAGTGTAGAAGGATTCAGGGCATATAAAATTTATAAAACACTTAGGAAAAAACAAAGTAAAAAAAAATTTTTTTAAAAATTAAAGAAAATTTTATATAAAAATTAATTATTTTTTTTCTTTTTTATTTGTGAGAAAAATAAGAATGATCCCTGCAGAGTATTTAATAGTCGACCATTTTTGATTGTTTTTGCTTTTTCTTCTTCTTCTTTTTTTCATATAGTACAAAATAAATGGAATTTCTTGTCCCCCTTCAAGTTTTTGGCGTCATGTTTTGTTTTTAGGACTAGGACAAGAACACACACACACATATACATATATATACACACACACACACACACACACACACAGTCAGAGTCAGTCAAAATCCTCCTTTTCCTCTCGTTTCCAGAACATTCCATCAGTTCACAAAATTTGCAACAACTTATGCAAATGCTTTGAAAAAATATTTGTGCATAACACGAAAGGGAGAAAAAAAAAAACAAGAGGGAATTGCAAAGAGGAGGGAAAACAAAAAAAAAAAAAGAATTATATATATTTCTATATTACTAAAACAAAAAAAGAAAAACTAGAATAGCATGGAGCAGAGCAAACAAAAAAAAAAAAAAAAAGGGAACAGCATAGCGACATAACGGTAATGGCAACGGTAACGGTCTTGTGGACATTTGTGTGGACACAATTCACAAGCACTTTGTGCTGGCTGCAGTTGTTGTTGTAGTTGTTGTTGCCGTTGGTAAAGAAGTACAAACAAATTTGATGCTCTCCAGTGTGTCCATATTTTTTTTTTTTTTTTTGTCTTTCTTTTTGGAAGACTTCGCTGCATAATTTATGAATTTGCTGTCTACAAAAATAAAAAAAAGAAGAAGAAGGGAAGTAGACCAAGCAAAAATGGCAAATTGAAATTATCATAATAAAACAAAAGCTATATAGTACCATAATAATATTAAAAAAATAACAGAAAGTTTGTTTTTCATTCTCATCCTTTCAAGTCTTTCGGATAAGAGACATTTTATTGACCTTGAATAGTTTGGCAGTCTTGAGACTTGGAAAGCTAAAAGTAGCCTAAACTACACCAGATCGAAATTAAAATTATATAGTAACTATTTGGCAATAATAATTATCAGCTGGAATAGATATTACTTGGGTTATGAAAATGGAAAATGATAATCAAAGCTAACCCGCCAATATACTGCTGAGTTAGAATGCTTTCTTTCTCTATTTTTAAGGCACAAATGAAATTAGTTCCATATCAAAATATTCATATACCAAATCTAACCACTTTGTCTTGTACCATTTCTCTATTGATCTGGAAAAAATATACTTTCCCGAGATATTCCTAAATTAAAGAGTATCTTCAATTTCGAAAACTAAATTAAAACTTTATTGATAAGCTTTTGGGAAATGTTAGAAAAAATATTCATTCTTTCCTACGCACTTCGTTCCAGCTTTCTGGCCTGGTAGCGTGCCAAGGCAGCTTTGAAAACTTCACCCACCGTGCGTTTTATCCAAATGTTTTTTCGATCGATTTGTTGCGGTTTGCCCTTTTCCTCTTCTTCCTTGTCTTTTTCATTTGCTTCTGACTCGGCCGGACCTGTGGTGGGTCTTGGCAATGCATCTTTCTTAGAGGTTTCCGCTTCTGGCGAGCTTGAATCGTCGTCATCATCATCATTATCGTGGTGGGATTTTTTGCCTTCGTCCGAATTTCTTTCCGTTTTACGTTTCTTTTGCGGTTTGTCCTTAGATGCTTTGTCTTTGGCCTCTCTTGCTTCCTCCTCGTTGGTGCGCTTACGCAGGGTATTCAGTTTGAGTGCCAATTTCGTGTCATCCAGGTTCTGGGCGGGGGGAGGTTTTTTGGTGTCTTTGGGGGTTTCAGTTTTATCTTCATTCTCGCTGGATTCATCATCTATGCTAAAGTCTGAGTCTGCATCAATGTTGTTGGTTAGATGAGCCTTGCCCAGGGGTTCCGATTTTCTGGCTTCTTCCTGTTTTTGTTGTTGACTCGAATCGTCGGGATCATCGGCTGAGTTGTGACGTTGTCGATAGCTACGCTGTTTGCTGGAACCGCTGGGCTCGGGCTTGATGGGTTTGTAGCTAACTTCTTCGGATGTGGTTGATGTTGTGGGTTCGTTTGGGGCTTTGGTGTTCGGACCCAACTTCTGTTCATAGAGATGTCGATAGAAGCCGTCGATATTCTTTTGCTTTGTGACATCGCCAATGGCTTCGAGGTATTCATTGTGTTCCTCTTGTTCCTGCATCTGCCGCATGGCTTCGATTTTCTTGCGATAGGCTCCTGTTACGAAGATTTCCTTGTCCTTGAACTTGTCACCTTCGGCTTCGCGTTCCTTTTGTATTTGCCGCTCCATGCGCAGTTCGTACTCTAGCTTACGTTTCTCTGCATGTTGCATTAGCCGGCCTATGTACCTGGCCGTGCGCGGCTCGGAGGCTTTTTTCTGTTTTTCCGTATCGCGTTGCTTTTCAATTTCATCGTAGACTTCGTCATATTGAAAAACTGTGGGATCTTCGGCTAGGGCTTTTTCCTGCATCTGGCGTGCCATACGTCTACCCATCATACTGGGACCCATTTCATTGCTCGGCTTAGCAGTGAATTTGGGGGCATCATCGGTGCTGCTACTGCTGTTTTCATCAAAAATTTGTGGCCTACTGGCGGCTGGCTGTGTGGGTAGACTCTCAGGCTTCTTCTTCTGTCCCGGTAATATGAGACCATACCTGAAAAAAACATTTACAAGTTATTTATATATTTATTCATTAAGTTTTATTTATTAAACTTACTGTTTCGACATTGTTTACTTCTCAATTTGCCATTCACAGCGAAAGGAGACAAAAGATGTGCTGCCAACACAAAAACCTGCTGTGCAGTGCAACTCTGTGTGGAGCAACCCTGCCTCTGTTGACAGCTGTCAAATGCCGCAATATGGACTTCCTCTTTTCCGATACGTTCGCGGTCGTGTAAATTTGTGTTGAAATATCACAAACTTAAATCTTAGGTAATCCGCGTTAAATTTTAATAAATTACCTTAAATAAGTGCGGCAAATACCTTTTCATAATACTCAGCTTGTATTGTGTCTCTGATTTTATGCTTGAGCCTGGCCAAACTGCGAAATCCAGGCATATATTTTTTTTTTATGTGGACAAACTGTTTGACAGTTGGTCAAAAAAGCAAAACAAATCTTGTCGGTCACGAAATTAAAATAAGCGACTGCGACTCAAACCTTGGTCTAAAAATCCAAATGAATTTTTTTTTTCTATCATTTATTTTTTTTATGTGAAACAGGCAGGCTAATTTTTGCCGCCTTTGAGTTTTCATCCAATTTTTGTGCCGCAACAGTTGTATATGTGGACAAGGCTTAATAGAAACTCTCAAAAGCCTTACAATGACACAAAATCAGTTCAAGTTTTCATATAAAAATTGGCAAGTTCAACGCATCTCAGTTCCATCTGAAACAGTTTTGTTGTTGTTGTTTACACACAATCAGGCCCGGCATGTCAAATAGGCTGCTGCAGCTGTCAAACCGAATACTCTGCCATTCAAGAAAGGCGAAAAATATTTGCACGTGCTTTGTAATAAAAAAAAAAAAATAGACAATATACATTATTTTTTTTGTTGTGCAAAAACTATAAGAAGTCACTAATTGCCTTCTCTTTCTCTCTCACACACAGCCATGGTGCGTATGAACGTATTGGCCGATGCCCTCAAATGCATCAACAATGCCGAAAAGCGTGGCAAACGTCAAGTTCTGTTGCGTCCCTGCTCGAAAGTCATCATCAAGTTCCTCACTGTGATGATGAAGCACGGTTATATCGGTGAATTCGAAATTGTCGATGATCATCGCTCTGGCAAGATTGTGGTCAATCTAACTGGTCGTCTAAACAAATGCGGTGTCATCTCACCACGTTTCGATGTGCCCATCAACGATATTGAGAAATGGACAAACAATCTATTGCCCTCCCGTCAGTTCGGCTACGTTGTACTGACCACTTCAGGCGGCATTATGGATCACGAGGAGGCCAGAAGAAAACATTTGGGTGGCAAAATCCTTGGATTCTTCTTCTAAGAAGACAAGACACCCGGGGCATCTTTTGTGTGTGTGTGGAGTTCCAAACAAAACAAAAAAACATTTTGTATTTCTCCTGCGCGCCATTTAAGTTTTACATTCTTAAAAAAAAAACAATATCCCATCAATTTGTACCCATTCAAAAGGGGTATAAATTTGAACAATTTCAATCAACACAAACATCAGCAAAATGAATGTTCATAACTAAACGCGAAATAAAAAGGATTGATACATTAATTATTTTAATAACAATTGATTTTTTTTTTCATTATTATTTTATAGTCTTTAAAATTGTACAAACTCTGACGACAAATGACGCAAAAGATTAGTAAAACTTTTGATAATTGTTAAATTCAAAATGTTTTATTGAAATTTCCAAAGCACGTGGAGGAATTCGAAGAACTATTGAGGTGGAATGGAAGGGTCAAAGCTAAGGAAAGTCGGAATTTGAAACTCTTATATGTCGTGCTATGATTATCTCCTCTAGACGTAGAAGTTATGTTAGATTGTTCGTATACAGAGCTAGCTGGATGTAACCACTATATCATATAGATGGGATATCCGAGGGGCTTATTGACCAATCTCTACGAAATTCCTGCATAAAGGAAAACATGTGTACCCAGTTTCATCTAGATCGGACTATGATACCAAAATCTTTCGTGGAGGTATCTCCAGTACTTATTGTTCAATCTCCATCAAATTCTATATGTGAAGTCCCAATATAAAGGAAAGCATGTATACCCAGTTTCACTTAGATCGGACTATGATAGCATAATCGGTCTTGGAGGTATCTCCAGTACTTATTGACCAATCTCCATCAAATTCTATATGTAAGGTGCCAACATAAAGGAAATCATGTGTACCCAGTTTCATCTAGACCGGACTATGATACCAAAAACTTTCTTGGAGGTATCTCCAGTACCTATAGGCCAATCTCCATCAAATTCTATATGTGAAGTGCCAACATAAAGGAAAACATGTGTACCCAGTTTCATCTAGATCGGACTATGATACCAAAATCTTTCCTGGAGGTATCTCCAGTACTTATTGTTCAATCTCCATCAAATTCTATATGTAAAGTGCCAATATAAAGGGAATCATGTGTACCAAATTTCATCTAGATCGGACTATGATACCAAGATCTTTCTTGGAGGTATGTCCAGTACTTATAGGCCAATCTCCATTAAATTCTATATGTGAAGTGCCAATATAAAGGAAAACATGTGTACTAAATTTCACCTAGATCGGACTATGATACCAAGATCTTTCTTGGAGGTATCTCCAGTAGTTATTGATCAATCTCCATCAAATTCTATATGTAAAGTGCCAACATAAAGGAAAACATGCGTACCCAGTTTCATCTAGATCGAACTGCGATTTCAAAAATTGGTTTTATCCATTTTCCTTAAAATGGACACAAATTTTCTGGCTCCCAAGTTCTTTGATTATTATTGAAGTAAAATATTTTTTTAGGTTCTTAAGTAGCATAATTTTTATTTAAAAATTTGTAATATTTTTTATTAAGCACAAATTGAAAACCAAGCTAAACATTTAAAAATTAATTTGAATCAACAAAAAAAAAAAAAAAAAGAAAAATAATTTTGACAGTTAATTGCATCACGTCCTTCATATTTGTTTTTTACAATTCGTTGTTAAGTAATTTATTAAGGTTTTATTGTTCATTGAGTTAGCAAGAGTATTTCTTTTTCATTATTTTCGTTGGAGTTCTTTTGGGAGTAGAAAAGCTTTCCCACACAGGGGTATTTCTTCTGGTTTTTTTTTTTTTTTGCTTGAGAAAGCTTGTCTTTTCTTTTATCATCCCAAAGTCTCGAGTTGGGTCTTCGTTACTCATGCTGTTGGTATGGCTGGAAAGCTCTTTGTTATCAAGCTTTTCAACCAGCTCCAAAACTTATTCACATATGCACATGGATTGACAATATATATATTTACAGTTGGTTTTTTTTTTTATATGTATGGACAAATACATGTTGGAATTATCACAATAGACGAGAGCCAGGTCTGCGTCTGCACACCTATGACTAATGTCTTGAAGCTAGATGCCGCAACAGGAACGATGGGCCGAGGAGGCCAGACTTTGATCACTTTGAGAGTGGGCGGAGGAACCGCCAGGTAGGGGATTGTGTATAGTTTGATGGTCGGCGGCATTGTCTAGGGAGGCGGAGGATCTTTGTAGATGACCTCTTTGGAGGCGTAGGGCTTTGGGGTCGTCGTCTTGCCTACTACTATGCTGGTCTACCATCAGTTTGGTGAGGAGCTCGAAAATTTCGTTGACTCCAAGGTTTTCTTTGGCCGAGGCTTCTAAGTACTGGGCGCCCACAGTGCGGGCATAGTCCATGGCGGTATTGTAGGGAACGGCGCGCTGTTCTTCCAAATCAGTCTTGTTGCCTACTATGATGATGACAATGGCACCTCCAAGCATCTGCTTGAGTTCCCGCACCCAGGATTTGACTTTCTGGAAGGAGTCTTGATCGGTGATATCGTACACTAGGAGAGCACCATCCGAGCCGCGATAATAGATGGGACCCAAGGCATGGAAACGCTCTTGTCCTGCTGTGTCCCATATGTTTAGCTGGGCCCGCCTTTCATCCGGTAATATTAATTTTTTAGAGACGAAGGAGGCCTGCAGAGTGCTCAGATGTTGCGCATTAAATTTGTCCTCCATGTAGCGCAGCACAAGGGATGTTTTGCCCACACAACCTGCATTGTCGGTATTGTTATCAGTATTGTTTCATGATGATTACTCATTTTGTTTTAGTCAAGCTAATTGATAGAAATTTAATTACCTTCACCCAGGAGCACAGCTTTGAAATTGAGCATTGTTCTATCCTTTGATCTTCGGGGTATCATGCTTTACTTGTCTATTTAATTTAATAACTAAGTGATTTGTCACATTTGTATATGCACATATCAACTTCTGATAAAATCTATTTGAGTCGTCTTTTATATATATATATTTTTTTTATTATGTTGTTGAGGTTTTGGACCTGCCAATTTGTATTGCAAGCTTAGACCTGCCAACTGTTGAAATGAACAATTGAACCAGTATGTGCGCATGGACGCAAAAATGTTTTTAGCCTGGATTTATTAAATATATTTAATGAAAAAAGTTTTAAAACAAAAAAAAAAAAAAAATTAAAATTGCGTTTTCTTTCGATAATCATTTTAACAAGCCTCATTGAAATTAGTGAAAATCAGTTTGTCTTTTGTCTTTCTTAACAGATTGACAGTCCTGTCTGAATTATTCGTTCGCATTCTTTCTCAGAGAACACCAAAACGCGAAGAGCTATTTTTTTTTTGCGCTAAAGTTTCTAGTGTAACAGATAGTATTTAATATAAGCTAAAATACAATGTCCGAAGGAGACACACTCCCCGAAGGCTGGGAAAAACGCACCAGTCGTTCAACGGGTAAGTCTTCAGAGTACAGCATCCTCGAGCCGGCTATAAATTTTTTTCCTGTTTTTAACCCTGACAGGACTTAGCTATTATCTGAATATACACACAAAAGAATCCCAATGGGATGAACCCACCGAGCCGGCCAAAAAAACCGCGTCATCGGGTGGCGATCGCCCGGAAGAAGTCCAGTGTCTGCATTTGTTGGTCAAGCACAAGGGTAGCCGCCGGCCCAGTTCCTGGCGTGAGGAGAACATCACACGCACAAAAGAGGAAGCACAAATGCTGCTAGCAGTCTATCGCAACAAAATTGTCCACAACGAGGCCAAATTTGAAGACTTGGCCCGCTCCTACTCCGATTGCAGTTCGGCCAAGCGCGGCGGTGACTTGGGTAAATTCGGACGCGGTCAAATGCAAGCTTCCTTCGAAAAGGCCGCTTTCGCACTCAATGTGGGCCAGTTGTCTGACATAGTGGACACCGATTCCGGCCTCCACATCATCTTACGCAAATCCTAAAACCTACCAATAACACTCATCAACTCAAATAATAAGCAAAAACATTTGTTTTGTTTAGGCATTTGGCATCTTGTAATTAAATACAATAAAATATAAAAAAAAAATATATATTATCTTTATATAAATATGGATTCATTTATTTTATGCCTAATTTTGTGGCTAATATCTTAGCTCCCGGTGAATTTTGTTTAGGCAGCAAATTTTTCCACTCCTTATCTGCCAATTTCTTACGAAGACTTTGAAGCAAGTTCGTATTAATTTCCACCAGATTAACCAAGACAAAGCAACCACGATTCACACCCAACCATTGTTTCAACTAGAAAAGATGAAGATGAAATATTAGAAAGTTTTCAAAAGTTTCCGTTTGAAAGACTTACCACCGGTTCGGTCAACTGTTCGATTAATTGGCTAGCAAAACCCTTGAGATTTGCATTGGCTTCCAGGCGCTTTTTATCAATTTTGATGATTTTCTTCAGCACATAATGCATGCCAGCATCTTCAATTCCCGCTATCTGGGCTACCGGATTTTCGTTGGCCACAATGTCTTTTTTGATTTTCTTAGTGGCTACCTCATCGTCATCATTATTTTCCGAGTCATCGTCACTGCTGCTGGGCTCTGGCTCTGCGTCTGGGATTGGCTGATTAATTAATTTTTTACGCTGCTTGGTAGCCTCAGCAATGATGGTCTCGACATCTTGATTTTGTTTCTTTTTTTGGCCACCTTCGCCAGCCTCGGCTGGTAAGGCTGATACGGTCCAATTTGGCTGGGTCAGTACCTGGCTTAGAGCCTCTACAGTTTTCTCATAAAGCGACTCGTTGACTAAAAAAAGAAAAAGCAGAAGAAATAAATATGTTTTTCTCTTCAGACTTAGAAGGACTTACTATAATTGAGGATATCGGCAGTGGCCAGACCTATATGACTATTCGAGAGCCAAAACCCGCGATCTTCAGCTATGGCCAGGGCTATTGGCTCTTCAATTTGCTCGAAAATTTCCTTTCGACGTGTCTCCTTCTCTTTTTTGCCATAGCTGAGGCCCAACTCAATGGAACGTATGAAGCCGGGATGGAAGCAGGAGGTGTCTCCAGGTGCCACCAGCCATTTGATGACACGACGACCATAAGGACTGGCCATTAAAGTCTTTAGCTCACCATGCAAGGGATCATAGATGGCCTTCTTGGTGGCCTTGGTGTCATCCAGGCAATTCAATAGGGCTATGAGAAAAACATGACCATGCTCATGGGTGGCCGTTTTCAACAAATGCTCTTTGATATTCTTGATGATAGCCTGAAAAAAAAATGAAATACATTAAGCAAAGTCAATATAAACTTTTAATTTGGATTTACCCGTCGATTTTTGGGTGTGGATTTATAGAAACATAGAATGGCTGCATCACTACCATCTTTGGTGGAGAGCATGTGCGGCACCAAAGGCGCCAGGGCTGTAACAGTCTCCTCAAGCTTTTCCTCATCACAGGCATTTACATACTCCAAAATGACAGCATGGACCAGAGAGCTATCCACCAGATTTTTATTGGCCACATGATCCAAATTGGCCTTGACCGAACTCATGATTGAGCTCTTCATATTAGGTGATTCCTTGTATGTATCCTCCAGAGTTTTCACTGCTGTATCTTTTGATTTTCTATACAAATCTCCGTAGAACTCCTGTCGCATGAAAATCTTCTGTTGGGGTGTGGCCACATTGAAATACATTTTGTCGAGAAGACTGCTGGCTATATTATGACCAGCCAATTTCACCACATGACCCATGAGGCTATCTACCAATTGAGTTTTGATAGCCGGAGCTCCATACTTGAGCATACGTTGGATACAGAACTGAGCATACTTGGACTGGCACATGTCCACGGCGAAGGGCAACAGCTTAGCCGAAAGCTCCGAACGTAAGGTGGGCGTCGCGTACTTTAGCATACACTGAAGCACACGGGCCGTGTCATGAGCCTTGGCTATTTTTGAAATGGTATCGCCCACATTCAATATTTTATACATTTGCTCCACCAGCTGATCTTTATGCTCAGTTTTCCGACTGTAAATGAATAAGAATTTAAATTTAAATCTAAAGAAACTGTTTGTTCTGTTGCTCTCACCATCTGAGTTTCTCATAGATCTGTTTCACTTCCTTGGTAACTTCATAGCTATCTCGTGTACTTTTGCGTTTTAATTTCAATTCCTTTTTCTGTTGTTTGAATTTGTTCCAATCTTGTTTCTCAGCAGGTTTGTCTTCTTGCGCATTCTTGTCTGGGTAGGGCTTGCTTTTATCAAAACGTTTGCCTTCATTGGGCTTGAATCGTTTCTCCTGACCGCGCTCAAATTTTTTACCTAAAGTTTTAGGCTTTGGTTTACCTTTATGCGGCGAAACACCAGCGGACTTGCGTGGTCCGGCTTTGGAGGATTTAGGTTTCGAACTTGCCGTGACCATGGTGCACACATAAAAGTAACTTCTTGATATTCGGACCGCTTCAGCGCCTACCTTGTTGTGTGTTTTTTTTTGTCTAATACACGTGCTGGGACATCAGGTGGCAATACGTTTTAAAATATTCTGGCAACGCTGCTGTCATCGATAAGTTCCAGCAGATTTGAATTTCAAATTTCATATGACAATTTCTAAAAAATTCTTATAGAATATATATATACATATACAGTGTATATTATACACATATATTCATTTAGTCAAAAATTCTTATTTTTCAGGCTGTACAAAGAAATAAAACTTACAACAACACTAGAATAAAATAATTTTATACAAGAACTAGGGCAACACTAGCTCAAAACGAAACGATATACTTTCCTGTCTTATTGCATTTTGCGCATTCGCTTGAAACGCGTCGTTTGAATAAGTTCTGCTTGGAATTAGCCGTTCGCGGAATCAGTCGAACAAAAACTTTTCGAGCGGCTTTTATCTTCTTGGTTGTTTTGGTTGTACTATATACATAATTGTATCGGGACAAGTAAGGTAAGTTAATTTTTCTATAATTTGACTTAAGAAACATAAGCAGTGGCGCTGCCAACTCTTCTATTACAGTTGAGTGTTTTTGAAACATGGGTAGACCAGCAAAGAGGAAGCTGTCCGAACGTATGGAGAGCGAGAATTCTGATGACAGCGAAAATCCAAAAGTGGCTGCCCAAAATTCAAAGCCCCCAAGTGTAGAGAAAAAACGTACTAAGAAAGAGAAAAAACAGACCGGCTTAAATGAAGCAAGCGATAGCGATGATTTGCCATTGAACGGCAGTGGCTCATCTGCTGGGTCGCCTAAAAAGCAGGGCAAGCCCAAAGTGGCGAGCAAGACAATTTCTAAAACTACAAAATCAGATGAGTCCGATATATCTACTGGAGCCGAGGACGACTCTTCTGACCAAGAATACGAGGTAGAATCCATTGTGGGGCAAAAGGTGGAAAATGGACAGACCTATTATTGTGTGCGCTGGAAGGGCTACAGCTCCGCCAATGATACCTGGGAGCAGGAATCAAATCTCAGCTGTACGAATCTAATTAATGAATTCCTAAAGAAGGTAAGCAACGATACGCTTTTTTGTGAATCTTATTTCTAATTTTGTTTATTTTCCACCTAACTTAGAATAAAAGCAGTTCCACCTCTAGCGGAGGCAAACTGAAGAAAAGCCCGGCTGCAACTCGTGGCAGAGGACGTCCAGCGGCTTCTGGCCGAGCAAATCAATCTAAATCAAAAGCAAATGAACCAGATCCCAATAAGGAATGGGTCGTCGAACGCATCATTGACTATGATGAAGGCGATGGCACATATCGTGTACGCTGGAAGGGCTTCGGTTCGGCAGAAGACACCTGGGAGCCCGAATCAAACCTCTCATGTCCTGCACTATTGGAAAAATTCAAAAAGGAGCTACAAAACAATGTGGAATCGAAGCAACTAAGGGAGTCACCTAAGCAGACAAAGCGTCTCCTGAATGAAACCATGCCGCGTTCCACCTCACAAAATCGCAATGCACGCATCTCAAAGCGTGTTGCAGGCCGTAAAAGGTTACCTTCTATCAAATCAAGATTCCTCAAATTCCAACTCATGCTTTCTCTTTCTATTTCAGAGTGTTCTATTACGATGAATAAACGGAGAGCGAGATGACAAAAGAATTGACGACGCTTCATTTCATAAAACAAAACATTTTTTTTTCACGAATGCATTATACATATATATATATATATATATTTTTTTTTTTTTTTTTGATCAATCATTCAATGATTTACACTCGCATAATCATTAAATCAACAATCTTATTTTAGTGTTAAACCATGCAAACAAAACAATCACAAACTCATGCAATGTTTTAAGAAAACACTAAGATGATGAGAATCGTGTCCTTAGAAAAGTATTTTAAAATCATTTTCGAAATCATGTCGAATCACAGAACATACCATCTATGAATAAGAATACGTTTAAGATCGAGCGGAATTATTTTAGCATTATTTGTTAATTTAGCAAAACTTTGTTAAAATTTTCTCTGCTAATTTGGACTTGAATAAAACAGAAAAAAATAAAACAAAAAGTAAATATATAATTTCTCTCTTTTTATATGGGCCTGGGGCAGTCTCTCTGAATGCAGAGTCCAGAGAGAAGGCCGTAGACCGGAGGGGACCTTTAGGATGCTCGGACAAAGAAGTGGGCTTGCCTTTCGGTTCACTGGCGAAACGTCAGCTATCAGATCGGCCAATATTTCCTGGCTTCGGTCTACAACCAAGTCCACAGACCCAGAACTCTTAGATATATCCAAATAATTATGTTTTATTATTTATTTATTATTTCCCAAACTTAAAACTGTTTGCAACGAATAAGTTAATGAAAAATTAAAGAAATCAAAACATTTGAGAACTGTAAATTGCACAAAACAGAAAGAGAAAGTATGTGAGGGAAAGAGATGGCCTTAGAGCCATATATCATCTAATGATGTATTTCTCGGCCTTCTCATCCGCCCCATCTGACTCTGACTTTGAATTCAGAGAGCCTGCCCCAGGCCCATGTAAGAAAGAAAGAAATTATGTATTTACTTTTTGTATTTTTCTGTTTTATTCAAGTCCAAATTAGCAGAGAAAATTTTAACAAAGTTTTTCTAATGCTAAAATAATTCCGCTCGATCTTAAACGTATTCTTATTCATATATGGTATGTTCTGTGATTCGACATGATTTTAAAATACTTTTCTAAGGACACGATTCTCATCGTCTTAGTGTTTTCTTAAAACATTGCATGAGTTTGTGATTGTTTTGTTTGCATGGTTTAACACTAAAATGTGATTATTGATTTAATGATTTTGCGAGTGTAAATCATTGAATGATTGATAAAAAAAAAAAAAAATATATATATATATATATATATATATATATATATATATATATATATATATATATATATATATATATATATGTGTATAATGCATTCGTGAAAAAAAAGTTTTTGTTTTTATGAAATGAAGCGTCGTCAATTCTTTTGTCATCTCGCTCTCCTCTTATTCTTCGTAATAGAACACTCTGAAATAGAAAGAGAAAACATGAGTTGGAATTTGAGGAAATCTTGATTTGATAGAAGGTAACCTTTTACGGCCTGCAACACGCTTTGAGATGCGTGCATTGCGATTTTGTGAGGTGGAACGCGGCATGGTTTCATTCAGGAGACGCTTTGTCTGCTTGGGTGACTCCCTTAGTTGCTTCGATTCCACATTGTTTTGTAGCTCCTTTTTGAATTTTTCCAATAGTGCAGGACATGAGAGGTTTGATTCGGGCTCCCAGGTGTCTTCTGCCGAACCGAAGCCCTTCCAGCGTACACGATATGTGCCATCGCCTTCATCATAGTCAATGATGCGTTCGACGACCCATTCCTTATTGGGATCTGGTTCATTTGCTTTTGATTTAGATTGATTTGCTCCCCCAGAAGCCGCTGGACGTCCTCTGCCACGAGTTGCTGCCGGGCTTTTCTTCAGTTTGCCTCCGCCAGAGGTGGAACTTCTTTTATTCTAAGTTCGGTGGAAAATAAACAAAATTAGAAATAAGATTCACAAAAAAGCTTATCGTTGCTTACCTTTTTTAGGAATTCATTAATTAGATTCGTACAGCTGAGATTTGATTCCTGCTCCCAGGTATCATTGGCGGAGCTGTAGCCCTTCCAGCGCACACAATAATAAGTATGTCCATTTTCCTTCTTTTGACCCACAATGGATTCAACTTCGTATTCTTGTTCAGGCGACTCGTCCCCGTCGTCAGTAGATTTATCGGACTCATCATCTGATTTAGTAGTTGTAGCATTCGGCTTCCTTGGGTCTTTGGACTTGTTATTGGGCTTGTCCTTCTTTTTAGCCGACCCGTTGCTAACCTTTTCATTGTACTCATCAATGAGAGTTTTGCAGCTTAGATTAGATTCCAACTCCCAGGTATCATCGGCGGAGCTGTAGCCCTTCCAGCGCACACAATAATAGGTACGTCCATTTTCCTTCTTTCGACCCACAATGGATTCTACCTCGTATTCTTCCTCAGCCGACTCGTTCCCGTCGCCCTTTAATGGCAAATCATCGCTATCTTTTGTAGCCTCTGATTCCTCCGACTTGTCCATGTCGGAGTTAGTGGATTCATCAGACTCGTTAGTTTTAGCAATGCGCTTGCTCGCCACTTTGGACTTGTTATTGGGCTTGGCCTTCTTTTTAGCCGACCCAGCAGATGAGCCACTGCCGTTCAATGGCAAATCATCGCTATCGCTTGTATCATTTAAGCCGGTCTGTTTTTTCTGTTTTTTATCTGTAGAAGTACGATTTTTCTCTACACTTTGAGACTTTGAATTTTGGGCAGCCACTTTTGGATTTTCGCTGTCATCAGAATTCTCGCTCTCCATACGTTCGGACAGCTTCCTCTTTGCTGGTCTACCCATGTTTCAAAAACACTCAACTGTAATAGAAGAGTTGGCAGCGCCACTGCTTATGTTTCTAAAGTCAAATTACAGAAAAATTAACTTACCTTACTTGTCCCGATACAATTATGTATTTAGTAAAACCAAAACAACCAAGAAGATAAATGCCGCTCGAAAAGTTTTTGTTCGACTGATTCCGCGAACGGCTAATTCCAAGCAGAACTTATTCAAACGACGCGTTTCAAGCGAATGCGCAAAATGCAATAAGACAGGAAAGTATATCGTTTCGTTTTGAGCTAGTGTTGCCCTAGTTCTTGAATAAAATTATTTTGTTCTAGTGTTTTATTTCTTTGTATAACCTGAAAAATATGAATTTTTGACTAAAGGAATATACACTGTATATGTATATATATATATATTCTCTAAGAATTTTTTAGAAATTGTCATATGAAATTTGAAATTCAAATCTGCTGGAACTTATCGATGACAGCAGCGTTGCCAGAATACTTTAAAACATATTGCCACCTGATGTGCCAGCAAATTTTAAATGATTTCTTTTATTTTGCCATTAACTTATTCGTTTTAATGTTTTAAGTTTGGAAAATAATAAAAAAAAAAAAAAATAAGACATAATTATTTGGATTTATCTAAGAGGTCTGGGTCTGTTGAATATATTTAAAGACCTGGTTGCAGACCGAAGCCAGGACCTTTGGGATCCTCGGACAAAGAAGTGGGCTTGCCTTTCGGTTCACTGGCGAAACGTCCATTTCTTGGTCCTGGTGGTGAGGGCTTGTCAGCTTTCAGATCGGCCAATATTTCCTGCATATCCTTGGCCGTTAAATCTTCCTACAATGTAAAGAGATCATTAAATTTTTTAGAAAGAAGGAGAAAATGACAATAGCTCACATAATAATCATCATTAACGGCCACCATGGGAGCATTGACACAAGCACCCAGGCACTCTACTTCAGAGATTGTGAATTTCTTGTCCTTTGTGGTTTCACCTACACCAATGCCGAGAGTCTTTTTGCAAGTTTCTAGAATCTCATCGGAGCCCCGCAGCCAGCAGGGTGTGGTGGTGCAAACCTGCAGGTGATATTTGCCTGTGGGCTTACGCATGAACATGGTGTAAAAAGTAGCAACTTCGTAGACGCGCATATTGGGCAGCTCCAGAATTTCTGCCACCTTGTGCATGGCCGATATGGGCAGCCAACCATATTGGCGCTGGGCCAAGTCCAAGAGGGGAATCATGGCACCGCGCTTATGACCCTCAGGATAGATGCTGAGTATAGCCTCCACTCGCTGGTAGTGTAAACAAAATTGTTTTGGTAAAGCAAAAACACTTCGATACAAGCACTCACCTTTTTATTCTCTGGCGTGAATTCAAATGGTATATTGGGATTATCTTCGGGAGTATCACGGTGAACAAATAGATTGTCACTGCACTGGACACTGCTGGTGGCAATGGCACGTATACCGCCTCGCTGTAAATTGCAATATTTTTTTTAGCATAATTTGCTCAAATTACATAACCTGCTTGAGCCCATTTTACCGGGCAAAAATTAGTTAGATGATAAGTGATCAATACTTACTAAGGCGGCCAGCGTTTTTGTGGCGCAATTGGATAACATTATTTTGGACTCGCAATTAAAACCAAAATAAAAACTTCAATATTTTCTTTGCCAACTAAGCTGCGTCCCCCGCTGCTTGTCAGATTTTTTACACACAGTCTATTATTTTTTTTTTTTCGAACAGCTGACAGTGGCAGTGTATACCTAAAATCATATGTTGGCAGCTCTGTTCGGTGGCAGTGAGTGCATATAAATAGAATATTTTATTGTTTGGATGGGCAGCTCTCCAGCACTTGCAAATGGAATACGTTCTGTTCACTAACTGTAAATCTACCGTTAATTTTATTTTAGTGAAAAAATCTGTTAAAATACAAAATTAAAATGTCGTTTGCAAATTATCCCTGCTTGCTCGGCTTTTTGGAAGAATTTTTCAAATCAAATGAAGAATTGAATACTCTAATGGCCAATTTGGAAAACGAGCTGAAGAAAAAAACCGCGTTCAAAACAATTGTGGCAGGTGAATATAAATGTATACATTTATTTGTGTTAGTCAAAATGGCTGGTTTCGTTTAAATTACAGAGAAAGAAAAGCAGGTATACACTCTTACATTAGATTTGGAGGTGCTGCGCCAAGCAGCTAATACAATTGAAAACGAACGCAAAAAGAATGAAAATGGAAATAATATACTGCAAAATTCGTATGAGCTGCTCCTCAAGGTTGACAATCTTGTCAGCGATGTCAAAATAAATAATATTTCCCGTTTTACTGTCCTCTGCAAGGAGATGGAAGTACAGGACGAGCTAAAACATTTGGAAGAGATGCGCTTAGCTTGTGAGGCACGTCATGCTGTAATGGAAGATCGTTTGATAGGTGAGAGCTGGACTCTGAATTGTATTGTCTAATGAATTGATTTTTTTTGTGCTTTTTTTATTCTAAGTAAAGGAATTCCGTAAATGCCAAAGTGAACTCCAAGAGGCCAATGACGCGCTTCAAAGCGTACGCAGTGATAGGAGTATGCTAGAGCGCCACTGGTTGGCTAGGTTAGAGCGTGCTCGTAAAATGCGTAATAATAAAATTGTGGCTGTGATCAAGCTTTCTGTGAAGGGCAATCAGGTAATCTATATACTGGTTTTCTAAAGAACAATTCTAAAATTATATTATATGTAGATTCAAGTTCAGAACTCTTCAAAGATTTCGCCGTTGCACAAAGAGCATCGTAAAAAAGATATGCCAACCGTTGAGCGAAGCATCAGCAGCTGTGTGAAGCTAGTTAGTGCCATGGAATTTTTTAACAAGTATCCCGAGGAGCAACTCAATGCAAGTCCATTCAAAGTACCAGCTCCACCAGGAAAACCGCGTTCTATATTAATAAGTGGCAGTCAGAATCAGGAAAGAGAATCGACCCATGTGGTCAAGCGCGTAAAATTTACCTCGCCGCTACATGTAGTTTCATCAGACGATGATGACTTCATAACTGAAGAACCAGACTCACAAGATGTACAGCCAGAGCGTCCACAAATTCAAAGTGTGGAGGTTATACCAGCACACTCAGAAGACGAGCTGATGCCGGCACAACCCAGTTCAATGGAAGCTTCTTGCTCTCAACCCAAAGCGAAGTCGAAAAAGAGAAAAGAAATCGATTTCGAAAATTTATTTGCTTCTATGATGTGCAGTGATGAAGATTTCGATGGCCAGACTGCGAATAATAAAAAAATGCCGAAAAGGGCAACTTCTCCAGAAACCCCAGAATTCTTTTTGAGCCCAGATGAGTTTGACTCACCAAATCATGACGCAAACGCCGAAGAAGATATTGATGATTTTGATTTTTCTATCAAAGCTATTGCTGGCAGTGATGATTTATTTTTCGGTAACTCAAATAATGGTGATAAAACAAATAAATATTCCTATGTGTTGTGAAAAATCCTATGTTCTAAACAAAAATATCAACTAATTTAGCAAACTTGTTTCTACACATTTTTCGGGCTTCAAAAAGTTTTTTTTTTTATTTCATAATGAGTTTAAATTGTACTCAAAAAAATTTCATAATTTATTAATTTCTTGGTTATATACAAAAAAAAACAATATTAATAATTCGTATATTTAAATTAAGATTAAAATGAAAAGATAATTTTATTTTGTAAACATTTCTTATGTAAGTGTAATTTTTTAATTTAATAAAAAAAATATAATTTAGTTTTTTTTTTCAAACTATTTTTCATAGCATTCAAAATTAACGGAGCAATCATTTGAGCAACAGCTGATGCATTGTTTTTGGAGCAGATTGGCAGCACTTAAGCATTTGACAGACTCTGCTTTTGTTGTTTTTCCTTTTCATTTCTCACACGCGCAAAGCACATAAAAATTACAACAATACAGAGTGGAGCGAAAATACTTATTAATTTACACTAACAAAAAACACAAGATTATTTTCAGAAAAATTTAAGGTGCAAAATGACAGCTTTTTGATCAATTCGTACGAGGGTACGTCTATACAGTATTCAGTGTGCAATTGTTACAATAGACAAAACAGCAAAAACACAGACATTTTTTATTGATTAATTTTTAAGCCAGTCTACAAACTCACACACAAGCAAACACACAACGGAACGACTTTGAGTGGCGCGCAATCCCACACAATTGCTCCACTGAAATAGCAACGACAACGGACGGACAAATCAAAATGTGGAATATTTTGTGTATAATTCGATTAGTATTCTAATTCTGCTTGTTGTTGTTGTTATTGTTAGTGAAACAGACTATCAAATAATATTGTGAAATCAACTAAATCCAAGAAGAGCAATTAAGCATACATACACACGCACACACGTACATACACACAACCAGAGTAAGTGAAATAAACATTGAACATTCAAACGCGGAAAAGAACTGTCGTAGTGTGCTGCTTCACGTTCCCTCTCTACCCTTGCCAAAAAAAAAAAAAAAGAAAAAGAAAGAAAGAAAAAAAAACAGCTCTGATTAACGAGTGGTAGCTATTTTTTAGAATTATATTTTTTTTGAGTGTGTTTAAGTGTGTGTGTTTTTTTTTGCACGTGTGAGTAGGTTTTGCCTGTGATTAAATTGAGCTGTAACAAAAAAAAAAAAAAAAGTGCAAACCAAGAAATAAAAACGACAAAAATTTAAAAGAAAAAATTTGTTGCCGTAACTCTTGCCAGATTGCCGGCGGTGCTCTGTACAATGGAAAGCAGTGGCAGCATGTTGAACGGCGGTAAGTCATAAAAATAAATTCACCCACTTAACGCCAAAGCCTTGAACCCCTCTTTATACGGCCCCTCAATAAGCGTATTTGTGTTATCACTTAAAATAACGGTGGCAATTGGGCACTATTGTTTTTGGTGTATTTTTTTTTTATCTAGATTTTCATTCAATTAAAAAAAAAAAAAATACTATTGCATCGATATGGCTTAGCCACGCCCCTAATATTTGGAATTTATATTTACAGTGACCACTGATAAAATGTCAACAGGCAGTGAAGCTGTGACGCAGCGCAATACAATTTTCAAAAATAGTGAAAAATCGAAACCACCGAAAATAATGCAAGATCAACATCAACAACAACAGCAACAACAGCAGCAGCAACATGAACAGCAAATGCAACATCCACAACAACAACAACAACAACAGCAACAGCAGCAGCAGACACCAACAACACCACAAAAGCAGGCAATGTCAGCGGATGAAAGAAAAGCCACCAAGAAATCTCTAGTCATGGTTGCTGCAATATTTGTCGCCAGTTTGGCTACAATTTGTTATGTCTATGCAATATTTCCCGAATTAAATGAGTAAGTATAACTTCTTTAAAATAATAATTAGAAATGTCTTCATAATTCGCCAACCTGGCAACTCTGCGACCGACACAACAAACACAACAACAACAATTGCAACAATTGTTGAAGCTGATGTGTCACAAGCGCATTCGCTCACCTGTTTTCACATGTTATGTGTGCGTGTCACTGTATATATTTGTATAACCCTTGCGAATCAAGCGTGACACAAACACATATATATAACACATATATATATATTCACATATATATACATACATTTATAAACATTTAAAGCAGCAGTGCCAAGTCACGCCACTTTGGGACAATCAACCAAAACATTACACACAGAAACTGAGCCACAAAGAAGAAAAAAACAAAACAGCAAAAAGAACAGTTGCGCTTAGTTTTTCTCTCACTCTTTCTTTCTCTCTTTCTTGTTTTGCAGATCGGAAAAGCAGCATTTGAAAATACCACGTGATATACAAGATGCTAAAATGCTGGCTAAAGTTTTGGATCGCTATAAGGACATGTATTATTTTGAAGTCATGTTCGGCGTGGTCGTCGCTTATGTATTGTATCCTTTTTCAACAACAACAACAATAACAAAAACAAAATCTTTATCTCTGATTTTATGGTTCAGAGAACAGACCTTGCCCTTGACCCCATTTTGATTTGGAATATCACCGATTAAGTTCAGACAACACAAAAATTTTCACGGCCAAACAGCCCAAAGAAAGAGACAAAACATTCACGTTAGCTCACGTCCATTTGTTTGTTTTATAATTACACACACACACACACACATGCCACGCATAGTTTGCATTTGCATATTAATGAGGCTCTGTGTGATCGTTTTTGGTTCTCTTTCGTTTTGTTCGCGCCAAAGCAGGAAATAATTTACAAAAAAAAAAAAAACGAAAAACTAAATCAAGAACCTTGAGAACAACAACGATGACATAAATGCCAGGCACAAACACACACACACATACAGTCACAGCATATGTGCACTTTGCACCGGGTTGCCAACTTGTCTGCAAAAATAGCAGATCTCTTACTCATTCACAATCACTGAACAGATGATGCACCAATCTATGTGTATGTGTGTCTGTGTATGTTTGTGAATTACTAAGAACAGCAACAAAAATGGAATATTTGAAATGCCAACAACGAATCAGCTGATTTGACCATTGTCATCATTGATCTTGAGATTATTTGCGTTCTATTTAATTTTCTCTTTAGTGCGCTTTAATTTTTACATATATGTATATATAAATTTTTTTTTTTATGGACTATATTGCTGTTGGTTTTTGCTTACAAGCCAAAGTGATCAGACCATTTTTGTTTGCTTTATTTTTTTGTATCTTTGTTTTTGTTTTTTTCTTATTCTCTTGAATGCTGAAATGAGCTGAGCGAGCATTTCATTTTGTGATTTTCTGTTATCGTACATTTCCACACGTTCTTTTTCTTCGACAAGCACGAGCGCGAATAAAGAGGAGAAAAGGGAACTCAGAAAGTGATGGGGGAATAAAACATGTGCGCGTGTGTGTGTGTGTGCTTGTGTCTGGACGGACTGGCGTGTGTTTTTTCTTTTTGTAGATGGGGGAAATTATTTTCTGGGCCATTAACAAAAAATAAACAATAGCGGACAGCTGATCTGATCGTCCCTCTGAACTATCTTCGAACAAAATTGCTTTTATAATTCTCATATAATTTCAGGTTTTCAATTTCTGGCATTTCCTTAACTCTTAGATTTATCTTAACAAACCAGCCTACAAACATTTGCCATTCCTGGTTCGCTATTCCTATCGATCTTACTTGGATTCCTTTACAAATTCCCCATTGCATTATTTTTGATCTGCTTCTGCTCGGCGCTGGGCGCCACTCTCTGCTATACACTATCCAATTTGGTGGGCCGCCGCTTGATTCGACATTTTTGGCCAAAGAAGACAAGTCAATGGTCCCAGCATGTCGAGGAGTATCGCGATAGCCTCTTCAACTATATGCTCTTCCTCCGCATGACACCGATCCTGCCCAATTGGTTTATCAATCTGGCATCGCCGGTAATTGGTGTACCGTTGCATATCTTTGCTCTGGGCACCTTTTGCGGTGTTGCTCCTCCCTCGGTAATTGCCATACAGGCGGGCAAGACTCTACAGAAGATGACTAGCTCCAGTGAAGCCTTCTCGTGGACTTCGATGGGTGTGCTGATGATATGCGCTTGCGCCTCCTTGTTGCCGGGACTCATGAAGAATAAGTTTAAGAAGAAAACTGCGTAAAGTCTCACCACTCTTACAACTATTCTCCCGGAACTTTCGCTTGAAGTACCTACCAAAAAGAAGTGAGACGATGCATCATGGCTAAACGAAAATATAGAAAACACCCACACAAAAAAAAAACACATACAAAAACAATTCTAAAACGAACTGAGTCATTGTTGGGCTGATCTTAGTTTGGGTTGTTTCTAAGTTATTTAATTATACAATATAATTATATATATATTTTTTATTGTAATTATTATTATTATTATTTGTCTAGTGTCGCCTTTAGTTTTAATAGTTATAATTATGTTTGTATGTGTATACCGAAATGCTATTTCCAAAAGAAAGACCGTCTTTGCAATTAAGGCAGTTAGTTAGATAAATATATAAATATTGAAAATGTCGAGCTGGAGCGAGAATAAGAAAGAGAATAACCGTGAATATGCATATTTTGAAATACTTTTTTTTATATACTTTTGCATGATATTTCTTTCCATAAATCTTGTTAAATAAGTTAGTAAATTTTTTGTTTAGTGCTATTGCAGTATTTCTTAGAATTGTTCGTATTAAGTAAAAAAGTTAGCAAAAACAAAATAAAACAAATTGAATGTACTTTTGGCGCATGTGCAAATTAATATTGAACTTAATTGCCGTACGCAGATAAAACATAAAATAAAAGCAAAAGAAAAATTTGTGATATTTTGAATTTTAATTGGGAACCGCATTAACAGCTAAAGGGGCTGCCAACTTTTACTATTTATTATTGTTCCAGCTTCAGACACTGTAGATGGCGCCAGCTTGCGCGTTTATTTCAAAGCCTTTGTTTTTATTGTTGGCACCTTGCTCTTTGCTTCCAAAGACAAATTGAGGCCAAGACAATATCAAAATCTACAGGTGAATTGTTCATATATAGCCTTTTCTATGTATAGAATGTTTAAGCTAGTCTGCTTGGCGCTTTATCTGTCTCTGGCACGCTCTGGTAATTGATTTAGAATGTGTGTAGTTAGACCAAACAATAGCAACAACAATAGCATTGAGCGCCCTACCAATAAAATATTTGTGGGTTTTTTGCTTTTGCCAAAAAAAAAAAAAAACAAAAACAAAAAAACAATTTGTATTCATGCGATTTTGCCACGCAAATGTGTGGGTGTTTTTGTGTTTTGGGTAAAATTATATTAATGGGCACATAATTTCGGCTACTTATACATTTTGGTTGTGTGTCCTTTTTGCACTTCTTCAACAAGTTGAAATGAAAGTGTGGCAGATTTTTCGTATTTGGAGTAAAAATATGCACATTGCTTAAGTGAGCCGAACAATATAAACAAACACAGTTGGACATTTATGAAGATGTAGTCCTGGACACTTGTAATTGCAACTCCTTCTGCACGAAATACACAATTTAGAGATGACATCGTGAGGACAAAAGCTAGAAAAGATTCTTATATCTCCGAGGAAAATTATTATTTTTAGATTAAATTTAGTGTTTGCGTGTTTGTGAAACATAAAAAAAGGAGATGTCTTGCGGTTACCACTAGATGGCGCTTGCCTTATTTTGAATAATTCAGGTGTTGTTTGTTTGTTTGTTCAAATTTGCTAGCTCATCGCTAGTTTAACTATATACTCATTCTTCTCCCTACCTACCTCACTGCCAGCCTGCTGCTTGCCTGCTGCTCTAGACAACTTATTCAACAAATTTAGCTTGGTATGACTTGGTTTTGGGAGTGTGTCCCACAATCGGTTGGGTAATTGTTGTAAATTTATTTATGTACTTCATTAGTCTGAAGCGGACGGCGTATGTGCTCAAAAGCTTAACTAGAACGACTACCCATCAGTCGGCTGAAAGTTTTCGCCTTTCGTCTTTTATTGCCTTGGCTTTGTTTTCTCTTTCGTTGTTGTTCTTGTTGCTTTCCTTTTTTTTTCCTTACTTTGTCTGAGTGGGTATGTGCCTTGTTGTTTATTATTTGTTGCGCCTGGACACACTGGCCTGGCTCACATGTCTGGACAGGCTTTAATCTGGTCTGGTCTGGCCTGGCCTGGTCTGGCCCGGCGTGTGATTTTAATTTATACGCTGAATATACCCCTGGCCACCACCCTCTGTGCTTTTCTAGTGTCACACACATGTGATTATCTGGCTTAGTTTAGGCCAAAAGCCATACTGGAGCAGGGGGAGTCTGTATTGTCTTTGATGATTTCGTTTATGCGATATTTATTGCCGATGAAAGGCAAACGGTTTTCCGATGGCCTACGAGAAAGTAAAAAAAAAATGACAAAAAAAAAAAAAATAAATAAATCCAAATTCACTTTATCCATGTCAGCATGTCTGGCAATTATGCAAATCAATCATACGCCATGTGGGCTGCCCTCTGATAAAAAGCTGAAAGGGAATATAGGTGGGCGAAGGAAATGTTTGGACTGCTCGGCAAATCGTTTTCAAATCACTTAAATTTATTTTGCCTTAGCCAAATCAACATAATCCCAGGGAGCAGGGAAGCCTACATCGAAAATTCCAAAGAACCCAAAAATCCCATACATCCCTTTATTTAAAGGAATGCGCATACTCAAACCCAAAGAAAAGAAATCATTAAAGGCGAACTGACCTACCGTCAGTCAAAAGGAAATAGACCCGCATAAAAATGACCCAAGAAATGAAGCAGAAATCGAGGCAAAAACTAAGGAAAAGAAGAAGAAGAAAGAGCTATGAAATTATTTCTCCTATCTCGTTGCTAATTGAAAAGATGAAATTCTTTCGATTTATTAAATTTTTACATTTCTTTTTTTTTTGTGTGAATGTTTTATTTTCTTTATCTGGTTTCTCTGTGGGGAGAAAAATCAAATTCGAGAAATTCGATTTTATTTGAAGCTTTGGGCAAAACCACAGACATCATTGAGGCAATCCATCCAGCCATTGTCCATAGTTCTTTGTCTGGCCTAAAGCTCTAGCAAATCTCCTAGAACAAATCAAATGCTCCACCAGACTCCCTATCTCCCTCTCGCTCTGTCAGTCAGAGTAGACATGTGCCGGTTTTTTTTTTTTTTTTTTTGTTGGATGTTTAATTAAATGAGATTGAAAAGGTTCAATTATTCAATGGATAGCAAACAAGCTAAATACAAAAGCAACATCAGGTTAAGACAAGTCTTGAGAAACAAGCGCAAAGCGGGGCAAGCGGGACAGAAAAATAATAAGAGAAACAAAACTGTCTACGCATCAGTCTAATTGCATCTTTACATTTGAGTGGGCAAATCTCTACAATAAGAAATTAAATTAAAACGCCAAAGAAGTCGATTCCTTTCGCATAAATTTAAAAAGCACTAAGCAATCTTATATATGAGCTTTAATTTCTCATATCAATGGAAATCTTTAATTAAACTTGAAAAGGCACAAATTGCAACATGAGAAAAAGTTATTGCCTACTTTTGGGCAGCAATTAAAATTCACTCGTTCACTCAAAGGTTTCCGAAGAATAAGATCCTTCGGTTGCCGTCTCTTGAGCCTCCTTGGTGGGCGAGATCTGATGAGAGCATTTGCCATTTCTCTTGGGAGACCGGTTCAGGTCTCTGTGCACTGTTGAGTTCCTAATGAACTCAATGTTTCACCGTTTAGCCAATTGCGCAAATTGTTCAAGGCAAATAAATCTAAATGACCTTCTTCGATCTCCCCAATAATATTCCCAAAAAATTAGCAATTTAAATGTTACGAAATATTTATTAAAAAATTATAATAATTAATAAATAATAAATAATAAATAATAAATAATAAATAATAAATAATAAATAATAAATAATAAATAATAAATAATAAATTATAAAATAAGAAATAAATCAATTTTTAAATAAATATTTTCTAATATTTCAATTACAAATTACTTGACTTATTATTTTGGGGGGATCAGAGGACATTTAGGTTTATTTGCCTGGATTACAAGGGATAATTAATATCCCAATAATATAGGATTAAATTTTGGTCATTGCCAAACTCAATTTCACTATTAATCAGCCTCTGAAGTACCAGGCCAACAGAAGTCAACAGCAGCTAAACTTACCAAAAAGTGTAGCATACTTTTAGGCGCTCGAAATTTGCCGATCATCTCCACTCTCGCACATGACGTCATTAAAATGGACCTTTTTGCGGGTCAGTCTGATTTGGCAAATCATTGCCTGTGACGTCACTAAAATAGACCTTTTTGCCGGCCAGTGCAATTTTTGCAAGTCAACCTCCAATTAAATTCTGTTCGCCTGGTACTTCTTCGATGAAAATTGCCAAAATTAGCAAAATTGATAAACAAAATTTTTAATTTTAAAAGCGAATATGGTTTCTCCTAGCTTCTCAATTTCTGGTATGGAATTAGTGATTGGTTGTTCTGGTTTTTTTAGGATATCCTGAACCTACTTTTGGATCTGGTAATACCTTCTCTATTACCCCCTGTGCTTTTAGTTCCCCCTTCCCATAAGTTCCCCCAACCGACCTATTTACTTACCCCTCACCCCCAAAATACCCTAAAAACTTACACGTAGTATCCCTTGCAGATTCTGACTACTGACAATCAGTAACCCGGGAGTTAACCAAATCTGTCGGCTGTCGCCTTTTAAAATCTTCTTCTTTTCCATATAACCCTCCCCAAAATCATTAAACAATTATGTATATTTTTATATTAAAAGATTTCCATTTATTATGCGTTTTTTTTTAAGATTTCATTAAAAACAATTCGATTATTAATAAGTTTTTTTAATTCCTGTTTTTCCTAGTAAAAATATTTCTAAATCTTTATAGTGGAAAATTTTTGCCCTCCCTTTCGAATTAAGCTTTAAAATTATCTTATATTATACGATATTTAAATTTAAATATATTCAACTAAAATCTAAAGATTCTTTTTGTTCTATACGATTAAGTTTAGTTTATCTAGCTTATCAAAGAAATATAAAATCTTTTAGTTTTCTCTATCATTTCAAGCTTGGCTTTGGCCCTGGCTAGGCATTCACACAAGACATCGCACAAACAACTCCAGAATCCAGACTCGAAAATCTACAACTGACTAAGTAATGATGTAGAATAAAATGGTTACAAGTGTTCTGGTCACTTTAGGCTATTCTGAAAAATTTACACGTGTCTTATTTCCCTTTCCTTGCAGACTCTGATTAAGCGACCAATGTCTTCTAATTTAATCCCTAGAGTACTCGTCTCTATTATAAAAGAAAATGTATGCCAATCAGTAGATCAGGAGCCGAACATTTCAGCGGCACTTATCCGGGCTCTTCTAAAATTACACCTTACACACAAGTAAAAAGACGGCTGTTTCTTCTTTTTATTCGGCACAAGTGTGTGCTCTGTGCCAGTGTCACCCCTTTTTTTTCGCACATTAAAATGCAACCTTGGTTTGAAAAGCAGACAGTCAGCTGATCACACAATATGATCGTTTAGACCAACTTGTTACAAATTTGCGCTTCCTGGCCAAGATTAAGAAAGATAAAGAGTGAAAAAATAAAAGAGAAACAATTTTTGGTTTCTTTGTTTGTCAGTTGAATGATAAATGGCTTAGGAAATTGTGTCCACAATTTGCTGTTACAAAATCTGGTCAAGTGTCTGCTTGATAAACGCCTTGGGAATTAATTAAATGTCCTCGTTGTTTTCGTTCTACAGAAAGCAGAGAGAAAGAGAGAGCTATAGCGTGGAGGGTGGTATATTTGACTCACTCTGTTGTTTATTATGCCCCATAATTGATTGAATGAAGTGGCAGAGCGGACATTTGTTAAATTGCTGTCGATTACTAATTGTGCATATGATTAAAGCTATCAAACTTGCAGCACTCTTAATAGACACAATAAAACAAATTCTGTCTCTGAGGAGCGTTGCTTCATTGGCAACAAACTAATTATAAAATTAAGCCATAAAATTCAGCGGCAAGGCAATCAAGGCTTGGACTTTTGCTCCAAGTGGGCCAAAACCATAAAACGTTTTAATTTAACCCCAAGAAATAAAAAGGAAGACGAAGAAGAAGAAGAAGCATTTACAGCTCAGTCAGCCAGTCTGGGGAGTCTGGGAGGCTCGAATCTCATTATTCACTTAACAAATGCGCTGCGAACTTTAGGCCAAAATGAAAAGTTTGCCAGCTGCCCTACGAGCCTTGTTGTTGTTGTTATCATCCAAAAATTTTGAGGCAAAATTGAAGGCTCTCGTCAGAGATGCCCGGAATTGCCCGTGATCAAAATAGGCAAGACATTTGGAAAAGGCCTGCAAAACTTTATAAAATATTTCCGTTTTCATTTATGAAAATTATATTTCCATTACAAAATCCAATAAGATTTTACTTACCAGTTCAAATATTATTCTCAAAAAAGCGCCATCTATGGGAATATATAGGAAACTGCCTTTAGAAAATTAAAATAATTCTGATACGATTCAAAAGCTCCTTCCATTTCGAACATCTTATTGGAACTAACTAATAACCTGAACATCAATTTTGGTACAGTCTACTCAAAGGCTAAAAGTACAGTAATTCAGCCATGCTGAGCAGCTCAATCTACTCAAACAGTGAGGATTGATTGAAGTCAACGAATCGATGCTATCTATATGGATAAGTCTTTATTTGAAGGATTCTTTGGGTGTCTTTGAGTCTTAAAAAAACTTACTCTAGCCATTTTCCATGGAGTCGAACAGATCAAAATGAAAACACATTTGACTCGTCGGAGTGAAACCTATTTGAAGTTTTCCTTTTCTTGTTACTCTTCTGTGTTTGTGTGTGTTCTCTTGTACTTTTTTGTTTTGGAATTTTTAACTTTTTGTTGACATTTTTAGAGAGCTCTCAAGGATACGCTTGACTGGCCTTTTCCATTGGCCTGGCCATTTCCATTTGTCTTGTCTTAGAAGCTCAAACCAGACTTATTTCTTTTCATATAATTTCGAAATTTTACATAAATACTTGATTAACTAAATCCACATTTCCAGACAACCAAAATGTGTGAAAGAGAGAGAGAGAGAGAGAGAGAGAGAGAGAGAGAGAGAGGAAAGTTGCCAAAGCCACTGGAAATTATGTCGATGACCGTTTCACCTTAAATGCTCGCTCGTTTTTTTTTTTTTTTTAAAGGATATCTTCTTCTTCTTCTTATTATTATTATTCTTGTTTTTGTTGTTGCTGTTTATTTGCATAATTTAGAAATGTGCACACGCCCAGGCGCACAACAAAAGCGCCACACTCAAAAGGAATTATATTCAATTTCACCAAAAAAAAAAAAAAAAAAAAATGCGAGAAAGAAAGAAAGAAAATTCTTCCTTTTTCTTCATTTCTTTGGCAACTTTCATTACCTTCAACAAAGGTAAATAAATAAATTGACTCAAGGGGAATGCCTTTGGTAAGGGTTCCCTTTTCAGAGAGAGACAGAGCTTTTTTTTCTTCTGCGTGTGTTGACCAGACAGAAAAAATAAAGAGAAAGACTCACCAATATTTTCAAAAAAGAAATATTTACACATTTTTAATATATTAAAAGTTGATTTGAGAGAATGAAAACAACAAAAACAAATTCCTTTTAATTAAAGATAAAAATATTTGGAGCTCAGTCAGAAGTTGTTTGTCACTGAAATCTTAAATATTTTAGGTATATATGTTTATCAGGTTTTTATACACTTTTCGAAAAAAAGACCCCTTGAAAAGTTTCTCGATTTGAGGTATATTCCATCTGTTTGTTTTCTGGGACATATATCATCTTTGCCGGAAAAATAGTAAATCGATTTGATTGAATAAATCCCTTTAGATCCTTTGAGGTATATTCCGTTTGTCTGCCTGTTTGTTTGTAAGCTAGTCCCTCAATCCTACAGCTATTAGATGAAACTCGATATAGGGTCTTTCTTCCAGCTGTAACTTTGTCTGAGCTAGCCGGATCGGGTGTCTATATCATATTGCCGTCTTACGAAGCTGAAACAGAGTAACCGACTGAACTCTATCAAATATACTCTTTCATATACGTGACAAATCTCATTGGAATCGGACTATTATATAAGAAATCGAATCGGTCTTAGGACTAACTCCTACACTTATGGACCGATCTTAATCAAATTTGGAATACTTATATGGAAGTTTCTATGGATGGATCAGACCACTATATCACAAAGCTGGCAGACCAAACTAAATCGGACTGACTGACCAATACCACGACTCAAGACAGAATAAACTACAAAAAGAGTATATACTCTTTGGCATACCCAAGTTATTTGACTAAGACAAAGGGATGAAGCCTTTGAGCTTTTGCTAAATCCAAAGAACTACAAAAACTTTTATAAATAATTTCAAATTTGTAAGAATATTTTCAATTAATTCAGTATGGAAAAGCTTTTATGATTTGTCAATAAGAGCAAAAAATAAATACCAAAACCCTATCAAGTTAAAATATTAAAATAAATAAATAAATTGGCAAAGAAAAAATAAAGAGCCCAGGCAAATTGAAAATTGGTTTAACTCAAAGTAAGCATGGCCATAAAAACAAACCACACACTTACCAAGGGCAGGGGGGAAACTCGAAAAGAAAAAAAAAAAATAAAATAGCAAAGAAAAGCCAAACAAACAATCAACTTAAAAGTATCTCTTGGGCAAATAATGAAGCAATGAAATAGCCAATTTAAATCAATGTGAATTTGTTGAGACACTTCAAGACAGACAAGACCAGAGAACCGACAGGGGGGAAGGCAGTCCAAACGAAAGAGACAGAAAGTATGGAATGCTTTTGATTCTGAATTGGTTGGCAAACCAACTGGACCAACAATTTCTGACCAACTGGAACTCTTTTTATTCCGATAATTAAGAGAATCTTAAAAATTAGTAGAACCCTCCAAGGATTAAGCCAAAACTATTGAGACTAACAAAGATCTAAAAACATAGAGAAACCTTTAAATTTATTAAAAGATTTCAATTCCGAGGGAAATATTAAAGTCATCTCCTTAAGTCTTTTGTTGTCTTAAACGCTCCGACTTGCCTCATGCAGTTTAATTAAAAATTTTTGCCAAGATTGCAGCAGCTGCTAAATGCATTTTCTATGGCACAGGACCCAAGCCATATAAAGGATTTTTCAAATTATTAAGAAATTAAGAATTTACTGGATTTCTTAGGTTTTTTTCTTTTGGAGCTCGGTAAATAGGTCCAGTCTTTTCCCTAAACATTTTCATTTTTTTGGAACCTTTTTGGAGCTTTTAAAATGTCCTTGAAGACTTTATATTTTCTTAGTACAAAATTGGTTTTCAGGAGCTCAGAAATTTTGTTTAAAAATAAACAATTTTCTAGTTTATTCTTAGGCATAAGCCAGAGACTTTCTTTAAGCCCTTTACGGATTCCTAAAGGTCCTTTGAAATCTTTATATTTTCCTAACAAAATTGAGTTCCAAAATAAAATATTTCCTGAGCTTGCTAAGAAATATTTTTCGTATATTAAAATCATCCATAATTTTTTGGAACCCTTTTCAGATCCTTGAAAATCCTTAAAAAAGGTTCACATTCTTTAAGAACTTCCATCTACCAGCTCCCTGGAAACCGGAGACCAACTTCTTCCTATCAATTTGGCTTGCTTATTTCCTCAAGTTTCTTTGGCCACTTTAGTGGGCCCTCACTGTATTCGCTGAAGCGCAGCTAAACTTTCTTGCAAGTCCACCAAAAGAAAGCTGACTGCATTGTTTGAGTTTTGAGTTAATTTCTGAAACAATACCAGGATTTTCCAGAAGCTGATTGAAACTGACCTAGCCCGGTCAGGTCTACCAGCCTGTCAAGTAATCAACTGGACCAAGAGTCTTTCACACACACACACACACACACACACACACACATGTATCTGGTTATTCAAAGTTCTGGGCAAGCTATGATGAGACTCATTTGCCGGCAACTTGCCATTGTCCTTGGATATCTTCCGAAAACTGCTGCAGGCAGATAATTTC
Organism: Scaptodrosophila latifasciaeformis; assembly: GCA_037075145.1. Classification (NCBI taxonomy): domain Eukaryota; kingdom Metazoa; phylum Arthropoda; class Insecta; order Diptera; family Drosophilidae; genus Scaptodrosophila; species Scaptodrosophila latifasciaeformis. The sequence continues at coordinate 3,288,156 of JBAMCM010000073.1, forward strand.
CTAAATGTCCTTTGAGCTGGAATAAAGATAGTTTTGGAAATCTTTAAGCTTTAAATATCTGAATTTCTTTTCCAATACTTTCGATATATAATGTGAAGCCATTATCCCTAAGTAATTACTTCTGTTTTGGGATAAAATCTGTAGCAAGTAAACACATGGAAATTGTTTCCTTTCCTTACATTATCTCCAGACAAATTAACATACACCAAGAGAAGAAGAAGAAGAAGAGAAAACAAATACCATATTTGAGTCAGATGTTGATATATCTAAATGGATAGAACAGATATGCATACTCAATGTGTCAGCCTACTCACATTTCCGATACTCAGACTCTCGGGCTCTTTTTGTGAGTTTGGGTAGCTCGGAGGAGCTGTTCGCTTTTTCTGTCTCCACGACCTTGTCTAGACAGTTCCACATTAAAGCTGCTCACATGGCCTTGCTCGGTAAGCGGCACGTTACATTTTTTGTAATTATGCGAGAGATTTCTTTGGTTTTTTTTTTGTTTTTATTTAGATTTTTGCTTTCTTTTATTTTTCTTATTGTTTCTGATTGTTATTGCTGTTGTTGTTGTACATTTTGCGTTTTTAATGGCAACGCTTTGCGTGCCTAATTTGAGTCGCACACGGTGCCCATTAATGACTCGAGGGACTGTGGGAGCTTTGAGGAGATAAGTTCACACCGAGAGAGAGGAAGCGAGATCCTGTTAAGACAATGGCAAAGTCATTTGACAATAAAACAAAACAGCCGCCCAGAGACATGCCAAAATGCGTGTTAAAATTAAGGCCGAAACATTCACTGGAGCAACTGTTTCAAACTAGAAATTATATTACGCATACGCCGTGTATGCCCCAATCCAAGAATAACAAAAATATTATTAAATAAGTTTAAAAAGAAATTCAATTAAAATTATTTTCGCTTGTGATTTGTTTAGGAGGAAAGCGAAAAAGTTCTGACAGATTTCTTTTTTTTAGGAGTTTTTTTTTTTTGTTACCTTGTCAAATAAATTAAAATCAGCCACAAAATTATAAATCACACCTAAGAAATTAATTGCTCAGCATGTGTGAAAAAAAGAATATACCAACCATTTGAAATGCCACAAAATGTTTACACATTTGCTAAACGTGCAAAAGTGCCAAAATGACAGTCGACAACAACACCAACAATGACAAACAATAACAAGAGCAATTGAATAAAAAGCAAACAAAACAGAAAAAAAACATGAAAAAGAATATGCAGACAAAATAAATGACAAAACCAAAAGTCAACATATTGCAAAACAAAATGTTAAAAGTAGATAGAAGTAACTGAAAGGGTAGAGGAAGAGAGCAAAGGAGGAAAAAACTTGAAAAAGATGTGCGTGGGAGCGTGTGCCTGCGCGTGTGTGTGTGTGTGTGCGTGTGACAAGCAATTGACAAATAGATGTAAAAATAAAACAAAAATCTTTAGACACTTTGCTTTATGTTATTTTCTTCTTCTTCTTTATTTGTAGACATTTCTTTTTCAATGGAAAGAAAAATTAAAGAAATTTGCAGAGACTCTTTTTAACTTTTAACATTTATTCAAATGCATTTTCAAATGTGCCAGTGTCACCCCCTTGCACAAATTCAAATGCAACTCTGGCCGAGAGAGAGAGAGAGAGAGAGAAGGAGACTGTCAGCTGATCGGCTTGAACCTTGCTTAAATTAAATCGGTTTGAGTTTCTCGGTAAAGAGTAAAGCATTTTCGTGAGATTAAAAGGTCTGTCGATTTGCCCACATTTTCTTGGTGTGTAAATGTGGGTCTAGACATTTCCATATAAAACATTTTCCTATTGTCCTTTTTTTTTCTTTTGCACAGAACAAATCATTGTACTAGACAGCCAAAAGTTACCTCTAGAATCGATTGAACCATATCCGTCTGTTTCAATGCAAACTACTCGCTCAGTTTTAAAGATATTTTAATGAAACGTTTTAAAATAAAACTCTGAAAAGTGTTTGTAATCTTTGGCATCCCAAAGATAACATTGGATTTATTTATTGTTGTTTTTATTGTTGTTATTGCCAGTCGATTTTCCGATCATTTTGCGCGTTCGTTCAATGCCAGAAACAGAAAGCGCGTCAAGCGTAAAACGCATTCACAAAACAACCGACAAAAATAAACAAAACAAGAAGAACCCTCTTCTTCTTCTTCTTTCCATTGAGTCTCCTTGTCCTCTTTACACCACAAGACAATCGTCTGCCTTGGCAAACACACGCCTCTCTTCCTTTTTTTTGGGCCGAAGACAAATTGTCTGGTACAATTTTGTGGGCTTGCTGGTTCCCTTTTGCCTTTTGTCTACTATTTTTATTTATTTATTTTTTGTTTTCTTTTTTTTTTTATTTTGTGGTCTGAGCTTTCCTGGCCAGGACAGAGCTACCTGGCCAGCCAAATAAAATAAATTGCTTACATTTTAACAACAATCAAACGAGCAACAAGCAGGCCCGCACAATGACAAATTATTTAGACAAAAAAAGGGGGGAGAGAAGAAGGAGAAGAACAAAATTGGTCTAATATGTTTCTTTCTTGTTGGAGTGAAAATAACAATATTGATCAATTTCAAATCAGACAATAATTTCAATAGACAAGCAATTGATATTATATAGGTATAAATATTTTTTATCTTTAATTAATTCCCAAAACAATTCTGAAAAGTTAAATGCATTTAATGAATATCAATTTCTTTTTTTAAGTAAAACAAAATAAGGGGAACCTTTTTTCCTGACCTTTATCGAATTTGTATGTAAGTTTGAGTGGGAGAAGTTGGAGATCCCAAAAATAGCCTAGGGGTAGGTAGCTCTCTCCCTCTTTGGACTTGGACCCCTGGCCCTGGCCTCTCTATATTTCCAAAAGAAAGAGAAATCGTACTGAAATCATTAAAGTTATTTGATTAAATTTCATCTCCGCTTACCTAAGCAGGCTTGCAGTAGTCTGGCTGGTCCGCTAGATGGCGCGCTTGGACAACTTTGAAATGAATTTAGCTCTGTCCCCCTTTGGACTTGGACTACTCCTCTGGGCCTAGCCTCTCTGCCTTTTTTCATATCTGTAAAATTGAGATCATATTAAAATCATTAAAGTTATTTGATTAAATTTCATCTCCCCTTGCCTAAGCAGGCTTGCAGTTGTCTGGTTGCTTCGCTAGATGGCGCGCTTGAACAAATTTGAACCATTGTCATGCCTTCTTCATTCAACGTAGGCTTTTTATTTGGGCCTAAGAGACCAGGGTTGCCAACTTGATAAAAAAATTTTCGGATGTTTCCTGGACTCCCTCTACCCGGTTGAGGGTATCCCAGACTCAACCACAGCCCAGTTAAACTTTCAATTCTATTGACCATCAAGGAGCCGCAAATTGTTATGTTTTATTTACACTTTTATTATGATTACTCTTTTGTTATTGTTTGTACATCTAAAATACACAATAAATATTTGTAGTGTGCAGATTTATTGCATTTAAATTACAGATTCAAGTCCCAAAATAAACGACATCAAAAAAAGGAGAAGGACAAAAAAAATTGAAATAAACGAATTGAAGATTAAATGTTGTTCATTTATATAGAAAAAAAAGAATATGCCACAACAGTTTATGAACAATGAAGGATTTGCTGATGAGGTGGGAAAATTCTTTGAAAAATAAATAAATAACCCCAAAAAAAGAATACCAGAGACGAAAGAATGAGAGAGAGAGAGTGGGGAAAAAAGAAAATATGCCAGGATTAAATTTTCTTTTTGGTTTTCCATTTCGTTTTGTAGTTGTTGGTGTTGTTGTGTTCGGAGGGATCCTTTGGTTGATGAAAATATATGGGCAAAAGAAAGACTCGAAACCCTTAAATGAAAATTATTTAACAGTCTAAGAGAGACCATGTCAAAGGTCAAGCTTGGCCAAAAAAAATATATTTATTATAATGATGTTTATATACTCTGCAGCTAAAACCAAAAAGGGTATATCGAAACACAGTATAATTAAGTCTGCTCAAGTCATCCAAACTGAGTGATATAGGTTAATAGGTAGTTCGATCCGATAGAAATTCAATCTTTATATAGTCATTTTAAGAACTAAATTTAAAGGAGATTGCTAAAAAGATGTCGGGGCTCTTAATAAAATCAATTTAGGTATATGATATAGCAAACCGATTTGCTTGAAACTGAGATCGGTCAATAAGAATCGGAGTTATACGTAGGACCGTATTAGGTCTATATGATATATAGGTCGGATCCTAATAAGACAAGATTTATAGATCGTATATATAGAATTTGATGGAGATCGCTTACTAACAATAATGATATAGCAGTCCGATCAAGGTGAAATTCGAGTTGTATATGTATCCCAATATAGACTAACTAAATTTCAAAAATTATTAATATTAGATCATAAATACTGGAGATATTGCTAAAACTGTTTCAGGATTCAGATTTAACCAATCGAGGTAGACCCAAAAGGGCACTGAAAAGTCCAATTAACTTAAGTTTGGTCTTTGTGTTGCTTGATTTTTGTTTTTATATTTTTATGGGCGACTGTCATCTTTTACAATGGAAATCAATTGATGACCAACGACATTTAACAACCAAAAAACGACAATAAATGGTTGTTAAACTAATAACAATAATAAAAGCAAAAATATACCAATGTTTACTCCATTGAGGCGAATCGCCTCCATCTAATTTGGGTTTTCTATATATATATTTTTTTTTTCTCTCCAAAAAAATTTGTGAAAAATGGCAAAATGGGCAATGCGCCGCCATCGTTGATGTCGTCTGCGTTTAACTTTAACTACAAATTGAGTTTCACTGTCATCGCCATCGTCGTCGTTTGTTTTGATCTTCTTCTGCTTCTTCTTCTTCTGCTTGTTGTTGTTGTCGTTGGCGTTTAACGCTGTAATTTTTGTCTTCTTCTTCATCTTGTTTTTTTTTTCGTCTTGTTTGCTTTCTGTTGGATTTTTAATGGCTTTGTTGTTTTGCCCTGGCATTTTTTTTTTTTTTGAAACAAAAGCCAAGCGTTCAAAGCTTTGAACAATTTTCCAAACGCGCCGCACTCATTCAACTCACATAAATTCATCATAAATGTCGGCATTATTAGTTAAATTGACATACAGCTGCAGCCGATATGCCAGACAGAGATAGCTAGCTTGCTGGGGCCAGGCCAAAGCAAGTGAGAGCAATGCACGAGCAAACAGTAGCGCAGGCAGCAATTTGAGCGCTCTAACGGTAAAGCGAAAGAGAGTGAGCAAGACAGGGTGCTAACAGCTACAGGAGGATTCTTGGTGAAAACTTTTTATGTTTTGCTTGTAAGTATGCTAAAAGAGAGAGAGAAAAAAAAATGATAATAACGGTGAAGACAGAACAAAAGAGGGCATAATCGATGTCAAGCATGACAAAGAGCCAATACTCTTTTTGAAATTGACATGACAAAATTGAAGGCATTAAAAAAATTCTCTTCCGAAAATATAAGTCAATTTTAATGATATGAACGAAATGATATAATTATTATATTTTCACTTCTATTTACATATACTCTCACCTACTTAATGACTCTGACAAAAAAAAAGAGTATTGCCTGATTCGATTGTGTGGAATGAGTGAGTGAAAAGTTAGCCAACTGGCTGGTTTGTTAAAAACTAAAGAGTCAAGTTAAATGCATTATCCTAACAATGACCTTGGCCCTGTAGCCAGTGAATGTATCCTTTTGAAAAGATGTTGAAAGTGCGTAAGAGATAGAGCGAGTGCAAGAGAGAGAGAGAGAGATTGTAATAATGGCTGACAACTTAGACTAAAATTGCCTAGAAAAACTGAATCAAAGCCAATTTCCGTTGCAGGCCTGAAAACTGAGACTAAGCGAGAGCAAAAAAAAGCCTGAAGGATTTTTTCCTTCCGGAAGAAAATCTTTCACTAATAAGTGGCAAATAAAGCTTCAATTCAGCCGACGAAATACGAAATGCTTCATTTTGTTAAATGGCCAAAAAATATTCATCGATTGTTTGAGCTTTTCTTATGCGGTTGCCATAAAGAAAGAAAACTTTGCAAATTAACTAAAACCATAAACCGTAAATCAAATTAATTTAGCCACATTGGCCATAAAGGTTAATCATACGCCCGTCGCACAAATTACTAAAAAACCACCAAAAACTCCAACTCAACTCAGAACACAAAAGCGAAAATAAAAAGAAAAATAAAATCAGTCAAATAAGTTCGAGCCAAGTCGACTTGTGTATACACTTTTTTTAACTGTTCTATTTGGGGTTTGTCTGATTTTTAGAGTGCCAATTTGACTAATTTCTCTTGGAAGATTTTAGTCTTGGGATTTTTTTTTTTTTTAATTTTCGAGCTTTTTTTTCTTTTTCCTTAAACATTTTCGTGCTTCTGGTATTTTTTCCTTGTGTCCTAGAAAATTTTATATTGAAAAATAGTATTTTTTATTTTAATTTTCATTTCAATTATTTTAAATATTTCAGCAACTCAAACCATATTTTTATAGCCTAATTTATGGTTTCTTTTTTTAATTAATTTTTTTGTAATTCAATTTGAATATATTTTTTTTTTATTTTAGTAATTTCGAAGTCGATATATATATTTATATTATACCTGAATATTTATAGTCCTTTTTTAGCTTAGGAATAAAAGCTCACTTTTATTCCTTTCAGTTTTCATTTCTGTTTTTTTTTTTTAGTTTCCAATGGTCTCAAGGTATTTTCAAAGTGAATAGACTCTTTTTAGTGTAGAGTAGCAAATACACTAAGCTCTGGTATATGCAAAGGATATTGGCATCAACATCAGTATCCTTTGGGCGGCGTTCACTAGCTGACAATGCGGCTGTTAATGACGCCAAAGTTGTTGACAACCAACGGCCGAGACACTGCGGGAGACAACAAGAGAAAGAGAGAGTGGGGAGGGGAAGAGGGGGAAGGAGATAGAGAAAGCAGTTGTCTTCTCTTGTTGATGTTGTTGACAATGATGGCTGTGATGTGCTCTGTCCCCTTGATGATGATGATGATGATGCTGCTGGTGATGGCCATGTTCACCGTTAGGCCTGAACCTTGACTTGTCGCTAACATGACGCAGCTGTTGCTCCTCGAACTGGCCAGCCAGATCCCCAAACTCTTTTTCATATCGCTGCGATAGCTGTTTTGTCTATGTAAATGAGTCCACAAAAGTGGACAGTTTTTGGGCAATGGTGTGAATATATTCTTGGCGCCCTTCGGTCGTCCTGGCTCACAACTAAAAGCAATCTAAAAGTTGTCTCTCATTTATTGACAATTTGTTTCAAAAAATAATTGCCAACGGCAAGGGCATCGTTTGGGTCGACTTGACTTTTCATGCCTTTGGGGGACTCCGGCCACCTCAAGGAGTTGTTTTCTTGAGCCGCGATTAACCGAACCAAAGTGACTAAATAATCCCTAAAAGAATCTCTTTTTCTTTTTTTTTTTATTTTGAATTATGGAAATTTTAGAGTTTTCATTGAGACGGAGAAAGTGTGAGATTTAATCGCTTAGTCCAAGGTCAGCAGATTTGGTCTCTCTCCTTCTCTCTCTCTCTCTCTCTCTCTCTCTCTCTCTGTGACTCTGATAAGTTTGACAGTGATAAGTCCAGAAGGGATTGACCAGAACTTAAAACTGGAAAAAAAATGAGACAAGTCAGAAATTGCCAAAATTTTGAGTGAATTTATTTCTCATTTTTTTTTTTTTTTTTTTTGTTTATAAAAATCCATTTAACATCATTTATTTTGGGGAAATTTGGTTTCCTTATATTCCTGACCAAATATTTATTTGGGTCTGGCCAAAATGTTGTTTGATTTTAGATTATTTTCACCCACTCAAATTTCAGAACATGACGCAGATTTTTTAAATCTTTTTTTTTTACAAAAAGATTTTCCGTGTTAATTGCTGGGGGGAAAAAGCAGAATTTCCCTCTCTCCCCCACACGAAGTCAACACAAAAGCCAATAATGTCCATTTGTCTTCTTCCACTGCCAACAAGTGATTATCGGGGCCCCTAACGGGACTTGACAGTGCTTAGTGTCTTAGAGCCAACAAAGCGTTCAAAATACTCAATAAGCTGTCGGCAACTGTCAGGCGTTGACGATCAGAGAGCCTAAGTGATTTGGATTTTCTGGAAGTATGGGGGAGGGGGGGTGGCAGGGCTTAAAATTTGGACAAGAATTTGTAAAAAAAAAATGGGTAATTGGGACATGTGTGGGTGCTGGTTTTTTTTTAGTTGAAAATTTAACAGGAAAAAAGTTGAGCTGGTTGGGAAAATATTCTGAAATTATTTGGAACTCTTGGAAATACCTTCGACCTTCTTAATTTTTTTTTTGAATATTTTAAATGTAATTTTTAAAGTTTTTTTTTTATTAAAATTCTGTTTGATTTTCATATTTTTTTGGAATTACCATTCGCTTGATTTTCCCAGATTATTTCAAATTTAATTTTTATAATTAATTTTTTTTTTTAGAATTTTTCAATTTTTTTTTTTATCTTTTTGAACGAAAATTTTGTTTTATTTTTCAGATAAATACATATTAATTTTTTTTTTTAATTTTTTTCGCTTGATTTTTCCAGATTATTTCAAATTTGATTTTTATATTAATTTTTTTTTTAATTTTTCAAATTTTTAAAAATTTTTTTGAATTAAAATTCTGTTTTTTTTTCAGAAAAATTTAAATTACATTTTTTTTTTTAATAAAGATTCGATTGATTTTCCCAGATTATTTCAAATTTGATTTTAAGATTTAATTTTTTTTTTTTAGAATTTTTCAAAATTAAAAAAAAAACAATTTTCAGACGATTTCAAATGTTATTTTTTTAATTTTGCTAGAACCAAAATTCCGTTGTTTTTCCCAGATTATTTCAAATTTCGAATTTGATATTATTTGTTTTCTTTTTTAGATTATTTTAAATTTGATTTTTCAAAATTTCTTTTGAGCTAAAATTCTGTTTTTTTTTTTTTCAAAAAATTTCAAAATGATTTTGATATATTTTTAACAATTTTTTCAAACCAAAATTCGATTGTTTTTCATAGACAATTTCCATTTTTGATTTTGATAACTTGACCAAATTTCGTGGAAGATGTAAGCCCTCGTCAAGCTCGCATAAAGCGTGCATGTTTATCATATTAATTTTTAATTATTTTTGGCATTAATTCTTATGGATTAACCGAGCCTGTCCGTCAGTCTTGTTTAATAAAAAATGAGAAATATGTTAATAAAGATAAACACGCGCCGCTCGATTCAAAGACCTTTTTCTTTTTTGTGAAGCATTCAAAAAGTGTTCCCACTTTTAATTTAAGAGAAAGTTGTAAATTTTTCTCTTAAATTTTCTTAGCTTCCCCTTTGTGCCCAGTATTTTTTTCTGCCTTTTGAGTTGTTACCCCTTTTGAAAAATATAAAACTGGGAAGAGTTTTTTGCGCAGACGCGGATAAATTTCTCCTTCAACAAGTCGATGTGAAATTTATGAATGAACTCGCAAATTTACTATGCCAACTGGGAACAGTTTCCAAAAGTTCAAAGAAAACTCGTAATTTTCCTAAGCAAAACTCTTGGCCAGCGAAGTTCTTTAAACTTGAAGTTCGTTGGTTTTATTCCTTCTGGTCTGATGTGGTCCTGGGTTGATTGACACAAAAGTCGCAAGGGAAAAGACAGGGAATCCACCTGTGGCTCATTTAACCCGAAACAAAACTATTTAAAATGTATGCAAATCTTAATTACCTTGTTCTTTTGTTAAGCTGAATTTAAATTGAATATAAAAGTTTCTCAACTTTTCACTTTTGAATTGAGAAACTTTTAACAACTTGCCTGAATCGCATTAAACTGAAACTCAAGCAAGCTTCAGCAATTCCTTAAGCTCGACTCGAAAAGTCTTGAAGAGAATCTTAATGCTAAGAAAAATATTTCTACAAAATAATTAAGACAAATCAAATTAGATGAACTCTTTTCTTTAACAAGTCTGAGTCTGAGTTGACTGAGGGAATCTCGGAATATCTCAATTTTAATTGACTGTACCATATATTTTTAGTCCTGACTTATTTGCTGATTGGAAAAAAAAAATTTGAAGAACTCGTTTCCATAAAATCATAAAAGCGGAACCACTGACCCGGAGCAATACTTTTCCTTACCTTGCTGCCAGCTCTATAAATCCTGCCAGACCCCAACCATAATAAAAAATAACAAAGTCTATAAAGTAGGAAAAAAAATATATATATAAATATATATATATATATAACCGACTTAACGCCAACATTTGCAACTGGCGACAATTTTCACGCTCGTTTGGTCGCTGGTCGCCGGTCGCCTTGCCCATAAATAAAATGTGGAATATGGAATTGTGGAAATTGTTGTAGGTATATGGGAATGTGTGTATAATATTATTAATATAAATATTATATGACCGGCATAGCAGAGTCTTGACTTGAAGAGGTCTGGCAGACAAGAGTTATGCGCATATTTCGATTTGAAATATTTTCAGGGAGACTCAACCAAATTGCTGGCCAGCCGGTCAGTTAGTCAGTTGGTTAGTTAATCAATCAGCTAGTCTGACTTTATGTTGTTGAGGCAGTCAGTCAGTTAGTCAGTAGGTTAGTTAGTTAGAAGGTCAAACATATTATCCATTATTTAGTCAGGTAGCCAGTCAAATAACCAGACAAATAGTCAGTCAGTCACTGATTCGATAGGCCAATCAGTCGGTCAGTCAGTCAATCAGTGAATTGTTCAATCAGTAGGTTAGTTAGTTAGAAGGTCAATCATATAATCTATTATTTAGTCAGGTGGCCAGCCAGTTAGTCAGTCAAATAGTCAGTCAGTCACTGATTCGGTAGCTCAATCAGTCGGTCAGTCAGTCAACCAGTGAATTGGTCAATCAGTCTTCTCCATAAAATATAATCAAGTGAGAACATAGATAGACTATTATATCTCTTTTTATAATTAGAATTAGATGGGATAGGACTAAAAGTGGGATTTTCAAAGGACCTTCAAGAAACTCGGGTTGCCTTAGGGAGCCTTGAAATGTTCATTAGTGAGAACATCGTTAGACTAGGATAGGATTGAAAATGGGATTTTTAAGGGACTCTCAAAAAACTCGGGTTACCTTGGGGGAGCCTTGAAATGTTCATAAGTGGAAACACAGATAGACTAGGATAGGATTGAAAATGGAATTTTCAAAGGACCTTCAAGAAACTCGGGTTACCTTGGGGGGGCTTTGAAATGTTTATTACTTTGAATTAATAATTTTTAGAGGTATTTCGCTTTATAATTCGGGAGAAGTGGAAATCTAAGGAAATTCTTTCTGTTTAGCTTAATTTGAAAACCGAAAAGGGTTTCTGAAATTATATCCATGCTCCTATAATTCCTTATTATTTTAAGCTTTCATCTAACCTTGAAAATTTACCGTCAAAATTCGAAGGATAACAGAATAATTTAATCGGAAGGATTAAAGGAAATCTGGTAAAAATAATCTTTGTTTAATTTGCCCAAGTTTTAACTTAAAGCCAGACAACAAAGACAAGTGTAACAAAATTTCACTTAGTCCTTGACTGGTTGCGACTGGTTGTCCTTGAGCCTTCTCTGCCGGAGCTGGGGGCTGCACGAATCACATTTTGTGGCATACTTTTTTCTCTCGGTTAGAGTGTTTGTGTGCGAGTGTGTGTGTGTGTGTGTGTTTGGGTGTCTGTATTGGGCACATGTAATTTGACAGCTGCTTAACCATAACACGCCACGCCCACCCGCTTTATTTAGCCTTGTCCGCCCTGACCAAAAAGGGTGGATATATGCCACGCTGTCCTCTCCTCTCCTCTCCTCAACTCAGCTGTGCTTTGCCCCTGTCCATGTGTCTGTTGTGTTGGGAATGCGAATGCTCATAAATTGACAACATTACAGAGTGGCCACAATTCAGACCCTCTGGGTAGGTGGGCGACCATTTGGGTGACCAGAAAAAAAAAACCAAAACCCAAGCAGATTCCACCAAACACTTTTGGCGTCATTGTCGGATTTTGGCAGTCTTTGCGGTGCAATCTCTTTGGTAGCCCCATTCACCCCGACCAATTTTCAAGCAGTTATTATCTTTAAGTTATGCCCAAGACACACACACACACACAGACGCACAGCTCGATATCTACAAAGATTCTCAATGCCTTTGGCTATTTATGACCGACTCAGCCAAAGTGGTTTTAAAAGGTAAAAAAGAGAGCCAACTCATCCTTAAATGAATTCGTTCATCCGTTCGAATTAAGTCTAATAATTGTTAAGTTTATTATTGATTATTTGTTTTTTTTTTTTTGATTACACTTATAATAGATTCTTTCAAGCTTAGACTAAATGATGTATGAAAATCATAATAAATAAATAAATAAAAATGTGATTATAATTGTTCGATTATTAAGGAGCTCCTTGTTTTTGTTTTTTTGACTAGGTTTAAATTCATATTGAATGGGGGAATTGCTATAGATTATGGTCTGGGAGTTGTTACTTAATGGAAGCCCGAGGCCAAAGCCGTATCCTTAAGTTTACCCCCATTTCTGCATATTTCAGAAATCGGTAACAATTTCATCGTCCTCATGTCTCTTGATGGGATCACCCTTTATCAATGAACAAATTAAGCTGAAAAGAAAGGCAAAAACCATTTAAACCATATCTAATTGAAATATACTGCCGATGCCGACTTACCAATATAAGCCGATGAAGAACATGACAAAATAATAGCCTAAATAAATCATGCAATTCCGTAGGTGAACCTTGAGCAGACCACGGCTGTGTATATCCACGGGATCGTAGACACCCAGACTATCTCGGGGCTGGCGATTCAATTCATAGAATAGCCACGCAACCATGGGTAAATTAATTAACAGCATAATCCAATGCTGCCCCAGCAGAAAGAGGACACAGAGAAACAAGTGTATACCGAATTTCGGTATGACAAAGAAATTCAAACGGCGACAGCACTCTTGGGCATTAAGATAGTCATATTCCAAATCAGCTAGGGTCAGTACCTAAAAAAAAACAAATTATTTATCCATACTGCAGCAACAACAACTTTAGTCTTCACATCTACACACATAATAAATCAGTAGCAGTAGAATGGCACCGTAAACCAGAAGGGTTATGCAGAAGGTGGCCGTTTCCGGTAAGAACATTTTTGTTTGTTTGTTTGTTTTTATTTATGCGAATTTCACTTTGTGCTTAATTATTTAATTTATTTCTATTAATTTTGTGTGATTTATTTAAGCTAGCAGCATTTTATGTTTTGTTTTCTTAGGCAAACATTTTTTCGATATCTAATCTAGTTAGGGTATTCCTGCTTCACAAGCGTCTATCGAAACCTATCGAAACTGCCGAAACAGCTGTTCCGCCGGTAAGCGGCAATTTTAGGTATTTAAATTAAATCTGGCTGCAACTTTAAATTTAATTTATTAATGTTTTCGAATAAATGTATTTATTTATTGGTAAGTTATCTTCTTGCTGTTGTAAACATTCTTGACAATTCACAATAAAGAAAGAATAAGATTATCGTATCTGTTGAGCACGTTTGCAGCAAAAAATTCTTCTACAAGTTTTATACTTTTAAACAAAAGGGGGCAGTTTTTTTTTGTACGTGTTTAAAAGACAATGGGACATGTTAGACAACATTCTGTGATGACACCGGAAACAAATAAACAAAATTTTAAGCCTACCCAAGAATAGTCGGAAGTCGTTGGCCACAAAACAGTAGGGAGGAGGTGCGACTGAGTTATGCAAGTTTGTTGCAGACATCTGTTGAGGTCATTCCGGTCATAGGTATAAATTTAGACTTAAAAAAAAAACTTTTGCTACCTAAAGAAATATTAAAGAACTTCCGGCAAAGCCAGTCAAATAAACGTCAAACACTGACCAAGTAAATTAAGATGCAAACAAAAGGGGAGAAGCTCGTCTGGCTACTTTACCTACTTAAAATGTCATAAAAAAAAGTTACAAAAGCGGGTGGAAAACGGGGGCCTTAAGTGCATTGCCCAAAACCGACCAAATAAAATATGCAAGTAAGCAAAGGACAAGGAAACAAAGGACCTTTGGATTGCCGAAGATTACAGACTCTTTTCGAAATCACATGAACGGGATTGGTCAGTTTATAAGGCCGTAGCTATATGATATAGTCGTCCGATCCTTACGAAATTTGACACATATATCTGACATTATGTAAGAAGTATGTGTACTAAATTTAAAAAAGATTGGTCAACAAATATGAGAGTTATTCTTTAAACCAATTTAGGTTCATATCACATAATATTCGGACAGACGGATATGGCTCAATCGATTCCTTTATTCCAGAGGTAACTTTTGGGGTTCCTGTGATCAAATTAAATATACTCTTTTTTCTACGAAGAGAATATAAAGAAAAAAATGAAATTATAACCAACACGAAGCGGCAACTGACAGTCCAGTCCAGTCCAGAGAGCGCAATGAAAAATTTATTGGACCAAAAAAAAACTATGCCAAAATGCTTGTGCATGTTTTTGCCACTTTTCTGTTGTTGTTGTTTGCAACAAACCCATTGACAGTTGCCAGAAGTTGTCATAAAAAGTGGCCGTGGCATTAACATCGTAAAAAATCTGCCTTGTTGGACCTTAACACTTTTAGTGACAAAAAAAAAAAAAAAAAAAAAAATTACACATACGCTATGTGTGCCCTGTGCTGGTTTGGTGAAAAGAAAAACTACTAGGAAATATGAAAATGAAAAAAAACTTATAGCTGAAAATATGTGAAAACGAGCAACTATGGATTTTATGACCCAAGAGAACTTTGCAGCTGCTTTTGATTTAAAAACAAAAAAAAAATTGGTTGAGAAATTCGTGTACTCAACCCAAATAAACTCGGCCATATTTCATAGGTTATATTCAGACTGATAATATACAAATAAATAAAATCTGAGAAAGACTAAAATAATAATTGATAAGCTGAATCAACTCCAAAGGAGGCCAAGTGATTTGAAAAGGACGGCGTCACCTTACGTTCCGGAAATGTCCAGGCCGGAAATGTCTGAATGGAAGTTGGACAACTCCAAGGCTACCTAAACTGGGACCCTCAAACTTCAGGGAGTAAAGACTAGATAAGGAAGAGAAGTGTAGTCCGATTCATAGGAAATGAGTTATGAGATCTAAAATCCGGACCACTAGCTCAGACTTACCAGGGACTTCCAATTGAATGAAAGTTGGAAAACTTTTCACTCAAAGGCTACCAAAACTGGGACCTTCATCTTTAAGGGAGTAAAGACTAGACAAGGAAGAGAAGTGTAGTCCGATTCATAGGACCAGAATGAGTTAAGAGATCTAAAATCCAGACCACCAGCTCAGAACTTACCAGGGACTAACCAAGGGGTAGTTAGAGCCAGGGATTTCCAATTGAATGAAAGTTGGCCACTCTAAGGCCACCCAACTCTGACCCTCAACTTTCAGGGAGAAAGGACTGGATAAGGAAGAGAAGTGTAGGACCAGAATGCACTATGATATCTAAAATCCGAACCACTAGCTCAGAGCTTACCAGGGACTAACCAAAAGGTAGTTAGAGCCAGGGATTTCCAATTGAATGGACAACTTTTTACTCAATGGCCACCCTAACTCTGACCCTCAACTTTCAGGGAGAAAGGACTGGATACAGAAAAGAAATGTACTCCGATTCATAGGACCAGAATGAGTTATGAGATCTAAAAATTTTCTCGAGATTCTCTGGATTAAATTTCCATTTCCTATCTCTAAGTGCTGGGGTGCTTTCATACACTCTGCCTGACTGCCACCCAAAGGGAATCACCAACCATATACCTTTTATATCTTTGACTATAAATCGTATTGAGACCTTGCATCAAGTTGTCTGAACCCACCAATAGATGGCGCATTGGCGACTATTCTATTTCTTATTTAATTTTTATAGACCACCTGAGAAGAGCCCCTCGATTAGTGAAGTCTTGAGTCCTTGGACTTTTCACTCCGTTTCTCAGACCTTAGGGGGGTATCTAGAATTCTAAAGGGTATATCAAAAATGTTAGCTGCACACTCCCACAATTTTCTCACAATTTATCAAAGTCACAGTCAATTAAGCAATTGTGTTTTCCTGTTTCATTTTACTTGGCGTTTATTTTGCCACCCATTTGGCTACCCATTTTTATTTCGGCAGTTAAGGCAACTGCTGCTCTCAGGAAAATCGTGTGCAACTGATGACTTTGTTGTGACAATTTTATGGTTCCGTGTCTGTGCATAAATCCAATATCGTAAATTTTCAACAATGTCAGAAGAAGAGGGTCACGCAATCAACTCACTGGATTTTTTATAGGGCAAAAACAAAAGCTTACACAATTCTTAAAGGGGGAAAAATTAAATAATTTTTGGTCTGGTCTTTCTGAGATCCTGAGATTTCTTCAACGATTCTGGAAAAAAATAGGAAAAGAGAAAATTAAATATTTATGGTTTTATTTAGCTGGCTTTGAGCAGAAGCCTGGTCTTTCTCAGATCCTGAGGATATATAGTTTTTTTTTCACCCGGAAAAACGAAATTCTTTCAACATTTTTAATCAATAAATATTTATTGTATTTGTATTCTGAAATGGCCTTATGCCAAAGCATATTTTCTTTTTTTTTTTTAATTTTTTTATTTGTCTGCTTATGTTTTCATTTTCCTTCCTTTTTTGCAATTATTTTTCAACTCAAGAGTGAAAAGGCCAATAAGAAAATTTTAAATCAAATTCACAAGGGTGTAAGCCTGTATATATATATATATATTTAAGTGTGTGTATGTGTGTGTGAGTGTGTGTGTATTTAGTATACAAATAGTTTATTTTGTTTTTTATTAAATTTAAAGTTAGTTTTTAGTTGTGGCTTAAATTTTGTTGTTGTTGTTGTTTTATTCGCATAGCAATAGTCATAATTTTTTTTTAAACTTATTTTTAATATTTAGATTAAACTTTGCGTTTACCTGCACAGTTAGCAATATTGCAATATTTGAAATATTCTCATTTTGCTTGGTTTTTGTAAATTGTAAATTTTGTTTTTTCATTTTTTTTTTAGTTTTATTTTTTTTTCTTGGGTTCAGTTTCAAAATATACCCAAAACATATACATATACCTTTTTTTTTGTTTCAATATATATAATATATATATATATATATTTTTTATCCTTCAAATATAAATATATCTTGATTAAATACAATTAATATCTTGTTAATGTTTTTTTTTTTCATTTTTTTTTTGGCATAATTGAAATTATAAATGTAGTTAATGAAATTAATTTACAATAATAAATTTTTTTTTATTTATTTAAAAAAAAAATTAATTTTTCTTTGTTTTTTTTACACTAAGTACAAAAAAAAATCGCTTATTTATTGCCTTACATTCTTTTGTTTTCTTTGTTGTTGTTGTTTGTTTGTTTATTTGTTTGTTTGATGAGCAAATATATTTTCCCTCTTTCTCTTTCTAACACATTCGCACTCGCTCCGACTCTTTCTAACAAATTCAATTTTTTTTTTTTCATATTTGGACAAAATGGCACAAAAATTAATTTTTTAACAATTAAAAAAAAAAAAAAAAAAATTAAAAAGATAAAAAAAAAATAAAATTTACTAACACACACACACACACTCACACACACACACATACATAAGCCAACAGAAATTATTTGAAAAATTCAGTCTTTTAAAATACACAATTCATTTAATACAATTTGAAAAGAGAGAGAGAAAACGAAACGAAATATATTAAATTAAATTTAATCAATTAATTAACAATAAATAAATATTAACATTTTTGTCTTTAATTTGTTTGTTTTTTGTTGTTGTTTTTTTTTTTTTTTAGCTTTCTTTGAGGTGCTTTTTTATTTTCGAAATTGCTGTGGGCTTAAAATTTGTTGTTGTTGTTTTTGTAGTTTGCCTGAAGCTATCTTTTGTTTATATATTAATGAGTAGAAAATTAAAAATAATAAAGAAATATTTTAAAAATAATCTCGATTTTTTTTTGGGCTGAGCATATTTGACTTGAAATTTTGTAAGTTTTTTTTTTGTTGAAATCTCTTCCATTTCTAAATATAAATAGGCGTCTCCTGGCCGGTGAGCAAACGAAACATGGACGTAGGCATGGTTTTCATAAGAATCTAAAAGAAGAGAGAAAAAAAATGTTTTATAAGATCTGGGGAAATCATTATGTTATAGCCGTCTGATCTGTACCAAAATTGGTGTCTATATTTTCGAGTCTTTGAATATTTCACATCTCAAATTTGATTGGCTTAAGGCAAAGACTAGCCGAGTTATGGTCGGGATAGGCTTGATCAAGGATCATTTAATTCACCCTCACCCACTGTCTGATAGCACTCTGATCTGTATCCAAAATTGGTGTATATAATTTCGAGTCTTTGAATATTTCACATCTCAAATTTGATTGGCCTAAGGCAAAGACTAACCGAGTTATGGTCAGGATAGACTTGATCAAGGATCATTTAATTCACCCTCACCCACTGATAGCACTCTGATCTTAACCAAAATTGGTGTCTATATTTTCGAGTCTTTGAATATTTCACATTTCAAATTTGATTGGCTTAAGGCAAAGACTAACCGAGTTATGGTCGGGATAGACTTGATCAAGGATCATTTAATTCACCCTCACCCACTGTCTGATAGCCGTCTGATCTGTATCCAAATTGGTGTATATATTTTCAGGTCTTTAAATATTTCACATCTCAAATTTGATTGGCTTAAGGCAAAGACTAACCGAGTTATGGTCGGGATAGACTTGATCAAGGATCATTTAATTCACCCTCACCCACTGTCTGATAGCACTCTGATCTGTACCAAAATGGGTGTCTATATTTTCGAGTCTTTGAATATTTCACAACTCAAATTTGATTGGCTTAAGGGAAAGACTAGCCGAGTTATGGTCAGGATAGACTTGATCAAGGATCATTTAATTCACCCTCACCCACTGTCTGATATCACTCTGATCTGTATCAAATTTGGTGTCTATATTTTCGAGTCTTTGAATATTTCACATCTCAAATTTGATTGGCTTAAGGCAAAGACTAGCCGAGTTATGGTCAGGATAGACTTGATCACTCACCTCACCCACTGAAGAGGACAACAGCTTGACGATGGTATCGTGTGGCACAGCCACAACACTTTGATTGTTTATCTCAATAATACGATGGCCGACACGCACACCACCACGCTCGGCTATGCCGCCACGCAAAAGGCTGCAAATCTATAAACAAAAAATCAAAATTATTTTGGGATTTTAGTTGGCGATTTGAATTGATACTCACCACGCCATTTTGTACACTGAAACCCAATTGAAAGAGGGCCTTGGGTCTGAGTATTTTGACCTCCACAACGGGCGGGCAGGGCACAACGGTAAACTTAACGGCAGTTTGATTTTTGGCATTCCGTATATAACTTTGACAAGTTGAGAGCGGCAAACCCACCAGACTCATGCCATTAATGGCAATCAACTGATCACCGATATTCAATTGGCCGCAACGAGCAGCAGCTCCACCCGACATCAGATTGGCAATGACCACAGTGGGCAGCATAGAACCCCAGCCACTTTCCACAATCACCACGCCCAGTATTTCACCCTTGGCCTTCGGCACCACCACTTCCTTTTGCAGTTCCTTCTTGGCAAAGATCTCGAGCTCATCACCAAAGATCTCCTGACTGTTGAGCACTTCCTGATAGTCCATCTCCTTGGCCAGATTCTCGTTCTCAATGCCATTGGCCTTGAGAAACTCCATATAGGCCACCTGAAAGGCCTGTCCTATCGACTGGGCAATAAACTGCGCCTCATCGCTCTCGAACACATGGCAAATCATTTTGGGTGTACGATTATGCTTGGACGAGCCATTCTCCTTGGCGGCTGCCTCCTTCCCTAGCTCACTGCTCTCCACCACGGTGGTATCGCCCGAACTCAAGCCATCCCCAGAGCCAGCCACACCGCCAACGCTAGTGCTGTTGGGCACAAAGCGACGTCGGGCCATTAGTACGACCAGATCGCCTATATCGGCTATATAGGAAATTGTGCGCAGGGCATGATCCATCATTATCTCCTTGAGATCCGTATTTAGCACCATTATCTTTTCCGTTGAAATGAATAGGTCCACTTCCGTTGAAGGTTGACTCTCACCCTCGGGAGCCTACACAAAATAAAATTCAAAGAAGAAAATAATTGAAATTATTATTGGGATAAATAGGAGTGCGTATGTGTATGTGTGTGTGTGTGTGTAGGCTACAAACAAACTTACCAAAGCCTAATTAAAGGGTTAATTTTAGCAGCATGGGGAATTAATTATTATTTTTTTTAATTACAAAAAAGAAGCAAAAAACACCACACAGATTAATGGAGAAAAAGACAGAGAAAAAAGAGACACACAAAGTTAAAGAGAGACACAGAGAGAGAGAAGGAAGTGCTGAAGGATTATTTAAAGATTCAGAAAGAATTTTTTTGAAAAAACTCACCTTGATTCTTGAGACGGCCTCTTCGGCCTGCATCATGCGTGTGGATTTGGTGGGCTGACCCTCACATACCAGCTGAGTGGAGCCCAGATAACGGGCCCGAAAGAGCACACCCTCGATAAGGACTGCGGGTTCCAGGAGTCCTACATTTTTTTTTTTTTTCATTCAAAATAGAATTGAAATTAATTAAAAAATTTTATCAAGGAATACGAATTTTGATGTGATTGGGAAGGGTTTTTCAAAACTCTTTCAACTCTACAGAGAACATTAAAAAAACTAGCCAACTAATTCCAAAAATTACCACAAATAAAAATTAATTTTCTAAATTGTGTAGTTGGGGGGGGGGGGAGGGGGGAGGGGGTGGGGTGGTTGGGTAACAATGAAAGCACTGAACCACTTACATGGGCAACGCCAGGCCAAAATCAACACACAATTCCATTTATTTTTTTTCACAAAATTTTTAACATTTTTTTTTATATTTTTAATTATTTTTTTTTTTGGGTTTTGGGCAGCAAAGGTAGACACAAATGCAGAGAGAGAGAGAAAGAGAGAGAGAGACATTAAAACAGGAAAAAAGAATTACATAGACAATCCAACACACAGGACAAATCACATTTAGTCAAGTTTTTCAAAAATAAAATTGTTTTGGATTAGATTAAGAAAAATGAGAGAGTAATAGAGCGAGAAAGAGAGAGAGTATATAGCTCACCCTCTTTATTGCGAGTCTTGGCCTTTTTGTCTGTATTGGCCGTGTCCTTGAGAGATTTAATGGAGCCCGTTGGACTTTTGGTATATTGCAGCTTTTCGGGTGAGCTCAAGGCCACATCTGAGGTGCCCACAATCTGGCAAATATCCGGTGAATTGGGTGTGAGTGAAGTGCCAATGCCCTGGCGCAGTGTGGCCGAGGAATAGCCCTGAGGTTTGGGATTGCTATTATTGTCACTGACACTGCAGCCAGAGCCGGACAGCCCATTGGCATTGTTGTCCGCAGCAAGAGGGCTGGTCTGGTGGGGGGAAACAAAGCAATTGATTAAGACGAACTAAAATGGTGCCGGGATTAGCGATGAGCTCACCTGTTCGTTGAAGAAATCCTGTTCTTCGTGACGCTGCTGGCCGAGGAGACGATCTGTTTCCAGATCGGTGTCCGCCTCTTCTTCGTCGTTGTTGGCCGCCTGGTGACGTTGGTGGGCCAGTGTAACGGTTGATGTATTGCTCTTGCGTGGCACCCAGACGGGTGAGTCCGGATCGGCTGGCAGTACCTCATCACAGAACTTGAGCTTCTCCGGCTGCGTTTTGGCCCGCTGCAGGGCCGAACGTATCTCCTTCATGGCCTCTTGGATTTCCTTGGATTCGGAGCGTGGTGAGAGCACTGGCGGCAGCACCGGCGGCGCTGGTGAAGGCGGTGCTGGTGGTGTGGCTCCGGCATAGACCGGCCCATAGGGACTGGCCGGGTCACCAGCCAGGGCTGGGGACAGGCTATTGGGCTGAACAGCTTCTAGTGGTGGTGGCGTGGCCGATTTGGCCGGTGTGTGGCTCTGGCCAATTTCATCATTATTGCCATTGTGCTCAGCCTCAATTTCCAGGCTTTCCATTGTATCCGCCGGTGGGGCCAAAGCCTCCTCCACCACCAACACTGGACCCGTGTTTTCCGTGTCCGAGGCATGACCACTGCTCAGGCCATCCTCCAGGACCGGCATACTGGTATACAATTTCCCATAGTCTGTGGGGCAATTCAAGTCATTGGACAGACTATCTAAATCCCCGCAATTCGAATCATAGTCGGTGGTCTCCGGCGACAGGGTGAAATTGCGAGAATGCCGCCGCAA
Source organism: Scaptodrosophila latifasciaeformis (assembly GCA_037075145.1). NCBI lineage: Eukaryota > Metazoa > Arthropoda > Insecta > Diptera > Drosophilidae > Scaptodrosophila > Scaptodrosophila latifasciaeformis. Next base: position 3,310,424 of record JBAMCM010000073.1, read on the forward strand.
ATTGGCCTCCAGTTCCGTGTCGGCCAGGTCACCGCTACTGCGACTATTCGAATCAATATACAGCTCAATGTCGTTGGCCTCGGGGGCATAGGTCTGGCGCTCGCTGGTGGTGGTGCTGGTCGTGGACTGTGGCTTCTTGGGCGACCGATGCACCAGATACAGTTCATCCTTGGGTATTCTGGCCAAACGCTGGCCTATATAGGCCTGTTCGATATGTTTGTCCTGCTGCGTGTCCTGCTGGGACAGAGAGAGAAGCAAATTTAAAAAAATTTTGATTTGGCAAGAGCCTAATGGTTGAACCTACCACACTGGCCAGATCATCACCGCTCTCGGTGTTGTAGTCGGTGAAGCGTTTCTCGTCTTCATTGGCCTTGAAGAACTCCTCGAGCACCTTGCGCGTCTCGGAGAATTCATATAGATAGTCAAAGGTGGGCGGTGCCTGACCAACACCCGAACCCACGCCAGGCTCTTCCGTATCTATCAGGTCAATGAGATTACCCACTGAGGATTTGTTTAACGTTGCTCCGGCCACATTGTTGTTGTTGTTATTGTGCTGCTGAATCCTGGTGGCCGTGGTGGGCGAGACACGCTGGGGAAAGCCAGGCGGCCTCTTGGGTTGACCCTTGTTGGCCAAGGGTTGATTGCCAAAGCGTCGCGGAGAGCCCTCGTATTCGGCTATGGGCAGCTGGCCTATCATTTTGGTCACCTTCAATACATCCTCATTGGCCTCGGGCATAACAGCGGCAGCGGCAGCGCCTCCACCAGATTTATTAATCCAATTGGTGTCAATGTCATCGAAGACGACAATCTCCCCATCACCCAAACACCGCCCATCGCCCTTGCCCACATCTGTGGGTGAGCCGGGACTGGCCAGGCCCTAAAACAAAACAGAACGAGGGGAAGAAGATAAAAAAATTGGATTTTTCCAGGCATCCCAGACCCACTCACCTGTGGCATCAGGTCATGGCTGCCTGGACTACGCCCCACGCGTATCTGATGCGGATGCGGTCTTTGGTAATAATAATAATTCGAGGGCTTAGTCGGACCTGTGCCCTGGCCCTGGCCCTGTGTCTGCTGATGGTGGTGATGATGATGATGCAGTGGGGCATAGGGCAAATCCGCATTGAGGTCTGGTGAATTCAGGACCGTGCTGGCCGGTGTAACATTTGGACTTCGGGTGCGCATCTCCCAGACATAGCGCTCCTGTGTGGGACCACCGATTCCACCTGCTGTCGATGTTGTTGTTGTATTCTTGGCCAAATTCATATGCAAGTCAGCAGCGGCGGCGGTGGTGTTAATTGCATTGGTGGCGGCGGCCATGGCACCACCACTGGACGGCTCCATAGAATCGTTGCTGCTGTTGCCTAGCGAATTCATAACCAGAACTACAACTCCACTGACATAGTTAAAGCGAGGCCTGCAACGTATTCAATCAGAGAATTTCAAATTGTGACCACACCTTCTCAATTATAATGATGATGCTGATGATGATGATGATGGAATCTTAAATTGAGATCATCAAATGAATCACAACAACTGCAATGAACTACGTCAGAGCCTAGAAAATCTAGGCCGAGAAATATGTTCAGGTAAATGGCACACACACACGCATACACACATATGCTCACTTGAACAGAGATGAACCCTGGCTATTTAAACTTGACCTCTAAAAAAGTTTGCACAAGAAGGAAAGAAAAAAAAAGAGCTTAGCCCTTAAAATAACGGAACGGCTCAAACAAAAGCACAAACACTGACACACACACACACATATGCAAATTGCACTTAATGGGCGGCCCTTTGTCTATCTCTTTCTTGCCCACACTGTGGGACTGAGGGATTTTGTCAAAGAAAAAGAAAATAAACATGTGGGGGGAAAAAAGTAAACGTCCAAGGAAATAAGCAGCCGGCTGCTTTGTTTGCTTCACATTCACATAAAATAATAAATAAACTGAATTAATTTATAGTTTCGCAACTTTGGTATTTTCATATCTTTTGTTATTTCCAGATGACACCAAGGAAAATAATAAAGAAGAAGAAAGGAAAAAAAAAAGAAGAGTCTTATTTATATATCAAGTTGAGTGTGCAGTTAGTTGTGTGTGTGTCAACATATGTGTGTGTATTGCCATAGCATTGTTAAAAATCAATAGATTTGCTGGTTTTGGCTGCCGACAAAATCAACAACAACAACAAGAAGAAGAACAAGAGCAACGTGCGTATTTTGCCACAGCAAGTCGCAGAAGAGTGTATGTGTGTCTGTGTGTGTGTGTGTATTTTGGGGGTGTTGGGCGGTCACAGTTATTTTTTCTTCCTTTTTTTTTGCCTCCCTTTGTCTAGTTCCTTTCCTTTCTTTTTATGGAAATTACTTTGCATTCACACGCACTCAAACTAAAACCTTGTCGAAATAATAATGATTTCCGCACAAAATATTAAATTTATTTTTAGCTTCCCCCCACGTCCCGTCACATTAAAATCGAGTAAAATTTTTACCATTGATTGTGATTTGTTTGATTATTGCACACACAATCTCTCGCACACACACGGTTTCTTGCTTAATTGGTTTGTCTGATTTTTTTTCTTTTTTGCACTGCATATAAAATATATCAAATTCATTGGATTTTTAATTAATTCTTTTCATTTTATTTGTTTATTGCGAGTACCGTGTGTAAGTTCTTATAATTTTAACTTAATAAATAAGAAAAGAGAAAACCGAACTGAAGAATTTCTGTTTATGTGAGGTTCAGTCTAGGGCTGCCAACTCGCGGAACCATTGCACAGAATTTACTTATTCACGAACCAACGTTTTTAATTATTTATGTTTTTGAATTATCGCATAGCTAGTCACGAAATATAAATTTATATGCTTGAATTATATATGATTACCTTGAGAAAGCTTATGCACTTTAAATGAATATCAATTACAGTGATTTTTATTCAAGGCGCCAGTTTGAAATTATTACTTTATTTTCGTTTTGAAATATTTGAATCACATTAAATACATCTAAGTATTTACACCTATTAAGAACTTGAGTTATTTAATGTGTGCTTTTAATATATTTTTATTGGAATATAATTTATTTTAGATTAAGTTTTCCGAAAGGTGTGACCACTTAAAATCAAAACTGCTTAAAGACATCTACATATCGGATAAAAAACTGAAAGGTAGATGGCGCCTTTTAAAATTTTAAATCCGCAAAATTCAGGAACATTGTTTTTACAACTTTTATTTTAATTCTATGTTTTTCTTAAGCCTTCTCTTCTTTCTGAATTCGAACTGGATTTTTCTCTTAAAACTCTGCTATTTGTTAAGGTTTCCTCAGCTCTTTTAATTCGAGTAACCAATGTTCTCTTGATGTTATCGAGCCGCGACAGCTATAAAACCGCGGAACTTGTTTCTTAATGTCTATCGAACGTCTTCTTGCAGCCTATCGAGCTCCGATTGGGAAAAAGTTCAAAACTTGAACAGTTACTTCGACGTCATTCGACGCGATTAGTTTTTGAGCAGCGCGTTGACGGTTAATACAAAAGAAAGAAGAAAAAGTACTAAAAACTCGGTTTGTCGTAATTTAACGTACTTTTTTTTTATAGTTTCAATTTTGCGCGCACATTTCATATGAAATTGTAATAAACCAAATTGTGCATGCAAATTAAGTGAGTGTTGGTCGGCAGAATTTGTTTTGTTTTGTTTTGTTGTTGAATTTAGGCACAGGTGGAAATATAAAATTGTCCTTGGCAGGACGCTGCTTTTTGCGTGTGTGTATAACTGGACATGACACACAAACACACACACACAAGCACACACACCGCCCCAAAAATTTTGTATTAATTTTTGATCTTAAGGAAAAAGAAATTGTCCTTTAAACGTTGAGAATAAAAAAGATTTTTTTTTATTCCTTGCCAAATTTCTTACAAAACTTCAATGCCGCGGTTACTGGCACTGCGACTGGCGACTGTTTTGAACTGTTGGTATCCAAGGGATATACATACCGTTGTAGTTGCACTAGTATCTGAGGGTGTGTTTTTCTTATATTTGTGTTTGCGTGTGTGTGTGTGCGTGTGCGGGTGTTTGTGAACCTGTCCGTTTGATTGCAACTTGCTTGGCTCGTGTCAAAAATCAATAAGGCGCAAAAATATAAAAAAAAAACAAAAAGTCAGCCGTCAAAAAGCGCGCGTGCCAAAAAAATGAAGAGTAAAGAAAATTTTTAATTCTAAAAAAAAAATAAATCCTTTTTTTTCTGTGTGTGTTTGGTGTGTGTGTGTTTTTTTTTAGAGTGTAAAGGCTTAATCCGTCAACTAGAACAAGAATAAAGCGGACCAAAAAAAAAAACAAGAGCATAAAAAGAAAAAGCATTTGGATCAATCAATTATGCGCGGCGCCGCATGCAATTGCAGGTAATTTCACACATCTACACGCATATTCAAGCATAATGAAACAACAACAACAACAACAGCAACTGTAAACGGTTAAAGAAAGAAACAATAAAACACCGTTAAATGTGCGCACCGATTTAGTCGAGCGCAACGAAATGCAGCGCCAGCAGTGCCAGCAAAAGTCATGCTTGTTCTTGTTGCTGTGCTCCCCCCCCCCCCCCCCCCACAACTCTTCCTGCTTCCTCCTCCACCCACAAAAAAAAAAAATAGAGAAACTATGCAAAATTATTCAAATTTTTTCAGAAAACTTCCGATTATTTCAGAACTTTTTTGAGGGTGGAAAAAAAATAAACTCAAAGAAACCGTTAACAGAATTCTGAAATTTCAGCGATCTTTTAGTTCCTCTTTTGCCTTTGACGTGTTCATTCAGAACCGACTGAATTTCAGACTCTATCTGAGTGTGTCTCATAATTACCACCTGATAATTGACCATTGTGTCTGCGACAGCAAAAAAAGAAAAAAGCTCAGATTTTATCGTCTTGTTTCCTCTACTCTTTTCGAAGACAATGAAAGCCGATTCAGTTTTGGTTAACTCCAGATTAGTCGGTACCATCAGACAAGTGGTTATAGCCATTTCTAGGTAGTCGCGTGTTTATCAAAGAAGACTGCATATTGTTTACTCCCTGGAATCAGCTGGATCGAATTACTATATCAATTTAAGCCTATTTAGTTTCAGTTCGGTTGTAGGAAAGAATGCTTAGAATTCTTGTATTTCCTCTCAAGTCTCAACTGGAACCTGGATTCCTATATAGCTGGCATACAGATCAAAATTTAAATAGCTAAGAAGACCCAAATCGCTCCTAATAATATCTTCCGTATTTATTAACCGATCTCAATCAAATTAAGCATCTGGAAATTTTGTTTGCTGGCAGACAAGCGTATTAAGTTTCAGCTTGATCCGACTTCTATATCATCAAGACGATACCCAAACTCAATTCAGTCTTAGGGGTCTACCCAGTTTTTATAGGACAATCTGAAGTATTTAAGATGAAAAATTTGCAACATATATTTCAACTTAATTATATTGCTGATGTAATAGCCCAAATCGGTTTTAGAGATATCTCCTGTATTCATTGAACGATCTCCTTCAAATTTGGTATATGTAATAACCCCATAAAAAGACTTATACACACCAAGTTTGATCTAGATCGAACTTCTATATCTTATAGAAACGTAGAGGTCTTAGGTCTGTCTTTAGCATTCATGGAACACATTGAAAGGAGTCGATTTCCCGGGCTGTTCTGATATATTAACCCAAATCGGTTTTAGAGATATCTCCTGTATTCATTGAACGATCTCCTTCAAATTTGGTGAATGGAGACTCTCCACAAAAAGTTTCAGCCACACCAAGTTTGATCTAGATCGAACTTCTATATCTTATAGAAACGTATAGGCCATTCAACACATTGTAAAGAGTCTGCAGTCTTTGGGTTTTCCCGGCTTCATCGTAAGCTCGTTTTTGCCTTTTGTTGTGGTTTCTGTTTCTTGTTTCTTGCAATTCAAAGAAGTGAATAAACCTGAAACAAAAAGAAGAAAATAAAAAAAATTATCTAGTCTTATGCGCTTTATGATTTTTGTTGTCTGCTGATTTAATTTTTAATTGTAATTATTTTTGTGCTTGAAGTTTTCTATTTTCCTTGAAATATTTTCCATTTTCCTGATTTGATTTTTCGATGACTCATTGAGTCTTTGTCAGAACCTTTCTCTCTCTCTCGCTTTGATATCAGTTGTGCTGTTTTTTTTTTTTTTTGGATGTGCCAATGCTTTCTTTATCTTATCATAGCCCAGCTACAGTAAAGTCCAACTATATTGAATAGCTGATAAGAATATTTTTCCGGATTTCCAAATCATTCTCAAACATTTCCAATCTAACGAAGTCGGATTGTTATCCATAAAGAAATTAATATATTTTTATTACCTTTTTGTTGTTATTGTTGTTGCCTGGTCCGTTGACTCATTGTCAAAGGCAATTGGCATTTTCTTCTTCTTCTTCTTCTGCTTCCAGGGGTTTTAGGCCTAGACCAATTAATTTATTTATCCACTAGTTTAGTCTATATACACGATATTTGCAGTTGTCTTGTTAAGCGTGTTTAAGTGTGTATATGTGTGTGTGTAAACAGAACACGAAAAATACAAAAAAAAAAGTGGCTAAACCAGTTTTATGACTGGCCGACCATAGAGGCCAAGTAGAAGTTAAAATAACAACATGTGAGGTAAAAAATAAATATACACACAAACAACTCAGATGATAGTCAGTCGGCCCAGTCGCCAAAACTCTCAATACAAAAACTTCCTCAAGTAAAAAAAAAAAAATTTTATATTTTCCATAATTTTTCATGCTGCGTAAATTTTGCAACTCAACTGAAACAATTAAAAAAAAAAAAAAAACTGTTAAGACTGTCTTAGAGAGTGAGAGGGGGGAGGGGGGGGGGGGGTGCCTAGGTGGGCGGGGTCAAAATCCACTCAACCATAACAATTGGCCAAGCTTTTGACTTGAATTTCTAGAATAAAAAAAAAAAGCTTTCACTCACCCCAACCCTCCTCCCCCCCTCCTCCCTGCTAACATTCAAGCCAATTTGAATTGGCCAAAAATTATTTAATTAGGTCAATGTCAAAAATTATCAAAGAATAAAAAGAATTTTTGGCGGGCAAAAAAAAAAATAATTACCAACTTTTTTTTGAGTTAAGCTTCAGTTTGCTTAGGCTTGTTTGCCACTCAACTGACGACCTCAAAAATATATTTTCGAAAGGTTTTTTTTTTTTTTTAATTCAATCGCGCAGATGTCTTTCCCGAAACAATTTGTTTACCCATTTAACAATTTGTCTTATTGACTTGTTTCATTTGGACTTCCTTATTATATTTTTTTGGCTTTGAACTTGGCAGGCCATCTTCTTGACCTTGTCAACTCCTCTCTAGCGCCTCTTCAAGGCAAATGCTATACAACCTTTTATGCTCCAGGCCAAAATTTCAAAATTGTGTCAAAAAAAATAAAGAAGAAAAAAAATCAATAAATTACTCAAATGACAAAAGATTCGAAGAAAAAAAAAGTCTGTTTGCTTTTGTTGTTGTTGTTACATTTTTTATGGCCATATGTGCACATGGCCGGCTGTGTATCTTATAGATACAATGGCAACGGGCACAATACAGATTTACATGAGTCGCTCATTTCCACAGAAACTTAAATAAATATTTAATAATAAATTAAATTATTATTTTTTTTTTGAGTGGAATTTAAGTTGGCTGCCTGGGAAAATTGAGTGGTTAATTAATTAGTTTTTTTTTTTTTTTTACTCACTGCGAAAATGACTAAGGCAAATTCGAAATGCCAAGAAAAGTTGATGTCACCCAAAGAGAATCACGTTCGAAAACCTACACAAAATTAAACAATAAATAAATGAAAATATTTTTCTTTGTCAATTTTTTTTTTGTTTGGAATTTTGCTATTTCGTAATTCGAGTTTTGAATTGAATAGAAAAAAAAGAGAAAGAAAAAAAATTCAAAAAGATACAATTTGATTTTGGAAAATTCTATGAAAGCGAACTGAGCTCAGCTCAGCTCGGCCCACCCGACCGGCCTTTTAAATTGCCTAACAATGACAACAAAAAGTGGTGGGGGAGGGGGAGGGGGCGATTAACAGTTACTTATACAACTGGCTGGCCAGCTATCTCGCTCACACCGCCCATTGTCACAGTCGGGCAAAACGTGCAGAAAAAAAAAAATAAAATAGGGGAACTAGAAAAATGTCAAGAAAGGGGTGAGGAGGGAGGAGGAGGAGTGAGAGGGGTGGGGTTGGCACAAAATTAGCTTAGCTTACATTTCACTGTGAAAAGCATTTAATGAGTGAGCCCGCCTGGCCAAGTCGGAAGAGTCTTTGCCCCGTTTCGTTTGTTCCTCAGCTCATTAGATTGCCTCTGTGTGTGTGTATGTGTGTGTGTGTGTGTGTGCTCTACAATTGCGTAATTGTTATTGTTGTTGGTCGGTTGGCTCTGGTTGTTAAACTGTCAATTGAATTGACGTTACTCATACGTACCGTTGTGCGGATGTAAAATGCACTCAAAATCCATTTCAATCTGCACAAAGGAAAATTAGGGAATTTCAACTGGCCTGGAAAAAAAAACAAACATTTTATTTTATCTTACCATTTTTTTTTTATATAATTTTAATAACTTTCACTTGATATAAAAAAAAAAAAAAATTGTGTTTATTTTTTAATTGTTCAAAAAATGAAAGAAAAAAGATTACAAAAAAAAAAAGGCAAATGAAACTTTTCAATAAAATTGCAATGCAATCGTTTTTTTTTTTTGATGTAGTTTCCATAATGAGCCCGGCCACATTCAAATCCAAAGAAGATGAGGGCAATCACTTTGTTAATTGAATAAAAAAATATAAAAATGTACTAAAAATGTTTTCTTTTAATTTGAACAGAGAAAATACTAAAAAATATTTGCAAAATAAAATTAAATTAAAATGAAATGAAAAATTGGGAAAATTAAATAATTCAAAAAATTTTTTGTTTAGTTTGAAAATACTAAAAAAATGAGAAAATTAAATTTCCCAAAAAAAAAAAACAAAAAACAAAATAAATTTTTTTATCAAAAAATTTTCTAAAAATACTAAAAAATGTTTGCAAAAAAATTTAAATAAAATAAAAAATTGAGACAATTAAATTTTTCAAACAATTTTTCTTTATGTTTGAAAAAAAAAAAATTTTAAATTTTTCTAGAATTTTTTTAATTGAATAAAAAATATTTGGAAAAAAATATATAAATAAATAAATAATAACAATATATAAAATTAGAAAATTAAATTAAAATTAAAATTTTCAAATAATAAAAAAAAAAATATTAGAAAAAATTATAAAAAAAGTAGAAAATTAAATTTTAAAAATCTTTAAAAAAAAAAAAAATATTAGGAAAAAAATAGAAAATAAATTCTTCTAAAAATTTTTCTTTTAGTTTGAAAATGGGAAAAAAATATTTGAAAAAAATTAAAATAAAAATAGAAAATTAAAGTTTTCAAAAAATGTTTGAAAATACAAAAAAAAAATATTAGGAAAATTTTTTCTTAAAAAAAAAATAAAATAAAATGAAAAAATTAAATTTTTCAAAAAATTTTTGAAAATACAAAAAAAAAAAAAAATATTACGAAAAAATTCAAAAAAAAAAAACAAAAAATTAAATTCTTCTAAAAAATTTTATTTTAGTTCAAAAATACAAAAGTGCAAAAAATATTTGAAAAAAATAAAAACAAAATAAAATGAGAAAATTTAATTTTTCAAAAAATTAAAAAAAAAAATGTTTCTTTTATTTTGAACAAAAAATATTTGGAGAAAAAAACTATGCATATATTTTTATAACAAATGCCTGGCATTTTTGGCTTAGATTTAAGTTTATTTGGCCAACAATTATGGCCAAGAATTGTTCGATTTGTAAATATTTTCAATATGGGTCAAATTGGTGCCTGAGCGTGCCTGGACTGCAGCCAATTTCCAAACTCAAAATTGTTTTCCTTTCTGCAACATAAAAATTCAATAAGCCGAAACACACACAAATTCTTTCGACTAACAAAGACTTTTGTTGTTGTTGTTGTTGTTTTAGTTTAATTTTGAAGAGTCTCCAAGAAGTCTGAGCTGGTTTCGGCCTTGGTCTTTTCATATTTGTCAAGTAGCCGAATGACCTTGTCTCGCTGCCTGCATTCGCCAAGGTCAAAATGTCAGCAAAGCTCAGTCCAAGTGACGTCAGAACAATATGAAAAAGAGACTAATTTTTTTTTCATTTCGAATTAAGCCAAATTAGCAAGCGAAATTTTGATGGGGACTGAGAAGGTCGTGGAAAATTGTGAAGGTTCTTGGGGAAATTAAGGACATTTTTCATTTCATATTTTTCAAGAAATTAATTTCTCAAAATTAAAGAAATTTTAGAAAAGATTTTTTAAGAAAAAAAAATCCGTTTTGATTTGAAAATTTAAATAATTTCAAAATTTCACAAAAAAAATTTGCCTTATTTTCAAAGAGTTTTTTTTTAAGAAAAAAAGGGATTTTTTTTTTATTTAAAAATATTCTGAAAATTTGTGATTTTGGAGATTTGAATATTTTTTTTAATAACTTTAAAAAGCTCTGACTTGGCTTATTTTTAAAGAGTTTTTTTTCTACATATATTTTTTTTTTTTTTTAATTTTTTTTACTTCACCCAAAAAAATAAACATCGATAAATTTTTTGAAAATGTCCCAAAAAAAATATTTTCTTTGTTTTAATAATTCTTATATAATTCAAGGAAGCTCTTAAAATATCTCAGATATCTGCCAAATTATTTCTATAGACTTTTTTATTTTTTTAATTAGCTCAAAAAATTTCTTAATTTGTTTCTAAAAAAATATTTCTAAAAAAATATTTCCGAATTTCTCAGGTCTTCTCAGATTCCCCAATTAGCTTTTCTAATCCCAAAATTATTTCTTAAGACCAAAAAACCTCTTAAAATATTTTCCAAAAAATATTTCCGAATTTCTCAGATCTTCTCAGATTCCCCCATTAGCTTTTCTGGTCCCTAAATTATTTCTAAAAACTCCTTGTTTGTTTTTTTTTAATTAGCTCAAAAATCTTCTTAAAATATTTTTCCAAAATATATTTCCGAATTTCTCAGATCCTCTCAGATATATCAATTAGCTTTTCTGATCCCAAATAGACTTTTTTTTAATAAGCTCCAAAAATTTTCCGAAAAATATTTCCTAGTTCCTCAGATCTTCTCAGATTTCAAGTTCCATAATTTTGGCCTTTAATTTTCCAAATATTTCAAAGAATAAATTTTTTCCTCTTCGAAAGTTCCCCCAAAAAATTTTGTTCATAATAATTTTTAAAAATTATTTAATACACTTTTTTTTGCAATAAGTTTTTTTTTTTTTTTTTGGTTTCGGCTGCTTGATAAAGTTAATTAATGAGGTCTCTTTAATTTCCCATTTCCCCTCTCGCAAAAAAAAAAACATGTAAAAGAAAATAAAAACGCAATTTATATCCGCTTAAAAAAAAAAATGATGAGAGATGCAAAAAAAAAAAATTACCGAGATGATCAAAAGAAGAAGAAGAAGAAGAGATAGCTGCCGGAACTGAAAATGTTAGGCCCAATCTGCCGCCCCTTGCATTCAACTCCAACGGCCTCCCCCTGCCATTCAAATACACCGGCCCCCTCCCACCCCCGCCCCCTCCTACCCAGGCACTTATGATCTCTTTATTTTGCGCTTGCTTTGAGCGATTTAATTATAAACATTTTTATTTTTATTATTATTGTTGTTGCTGTTGTTGTTGTTGTTGCTGTTGTTACAATAAAGCCCAAAAAGAAATTGATGAATTATAAATTTTTCATGCGTGATGCTTGCCCCGGACATGTCGCATCATGTCTTATGTCATTGAAAGAAAATCAAAGGGGAGTGGGGGGGGAGGGGGAAGAGAGCCGAGAGACCACCTCCCAGCTAAATGGTCTCAATTTTTTTTTTTGAGAAAGAAAGAAAAGTAAAAGTCTGTCGAGTTGGGAAATTTTCCATTTGTTTTTTTTTTGGGTAATAAAAATCATAACAGACTCTAATTTCAATAAGTGTGCGTGACCAGGTTAAACCCTTTGGGCCTTGTTTGCATAACCCCGTCAACTTTTGCTGGGCAAAAAAAAAAAAAAAAAAAAATCAACTTGGCCAACAGCCACAATGACCGGAAGCATTGGCAAAAAGAAAAAATGAAAAATATCTTCTCTTATCCTCTTCTTCTTCTTCTTCGTCTTCGTCTTCTTCGTGTTTGTCTTAGTCTTCTTCAGTTTGTGCTGAGACGAACCGGAGGCTTTGCGTGCAAAATCAATAGCATTTTTCATTAAGCTCTTTTTTTTTATTTTTTATTAACTCTTTTTGAAAAAGTCAATGGTCTCCACACAATTTTCCCAATGAAAGCTAAATGATAAATGGCCATGCAGTCATAGTCATGCCAAGGTCCCAATGGCCCGAGGGGGGGGTTGCCAGATCTTTTACATCATCGCATGACATAGTAGATGGTGGCGCCCTCTGGAGTTTAAGTACCATTTAAGCATCAAAGTTATTCCCAGGCTTAGTCATGTTTTTTTTTTCTTTGATTTTTTTCAGCAGTTTCAAATTCCGTTAGATTAAACTTTTTGACCATGTACGTGCCACATTTACCCACAAATTAAAAGCTTAAAAATTTGCCAAAAAACAAAATAATAATTATGCAATTTCCCTCCCCATGAAAAAAAATAAAAACAAAAATACTAATAATTTGTTAAATTATTTCATTTACTTTCCAACAAAAACAACAACAACAACAACAAAAGCGTCAAATATATTATTAATTTTCTTTCTTGTTTATTTTCGCATTGTTTTCTTTGGCTTTTCGGAAATGTAAACAATAAAGTTGAATGAACCAAAAGCAAAAGCAAAAACAAAAAAAAAAAAAAAAAATTCACACATTCAAAAATCTTGAGAAAAAAAAAAACGAGGCAAACATTTTCAAGTGGTAATGACATTTTCAAAGACCTTAATGACTCCATCACAGCGTGGCTAAAAATGCATAAAAAAAAAACAATTATTCAAATACAAATATTCAGTGTCATTTGGGAAAAATGTTTGAGGAAAGAAAGAAAATTTCCCCCCAAAAAAAAAGAAGCATGAAGAAAGGCAATTTTGCCTAACCCAATTTGTACGGAAATTGGCCGGAAAGCCTATCTAAATGTACAGATGACCCACAAAAGCCTTATCAATTTTTAATGCTCTTAACTGGCTAAGCTATGCACGCGTGTGTGTGTGTGTATGTGTGTGTGTTGGTGAGTGTGTGCCAGTTAGAAATGCCAAGTGGGTCAACCCAGTCAGAACTGGCCAACACGCTTCTAATTTCAAATTCTCACTCCCTCTCTCTCTTTCTCTCTCTCCCACGCTCACACCCACACTCACACCCACACACCCATACCCTCTTCTCTCTACCTCTCTCTTTCTCTTGGTTTTTATATGGCTCTTGTGCATGTCTCAAAGTTGTTAGATGCCCGAAATGGTCAACCTTTGATGTCTCACTTTCTCATCGACTCGTCTTGCATATTAAAAACAGAATCCCGCACCCCTCGACTAGGCCTCACCTTAAATTCAATTGCGTTTTAATTTAATTTTTTAGATTCGCTTGTATAAATTCTCTCTACTGACTCACTGGGCTTAATTAAAAAATGCACATTTATGATGCCACCACCCCCTGCTCCGAACCTAAAGTAACCTTGTCATGCTAATAGAAAACCGAAAAAGGCAAATCACCATTAAAAAAATATATATATATATGTATATATATAAAGTGTATTCAGAATATTTAAATAATTGAAACCCACAGTGGTTTGAAATTAATAAAAAATTTTGCTTAGTTTTGCTTATGACTCCAATGACTTTGAATTCAAGAAAAATAATAATAATAAAAAAGAAGGCAATTTAAAAATTACACCATACTCTAATTCATAATTGTTGGAGCTAAAGTAAAAACTGTCAGAATGTGGGGCCATTAAGTCAGTCAAGACTTCATGGTAAACTGGACTGAACTGTTTTGCCTGGCTGCTTGGCATAATATGGCATATAGCTTTAATAACCGAAACTATCTTTGACAAATGAGGTCAATCTTGAAATTTTCAACTGATCAGTGGATCTTGGTTTTTTCTTCTACTCTCTTTGCAGTTAATCCGAAGGAAGTCAAAGCCAAAACTAATTGTAAGTACTTACAGAATTTGATTGAAATCTGTCCAAGTTGGCAGGCCTAGCCTAGCGCACTCACCGTAAAGACGGCGCCACCTATTGGTTTATTCAGGCAGCTGCGGGCTAGGCGGGGCGTTGTGCTGGCAATGTTGAACTTCTTGAAGGCTCATTTTTTTTCATAGTATAAACAAGTCTTTTCCTTGTTAGCCATTTCCTATCATTCAGTTTAATAAACAAGATCGGCGGCTTCTTGTCATAACAGACACGACACATCCGGTAGTTAGCACAAAGCCTGTTGCAATGCAGATGAAGATGCGGATATGCAACAATCTCTAGACACAACAAAAAAAAAAAAGAAAACATTTAAGATACAATCAAAACAATAACAATAACAATAGTAATAAGTGCAATAACAACAATAGCAACAACAAAAGAAATTGTTCATGCAAATTCATGGACCCCTCCTCTGGTCCATTGTCTTCTTCTTGTTTGTCTTCGTCTTCAGTTAAACAAAAGCAAAAACATCAGTTCATCAGTTGCTTAACAATTTCGAAATTTGCTGCCAACTAAGAAATCACATGATTATTATTGTAGTCGAACTCTTTGTGAAATTTTTGGGTTTCGGAATTGTTTTCGATATTTTTTCTTTTTTTTTTTGAATTCGTGATTTAATTTTTTTTTTAAAGGAAGCTGGATGGTTAGCGCCAAATTCAAATTGCTTAGCTGAAACGCGCGCGTTGGCAGGATCAAACTCCACTGGTTCCTTTTGTTCATTTGTTCTTTGATCAGTTCTTTTATTCCTTCCGCGAATCTTTGTCGTTTTTTTTTTGCGTGTTGTGAAATAATAAAAAAAAATCTTAGCAGGCTTTTCAATGAAAATTTGGACTTATGTCATTATTATATTTTATAAGCTACACTTCATTCCAAGCTTTGATCCAGATAAGTTCATTCGTAAAATTTTATTATTAGTTTTTTACAAAACTTTTTTTTTTTTTCGAAAATAGTAATATAAATTTTTGTAGTTATGGATAATAGTAAAAATAATCAAAACGTATGCAACCAGGGTGGCAGCGGTGCAAATGCAAATCGAAATACCGCGAATGGTGCAGCTCGCCGCACGGAGCGTGAAGTGGAATCATATTTTCGCCTATTAGAGGCGCACCGTAAGCGTCAACACCGGCGTCAGACTATATTCGATGTAAATCGTATTCTCGAATTGGAAACAGACGTGAGTTGTTTGTGTATTTTTCTTAATAAGTGCCGCACACATTCATCACGTCACGATTGCAACAGAAAAACCAGGAGTCTGATCGTCCTTCGCCGGGTCAATTAACAAAACCACGGAGTCGGAGTTGGTCTCCTGATAAATGCCGCAGATTCATCACGTCACGATTGCAACAGAACAACCAGGAATCTGATCGTCCTTCGCCGGGTCCATTAACAAAACCACGGAGTCGGAGTCGGTCTCCTGATAAATGCCGCACATTCATCACGTCACGATTGCAACAGAACAACCAGGAGTCTGATCGCCCTACGCCGGGTCCATTAACAAAACCACGGAGTCGGAGTCGGTCTCCTGATAAATGCCGCACATTCATCACGTCACGATTGCAACAGAACAATCAGGAGTCTGATCGCCCTTCACCGGGTCTATTAACAAAACCACGGAGTCGGAGTCGGTCTCCTGATAAATGCCGCATATTCATCACGTCACGATTGCAACAGAACAATCAGGAGTCTGATCGCCCTTCACCGGGTCTATTAACAAAACCACGGAGTCGGAGTCGGTCTCCTGAAAAATGCCGCACATTCATCACGTCACGATTGCAACAGATTAACCAGGAGTCTGATCGCGCTTCGTCGCGTCCATTAACAAAACCACGGATTCCGTCTCCTGATAAATCGGATGGAAAGAAACTCACCAAATGTGTTGATGCCGTGTCGGACGACACCAAACAAGCACACAATTAAAACATGTATTTTTTTCGTTTTCGTTACAAAATTTAAAAGTACATTAAGAATAAGTAAGACTATTAAGTACCGTTAAGAAGCCTATGAGAACAACATTTTGAAATAACCAAAAGAGGCAAAGGCAAACTTCATTCCGCAGGACCCCAAAATTCAAAATTCTTCTCAAAAAGTAAACAGACTTTCTCAAGATTTCAATTTTTGGATCAAAGCAATTCAACCAATTCAAAATTCTAACCAAGAGTAGGAAACTTTTTTTAATTTGGTTACATAGTTTCTCAGGACAATTTGCTGGAATGAAGATACATACAATCAGAGAAAAGCCGGGCTATTAAAAATCGTTATTTCAAAATACCAAACAAACAATAAAAAAATAAAAAAAAAATCGTTCAATTGAGTTTCACTTTCTTTAAGAAATTTCAAAAAAAAAAAAAAGAGAAGAAAGTAAAATATGTACGAAAGACTTTTGCCCATACAAAGATCAATTGTCATTGTCAGTTGATTTGGTACGAAATTTCATTTCATTTTCAAAATTGCGTATTACCAAATCAAACAATTGAGGGGTGAAAAGTAACAACTATAATGACAGTCTAACGGTCTAATCGGAATTATAAAATACAAAATAATGAAAATAGAAAATAATGAATCATCGAATCGAATTAAAAATATATCTATATATTTATGTACTTGGATGATTTTATTACAAAAGAAAGTGCATCATAAGTTGAGGAAAGTAATAGCTTCTCCTTTAAGTCTTATGGAAAAACATTTGAATATCCTTAATCGGTTTATGGTCTTGTGCCATCCGTTGCAATTTGAGAACAGACTCCTGTCCATGCCAATAGCTTTCGTACTGAAATTAAATTGATTTAAGCATTTGATAAAAGTTAAAACACTTCCTACCATCTTTGTATAGGCCTCGCTAATTTTCTCGCATTGGCTCACGAAGATATTGAGAGTGGTATCGATAGTCTGCTTGCAACGTAAATTGTAGAGAATATCGAGAATATTCTTGCTGATCAAAGGGCAATCTATAAGGTAGAGCTCACACAGGTTTGGACATTTTTTAATAAAATCACTTAAATGATATTCCTGAAGGTCCTGACAACAATGGAACACCAAATATTTCCTAACTCGTGGTAAACATAGATTCCAATTGGCGTCCTCTTTAAAATGGCCATGCGTTATGACAAGTCCCCGTAGGCGTTCGCAACGCAGCAACTGTATGTCACTTATCCACTGAGAATCTTCAAAGGCCGAGCAATCCAGCTGAAGTAACTCTAGATCATAGGCTTTCTTAGACAAAACATAATGCATAGAATCTATGGTCTGCTGGGGGTAGTCATGAATATGTGTTAGTTCGAGTAATATTAGATCCGGTATATTCACTACGAGCTCTTTCACATTGCAAAAGGTGGACACGGATAGTGAGAGAATCTGCAGGTTCTTGAAGAGCTCAATACTGGGGATTCGAAAAGTCAGATCCTTTGCTTTGAGAAAGAGCTGCTTCAGCTTGCTGCAGCGTGTCAAAATTCCCAGCAGGGCCGACTGGCTTATATTGTTTTGAAGAACCAAAGACTCCAGATCATGGAAATGTTCGATAAAGTGCACAGAGACATCGCAAAAGATCTTGAGACGTCGCAGGTTTGGTAGGAGCTTGGGCAGAGCATGTAGGGGCCACTGGGGAATGGCTGTGGTGACCTTAGACCCATCATTGGGCAGCAGCAATTCACAGTGCAGTACACCATCCAACGTCTTGATGTCAGAGTCCTCGAGAATCTTAAGATTTTCCCGCAATAGATCTGCCGTGAAATAAACATATCTAAAGTGGTTCTTCATCTGGTTCAGGAAGAGGCTGTGATTTTCTTCAGTCAACTGGGTCCCAAAGGTACGAAAGTCCAGCCGCTTCTGATCTCTTTGCCAAAGGGACCTGCAGATCTTTGATATCCATTGCTGGTAACGAAAGAGCATCACTTGATCACCCATCGATAATTGCTTGACAATATTGTCTAGTTTCCATTGACCACCTTCCAAGTTATTACTTGTTGATACGCACAAATCAAGAGATATATCTGAACAGCTACCTAAAAAGCAGTCTTGACTTAACAGAACGTCTTACAATGTCTTAATCCAAGTCAAGCTTACTCATATCTGTGTCCATGGCTTAAGCTAATATTGTCTATTTAATATTAAACTAGAATTTTCTTAGGAATATTATTTTAAATATTTACAAATTTGACAGAATTCTAAAAGATAAGAATGAAAGGGCTGGGCTAAGCTCAGCTGATTTTTGCTTGGGTCTTGTACTGCTCGGGATCGCGTGACATGGCTGAGTTTTTGCGAAAGTAAAACACATGAAATTTCCAATTGTTGGGTGACCCTAACATTGCCCTAACATACCCAGTCGTGCTTGTGCTTGTGCTTGGATTTATGGTAACATGGACCACGCCCACTGGCATTTGCATAATAATTGGGCCGCCCTTACCAACCCAAAGCAGAGCCCACCTCTTGGGTTTCTCTTTACACACTAAACTCGAAGATATTTGGAGTATCTTGAGTTTGAGTGAATATGAGAGACCCAGCTAAAATTTGTGATCAGTTGACTATATATAATAGATCAGAAAGGTATTGAAAATATCGAGGATTACCTGAACCCTCAAAGTACCTCGGAACCCTCGGAAAGAATATCAGTTAGCTATATCCATTAGCTTAGATCTTACCCAGAAAGATATAGAACGACATTCTTTCTATATCTTTCTGGGTAACTTAACTATATCATTCAGCCTAGATCTCAAGCCCTCACTAGAAAGAGTATATAAAGCCCCTCGCTCTGGGTATATCATTTTACCTAGATCTCCAGCCCTCAATTTCCAGAGTATCGCCAAAAACCTTTAAGACTCCATTGTGAAATGGAAAGAGTATATAAAGCCCCTCGCTTTGGGTACTCTGAGTACTTGAAGGTTGCACTTGTTTCGATTTAATTGCCGTTGCATAGAAACACCGACTTTGTGTCTCTGGCTTTGTGCCAGTTTTGGCTTGTTTAACCGTTTTACTTTCGCATTTGCATAGTCGTACAAACATCGGTACATATATGTATAAGTATATATGGAAAGTGCATTTGCCTATTGTTTTCGCTTTTGCCAGTCTTATGAAATGTCTGGCAAGAAGACTTAAAGACGCCACCGAACTAGCCTTGAGTTGAATTTAAAATAGGCAAAAACAAAACAAAAAGAAAGACAAGAAAATGACAAAGTGGCAAAAATTGAAATACTTTTTGAATGGCCCACTTTTAGATCTTGTTTGAGGATTAAAGGTGTGAAGAGCCCTCGAATGACCAAAGGAATTCCCCGATTGCTTTTAAGAATTTCCACACGATTCGACGGAAAGTTTCAGTTATTCTTGAAGCCTTTGTAGATCCAAAAAAAAAGTAGTTCTCATTGTTGGCAGATGATGCATAAGCTCAAACAAAACGAAACAAAAGATAGTGAAATTTGCTTAGAAATATTGCGGAGAAAAATCTGCACACGGCAAAAGTAAAATGAGTTAATTTTATTGTTTTGTGAGATTTTACTGAAAGTAAAAGACCAAAGACTTTTGTCATTGTTGTATTTTTGTTTTTCTTCGTTTTTTTTTTTTTTTTTCGAGGGTGTAGTTGATTCATTAGGGCCTGAGGTACTGCAAAACTGGCACACGGCTTGCTAATTGTTAACTCAGGGAAATCAACTCAGAAAATATAATATTTGTCCAGTATGAGGGAGCTCTCACTTTTTGTAAAACAACATACGAATCTCCTCAATTGGTTGGGTTTCCTTTTCCTTTTTGATTACAGGCAACTGAAAGCAAGAGAAAAATAGCTTGAGTTGTGGGGTAAAATCCAACTCACCATTTTCTGGTATTCCTCGCCGATTTGTTCATTATTTTCCACTAAGATTTTGAGTGGATAATCGGGATTCTCGGTATGTCGTGTCCGGTAGAAAGATTGCAGAATTTTGCCACTGATCCAGGGACAATCTTTCAGATAGAGTTCAGCCAGATTTGGGCATCTCTTGAGTATATCAATTAGCTGATATTCCTTGAGATCCGGACAACCACTAAGCACCAGATACTTTTTAATTTTCGGCAAATACAGATCGTTGATATCGTGACCCTTGAACCTACAGCCGCTAATAGCAAGTCCACACAGGCGTTCGCAACGCACCAACTGAATGTCACGTATCCACAGGGGATCTTCAAAGTTGGAGCAATCCAGCTGAAGTATCTCGAGGTCACAGCCCTTTTTTGATAGAAGATAAAGCAGGCCCTCTATGGCCTCCTTGGGGCAGTCCCGGCTATTGGTGAGTTCGAGTAGCTGTAGATTCGGTATAGCCACTACAAGTTCCTTGGCCTTGTTGAAGGCAGACACGGTTAGTGAGAGATCCTGAAGGTTCTGGCATTGCTCTATGCCGGCCACTTGGTAGGATAACTTTGTGGTTTTCAGAAAGAGCCGCTTCAGCCTGGTGCAACGTGTCAAGACCCCCAGCAGGGCCGAACGGGAAATTTCTCCGTAAATCACCAAGACCTCCAGTTTGTGGAAATTCTCAATGAAATGCACCGAGACATCGCAAAAGATCTTGAGACGTCGCAAGTTGGGCAAGAGCTTGGGCAGAGCATGCAAAGGCCATTGAGCCACAGACTCAACAGAGTCACTAGCTGGTTCATTGGGCAGCAGCAATTCACAGTGCTGTACGCCCATTAAGTATTTCACCCCAGACTCTTCGATAGCCTTGAGATTCTCCTGCAAACGATCTGCCACAAAGTAAACATATCTAAAGTGTTCCTGCATGCGAAGCAGAAAGAACTTCAGATTTTCACCGGATACTACTTCCTCCAGGGTTCGGAAATCCAGACGTTTTCGCTCATTATGCCAAATGGCATCACAGGCCAATGGTATCAAGTGCTGGTCACGATATAGAATCAATTGCCCAATTGTGGGCAAATTCTTGATAATATTGCCGAGTTCCAATAGCTCCTCCGATTCTGGCTGAATTGAAAGCACCGATAAATCAGAAGCAACTGAAAATTTTCCTAAAAAAAAAAAAATAAAGATATAGAAAAAGTTTTTTTTTTTTTTTTTTTGGTTTTGACTTACTCAGATCTCCGTTCATTGTTTTGGGTTGTGTGCTGAGGCTTTTGTGTTCCGTACCGAACTGACCAAAACTTCTAGGAAGCATTTGTTGGCAAGCTTTGGTCAAGCCCACTTAGTTAATTTCTAATTTGTTTAATTATGCTTTCAAATTAAAGTAAAGCGTTTTTACCTTCCCCCCCCTCTCTGTCTCTCTGTGAATCGCGTGCCAAAATAATCACGTAAAGTCAAACCATTGTCACATGTTGGTTGGTTTGGTTGGCCCATTTCAGAAATTCTCACATTCTCACAAATATGGAAAGTGCATTCGCTTTTGTCTGAGGGCGCCAACTCAGACCAGCCTTGAGGTTTGACAGAAAAAAGAACAAGCTGAAAACTTAAAAAGAAACTAATTTAATTATTCTGTAATTGTGAGCTTACATAATTGAAAAATTGAAATAATAATAATTACCAAAAAGAAAAAAAAAATAGAGAGAAAGAAACATGATCAACCTGGAGGGGATCAGAGTCGAAATCAAAGCTTGAAAATTTTAAGACCTTCCAAATTTTTTTTGTTGCTTTTTCTGTGTTTCTTTTTTTCCGCTTTGGCAACTTTAACACAAAAGTAGCTGTTGTTATTGTTCTTTGATTGTTGTTGCTGTTGTTGTTGTCGTAGAGTTTTTGATGGCTGGTCCCCTGTGGGTGGTTGGTTGTGTCGGTTGGCAGCCTCGCTTTTGGGCGTCTCTCCGCCCATAGACTTTGGTGTCATTCGTTACGGTCTGCGCATCTTTGTTGTTGTTGTTGTTGTAGTTTTGTACACGAATGTGGAGATTTTTTTTTTTATTTATTTACCCATGAGCTTATAAGCTCAAATTAGACCGGACTTGTATTTTGGAAAAGGCCTCAGAGGTTCCAATTTTGACTAACCAAAAAAAATAAAAAAATAAAAATTTTAATAAAAAAAAAATATTAATAAAATAAATAAAAATTCATAAAAAAATTTAATATATCCAAAAATTGAAAAAAAAAAAAAATTTTCCCAAAAAATTGAAAAAAAAATTTTTTTTGTTTCTTCCAAATAAAATAATTCCCCAGGTTTTTTGAAGTCTTCAAAGCAAAATGGAACCGGTCTAATCTTTGAATCTTTGAGTTCGCCTTTCGTTGTGTGTATCTGATTTGTCTATCTATCTAGGCGGTTGTAAATAACAATAACAATTGTTATTCTCAGCTTAAAACATTTTTTTTTATGCGTTTCGTTTTTTTTTGGATTTTTTTTTGTTTTTTTTACTTTTGTCTCTTGTTTTGTTTGCTTTTCTTTATTTGTTTATACATGGTTTTTTGTGATAGAATTTGCATATGACTATTAAAAACAGCACAAAAGGTGATGAAATAATAACAATGACAACAACAACAACAACATTATTATTATTATTATTAAAGCTTGACCTTTAATGCCTCATGCTATGGATAAAGTGTCGCATTAATTATATACAATTTGTTTTTTTTTCTTTCTACTTTTACTAATTTGATTTTATGATTATTTTCGAAGGAAGAAATTAAAGTGTTCTTTCATTCTTGGTCAAGTCTAGAAAGCAAAGAGAGAACTTAACCTAAATAAGGTGGTGTGCCGTAAGACTCTTTAGATTTGGTACAACAACTATATGATATAGAAGTTCGATCTAAATAAAATTCGAGAGATATAATTACAACAAAATAAGAATTCTAAATACCAAATTTGAATGTGATCGGTCAATAAATTCCGGTGTTATAACTAGAACCGATTTGTATTCAATCCGACTGGTTCCCAATAATGAGCCTGCCTTACAAGTTTCAGGATATGTCTCAATATCAGGGGGGTTGACTTTTGGGGTTCTACTAAAATCTCGCTCGGGAACCCACCTTTCTTTTTTCTTTGAAAGAGTAGACAAACTGTGAAAATAAAGTATGTAAATCTGTGAGCCGGGAGGATTTCAGTCACTTTGTCATTATATTTTTTGGCTGTGTAATTTTCGAAATTATGTGAAGTTCTAAGAAAAACTGGAACAATAAAACTATAAAGAATCTGGGGGAATTTTTCGGGCCTGTTATTTTTCATAACAATTTGAATTATATACAGAAATTATTTAGATTTCAGATTCTAGGCTGGACTGGGCTGGGTTAAGCTAAGGTTAGGTTAGATTGAATTCGGTTAAATAGGGCTTGGATTGTGTTAGGTTAGGCTGGCATTGATTAGGTTTGGATTGAATAGATTATGATGAGCTTCGACGGGTTAGATTTGATTGGGTTAGCTTAGTTTGGATGGTTAAGCTAAGGTTAGGTTAGGTTGGATTGGCTTAAATAGGGCTTGAATTGAGTTAGGTTAGGTTGGGCTGGCTTTGATTAGGTTTTGGATTGAATAGATTATGAAAGGCTTCGATTGCTTAGATTTCATTGGGTTAGGTTAGTTTGGATGGTTGAGCTAAGTAAGGTTGGATTGGCTTGAATAGGGCTTGAATTGGTTTAGGTTAGACTAGCTTTGATTAGGTTTGGTTATGATGGGCTTTGATTGCTTAGACTTCATTGGGTTAGGTAAGTTTGGATGGCCTTAGATTGGGTTAGTTTTGGTCAGTTGACTCCCAGAAAGGGAAGTCATGCGTAGACCAGATTTGAATCTCATTTTTTTAAAAGGCCTTCCTACTTAATTTTTACCCAAAAATTATGCAAATGCAAAATCAAATAAGGTAAAACATCAGACAAGATTTTTGAGACAAAAATTAAATGGTATTTTTAAAAAAATTTTTTTTTATTTTTAAATTGAAACATTTTGAAGAGTTACCAAAGACGCAGGCCCAAAAAAGGAATGGCCAGAAGCTCGTCAAGAGTACGATGACTTCAATTTTTAATTACAACTTTTAAATGTTTATAACAAATTGAAAGACCCACCCAGAGACTTGACTCTTTGTTGGCCCGTTAAGGAAATAAGAGAGCCTCCAAAACCAGTTTACCAGAACTGTTGTAAAATGAACAAAACAAAAAAAGAAAAAAAAGTGACGCCAAGATGACTTCATCGGCCACTGAAAAATTGTATTGTCTTTTTGCTGGTCTGACTCATCCTCAGTTAAATGAGTTTTTGCCAAAATCACTCACACTTTTTTTGTACTCTGGTATCATTTTCAGTGTGTTTTGAGAGCCGTTGAGGAGCCCAAGATCACAGCACGGCAGGCATTATGACTTTCTATTGGTGGTCACATTGGTTCTGGATAACCTGTCTGGGCGGTGAGTTCGGAGACTTCCAAATTGCTTCCTTTAATTTTAGGCCTAATTCAAATTGATTTTTAGTTTATGTTCTGCCACAAGCCTATACATATCCCAGTCAGGAGATTGGTCAGAAAGAACGGAGCGTGGACAGTCAATGGGAACGGGGCCGTCTGACCACGCGTTTATATCAGACCACGGCTAGCCTGGCCTGGTCGACGGCCAATCCCACGTTGAGCCATATTATGGACTTGACCCTGAAGCCCACATCGCCGGCCTCGGTAACGCCTACCTACACAGCCGCCGAGCTAGAGGAACCCGAGGAGGAGCTGATCGATGAGGTGACTGATGAGGAAGAGCTCGATGTGGAGGATGTGGTGGAGGAGAAATTCATCAAGCACCAGGCGGCAGCAGCAGATGAAGATGTGGTGGCCGTGGATGCCCTGGAGGATGACGAAGTTCCGGCAGGCACCCCTGAGAAATTCATTCAAAATGAATTCAAACGCTCAGCCAATTTCGCTCCGGCGGTTGAGCAACTTAATAACTATACAAATTTCACCAGGTAACCAAAAACCAACCAACAAGGCAGCTTCCTTCAGAATCTAACTCTCCCCTCTCCTTTTGCAGTACAAATCCCAAGGGCAATTTGAGCCAGGGCAACGGCAACAACAGCAGCAGCATAAGCACTACCACAACGACCACCAGCAGCACCACTACCACCACCGCAGCCAGCAGCAGCAGCAGCAGCAGTACCAGTTTGCCGGCCAGCACCTTGGCTAATCTTATGAATGCCACTGCCTCGGGTGGCAATAGCAATAGCAATAGCAATAGCAGCTCTCTGGGGTCCAGTACAGCGGCCACACCTTCTACGCCCAAGATCAATACCGAATGGCTGGGCATTGGCTCGGCCGATGAGTTGCAGAAGGCTCCTTTTACCTTGGAGAATGCCAACAAGGAGGAGGAGCTGCGTCGTGCTGAAAATGAGCATCGTTCACGCAAATCCAAGGTCCTGTCGGCGGAGTACAAGCACATCAATCGCTACATTAACTTTTCCAGTGATACTAAAAGTCTGCTTACCCGTTCCGCTTCGGCGGCCCCCAATGTCGGCCCCTACGAACCGGGCCCAGCAGACGAGGGCAATATTTCCTCCGAGGCCCTGGCCATACAGGTAAGCTCTCTCTCCCTCTCCTTCTCTCTCTATCTCTGTCAGTTTTTCTCTAATTTTGATGATAAATTTTTGCAGCGAACTTACCTTTTGGATGCTGGAGCCATATCAGCTATTTGCTTTACTGTATTCGGAATCTGCTGCACTGTGGGCACCATTGGCATTGTTTTATATCGTAGACGTTACCTCAATAAGCCCCAGGCACTGAGTGAGCCCGATTCCAGTGTCTACATCGATGATAGCACCATGCGTGTAAGTGTAAGGAAAATCGTTCATTTTTATTTTTCTACATTTTTGTACAGAAAAATTATCCATTCGAATTCTTCTGATTAATCGGTTATCAAAAAGATTCATTGTTCAGTTCCAAGAATTCAGTTATATATTCCTGTAATTGACGGGGCTCAATCTGTATCAGTTTCTTAGGGGATATTAGCTTCCATAAACTTCCTGAACTGTCCGAGTTAAAGGGGAGAGAGCAAAGTTTTGAAGTCATTGGTATCACGGATTAAACAAAGTCCCTGATATATCTCAAAGAGGTTGAATCTCCAGGGAGTTCGTTCAGTTCGCTATAACCTTTATCTTCTGGGTTTGGCAACCTAAAGAACAACAGAGAAGATATATCTCGCCTTACACCAGAAAGACAGAAAGGCATATTGGGAATTTTTCAATTATTTAGTTCCAAAGTTCTGCTTTGGTGTGTTAGTCCGGGGCTTAATCTACCACTTATGGACATATGGTTACTTCTCCTATTAACTGATTAATCACGGTTACAAATTTATCAACTTCACCTTCCTTTCCGATCGTAATACTAACAAGCATCGATACTTTTGTCCACAAAAGAAGAACTTTGAAATTTCTCGAACTTAATTATAAATTCTTTTGCTTTTTATAGGATAATTCAGATGAAATGTATAGCCTGGACAACGATTCGTTTCTAAACTCTCTGGAGGCAATGACAATCCAAAATTATTGGACGGACACGGTCAAACATACAAAGCTTTAATTCACTATTTGTCTGATGTCGTCTCTGTTGTTGGCTTTAATTATAAACTTAATACGATTATAATTATAAAACTACAATTATTATTATTATATTTATAACAAAAGAAAAGAAGAAAACAAAAAACTATTAATATTATTTGTTTAGTGATTGTGTAAAAATTTGTAGGCAGTTCAAATTGAATCAAACTAACATGTTCAACTGTTCTAAGCATCCAGAACTCTTCCCTCTTAATACACCAACCCAAGCACCATTCCAAAAACAAAAATCAAAAAAAATTACACCAACATTATCATAATCATTAAGTAGGCACCGAGCATTTTAGTCTTTAAGCATGAACTTACATATTGTGTCTTTACTAATTGATAGATAAGAATAAATTCCTTAAACAAAAAAAAAGAAAAAAAAATAATCATATAATATGTGAAAGGAAAAAAAGGAAGGAACCTATGAAAAAATATATACAATTAAAGATTATAAGTCGAGCAAATTAGTTTAAGACAAGACTACCAAAATTATATTTAAGTGAGCAATTCTCTTCTCTAATTTAAATTTTTCTCAAAATTTTAAGGAACCGGTTTTTTTTTTTTGTATTTCTGTTTCCTTTCATGTGTAAATTGAATTCAAATTGATAAGAATTTCGGTTTCTATGTTTTTGTTTTTTCGAATTTTGTGTCCAAGAATTAAAATGCAATCATTCCTTCCAGTTTAGCATGTAGTGCAACTTTATATGTAATTTATTGTATTTAAAAATAAAAACAAAAATTATATTAAAAAAAAAAAAAAAAATAAAACAAAAAAAAATTATATAAAAATTATAAAGAAAAGTCTGGAATTATTTTAAGGAGTGTCAAAGGTATATCCCATAAA
The DNA here is from genome assembly GCA_037075145.1 of Scaptodrosophila latifasciaeformis. Classification (NCBI taxonomy): domain Eukaryota; kingdom Metazoa; phylum Arthropoda; class Insecta; order Diptera; family Drosophilidae; genus Scaptodrosophila; species Scaptodrosophila latifasciaeformis. The sequence continues at coordinate 3,337,903 of JBAMCM010000073.1, forward strand.
TATTAAGTCTATACAATCCCAGAACTCGTATGAAAATTAAGGAGAATCCTTAGTGGGATTCAGAAATTTAGTCTTTTATCTTTACCATTCACATTCCCTCTGGAACTATTTTAAGGAAAGCTATCAAGGGGTGTCAGAGGTATATCCCATAAATACTAAGTCTTTACGATCCCAGGACTCGTATAAAAAGTAAAGAGAATCCCCAGTGGGGTTCATAAATCAAGTCTCCCATTCGTACCTTCTCTGGAATTATTTTAAGGGAACCTATTAAGGGGTGCCAATGGTATATCCCATAAATACCAAGTCTGACAAGAATCCCTAGTGGGGCTCAAAAACCTAGTCTTATATTTCTACCATTCAGACCCTCTCTGAAATTATTTTAAAGGAAGCTATTAAGGGGTGTCTATGGTATATCTCAAAAATATATCTCTGACAGGATAAATCTATCGAGTCCCAGGACTCGTATAAAAAGTAAAGAGAATCCCTAATGGGGATAAATCTATACGATCCCAGGATAAATATATCGAATACCAGGACTCGTATAAAAAGTAAAGAGTATCCCTAATGGGTCTCAGAAATCCAGTCTTATACATATTTCATTAAATTAAAGACAACAGATTTTCTTTTTATCAAACATTCTTTTCAAATTATTTAATTTTAATTAATTAGAAAAAAAAAATGTGGACGTAAAAAAAATTAATATCTCTCTTATAATTCATTTATTTATATATACATTTCATGTCTTAAATTCATTAATCTGCTGCAATTCACGAGGCAGTTTCATTTACATATTTAATGAGTTTTCTGCATTCATTTCACATTCAATTTAAAATTAACTTAAAAGAAACATTGAATTACGATTTCTTTTCTTCACAAATTTAGTACAATTTGGCCAAACATTTGTTTTTTTAGTTGTTTCTTGTGACATTTGAACATAATAAAAAATTCCAAACATTTATATATATAATATAGAAATCAGTTCATATTAGCGAAATACAATTTGCAAATATTACAAAAAAAAAAAAACATCTTCGGGATGCCGAGGATCACAAACTCTTCTCGAGGTCATTTAGTAGGACCGATTTAGCTATATGTTATAGTGGTTCGATACTGCCGGTTCCGATAAATGTGTTGCAAAGAAGGCTTTATGGGCAGACTGGCATGTCTATATTGACTCCTCTATGGATTCCTAGTATTTTGGGGGACGTTACAAACATCATCGAAAAGAGTATAAAAAAAAAATGAGACGAGGCAAAGAGACTTAATCGCTTTCACTTAGTGAGGAAGGCGATGATATTGATCCCTGAATAGCAAGCGGTGAATCAATTTCCTTTCGCACTTCCCGATATTTACTGAAGAGTCCGGATTTCTTTGTTATCGGCGTCTGGAATGAATGCAAGTTGACGTCCTTTGATGTGGTGGCCAGCGATGCCAAGGCAGCTGGTGATGATGTTGAGCCCTGATTAATTCCAATCGTTGGTGAGTCGATTTCCTCACGCTCCTCGCGATTACTAAACAGTCCGGGTTCCTTTAATGTCGGTGTCTGGAATGCTCGGGATTCCCCAAATTTTCTAGAGAATTTTGTCTGTAGAATGGGAGTGGAAGCAGTGGTAGCAGCAAGCGCCTGGAATGGCGATGATTTGATGGGAGTCCCATCTCCGGTGACGGCAGTGGAATGCATTGATTGCTCTGGGGGCAGCTTATTGGTGATCACCAAAGTGGCTTTGGTCCATGCAATTCCACCGCTGCTGTTGTCCGGTGTTGATGTTTTGGCAGTAGTGACAACAACAGAATTGCCGCCTCCGTTATTTCTGATTGGTGTAAACGTTGCTTTTTCTATCTTTTTCACACGTTTGGGTGAAACAAATCTAGAAGAACAAATAAAACAAGAGATAAAATCTAACCAAATTGACTAAGAACATTCCCTTAACAAACTCACAAGTCCATTTCTTCAGAGGAGAAACTTTCCATGGCCTGTTTCCAGGCAAAGATGCGACGATATTGCTCTTTGTCGATATCCAAATGTAGAATCGCATTGAGCACATCGAGATCACGTTTTGTGGGTTCTGTTCCATACAGGAATAGCTCGTAGGGTGGTTGCTGCTCTATGATTTCGTTTGTTGGTTGTGGAAAAGTCGGGGGTGTGTCCTGTGGAATGGGTGAACGACTTTCGGGTGGCGTTAGAAAGATTTCATCATCGCTCGAATCGTTCCTCCCATCCTGGTTAATGCAATCAAACTGATGAAAGAAAATACAAAATTAATTTTCGTAGATCACAAAATCGCTGCTTAGGAGGAAACTTACAAATGTATTTTCATCGACATTTTCATCGTCGTCATCATCGCTGTTATTGTTGATGCCTCGATAAGCTGTCTTCGAGATTGAATGGGATTGATTATTCGCTGTCCGCTGGTTCGTCACTGGCTTGGCCAAGACCTTGGCACGAACAGAGGCATTACGCTTGCGTCGACTTGTTTTGCGGCTGAGATTCGCCTCCCACTGGCAGAGACAGGTCTTTTCGGATTCCCAGGCAGCGGCACACAATTCCTCGGTCTTGACAGCATCCGGCAGTTCCACCTCCGAGGCCTGTGGCAGAATTTGCAGGATATGGGCAGATACACAATCCAGATGCTCACGACGCTCGCCCTGCTGCTGGCGCAGATCACGCAGGGTTGTCAGAAATTTCCAAGAGCTTATCTCCTGCGAGTGGGCCAGATAGCTGGCTACCAAATGGGCAATTCTTGAATGCACTTTGCCAAAGTCAACGCTGAGGAAGCGGGGATCATCCTTGAAACTAACAATCAGAGATTTCAGACGCTTCAGTTCGGAGAGGAGTGTCTCGTTTATGGCCACCTGATTTTTTACATTGTTGATGAGAGTTTTGGTGATGCGCTTGGCAAAGACCTGCAGTGATTTTTCCACACATGTATAGGGTGTCATCACCTGGGTGATGGAGGAATTGGAATTGGAAGCCGAGGCATTGGAAGATGAGGCGACCTTGCCACGCTCGGCCACCAAGTCGAGAAAGTGATCCATTTCAGCAAAATTCCAAGGCTGATCGGCAGCCTTCTCGTTGAGATAGTTTTCCAGGCACTGCAGACCCTCTGGCGAGGTGAGATCGACAAAGGCATCCAGAAAGTCCCAATACTCGCGCCATTCGAATTGCTCCTGTCGTGCCAACTGACGCCCCACCACTTCCAGACCCTTCTCGATATCCGAGTTCTTAATGTGACGCTCACGGAAGCTGTCGTTTAGTGTGGACACTGAATGAATGGATACATCTAGTGAAGCCCAGGATCTCATCGGCGAGCCGGCAAGGATTTCCGATTTCTGCTCATTGTTGTTGTTCGCCTCGATCAGTCTGAGGCTTTCCAAGTCATTTGCCATTCCATTGAGTAGGAGCGGTTCGGCTTTGGGGCTGCCGTGTTGATGATGATTACCGTTTTGTTGATCGGCCTGGACAGTCTTGGCCAAGGGGCTGAAGAGCATGCGTCGGCCCGAGAATGACGAGGGGCTGCCAGAACTATTATTAAACTTGCTTTTGCCTGGTGTTTTCATTGGCGAAATGTATGATGAATTGGCCAATGGTGAGGTGACATTACTGCCCAGACGTGGTGGGGTTTTCCAGCGCCGAAAGAAATTCACTGCCTTTTCCCGGGGCATTGGACCAGCCAATGCACTGATTGTCAAATCCATACTAAGACGCTCGCAGTCATCGTTGCGATATTGGAGATTCTATCAAAACAAGACAAAAGATTTATTAAGAAATAAAAAAGAAAAAAACATTAAATAATTCAGTCTCACCGGTGGCTCGTTTGGCGTAAAGGGCTGGCCAATTTGTGGCGGCAAGAGATTATTAACAGAACGCAAAACTGGCACATAATACGGATTGCTGAGTAGCAAACGTATTTTTTCCACTACACTCGCATCGGTGGCATCAGCGCGCTGGCAAATAATATCCCTGGGCAATTCACCATCTTTGTTTGGCAGTGACATGCATTGCGGATACGAGACGAGCACCTCCACCACAGATACATGACCGTTTTTCACAGCAAAATGCAAGGGGGTCTCGCCACGTGACTTATCCGGTATATTCAAATAATAGTCCAGCAGATATTCATTCAGGGCCAAGCTCATCTCCCCGGTGGCCTTCTTGCCGACATACAGCTGGGTAAAGTCTCGATCCGATATTATTTTCAATATCAATTCAGCAACACGGGCCTGATTGGACTGAGCGCAAATATGCAGGGCATTATAACGATAGCCTTCCTTGAGGCTGGTGGGTGTGTCGCCGCTGCTAATCAGAAAGCGTGGATTCTCCCAGACAATTCGCTTGATACGCATATAATTGCCGGCCTCAATCTGTTTGCGAAACTCCACCAGCTCCTGTTTCGTGGGTGCCCTGAACGGTGGTCTTTCGCCCAGCGAGCTGGCTAAAGTCAAGTGTGTGGGACCGGCGGCAGAGGCACTCGCTCCGCTGCTATTAGCATTCGAGGCTGAGCTGATAAAACCGCCGCTGCCATTGCTGGTCGGTGAGCTGGATAGTATTAACATTTGCAAGGATTGTTGCTGCTGAACTATTTGTGTGGGTTCTGAAAATTACAAAAAAAAAAAATAAAAATAAATAAATAAAAAAAACATTAAAAACTAATTCAATTTGAAAAATTCTGATTGACTCACTGCTGACAGGTTTGGATTTGCCAAAGCGTTTCAGGGATTTAATACTTTCGAAACCAAACTGTACGTAGCTCTCTGCCAGTTCCCGATTTGGAAATTCACGGAGACGTGCCTCTTTGTAGTGTCGCAAAATGTTGAGAGCTTTCGCTTTTTCGGTAAAGATAAGCCAAAGTGGCGAATCGGCTGAAATTATAAGAAAAGAAAAAACGAAATTATCAAAAAATGTAATTTTCACTCAAACAGAACATTTTTACACTAACCGTTCACTTGTATTTAAGACAATATCATATAAATACAGATTCGATAGAAACAAGCAAAAATTTTTAAGAAAAAAAAAAAAAAATTGTTTGGGTCGTTGAGTCGTTTGTCACGAAATTTGCGTTTGTTGTTTTGAGAAAAAATCACACCATTCAGAAAAAATAAAAAACAAAACAAAAATGCGTGGGCCGCACCGAATATGGTGGGCAGGGGGGGATCTTGCGTCAGAGTAGCTTCCTTTGGCTCGTGGCGTGTTTGTCAAAAAAAAATGAAATAAATAAATTCTGAGAGTGCAAAAGAAATAAATATCGGCAGCCTGTTCCAATTCCTGATATAAATATTGAGACCCCCGGCGAATTTCTTTTTTCTTTCAACATTTAAATAAAGAGTAAACACTGCCAGAACGAGAGTGAGTGAGAGAGATGGATAGAGTGGTTGGGGAGGGGGTGAAAATTATTTTTACAGCAAGCAAATGACCTCAAAACTGGAAGTGCTGTTTCTTTTTATTTTATTCAATTTTTAGGTGGAATGAACTCATTATAGAATTTTCATTTGTTGTTTTTCGTTGAAAAAAAAATAAAAATTTAATTCACCTTCAATGAAAATTGCCTTTAATTAGATTAGTAAGTATAAAACCAGGGGAGGTGCAGCGGAGGTGGAAAAAGAAAACAAATTTTGTTTTGCACCCCTCAGAAAACAACAACAACAGCAACAAGAACAATAACAAAAACACAAGCCAAAGCAACAAGCAGCAGCAGTGAATGCACCAACACATATAAACAAACAAACACATACACACTCACACACACACTAAAACAGGCGCACGCGTTTATTTACCGTTACTTGTACACAGTGAAGAAACTTTATACGCTTTTTATGATTTCACGAATTTGTTAAATTCACTGTTTACTTACGTGGATAATCCGGATCTTCATATTTGGAATCATCTGGTCCCAGATTCTCAGCCTCCGGGGGCGGTGGTTTTATATTTACCGCTGCTATAGAGCCAGCGCATTGAAGTATATTGCCCACAAAGCCAGCCTTGGAGGGCGGCACATAGACGCCAAAGTAGGACACCGTAGCCATTGACATCGATTCCTCCTCTTGCTTGTCCCGCTGAGCGCACGGAGGCCTGGGTGGGAGGTAGGAGGAGGAGCCTGTTGGCTGCTGTGACAGAGACAGAAAAGAACAGAGTAGCACAAAAACAAAATGGCGCAGGCAAAAGAGTTAGCAAAAATCGGTCACAACTGCATCCGAAGCATTTAATGTTTTTCTTTTTTTTTTTTGTACACAAATTATACAAAATCACTTGAAATGCCCAGGCAGGGCGCGCAATTCAGAGAAAAGCGGCGCGAAGAAAACACACAAAAACGCATCACACACACACAAAAAAAAAGTAATAATAATTATAGATTCTTCGTATTTGTTTAGACATATTTTAGTCATACGATAATTCTTTTTTGTTTTGTTAGTAGCAGCAGCATTGGCAGCCTGTTAATGGCGTCGTCAGAGCTTGTAGACGGACAGAGAGACGTACGGACGAAATGGCGTCTGGTGGCGTCTCTTCCTTACCTTTTGCAAATTTTTCTCTTTGTTTGTTTTCTTTTGAATATTGTTTTGAATACTGTGTTCAGATACACAATCTGGTTTGTAAGGTTTTATTACATTCAAATAGAATTTTGTAACTAAATTTTTTTATATCGAGTTGTTGCACCAAATTATTTCACACATGTTATTATTACAAATATTGTGACGCAGTGAGCGAAAAGTAACAAATCCGAAACCAGGAACTAGTGTGAACTGAACCGAATTCAGCCAGTGCGAACTGATTCATTTGTTCGGAACTAGTTGAGTGAGTTAAGTTAAGAATTGCTGAATTTGTGAAATGCTGAATTTTAAATCTAGATGGCGTTGCGTTGAGCGCCAAATATCGCTTGCCGAAATATTTATTCATCCATTTAGTTTGAAGAAAAACATAAAATTTTCAAATCTAAAATCATCAAAAATTATTGAATAGCGTACAAACTTTAATTACTTGTAATAAATGTTGCAATCAAAATTAAATTTGCATTCAAATCTTGTGAAAAAATTGCTCTCCAACTCTAAGCAGAATGGGAAAATGCGGCAGAGCCAGCGCTCCTTTAAGGTGGCTGTTGTTGGAGCCAGCGGCTCCATAGGCAAGCCACTGTCATTGCTGCTCAAAATGAACTCTCTGGTCAGCGAACTGGCACTCCACGATGTCAAGGATGTCAAAGGAGTGGCCGCCGACTTATCTCATATGAGCACCAAGACAGAAGTAAAGGCCATGGAGGGTAAAGGAGAGTTAGCCAAAGCCATCAAAAGTAAGTGACTTACATGTTACCAAGAGGCGCTCAAATATTCCTTTCTCAGATGCTGATATCGTGGTGATTGCGGCCGGTCAGCCGCGTAAGCCTGGCATGGTGCGTTCCCAGCTATTTGATGCCAATGCCAACACCTTGGAAATGGTGGCCTGTGCCGTGGCCCAGCACAGTGCCCATGCCCTAGTCGCTGTCATCACCAATCCAGTCAATGCACTGGTCCCCCTTGTGGCTGAAATCCTCAAGAAAAACCAATGTTTCGATCCCAATCGTTTGTTTGGCGTCACCACCTTGGATGTGGTGCGCGCCGAGCAATTCGCCGCCGATTTCCTAAATATCGATCCCAAAAAAGTCAAAATCCCCGTCATTGGCGGTCATTCCGGCAAAACCATCTTGCCGGTATTCTCCCAGTGTCAGCCACCAATAAACGAAGATGCCGAGTGTATTCAATTGCTAACTGACCGCGTCCAAAATGCCGGCAACGAAATCATTGAAGCCAAAGGAGGCCAAGGCACCGCCTCCCTATCGATGGCCTTTGCGGCTGCACGGTTCGTCAATGCCCTACTCTTGGGTCTGAAGGGCAAGAAGTCACCACCCGAATGCGCCTATGTCTCTTCGGATGTCACCAACTCGGAATATTTCGCCACACCCCTAATGTTTGGACCCAAGGGCATTGAGAAGAATCTGGGTCTGCCCAGTCTGGATGACAAGGAGCAGTCAGCTCTGGAGAGTATGTTGCCCGAATTGAAAAAGGCCATTGAAATGGGCAAGAAATTTGCCCAATGATAAATAGGACAAAAAATGAAATTGGCCAAAGTTTTTTGGCAACATTCCGATACCATTTAAGAAAAAAATAAAACTTTAATTACATTTTGGTCAGAGATTTGAATCGCTTGTCACATCTTTTGAAAAGAGAGAGAGAGAGAGAGAGAGAGAGAGAGAGGAGAGGTTGGATGGAGGCGCCAACTTTTCCTATTTAACTGTGTAATGATAAGTGCGGAAAAGGGTTTTGGCTGTGGGCTGGAGTGTTACTGTTTTCACCAAAGACCCAAATTAACTGCCAACAAATAGCCAGAGTGAAAGAGACGACGAGCGTGAAAGACAGAGAGAGAGAGAGAGGGCAAGCTTAAAGTTCTCAACGTTTATTAAAGCAAAAAACCATAAAAGCAATTACCATTAATCAGCTATACCCACACACACACACACACATACACACTGGGACAATTGGTGGAGGGAAAGGCTGCCACCAGGAACGGTTTGTTCTGGTCCGGTCCAAAGCAAAGCAGAGCACAAGCAAACGCATAAAGCTGAAGATCGATCCTGTTCACCAAACAAGTTCTTAGACCAAAGATGCTCCCAAATAAATCACTAGACCAGTGATTTTATCACTTACAAAAACTTGAGAGACTAAAATCGAAAAAGCCCAGATAAAGTCTTAAGAGATCTTAGGGTTCTAAGCTCCCAGTGACTTTTCTGGGTTTCAAAAATATCAAGTCACAACTCAAAGCTCCATAAAGACTACGAGAGTCGTCTTCTTTCCTCTGCAGGCATTGCTCTGGTTCCTGGACCTGAACCTTCCTGGAACCTTTTAGTACGATATCTGTCTACTCCTGGGATATATAGACCTCTCTTACCTAATCTTAGCTTCCTTGAGACCTTAAGCCTCAGATCCCGAGATTCAGCATCATTTGAGAGACTTGAGGAACTCAAGCAATTCTCAAGGTGATTTTTGAAACTGATCCAATTGATCAAAGAGTTTCAAAGTTTTGTATTTCATTTCAGGCTTGCTCATCTCTGTTCTACTCAGAGCAGCGCCCCTCCCCCACCCGCACCGCCATCACCTTTGGAGCACATTCAAGCGTGGCTGAAAACTCTCAATTTCTTATTTATGAGCGTGCAGACATCGGACCTCGATGGTCGCCGTTGATTTTTGTCAACCGGCCCAGAAGACTCGGCTTGAGGCTTTTCAGTTTTAAGAACTTAAAAGAAAAAAAAAACTGAGACCTGCAAAACTGTTGCAATTGCCGTTGGTTTGGCTCTGAGCTGAAATTGCCCCGTCCAGTGTCCTCGTTTCTGTCTCCACTTCCATGGCCACAGTCAGAGTCAGAGTCAGAGTCGGAGTCGGAGTTGGAGTCAGAGCAAAAGCACTACAAGACGCTTTGACAAATGATCGCTGATAAGAAAAAGTTCAGCTACGGAATAAGCGCAAAAATGAGAAATAAGAAACAAATTGTGAGGGGCTATCGAAGTGGCAGTGCTGGTGGTGGCGATGGCTATGGCGATGGCGATGGTGGTGGTGGTGGTGGTGGTGGTGGTGGTGGTGGTAGTGGTGGCTCGGATGCCAGCGGTGGTTGTCCAACGTTTTGCTTTTTATTTCATTTTAATTTCTTACATTTTTTTTCTTTTTTTTTCGATTGGCTTGAAGCTCTTTTCGAATACCCTTGGAATAGTTTGAGAAACAATTAATTTTAGTCATCAGTCTTTTGACTCAGTTTCTTAGAGATCTGAAAGGTCTTGAACTATATAGAAAAGGGAAATATTTTTTGGGAAAGTTTTCTTTGTCTTTCGACATTTTTGGGTACACAGGATTTAAGGAAATTAAAACTATATATCAAATAATCAAAACCCCCTTCAATATTTTCAATTAGAAAGCCAAGATAAATTCAAGCCCAAAGTCAGAGAGATTACTTCAAGTCAGCTGGTTAAACTAGTGCTCCTTGTAGGGCATTCAAATATCTACCAGGTCGGGTAATTGATTCAGTTTGAAAAGGTAAAGTGAACGAATCGGAACGGATACGCTGAATGCCATAAACAAATGCGTACAAATTGCAAATTGAAAACCACGCACAAAGCCAAACGAAGCACACCAAACGAACAGGCTGGGCTTCAAGGGGAGCTGTAAAGGGTGCGCTGGTACAAAAGAGAATATGTTGGGAATGGTGATGGTGTGGGGGGGGGGGGGGATATGTCCGCATACAGAGTTGGAGGAGGCGCATAATTTATGCACACGTCGTTGACTCAAATATGCCAAGGCAAGAGATATGCCAAGACATGCGGAGGACACAAGGGTAACGGAGGGGGGACTGAGGTGTATTAAAGGATTTGCTTAAATGCTGGACAAATTGCAGATGAAGCATCATCATCATCATCGTCATCGTCATCTTTGTTGACGGTTCTTAACGGTTGCCCAAAAAATAATGTAAAAAAAAAAAGAAAAAAAAAACACAAAACTCTTTACTGGCGCCAGTTTTGAAATTCTAGCAGGGCCAACAAAGAAGAAGAAGAAGCAGAGAGAATATATATATATATAAAGAAAGAAAGAAAGAAGGTCCTGATCTCCTACTGCATTTTGGTTTATCTGAGGCCCTCAATCAGGGTCAGGTCGTGAGCCGGCAGACGGCAGTTCGATCAGCCTGGCCCGTTGCCTTTTGTCTTGTCCACTCTCCTTCAGATCTCTCAAGCAGCTACCTTTTTGAAACTTGAAACCACTTCATTGAGTCTCTCTATAAAAATATATATATATGTGTGTGTGTGTGTGTTTTTTTTTGGTGGAGTCTGGAGCCTTTCGGCTGTTGCGTCAAACAAAGCGCCGTCGTGTCAGAAGTTCACACAAAACTTGTGAACTTTTTGTCGGTTCGGTTCGGCGCCGGAAACCAACCAGACAGCTGTTCTGTCCCACACACAGCCAATTAGCTGCAATTGCAATTGCAGCTGCTCTTTCGTTAAGTGCCACGCCCACCACAAGATCATAAGACTCCATTTTGTTGTTTAGCCAGCAAATAAAATCTAGAGAATTCCGAACAACCCTCACAGAAATTTTCGGTAATTTTCCTTTGAAGCCAAGTGGTTGGCTCTGGTGCGACATCCTGAGAGTTCTTCAAATTATTTTCCAAAACTTAAAAAAAAAAAAAAATTAGCCTTTAAAGTCCCCAAAAGTAAGAGCTTTCGGAGAGTTCTTCAAAACATTTGTACTCAACAGAAATTGTTAGTTTATTTGCTTTCCAGAAATTTCTATATAGCCTTTGATACCGCTTTAATTTCTTTCAAAATTAATTTAATCCAACTGAGCTTTAGAGAATTTTAATACTCTTGGAGAAAGAACTCATAGAACCAGACACGTAGATCCCCAGATTGGTCTATATCAATAGATAAATTATCTTTGTCTTACAAGTCAGTTCAGTCACTTTCAAAGCTCTCTCTCTCATGGTCTAATATGCAGTCGGATATGACCTCTGCAGAAATCCCAAGCGGTGCCAAGTTTATTGACTATTTGGAAATCTTAAATAGGAATACGCATATGCTTATCATTGGGATCGGAACATTATATCTTAAAGCTATTGACTATCGGCTTGACTGTCTAATCAAATTTGGAGCAAAAAATATCTTATTCATATAACTTACGATAGATAAGAACTTCTGAAGAAGCCCATTCTCGGTGGTCATTTAGATATTTAAGGTCAACTGTTCTCTTGATATATTTTCAAAATTTTCCTTAAGTTTACTCAATCAGTATCAATTTCGTTTAGTTGTGGTGATTCATTTTGGTCAATGGAAATTTTCGTAGGACCTTTTTGAAAGCTTCTAAATGAGCACAGATGTTGAGCAAACCGGCCTAGGCCTGCCTAAATATGTCATCTAGATAAGAGATAAATTGTCCAACATGTTTTTCATTGTTTGTTTTGACCAGTTTCAGCAATTTGTTTTCCATTGTTCGGCCCAGCTTTTTCGAGGTCAATCAAAAGTCATGCAAGGCAATTTGGTCATTGTACATTGAATTGCTTTTAAGAGACCATAACATAACGTTTGCGGTAATGACATTAAAAAATCGACTCTAATATATTTTAGTTGCCCTGGTTTAGTCAAACATTTTGGTTGGTTTTTGGAGCAAACAATGTATCTGAAACGAAAATGCCGCCAGCGAAGGCAACACGTCAGCAGCGAGCTTTAGAGACCCTGATCATCTTTCGCAGAAGTCTCATCTACCAGACGAAGGAATTCTTTCAGAATTCCACCCTACATGGAGTGCGGTATATAGCCGAGACGGGTCGGCCGATTGGTGAGAAATTTATGTGGTTTTGTTTCACCTCAATTGGAGCGGTGACCGCCTTGGTAATCATTATGAGTCTATGGGAGAAATTTCAAACTAATCCGACAATCACGGGCCTCGACACTGATTTTCACAATCAAAATGTGGTCTTTCCCACCACTGTGGTCTGTCCCCAGGCCCCCTTTGATCATGACAAGTCCTACGAAGTGGTCTATAAGACTTTGGCGTGAGTAATACTTTCCTAATTTTCGGAACCCGAGAATTAGTGTGATTATTGGTAATTTCAGAAATTATGATCCTGCCAAGGCTGTGCTCTTTGCACCTTTTCTGGATTTACTGACAAGCTTAAACTTCAATAATGTTAAGGAGGCGGAAATTCTGGCTGGCCCCATACCCGAGTCGGCCCTGCAGGACCGGAATATACGGGAGTGGGCCTTCCAGGCCCACATAAGCTGTGAGAATGCTTTGGTGTCTTGTAAATACCGCGACGAGGATATATCATGTTGCCAGCACTTTGAGCCGATTTACACAGAACATGGCTTCTGTTATGCCTTCAATAGTCGTTTCAAGTCCCTCGAAGGAGAAGAGTGAGCAGAATTTCTGTTCAAATCCTAGGGAGACTTTTTATAATAGCTTTTTATCTTTCAGTGTCAAAACTGGAGCTCCCCATGATCTCTACGAGACGGACAAAAAGTGGGCTCTCTTCTTTGTACCCAATAGCACTTCTCGGGTGAGCTTCTCTTGAGTCTCAGAATGATTTGATTGCTTACTCTATTTTTAGATTTTCATCTTCTCGAATGAGGAATATTTTGGGGCTGATTTCAATGCCCAAATCGATTGGTCCGAATCCCAGCTGGTTGAGGTTCGCATTTCCAAAAAGAACACCTACACCACAGACGATGCTCGGCAATTGTCTATTGGTCAGCGAAAATGCATTTTCAGCGATGAGGTCAAATTGAGCTACTTTCCCGAGGCCTACACTTTCTCCTCGTGTATGAAACAATGTCGCATGAACAAGGCCATCAAATTGTGCAAATGTAATCCGCCTTTCTATAAGCCCATAGGTGAGTTGGGGATTCTCTGAGTTAGTCTTTTCAACAAGGTAGGCGACAGAGACGAACGGGTCGAAGGGTTACACTAGACATATAAAAAAGAGTTAGTAAAGTGGAGAAGGCTCTCAGAATAAAATGTTTCCAATAAATCAATATATTTGTGATTCACAGCTAATGTTCCCATGTGTACAGTCAAGGAGTTCAATTGCCTTTATGAGAACAAACTGAATATAACCAATATCAAGGATTGCCTGCAATGTGAACTAAGCTGTTCCAAAACGGTCTTCAACATCGACAAGCTTATTAAAATGTGAGATTTCTGGGAATTTTTTTACCTTCTTTCTTACATCGACAAATTACTTTCAGGATGGACAAGCCGGATAATCCTGGTGTCTTGGTGGAGTTCCTCACTTGGCCGATTATACGATATAAACGTGAGGTACTCTTCGGTTGGGTGGATTTGTTGGTGTCCTTTGGCGGCATAGCCAGTTTATTTCTTGGATTTTCCCTGCTTTCCGGAGTGGAAATTATTTATTATTTCACTTTAAGGGCCTGTTGCATGGTCTATAAAAATCGGGTGAGTCTTGAAGTTTTTGATTTCTTCGTTCCTAGAAAGTAATCAAATTTTTTTTTTGGGGAACTTTAGCAAGATCTTTATATCATCGAAGATCGTATACGACATGAGCCACCCCCTGCCATTGATTTGAATTTGAAATTAAAGTCTCATGGCAGCTCTCGTGTAACACCTTCTGCGGATGTTGTCCAGGTTCAGCCGGTCTCGGAAAATAACCAAGCCGAAATGATGCAATCCATGGCACGTCAAAGGCGCAGCGATAAAGTAAGTGAAAATCGAATAAAATTGATCTAAAATTTCACACACAGCTAAAACTTTTATTTCGTCTTTTTTTCAGGATTATTTCACCTACTCCAAAGGACTCTATCGATCACCAAATATCTTACCTGGTCATGGTTATAACAAACCGAAATATGAACAAGGCGCTTATCTGCCCTAAATTTAAAATTATAAAAATACTTAAAAAAAGCAATTGATATCGAAAATATTACAAAAATAGTTTTTATATATAAAAAAGTACAGTTCCGCCCGCCCCTCAATTAAAGAAAATGTAGTCATAAATATTACTCAATTAATATAATTAAATAATTTTTTTTTTTTTTTTTGTAGTCACATTAAATAAAAATATAAAAATTCTTCTATTATGTGGAAAAGTATGAGCTTTATTTTGGGCTTTTTTTCTTATGGTTATTTTTATACTCTTTTCTTTCTTATTTAACCAATTAAACGGTCGTTTTGTATTGCATACTTGCGGGCTGAAGATGAAAGGGCCGCCAAGTTCACTGCACTGCACTTGGCGGATAATAGCAACAACAACAACAACGGCAGTGGCAGCAACGAACACTACAAGCTTGACTACGAGGGCAAAAACAACTAACCACGACCATGTTGGAGCCGCTTTAACCCCATAGACACGGGATACCCGTAGTCTCAGGGCCGTTTTACGAGGGAAGCAAAAAAAAAAAAAAAAAATAGCATTTTTCAGTTAGCGTAGTCGGCTCATTGTTAATCCTTTCTCTTCTGCCTTTGCCTCACAATCCCTTACCCTTCGTGGCTCACTCTATTGAGCTGGGCTGGCGAGGTGGGCGGGGTGCTGTCTGTGTCGGTGTTTTCGTCTTAGTATGGGTAGTTGTAAGCCGCGTAGTACTCGCAACGTTGCAGCTTGGCATTCAATTGTCGGCCTCCTCTCTCCCTGGGCCACACTTGAGTCATTTGCAACTGACTTGTGGCAGCCTGAGCCTGGCCATTGCATATTTTTCTGTGAATGAATGAATGAATAAAACCACCGCATGCCTGGAGTATTCGACTGACGCGCATACTCCGCAAATACAACGACTCCTGAACTGTTGGTTCTTGATTTTCCTCTTTTTTCTTCGTTTTTTTTTTTTTTTTTAGTTATATTGTCAATTTGACAGCTCTAAACGATGGAAAGAGAAAACTTTATTAAGAAGTCTTTCGTTGTATTGAATTTTTTTATTTAATTTTTTATGGGGTCACACTGTTCCTGGCTTAAGTAAACAAACGGGCGAGTCGACTAACGACAATTAAACTCTGTTAACGGGCTTGTTGACAATCCACAGACAAACACACACGCCTCCACATGTCGCACACACACGACAACACACACAGAAACACACTCAGCAAAAGAACCCTTTCCCAGTCACACTAAAACCGGCCAACACCCACATACATGCATAAATAAATTTAGTCAAGTTAATTGAAACAAGTTAAGGAAATCCTTTACAAAGGGTCAAACGAATTTGTTATGCTCTATTTAAAATAATTTAAAATTTTAATTCAGTTGCATTTGAAAACTACGCTACCCACACTGCAGCACGGCAACACTGTTAAATTCCTCCGCCCACTCCACACAGACAAGGCAGTAAATTGCGAGCGCGTGGTTTGTGCGTGTCACCAAATTGTGAAATTCATTGAAAAATGATTAATTAAAGGTCGGCAGTGTTGATTAAAACAAAGCCAATTGCACTATAATGCATTTACTTAACAAACATTTGTCCGGGCATCATGGAATCAGTTTTTTTTTATATTTTCATTTGCAAGTGCTGTGTTTTTGCAAGTGCTGTTTTTTTGTTTGTGTTAAGTGAAGCTCTCGGTGCAAGTATCAAAAAATACGATCAGCCAAGTCTAAATTATAGTGGAAATAAACTAATTTATATGTTTGCATATATTTATATACATTTTTGTGCGGTTGTAGTCTGCGCAACTGGCGCTACATTGCCTAGAACAATGCGGCCGGCAGCGCAGTCAGTATTGTTGGATGAGCCGAGATTGGCCTGCCAACTCCTTTTTAATGTGACGTAAAGTCAGCAGCGCTTACAACGGCTTAATTGCAAATTACGCAATAAAAAGTGTAGTGATTTTTTTTTAGCTTTAGCCAAGGATTTAAATGTGGTAAGTGCAGTTATTTTATTTTGCTCTTAGAAATTTTCTATTCAACTGGTGTACTCCGGGGCTGTGCTTTCAAAAGAGTATTATAATTACAAGAGGTAGGCGTGAATAGAGACATGGCAACGACCAAGAAAGCATAAAGGCAACAACAAAATATGGGTAGAAAAAAAAATCAAGAGGAGGGAAAAATTTTTATATTTATATGTATGTATATATTTTTTTCCTATCCATAAAGCCACGCGACTGCTGGCAGTCGGCGCGAATGAACTTGTAACTTGTGGCAAGGACAATGGCAATAATATGCCAACAGCAGTGGCAGTGGCAGTAGCAGTAACGGTGGTTGTGGCAGTCCTCTTGGCCACATGGAGTAGGAGGTAGTAGTAGCGGTTGCGCCAACGGCCTGACTCATGGCACTTTTACGCAATGTGATGTGTCAGGGATGTGAGAATGAGGCAGCGGTGGAGGGATGAGTTTAAACGGAAACGGAAGTAAAACACTGTGAAAATGCCAGTGCCGGACTGGAGGGGCGGCAGTATAAATGAAAAACAAATTCAACTTGTGTAAAATGCCAAAGAATAAGAAAGAAAAAAAAAAAATGAGAAAAAGAAGAAGAAGAAAAAATTTTTACGCAAGAAGAAAACAGGCGGCAAACAAATGAGCAAACGTAAGAAGAGTGGGTAAAATTCTGTCAGACCAGCCTGACAGACAGCTTAATTAAGATTGTAAGGATAATGCACAAATTAAGACGCAATGCAAAAGAAGAAGAGAAAGAAATTCTTTACCGTAACGTTAAAAGCAAAATGAAAATAAGAAGGAAAATAAATAAACCATTACAAAGATGGTGGCCGCACCAGCGGCGCCCGCGGAGAAAGGGGGCAAAATTGTAAATGGCCATTTTCACAATTTCCACTCCACTCGGTTGCATTTGAAAATTGCAACTGATTATGTTGCAAGTTCATTCATTCATTTCCTTATTCCTTCCATTTGTTTCTCTTCTTATTCTTGCGACCACAAAAGTCAATTTGAAAAGACAATCAATGGCGCCGTGATGCCTTAATTCATTTGCTTTTAATTGTATTCCCCTGATGGGGGAATGAATATTCATTTCAAGTTGTAAAGCTTTTTAATTTCTGCCAGGACTTCTTGGGAGTTCAAAGTTCCCAAGATCAGTGGTGAAACTGGCAATATCAGATTTTGGTTATTCGATTTGGGTTTGGAATGAAAAAGGGAGTCTTGAGGGTTCTTTAAAAGACTCAATAGGATATATAAATATATTGACTCTATTGGGCTGATCTGATACGTATGGATTAGGTATACCATATAGAATGATGATTCGATCGACTTTTTTCAAAACAAATTTACTTATTCCCCAAAACTTTAGTTATTTATTTATCTATTTCATTCGATTATTTATACATTTTTTTTACAATCACTTGAACAATCACAACAACGAAAAGATGAAGAAGAAGAAGAAGAATAGCAAACATTTCATATTATTCTGTTGAAATTTATTGAATTAAATCCTTTTCAAAACACACACAAACCAAATAAATTTTTTTTTTTTTGTTGGCCATAAACTTCAATTGCAGTGGCAAGTGGAAGTTGAAAATAGTTAAAGCGTGGAAGGGGGAGAGGGAGTGGGGGGGGATGGAGGCGGAAAAGGAATTGATGATGATGATGGTGATTTTGGTAATTCTATTCCAATTTCAAAGTGAGGCTAGCAAAATATTAAGTCCAAGTCCGGCTAGAGAGACCACAATACACACACACACACACAGGCACACAGACTGGCACACGCACACACACATACATGCAAAAATTATATTCAATCGAAGAATAAGAAGAAGAAGAAGATGCAATTGCAGATTCACATTGAAATCCATTTCAGAAACTGACAACATGAGGCTAGTGCAAATCTATATATGTGTGTGTGTGAGTGTGTGTGTGTGAGTGTGTTGGTCTCCTGTTTCCGCCAACGCGTTGTAATGCCAGAGGACTCGCCAGTTTTGAGGTTAGAAATGCTTTTTGGGTTACCATAGCGATTGCTTTTTAACTCTCAGAATATCTCTCTCTCTCTCTCTCTCTCTCTTTCTCTCTCTGTCTCTGTCTCAACCCTCTCTATTTCTGTCTTGCTTTCTCTTTGCCTTGCCTTGTGATTGCATTGACTTTTGGTTTCGAGTCTTTCAGTTTACATTGTCTTTTTTGGGCCTTAACAATCCAATATGTATGTATGTGTGACTCTGTGTGTGTGTGTGTGTGTGTGTGTGTGTGTGTGTCTGTGTCTGTGTCTGTCTTGTGATCTGTTTGCAGCGATTAGAAAATGATTTACACCTTTTACAAGGCTAGGCCAAAAATACAAAAAAAAAACTCCGGCAATCCCAGAGCCAACAACCAGAAGAGCTGCCAAGGGGAATCAGATTCCACTAGAGAAGAGGAAGAAGACGAAGAAGAAGAAGCTGAAAAAGAAGCAGCAGGAGCAGCAGCAGCATCAGCTTTTCCTAGCTGATTCTCGTTCTATGCAATTACACATTTTATTATTATTAACGTTAATGTCGCCCCTGGGACAGACCAAGCCAACCCAAGCCAAGCCAAGTCAAGCCAAGCTGAGGCGAAGGCTAAGGCAAGTGAAATTGAGAGATGGCCAAGTTGGATGGATCTCCTGGGTTGGCCAAACGAGGTAGGGGTAAAAGGGAAAAGTGCACATAAAAGGCGCTTATTAATAAGGAATTGCCATAAACTAGCAAACAAGTAAAGTAGAAAAAAACAACAACAACAACAAGAACAACGACAAGAAAACGTTGACCAGAAAATGCAACTGCCAGCGGCAAGGCACACTGGCGCTTAAATAAGCAACAGCTGTGAATTCAAAGATAAAGTGAGAAAATGAGAGAGACAGCAAGTGTGTGTGTGTGAGAGAGAGAGAGAGAGAGCAACAATAACCGGCGAATGCCTAATGAAAACAAAACGCGCAAAAATTACAACGACCTGGTGAGTGTGAGCAGCAGCAAAGAAAGCCAGAACGAACAAGGTGGGAAGGGGGAGGCTATCCATATTGATGGTATAGGCAGGCTCTAAAGAGGCGAGGGAGGGGGTGGGCAGGGCCACTCTGACAAATGTAACAAAAACCAGCAGAAACAGCAGAAGAAAGTCAGCCCACGTTGTTGGCATTGTTGCTGTTGTTGTTGTTGTTGCCTCATTAATGCTGCACGCTGTATGGACCGGCCAATGCATTAAAAGCAAATCAAGCATAGACAACAGAGGAGGCTACCATAACAACAACAACAACAATAGCAACAACAACTTCACTTTTCTCAGTCGACTGCATCGTTTTGGCAACATATTTTATCAAGTTTACAAAAAAACAAAGTCCCAACAAGAACAACAACAAAAACAAAAGAGTAATAAAGTAAGAAGCTCGACTGCAACTCCAGCTGCAATTCACACACACTTAAAGCGAGGCGCTCTCTAATTCACACACACACACACACACACACACACATAGAAGCTTGCATACTCACGAGTCTGCTTGCTCGCACAGTAAAGCTTCTTGGCCAAGGAAAAGACCAAAATTTTCCACAATTTTTTATTCAAAATTCACTGTCCTATTTTACAGTTATTATTTTTATTATTTAATATATTTTTTTTTAATTTAAAGCGTCGTCCAGTTTAGTGTGGTTGTACTGTACTTCACAAGCTTATATTACAACAAGCATGGCTCAGCCAGTTGGCGGGGGTTGTTCAATTTCTGTTGTATACGTTTTTGCTTTGTTGTTGTTGTTTTTGGTTTACTTAGGCTGGGAATCTTGCATGGCATGCAAAAAAAAAAAAAGAAAAACACAGGAGCGCCTCGGGTTGGGCCCTTTTTGCAATATGTGGGGCGTATGAGTAATTTTTTGAGAATTTTTATGTTTGAATTTTAAAATTTTTTTTTTTTTTGATTTTTATTTTTATTTTTTTTTGTGTTAGAATTAAACAATTTACTCAAAATTTAATATAAAATTAAGAGTCTATGCTCAGTTTTATAGTAGTCCGGGTTGTTTTCAAGATTTTTAAATCTTGTAAGAATTCCTCTCGATATCTTTAAAAAAAAATTAGAATGAGCTTCAGGCCCTTAGTTGCTACGGCCTTGTCATTTGCATTGGCGGCCCAATCTCTTTCAAAGAAATAAAAAAAATAAATAAAATAAAATTCGAATACAATTTTTATTATTATTTAAAATTTTTTATTTTTTATGTTTATTTTTTTCAAAATTTTTATATATATTTTACTCATTAAAATCATTCATATTTCAATTCCTTTTTTTTTAGAAAATTATTTTTTTTTATATATATATATAAATTATTCAGCTTCATTAGAAGTCTCTTTACCTTTCCAATAATTAAAAAATTTAAATGTTTTTGAATGATTATGATTTTCTTTATTTTAATTTTTCTTGGCGCCCAATTTGATTTTTCCTTTCGGCATAAATATTCCGCTCCTGGTAATCGAGCGTGGCAAAACGTGCGCCAAACTGAATGCCGGCTTAGCTTTTACGTTGTGTGTTGCATTTTTGGCATTAAGCGTATACGTAATATACGTAACGGCCTCCCCCATACCCCTCTTTCACTTGGTCAACCCTTCAGTTACAATTCTGCTCACTCTGTTTGCATAGGAGAGACAAAGTGTGCGTGTTTGCCTCTGTCTGTGTCTGTGGATGTGTGTGTGTGAGAGAAGAGAGAGCGCGCGCGCGTCAGTGGCTGACTGAATGACTCTGCTGCATGTGCTTGGCTAGCTAGACTCGGATTCGGATTCACCTACTCCTCCTCACTTCATCTCATCCCACTGCATCGAATCGCATCGCACTTTTTAGTTTTGTCTGTTTTGTTCGTTCGTTCGTTCTTTCGTTTGTTTGTTTGTTTGTTTGTTGGCTTGTTCCTTCTGCAGTTTATTCGCAAAACGACAGCAACAGAAACAAAAACAACAACAACAGCAACTTCGACACCAACACACAACGAACACCGAAACACAAACACAGACACACACACACACACTCACACAGAGCCAAGCCAAAATGAATTGCATGCAGTTTCAGCCTCTGTCGCAGTCGCAGTCACCGCAATTGTTGCTGTTGTTGTTGCTGCTGCTGCTGGTTGCTGGTTGCTGCTGCTTGTGTGCTTGGTGCTGGCTGCCTGGTTGAACATGCAGCAGTGGAGTTTGGGCTCCGTCATTGCCGTTGATGCCACTGCCGCAGTCGGTTGAATTCGAAGTGGCAGTCGCGTTGCCAGTTTCAAATTTGTGTTGCTTGTGCGAGGACGTGCCACTTTGTGTGTGAAGTGTGCTACGTTTTATTTAACGTTATCCAATCTTGTCGTTGGCCCGTTGCCGTTGTCGTCGTTTTCGCAGTCGTCGGGTTATCGCAGTGATCTCCACTCAGCAAAAAAAATAAATACAAATACAAATACAAAATAAAAACAAGAAAATTAAAAAAAAAAAAAACATGAAAAATTATTTTTAAATAACTCGAAACCAACTTCATTGCCAAAAGTGTAAAATATCAAATATTTTTTTGCTTGTGTTCAAAAGGTTTTTTTTTTTGACACACAATTTTTAATTCTTCGCGCCAACAAATTTAAAAATTACAAAAATTTTAAATAATAAATAAATGAATTATAAAAAAATAAAATAGAATTTTTATATTAAAATTTTTTTTTTTTGTTACCTAAAAAAAAAACAAACCAATTAAGAAATAATAAACTATAAATTTAAAAAATACTATAAAAAATTTGAATTAATAAAAAAAAAAAAAAATAAAATAAAAAAGGAATAAATTATTCAAAAGATATTTTAGTGTTTGCCCCCTACTTTTTTTGTTTTGATTTTTGTTTATGTGCCAATCAAGTTTTTGTTGTGTTTGATTTATTTTTCCCAAGCAAAAAAAAAAAAATAATAATAATAATAATAATAATAAATAAAAATTTAATTTGATATATTTTTTATTAAGATTGCTCACAAATAAAAGTGAACTGTAAAATAAATTTAATAATTATACAAAAATAATAAAAACAAAAAAAAATATTATAAAAAAAAAATATATTGGAAAAAGGCAAAACGTAAGTGGAGAAAAAATAATTCAATTTTAATAGGGGAAAAAATTAAAAAAAAAATTAAAATACAGAAAAATCTGGTTTCTTTAAAAAATATTAAATAATTCTTCTTTTTTTTCAAAAGTGCTTCGAATCAACCAAAAATATATTCAATCAGTAAAATTATTGAAACAATTCGAATCGAGTGGCTTTGAGGTTTTTATATTCCTTAAAATTATATTTAAATAATCAGGTTCCGATTTTCAATTTAATTCTGAAAATTACTCTCAAAACTCTGGGAAAGTATTTGAGATATTTTTTAAAATATTTTCCTAGATTTAAGGCAAAAAATTCTTTGTGACAATTTTGATAATCAGAAAATTAAAATTACAATTTTCATAATTTTTTTATTTGAAAATATATTTGGAATACTTTTGGAATTTATTTAAAAAATTTTATTTTTTTTTTCCAAATTTTTTAAAAGTGAAACAAAAACTGAAAATTCCCTATTGAATTGTCAGAAAATAATCAGCATCAAATATTCTGGCCTTTTGGGCAAGTTTTTATCAAATTGACAAGAACAACAACAACAACAACAACAATAAGAACAACATGACCTCCATTGACTTCTTTAGCCGAAACGCTTATCAGTTTGACAGGCCCGCAAAACGTGCGGTCGTCACGTGGCTCCCGAACCCTTTCCGCTCCCCGAAGAAGAGGTGGAGAATCCAGCAACATGAACTGTCGGAGAGTTCAATGTGGCTGCGGTGGCAATTGTAAAAGCGTGCTAGAAAATTTGGGCCAAAATGAGAAACCGCCGAAAAGTTTTGCCGAACTTTTGCGGTGACAGCCATTGGAAAATGCATTTCGACCAAAGGGGTCAACCAACCCAAGAGGCTTCTTCCTTCCATCGTCTATTTCTCTCTTCCCACAATTTTGTGTATATTTTCTACTTTTTTTTTTTTGGCTTTTTGGATTCTGGTGAGAATCTGTTGTGTGTGTGTGTGTGTGTGTTTTGGTGGGCGTCAAATGGTCTGTCTCTTTCAGTTGGTCTTGTGCCTGGTCTGCTTCAAGTGTCGTCATAAAATAATAACTGTCACCCAGAAAATGCGTCGATGAGCCTGACAGTGACGCTGCTGCTGCTGCTGCTGCCGCTGACGAGTGGGGGGCGTGTGGTGCTTTTTGGTAGTGCGGGGAGTGCGGGAAGTGCGGGGAGGTTTCAATGGGAATGACTTTGGGCGTTTAAAATTACTTTGGCTCGCCATTTGGTTTGTTTGTTTTGGGCGTGTAGGCGAAGCTGTTAGACTCGTTGGAGTCGTCTCTTCAGCATCTTTCAACAATGGCAAAAATGCAACAACTACAACAACTGCAACAACAGGAACTTTTGTTATTAGTTTGCGGTCGTTTAGCGTTTTGTTTTGTCCTTCATCCCTGGCATTTTTTTTTTTTTTTTTTGTTCTTTCCATCTTCTGTCTCTAAAAATTCCATTGCCTTTTTTTATTTTATATTCAGTGTGTTTACCTTTAATTAGTGTCTCCATTTTCTAGAGCTTAGCCCTCGGCCAGATTCGGAAGCTTATCAGTTGGAAAAACTCCAGCAGCATGTGGAATAGAAAAAAATAAAAGTTAGTTGACCTGTCCCAAATATGAAGTCTCATCCGACTGACTAATTTTATCTTATTGCTGATTTTGTCGGTTTTCTAATTAAGATTTTCAAGCACATCACGAAAGCTCTCAGCTTGCTTTCGCAGAGCCACTTCAGTTTGCTTCTAATGAAAAAAAAACGAAGGAGAAAAGATGATTTCATAATAAAAAGAAATATATATATAAAATTTTCCCAGCAAATTCCAAGCTGTTGCTATTTTTAGATAGTCTCTGAGTATTTGGAGGTAATTAAAGGATTCACTTATAAAGATTTTGCTCAACTTAAAGTTAATTGAAGTAGAACAAAATGAAAAGTAAAGGTGTCACTTTGGGTTGGTTGGAGTGAAATCAGAGAGTGAGAGAGAGATTGGTTAGAGCGAGACGGGTTGGAGAGTCTTCTAAGGCAGGAGACCCGATACCTTTGAGCTTTTGTGATCCTAAAAAAGCTCTCTGCTAATTATTTCCTATTCCCTATTTTACGACATATCCGCTTCCTTGGCTCTATCTCAATTCCAATTGTCCAAATGATTTACTAAGACTGATCAACATTATATTCTGATCTTACAGTAATTCAAGTCCTTTGAATCTATAAGATTTTGAATTGATGAAATCAAATAAAGATTTCCATAATGAATATTTCAAGTTAGAAAAACCAAGCCCATATCAAAGGAATCCATATATGTATATCTTTTCCTCAATTTCAAGTTAGGAAAACCAAGCCCAGATCAAAGGAATCCATATATATGTTTTACTTAACTTCAAGTTAGGAAAACAAAGCCCAGATCAAAGGAATCCATTTATATATTTTACTTGATTCCAATTAAGCACTACGGATCCCAGTTGGTTCTTTCTAGTTCTTTGCTAGCCTTGTCATTTCCATTTGATGTTTTGTCAATGAGAATTAAAATTACCAACTGTCCGGCTGACTGGCTATCTGTCTTGTCCAGTTCAGGTATTCGTTCAACTTCTAGTTTGGTTGGCAATTTCATAGCGCCAAAAAAAAAAGAGAAACAAGCCAAAGTCAAAGCAAAGAAAAAAAATGTTTATATATATATGAAAAGATTCAAAGAAACCGGTCTAAAAAGTCGCCTAAATGTGTGTAGAGTGCCCAAGAGGCAGTGGAAGAGTCCAGACCAGTCGGTTGCCTGGCTGGGCCTGCTTATCCCAGAGCCTCTTCTCCAAGTCAGGCGTTTTGCTTCCTTTTTGTAACTTTGAGAAGGTCTCTTACTCTGTGCATGTGTGTGTTTGTATGTGTGTGTGTGTGTGTGTTGTGTTCCCAGTGGAATGTGTTAAAGTGTCTAAAGCTGTTTGGTGCCGCCGTCACCGCCGTCTTTCACTCACCTGGCACCCCCCCTGCCCAAGTCAGAAAGTGAGAGAGATGGAAAGACTCCTTGAGATCATGTTGTATTGACTTCAAAATGCCCTTTTGAGATGACGAAGAGAAGCTTGTCGATTAAACAAATAGCATAGCATAATCAAATACATATATATGTATAATTCCATATCATTCAAATTGAATTCCATTGATTTTTGATTTAATTTTATAGAGTGTCTATACCCTATCATCCTGCCTGTCTCTTACCACATTTATTATGCTATATATTTACTTGTCATAGTTTTGGCCCCTTGCTAAGCGTTTGTGTAAATGCTTTCCAAATGTTTTGTAATTGCCATGTTGATTGTCTGAATGCTCTGGATCTGGTCGGCTTTGTGTTTAGTCTATTTATGCTTGTTTGTCTCAACTTTTGCCTGGCATTATATCGAAATGTATCTGTATCTTGTGACACTCGAGCTGCCTGCCAACATGTGTACTTTCCTATCTGTCCGTCTGGTCAGTTCAACCAGCCAAGCCATCCAACCCATCTCACTCAACCTATCTGGTCTCATATGAAATTTGAGACCACATTTGTATCATAATTTAATTGAGCTTGTGCAGAGGATCTGGCTTCAGCTTTATTGTTAAATTTTCTCCACTAGATTAACCGATTATAATTATTATTCTTTTTTCCACTTTTTCTTTAAGCCAAATCTCTCTCTCTCTCTCTCTCTCTCTCTCTCTGTTTCTGTCTCTGTTGGCAAGGTTAAAGTTTCGAAAAGTATGCTCAATAAACAAATGGCCAGGCTAATTGCATAACTCAAGTTGCAACCCTTTCTTATGTTGTTTTGCATTTTGCCCAAATATGCCGGCCGGAGTCTACATAGTCTGGGACAATTTGCAATTTGCCTAGGAACCAGCGAGTCTAACCCGTCCGTCTGTCTGTCTGTCTCAACGTCAAACTATAAGGCCAAGTCCATTCAAGACACGATGCGGCGCACGAAAATTAATTTCCGCGCCGCTCTACACAAAATACAAAAAAAAAAAAGAAAAAAAAAAAAGAAAGAGCTCTAAACTAGCCAAGAAAAAAAAATATAGATATATGTGTAGACTTAAGAATAACTCTATACTCTTTTTTTTTGGGGAATAATCAAATCCAAGACTTGGACGGGGACCCCTGAAGCTCTGAAGTTCATCTTCCTTTTAGGCTTTTAATAGAGCTTTCCTAATAGTCTTCCAATTGTAGCTCTAAATATTTCTGATTAAGCTTTTGTATATATCAAATCCAGAAAGCTCTTTCTTATCTGGGATATGGTAAGATCTAGATACAAATTAATAAGAAGAAATTAAATTGATACTGAGTAATTGAAAGGTTCAAGTTAAAAGACCCATAACTTTTGGGCTTTCGAATGTGAGAGAAAGAGAGAAAGCCTAACGAAAGATCTAGAAGATTTTCAATCATCCAAGACACCTAATAGGTCCTGCAGGTAAAGCTCGAAAAGCTTAAGAAATGAATAGGTTCGTGAAACCAAATACATCTTTGAGGTATCTAAATTCTTGAGGAGCTAGGGAACATGTCATGGTGGATCGAGTAAGCTCTTTTCCCTTAAAAAGCTTGATGAAATTTAACGAAACAGCTTGGCTCCCAAAACTAATGGACTAGTTTCAATGGTTACTTGTTACTTTGGTTCCAAAAAAAAAGAAGTATAGAATTTTAACTTAGTTGTGTTTGAGGTTGAGCTTTTCGTCTACCCTCCGCTGCTCCGCTGAGCCCCTCTTGACTGGTTCGGCGGACTTAGGGACTGCTCGACTGGTGGACTGGTGGACTGTCGTAGCTGCCCGGCTTTGGCTTGTTTGATGATGACATAGTATTTGCCCAAGTTAATGGGAAAATGAGAAATGAGTTAAGCGACTGGGCAGGCATTGAAGGAGGGGTCATCTTCTTCTTCCTCTTCTACTTCTACTTCCTCTGGTTCTGCTTCTGCGGCTCCTCCGGCTACGCCATAGTCGTCTGGTCTTGTAAATGAGCATGTTCTAATGGAGTTTTTAAATAAGTAATCGTTTGTAAGTCATGTCGTTGGCTGCTTGGGCTGTGACGGGCAAAGAATTTGCTCAGCCATTTCAGATGGCAAACAGCGGTTGCTTTTCCCCAAAGCCACACACACATGCACACACATATGCCAACAACTTTCATGTAAATAAAATACCCAAAATACACCCTCCCTCATCCCCCCTCGCGAATATTCCCATAGCTAAAGATTCTTTGACAATGTTGAGGAAGAAAAAAAAAAGAAAAACAAAAATCAACAAACTAAAAAATTAGCTCATTTTTGTCTGGTCTGGGTGGATCAAGGGTTTCGTAGTCTTAAATTAGATGGGAAATATTTTGCTGTGGTCCCTTAAAATGGCCAATCCTTTTTGATTAATTGAGTATGCCCAGAGGATATAGCCAGGACACATTGAATTTCCCACTAATTGATAAGCAATCTTTTAAAAGCTATTCAATAATGCAACTGTAAATCGTGGAAGAAGTTGTCGCCAGAGGAAGGGGGAGGGGGGGAGGGGTAGACAAAGTCCTTCACCTAAGCCAATTTAATAATTAGTTGAGCCTGATGGCTTTAAACTTTAACAAAGCCCGGCATAACCAAGTGTCAACAACAACAACAACAACAACGAGAGTTGCTGTAAATCCAAAATAGCCACGATTTTTTTTTGCTTCTTTTTTTTTGGGCCAACGGCAACAACATAAAGGCCATAAGTAAACCAATTAGTCGCTGGCAGTTGTTGCCTTTGTCTGTCCCAGTCCCGGTCTTTCAGACAGCTTGTGTGTGTTGGCCACCGCACGGTTTGTTTGTTTGTCAACGCTAAAACGGCAGCAACAACAACAACAACAACAACAACAATGACTCGACCGACCAACTGTCGTCGACATCAACCGGGTCTGCTAGTCGCTCTTGTTGTTGTTGTTGTTGCTTTTACTGTCATTGTCATTCTGCAGTTTGCCACTGTTGGCCACCATGTGTGTATGTGTGTGTGTGTGTGATTTTCGCTCCACACATTTTGGTCTTGGTGGCCGTGTTATAAGCGCATTTGACTTTTTGCCAAAGTAACTTACACTTACAGCTTACAAACAGCTCAAAACTAACTCGCTCACACACACACACACACACACACACGCTGGCAGGTATAAAATACAAAACAACTGACAACTGACACATCAAGACATTATTACAACTCTAGGGCATCCTAATGCAACTAAAATAACATGGCGGTTAACTTGCCACATTCAACTTTGCCATTCCACAACACCCCCAACTCAAGAGGGCACCCCCCACCCTCCCGTTCATTCCTCTAAGAGACAGCCAATGCCACCCCCCTCGAAACTATTTCAGTCTTCAGAATTGAATTGCCTTTGGCAGTTCATTTGTCGATTTGTCAGCTTTTTCGTTTTGACACTTCTCAGCTGACTTTCAAAACGAATTTATTCATTGATATACAAATTCTCAAATATTCCCAAGCCAGTCTGGCCGGAGCAAAGATTTTCGAAACACTTGACAGCCTTGAGGCCACAAATAAATCGGATTTCGAAAAATTTATAAACTAACTTTTGATTCGTTTTGGAATACTTTTGAGAAAACCAAGAGAATACTTGAAGGAATTTCAATGTTTCAGAAATGTTTTGAATTATCAGCCTTGAGGCTATTCCAAAAATGAATGGGAATTTATTGGAATTTATTTGATATAGAAAAGGTCTTGTCTCAGACTCCCAAAAGTCCCCTTAAGTGTGTTTCACTAGGTTGAAAGACTTGGAATCTATTTGATATAGAAAGGATCTTGTCTCAGGCTCCCAAAACTTCCCTAAAGTATGTTCCACTAGGTTGCAAGACTTGAGTATTTATAGAGAGGGCTGAAGAGTTTCAAGTATGTCCATATCAAAGACCCTAAGAATCTGGGCACTATCAAATCAAAGAATGCTGATAGATAGAGATTTTTTGAAAATTTGGAAGCCTAAAATATTTCCTAAAAAACAAATAAAGATTTTAAAATTTCACATATGTTTATGGAAAATTCAGTAATCCTTTAAGATTTTTAGATTTATCTGTGAATTCAAACTGGTTTTAAAACTGTCCGCGGGTAAAGCAATTTAAGTCTTCTATATTTTCCCCAGATCTTTTTATATTTCTGAAAGAGAAAAATCAAATCTATTTGTTCCTTTTTTATTATTTTTCAAAATGTTTTGAAACTTTCAAAATTATTTTTTTTGCTCCTCTTTTTATGAGCAAATTGTACGTTTCTTGCTATCATTGTAAAAATCAGACTTTCCGTTGAACTACGAATGGAATCTCTTTTTCTAAAGAAAAATACTCAAAGTAAGAATCCGCTACTTGTCTTACTTATTTATTGTCGCCACAGTGTTTCTGTATTTTTTTTTGTTTTTGTATTCCCTTTCATCTGCTTAGGAGCCTTTAATCTAGCAAAAATTGCTTATTACACTTTGAAGAAGATTTCTTTTATTTTTTTTTTTTTTTGCATCTTGCTTAACATCTTTTGGCTCTGTTGGTCCTTGCCAACTAGACAAAAGTGCTTGAAAAAGATGCTTTGCCTTTGCCTTTGCTTTTGCTTTTGCTCTCGCCAGCCATTATCCTGCTCAATGAAAGTGTTGAGCGGTAAAGAGAAATAAATAAATCATCGTTTTATATTTACACTCTTTTTCGTTAAAAAAAAATTGATCGAACT
This sequence comes from Scaptodrosophila latifasciaeformis, assembly GCA_037075145.1. Lineage (NCBI taxonomy): Eukaryota > Metazoa > Arthropoda > Insecta > Diptera > Drosophilidae > Scaptodrosophila > Scaptodrosophila latifasciaeformis. The sequence continues at coordinate 3,368,016 of JBAMCM010000073.1, forward strand.
AGTTCTAACTCGAGTATAAATTGAGCGATATCGATGGGATTAAGTTAAGATTAAGGATACTAAGTTTCATTTGGATCGAGCTCTTAGATCTCAAAGAACCAAATCGGTTCTGAGGATGACTCAGTTATTAATTGAGCAGTCTTGATGGAATTTTTTATATGAGTTCTCTATTCAGATCAAGGATACTAAGTTTCATTTGGATCGAGCTCTTAGATCTCAAAGAACCAAATCGGTTCTGAGGATGACTCAGTTATTAATTGAGCAATCTTGATGGAATTTATTATATGAGCTCTCTATTTAGTGGTACACGTGTATACCAAATTTCATTGTAATCAAATCAGTTTTAAGGGTAACTCCGGTGTTCAATGAGTGAACATTTATTTATTTTTATTTATTTCATCTCCGTTCTTGGAGTACCTTGAGACTTTCTGAATTCCTTTTGATAAAACCAGATATTTTACAAAGCAGGCAAGCAGTCTTCTTTATATCCAAAAAGAGCTTATATTCTTCGATAGTCTCAAGCTCAACTTACCCACAGGTTCCTATACATTTTACCTCTTCTCTTTTTATCTCGCTCCCTCGCTGTAGTGCATATATGCCCTTTGGCTTTTTCTTCCCACCAAGAGCCATGGTAATGCAAAATGCAACAACAATTGATGTAAACGTTGCTAATGTTGCCAAAGTCTGAAGAGAAGAGAGAAAGGCAGCGACTGTGGGTGAAATGGGGAAGACTGAATTCGTTGCGCACTTGAAGAGTTCCCATTTCACCTCTTTCCTTATTTTTCCGTGCTTAGTTTTTTTTTTTCTTCTTTTTGCCACAAAAGCCAGCCAAGCATTTGTACATATTATTGCATTTTGTAAGCTAAGTGATTTCAACATAGTTATTTCTACCGCCTTTTATATTGCAGCTGGTGTCGGTTCGGTTCGGTGTCGTTGGTGGCGGTGGCAGTGGCAGTGGCGGTGGCGGTGTCGTTTCCTATAAACGGATTCATTCTGATTGCAACACGTTTACATTTGTAGTGCTTTTGCATGCCTTTGATAGCGGCTCCTTCACAGAACTTGACTGAATTAAACTAAACTGAACTGAACTTGGCTGCACTCGAGCCCACTGAGGCTCAAACCAGTGGGAACACCCACTCAATCAGTTTCTCTCTGCCTTTTGACCTGGCCAATGTTTTTTTTTTTTTTATCTGAACATATGACTAGAATCCTTATAGAAATCTAAAAGGATTCAAGGAAGAAAAATTAATTTTTGATGGGAATTTAATTTGGTCAAATGAATTTATTATGTCGATTTGATTCAATTAAGTAATTTATATATTTTTTCTCTTTGCAGATCGAAATAGTGATTTTTTTTTGACATAAATTACAAATTATAATAATCACCCAAAAACAAAACAAAATAAATTAAAATGCAATTCAATTTTTACAAAATGCAAAAGTGCCAAGAAAAATAAAAAAATGAAATTACAATAATAAATAATTTGGAAATAACAAATAAAAATATATATTTATGTATTTATGCCCAATTAAGAGGTAATTCAATTAAAAATTTAATTGCCAAACATATTGAAAATAGAAAAAAATAAAATATAAAGTCAACAACAACTGCAACAAGAGGAAAAAACAAGAATAGTTACAACCTAGTAAAATACCCTGGAGAGATCATCAAATAACGAGGGTCTCTGGGCCCTGAGCGCATTCACATCTCGTTAAATAACGCAATTAAATATTTTTTTATTTTTTTTTTATTGTGCCACGAGAGAAAGACAACCAGAAGGGGGAGGCAAAGCAGAAAAAAACAAAAAAAAAAAAAAAAAAAATAGACTCAATAATCTGCTTGCTGGGGAGTTGAACGCACTGAACTCGAACCATTCGAGGAACTCACCCACCAGGGCTTTGGCAATTGCCCCCTTGAATTTTGAACCTCTTTGTCTACCTTTCACCTCTCCCACTCTCTCACTCTCACTCAATTCAACTGAACTCAGATCAGCTCTGCTCAGCTCATTTCACTTCCTCAACTCAACTCGACTCGGTTCGGCTCGGCTTGCTTCATTGAGCAACTTGGCAATATGAAGAAGAAGAAGATGTCGGCAAAATATTCCCACTGCCTCTTTTTGTGCTGAGACTTTTATTAATTTCTGGTAAGTTTTTAATGCAGTTCAATTAAAATTATGCAATATATATATTTATTTCTTTTCTCTTGCCTTTTAACATCGATTCCCTGCTGGCCTTTTTTTTATATTTCTTCCTCAATATAAAAGCCAGGGGGAATGATTGTGTTCGTGGTACTCTTTTCAAGAACATTAGTTGTTCGATCTAAATGAAAGGCTATGTGGCCAAGTAAGCCAACAGTTTCCGACTTCTTCTCTTTCTTTCATTGATATTTCGAAGGGTCTTGATTCCACTGGAGGGATTGGTGAGCTTTATAGGTTTCGTTCTGAACAGATAAGTTTTCTCTTTAGCAGTACCACTGTGACCTGGGATCTTGAATTGAACCCAATCTAAGTGAGTGGGACACAGCCTACGTATCCACAGACTTTAGAGGAACCAAGGGGTTTAGCCTCAGCAACTCTGATTGACTACCTTTCAACTGGGGAATGTTTAGACTTTTTAGCCATTTACAGACTGTACTTTTCATACAAAAACAAATGGCTTCAAGGTCCTTGATCCCTGTATAGACTACTTAGCTACTTGGAGACCAACTAATCTGCTCTCCAAGCTTCAAGCTGCTTGACCGTTTGAGTATACTAGCTTTCCTTTGAAAAGTGTATAAAAAAAGGAATATTTTATCTTCAGTTTTCTAAGGATTGAATAGCTATTTAATTGAACTGAAGGAATTCAAATAAGAAAGCTTTGCCAAAGGATATTCAAATTTCCTATATGAATGAGGGAAAAGTGGAAAAAACAGAATGGGTTTCTCTTTTCTGTTTTTTGTTATTTAAAAAGAAAGTTTTTTTGTACAGAAACTAAAGGATCCATAATGGTTTCAAGGCATCCTAAATGAAAGGCAAGTTATGAGGAACTATTCTTTGAATTTGGAAGGACTCGTAGGGTCCTAAGGGTTAGGCTAAAGAATATCCAAACTCACACACTCATCCTGGATGGCATTTATAATAAGCCCCCTAATAGTTTTAACTGTCCCTTATCATTTCTAAGTTGCCATAGGAAGGCGAATAAATGAAAACTCTTAAAAAGCCAAGTCATTCTGGCCAGGTTATTTCTATTTTTTGTTCTGCTGTTTCCTTTACTAGAGGGAAAGTTTTACTATTGCAACAAAAGCTGTTTGTTGCACTTTTTCCTTTTCCTTTATAAGTTTGTTGTTGCCGTTGTTGTTGTTTTCTTTCTACTTTTATTTGCTGTGCTGTCAGCTGGGCTAAGGGCTAAGGGTGTGCCTGAGACAAGGGAGAATTGGAGCGAGCTGCGCAGAGTGAGGGAGGCGGGTTGGCGAGAGTAAAAACGATTTCTGCAGTTGAGTTGGGCAATAAAAAAGTTTACCATTTTTCCTTAGTCACCCCTTTGGTTGCCCCAGACCCAGCCCGAGCCCCCCCCCATTGGGGGCATTCTGTTTGTGATTCCGGCAAATGGTTCACGGTTCTCAGTTGTAGTTTCATTGACTTTAGCTCAGGAGTTGACTTCTATGGCTTTTTATTATTACCAAACCATAGTCAAGTCAAGTCAAGCCAATTTCTTGTTGTTGTAGTTGTTGTTGCTGCATTTCATGACTTTTGCTTTTAATCGCTTTACAAATGTTCTTAACCCTCGGGCACCCCTTTGGGTGTTTTTGATTACAAAATTTCCTTTTTTTTTTTTCTTGTTTTTTTTTTTCGATTTCTCGTTTTCATTTTATTGGCCATATCATTTTCTGGGCATTATCAATTTGTACGTTTGAGCTCATTTGCAAATGGCAATTGGCAATTGGCAATTGGTTGTGGTCGTTGCCACCACTCAATCCATAATCATAGATTCAAATACAAAGTTGTAAACTTTTTATGCCTTTAGCGCTTTCCTCTTCCCTTTTCTCCGCTCTCCGACTAACCACTTGGAAATGTTTTCTTTTTTTTTTACTTTTTACGATGAGTTAAAGTCTCTCTTGGAAGGCAGCAAGAATTAATCAACAATTTCCGCCATAAAAATGTGCGACAAATTAGCTGAGCTAGAAAGAGATAGAGGGAGGGCGAGTGAAAGAGGCAGAGCCTGTAGGAGTGAATGCATTTTCACTTCATCAGCATTAAATCGTCTCTTTTTATACTCTTTTCGAATCAAGAGTATAGCTTATGCAATCTATATAGAATGTATATATAGGACATAAGTCTTGAGATCTTTAGAGCTTCTTGACGGGCTACAGATTTTCACATTATTAACCCAAACATATTTTACTCATATCTCTCAGATAGACTTATATCTCTGGTCTTATGTAATCAAACTATTAGAATAGCCCAAGACATGCGAGTTCCTGAAGCTATAAATAGGACATGCGAGATCCTCAAGCCATAAATAGATGAGTATATCCAGATCCATATTGAATTATCATATAGGATAGACCCATATCTCCAATCCTATACAATCGATCTCTATGAAATGGAATAGTTAATCCTATACAATCGATCTCTATGAAATGGAATAGTCAAGGACATGAGAGCTTCTCAAGCCATAAATAGATGAGTATATCCAGATTCATATTGAACTATCATATAGGATTTCGATTTCTAAGAAATGGTATATTCAAGTACATGCGAGCTCCTTAAGCTATAAATAAATGAGTATATCCAGTTTGATATAGGATACACCTATATCTCCAATCCTTTGCAATCGATTTCTATGGAATAGAATAGTCAAGGACTTCTGAGTTCTTCAGGCTATAAATAGATGAGTACAGCTAGTTTTCATATTGATTCAACAAATAGGATAGATCTATACCTCGGTCCCAATTGATCTCTGTGAAAAGGAAAAGCCAGTAGTTAAAAAGTCCTGGAAAGAGCATTTGATATTCTGCCTTATTTTATTGTGTATTGTTGGAACTTTCCTTTTATAGGCGGGAGGCAGTAATAAAAGTGGCAGAAAAAAAAATGTTGTGTGGGGAAAAGACAGGCAGAAGGCTTAAAAGTTTCGAGGTGGGTGACTTAACTCCTTGGCCTTTGGCAAGGCAGGCAGTGAGTGGGCCAGTCTGACAGGCACTGTGAAATGCCCTGCAATGCCACACTGAACGAGAGAGAGAGAGAGAGAGAGAGAGTGAAGTTAAAATCTGAAAATGAAGTGGCAGATACTTTGTCACTCCAGCAGTCAGTTGCCTCAGTCTGTCAGTGTGTCAACTCAGTCAATCAGTTGTCCAGTCTTTCTGTCTACCCAGTCAACCTCAGAGCATTCCGAGTGGTGTGAATTGATGTGCGCATTTTAATTAAAAAAAATTATCAACATTCTGAAGCGTCGATTATGTTTTTTAATGCTGTGTCTGTCTGTGTCATTAACTCGGGATCATTCCATAATCATTATCATAATCATAATCAACATCATCATTATCATCATCATCATCAGTCGATGAGTTGCGACTTCATTTATATGGCAAAATGAGCAAGTGAACCATAGCCACTGAGACTGTGTGTCTATCTATCTCTATGTGTATGTGTGTGTGTGTGTAGAATGTGTTGAGTGTCTTAATTAATGCAGTTGGCTCATGCAACAAGCTGCTGCCACTTATTGCTGACTTGAATTTTCCTTCGATAGTTGGGAGAGAAACATTTTGTGTATTCATAAAATGCTTTTCTGGTTTCATCAAAAAGCGTGGTTGGCGTGAGAAAAATTCATAAAACTCATTGATTTATATGATTTTCCATAACACACAAAATAAAAAACGACATCCATGAAAAAATGCAAGACTTTCAAAAATTTTAAATTAGAAAATTCAATTTTGCCAATAACTTTGAAATGTTTATGAAAAAAAGTGTTACTCAATTTAATTGAATTCCATTTGAATTTAAATCAATTTTGAGAAAAGAAAAATTTCCAATCAGCCCAAAAAAATCGATCTGAATTAAAAAAAAAAAAAAATTAAGAAAAAATTAAAAATAATTTTAAAAAATTTCAAGGATTTTGTTCAAAAAAAAAAAATAAAGACTTAAAAATGTCTTTGAGGCTTATTGGAAAAATTCCTTTAAATTATTAATTAGATGATAAGAGAAAGCATAAAAAGAAAAGAAAACTGGTTCTGAAATTTTTTTTTTTTAAGAATTTGCTGCATCTGATTGAATGGATAATAATCCGTTCCTGTCAAGTCAATTGAATTTTTTCTTCAAGTTTATTGCATTCGGTAGTCTATAAACTGAACACTGGCCAGAGGGGCGTATACTTAATGCAGCTCATCGCAATCACAATCACAAACACACCGTCACCGTCAACGTCACCAAACGAACAGTAGCAAACTCAACCGTTACGGCTGCCACAGTAGCCCATCATGAATTTCTAATTGAAACCGAAACAAAACAGAAAACAGAAAACAAATCAAAATTGAAATGCCAAGAAACGGTCAGAGAATAAAACATAAAACGAAAAGAAAAAGAAAAATAAAAAGAAAAAGACAGCCCAAATCAAAGGCAAAAGACAAAACGAAACTGTCAGCGGCAGGCATCGGCCTCCAGAAAGGTCTTCCCGCTACGCATGCGCCGAAGAGGAAGAATAACTTGAAGACTCTCTGACCAGGCCAGACCAGGCCATTTCAGGCCTTCCCTGGCCAATGGAATGGAAATAACAAAAAAAGAAGAAGAACAGCAAAGGAAAGCAAAGTACCGTTTTCGGGTCGTCATCGTCATCGTCGTGGTCGTCGGCTTTGTTTCTGACCAAAGCATTTTATTTATGCGCATTTTATACGCAACATTTGGACTGACCGACCGACAAGAGAAGTCTCAGGCGGAAGAGAACATAGCCAAAGACCAAGATCAAGAAGCAAAAAGTCAAAGACAAAAAAAATAAAAAATAAAATAAAATAAAATAAAAGAACAAACCAAGAGAATGACAAGGCAAAAGATTCTGGCTCTCTGAATTGAACTGGTCCGGTCTGGTCCGGTCTGGACTAGCTGGCTCAGTCAAGTTGGGTTAAACTGAAACTAAATTGAACTGAACTGAACTGAGGCAAGTTTGGCTCAGAGAAGAGACTGAGCAAGGCTCTCAGCTTGTGGATTTGAACTTGTGAACTTCTTGTCTGTCACTCACAGTGTTTTATTGTTCTTTGCTGCTTGTGGCATGTTGCAGCCAGGCAGGCAGGCAAGCAGGCAGGCCTAGCATTGTCATGCAACATTATCGTCAGTCAGCATCAACCGGCAGTTGACCAAGCCATCCAGCCGGCCAGTCAGCCAGTCAGTCTGCCCAGCAGCCTGCCAGCCAAACCATCCAGTCAAACAGGCCTTGTCCATTGTCCATTGACTTGGCCACCGACTGATGGTCCGTCCATCTTTCTCAGCCGAATACGCAGATTTATGCTTCTTCCTTTGACCAATTTTTTTGTTTCAATCTTAAGGTCTCTCTCTCTCTCCTTCTCTCTCTCTCTTTCTCTCTCTCTGTTGCCTTGTCTGTCTAGAATTTTCCTGTTCCCTAGTTTGGCTGATTAAGCTTCACGGCTTAGTTGATTCTCTTTTATTTTTCGGCTGTCTATAAATTCGATACTTTTCCTTTTTCTAAAAAAAAAAAAAATTAAATTCAAATCGGAAATTTTTATAAAGTTCTCAAGGTTCCTTTAAGACTCTCTGACTCCGGAATTTCCAAATAAATTTTTTAACGAATGAAATAGAGTTTCAAAATGATTAAAAGATCTTTGGGATTTCCTGAAATCAAAATTCTGCAGTTCTGTTTAAAGCCAACCCAAAAACCCTATATGGGAAAGGGTATATAATTTTTGGCTTATTGAAATAATTCTTTTTTTCTTTGGGGTCTTTTTTTTTGCTTCTTTGGTTTATTCTTGTGCTTTGTTTGGATTTGGTTTGTTTGCATTTTGTTTATTTCAGTCAATGCCGTTCGTCGTTCCTGACAACTGACATCTGGCATATGCGGCTGCTGTGAGTCTCACTGAGTCTGGGATTGGGAGAGAACCCTGGGAGAGACCGGCAAAGGATGTGGAAGTGTACAGATTCCAAATATCAACTGTTGCCATAGTCCGTCCAATGCCCATAGCCATTGGCTATGCATGTGTTCTCGTTGTTGTTGTTCTCGATGTTGTTGTTGTTGTTGGTAGTGAGTCTATATATAGCGATGGATGTGGCTGACTGGTTGATAGTCGTTCTGTCTCTCTGACTTTCCGTCGGATTGTCTTTCTGTCTATGCCCATGACTGATGTTTGCATGACTTCCATTTTGCAAACATTTTAATGAATTTATGTAATCGCTGGCTTCTCTTTTTTTCTCTCTCTCTCTCTTCGGCTTCTTTCTTTTTGTTATTTTTTTTTTGTGTTTTTTACTTCACATCATCATGATGATGGAGGAGGAGCAGCTTGATAATCATCGCTATTATGGGATTGTTTGTCAACACTTTTACCAATTTTCATTTTTTTATTATACAAAAAAAGGACAGAGAATCCTTTTTTTTATTTTCGTAATTTGGTTTGTTGATTTCGATTGTTTGGAGATTAAATCAGGAACAGTTTGAATGAATGCATGAAAATGGACTTAATTTTTTTCATCTTTTTTTTTTAAGCCTTATGAATTTTATTTTGCTCTTTCTTTGGGTCTTAATTATACTTTTTTCGAAAAAGAGAAGCATATTCATTTTGATTTGAGGTAAAAGACGATAAAATACAAATAGTTTGATCAGTAGTACTAGATCCATTATATAGTCATGACTGTACTTGTTTCTCAGCTTGAAGGCCATAGAGTCTACAGTTCATTGGAACTGGATATATCGAGCCGATATGTCATATAACCCTAGTGAAAATATAGACGGTATCCATGATACAGTCGCAATCAGGTTTGCGTTCGTTGGAACCGGATATATCGAGGCACTATATCATATAACCCTAATGAAAATATAGACGGTATCTATGATATCAAGTTTGGGTTCGTTGGAACCGGATATATCGAGCCATTATCTATGATACAATTGCAATCAAGTTAATGATCTAATATGTCTTTATTAAGATACATATATACTATATATATTCGAGTAATCATAAGAGTAAATCATTACCCACAAGAATTGTATTAATCTCATCAGGATCGAGTATTATATAGTCATACAGAACCATAAAAAAAACCTTAGGGATATCTGTGAAATTTATTGATCGAAACCCATTTAAATAAAATATTTTTAATACTTATACAGAGTCAGAGAGTGCAGAACCCAGATCCCATACATACCCAGACTATAGCCAAAGTTCGGTCAGACATTTTGTCATGTATAAATTGTGTTTTCTGGCAGCTTTAAGCTTTCAGCCTTATAGGCCAAACCTTTCGGGGACACTCGTTTGACAGTCTTCTCTTTCTTTGAAATGTTATTTGCGTTTGGCCTGAAAACTGAAGGCTGCCTTGGGGCCTGTCGACTCTGTGTGAAAAATAAAAATTATATATATTTTAAATGCTCTATTTTTTTAATTTTATTGAAAATGCAAGAGAATGTCTGAATGATTAATTGTCACTGTCCGTGGCTACGTCCATTTCTTTCGACTCATCTTCATCGGCACTCGACAGTTCCATAGGATCCTCGAGAATTTCATTAATTACAAAGTAATCATGCTGATCATGCAATAGTAATTCGTCTTCACTGTCCAAGAGCTCGTAGATTTCGTAAGTTTCGTAGAGATATTCATCAAAGTTAAAAAAGTTCTCTTCGTCCTCTAATGGAGACAGGCCTAAAGGATCTTCTATTGGCCCATTGTCAATTTCCAGCCAAATATTCGGATCTATTTCCAAATCAATATTAAGTTGATTCTCTCCTGGAATCTCCAATAGAGACTCTTCTTGTTCCATTTCCTCTATGGATAGATTGTCCAAATCCATTGCAAAAGCTGCGACTTTCACAGAAAAAAAAACAAAATTTTTAAAATTGAATTCTACTTCGTAGACAGAGATTACTTTAAAAGTATATTTCTCTGGCTACTTTGAAGGCAAAAAAAACGGAAAAAAAAATTGTTTGACTGGCCTTTCCTAAATGATTTGATTGCTTAAATGTGGCTATACCAGTCAACCGCAAATTGTGGCAGGCCCTTCCACTGGACCCTCCTCCTTCTCCTTCTCCTCTCTCAACTGCAAATGGAAATTAATATTGCGGTCAGACCAAAAGCAAGCAAAACAATGCCCAAATCAAATCAACCAGACTAACTTTCCAAGCAATTGACCAACAAAATAAAATAAAATAAAAATAAAGCCAACAACATTTATAAATTAATTAAGCGTAATTAATCTATAATAAACAAAACAAATAAAAACTGAATAATATATGAAAAAAACAAAGGATAAAAAGAAAATCCCTCATTTATTTGCTTAATTAATGAAGCGGTAAATTACAACAAACATTTTTGCCTTAAAAAAAAAAAAACATTTTCCTTTTTTTTATTGGAAAAAAGGAATATGTTCTTGTTTTTGTGTTTTTTAATTTGCCAAAAGCTTTTCAGCAACTTTTCTGCACCGTCTAGACGAACCCGAGTAGAGTTGAATTTTAGTTTCCCTTTGAAAAATGCGTTTCATATGATTTTTAAGAGGTTCTTTTTCCAGGCCAAATTGAAGCAATTTGAGAAAAATTCATATAGAAAATCGAAAGGTTAATCCAAGCAACTCTTAACGAGTCCTCAGACTCAAATCAATCAAATGCTAAGGCAGGCACCTAATTCTAGATCGAATTCCTATATTATATAAGGGTAGCTATAGCTATATCTATAATGGATCCAATAGATCCAAATAGTTTTTAGGGTTACCTAAGGTATTTACCACTCAATCTATTCCTATATTATATAAGGGTAGCTATAGCTTTATCTATAATGGATCCAATAGATCAAAGTTTTTGGGGTTACCTAAGATATTTACCACTCAATCGATTCCTATATTATATAAGGATAGCTATAGCTTTATCTATAATGGATCAAATAGTTTTTAGGGCTACCTAAGGTATTTACCACTCAAACTCAAGAAGATTGAAAGTCGAGATTCTTTCTCGTCAAGGCAACAAATAAAAGGAATTTTAAGAGTCCCAAGTTTTAGCTTCAATAATTTTAGTTATTTTAAAGGGAAAGATTATGATTTTGCTCCATCAATTTCAAGGGTTTTGAGTGGGCGGGGACTAGGCATTATCTATTGGAGTGATGACCTGAAATATATTTTAGCTTGTAGTTTTAAATAGTTTCTTTTTCTTTTCAAATATACTTTAGCTACTTTGTGGCTTGTGCCACACCCACTGAAATACGCACACTTCTTCGATTACTCCTCCCGGTCCCGACTTGTTTGGGTGGTCGTAAATTATGATGATTATTGGCAAAGCAAAATTCAAAGAGAGAAGGTGTAACAAAATAAAAAGAACCAGAACAAGAAGAAGGCAAAGGCAAAGTCAAAGTCGAATAAGAGGAGCAACTCCAGCAGCCGTTGAGCCAATCGGCAACTTGTTAGTAGGGACACAGAAAGAATCTGTAAAGTTAGGGCACCTGAGGCAGAGAGGGAGGGGGAGCTCGGATCAGAGTCAGAGTCTCATAAATAAAGCCGCAAAACGTGCACCACGATCGTGAACTTGGCGGCAAATGCCACAGAATCAAGAAAGTAAGAGAATAAAAGAGAGAGAGGAGGAGAAAGATTTGAAGCAGACCCAAAATCATAAGCGTAAAATTATAAATGACTTTTAGCCGAGTGGGCGTGGCCGATATCGAGCGAATGAAACATATATACAAACAAGAGAGTCACGGGAATCTGACCAAAGTCATTCATTAGAGCAGAGAATTCCCTGTTTTTTTTTTTTTATATTTCTCCCTCTACTTATTTTATATTAATTCGTGATGTGCCAAAGGGGAAAATCTTTTCTTGTGGTGTTTTAATTTTTATGTAAGGTTTACGATTCTGTCTCTAGCCCCTCAGCCCCTTTGTGTTGCCCACCGGCTGGTGGCTTGAACTTCATTAGCGACTGGCAAATTTAACACCTCAAATGGGAGGAAAGTTTTGAGGCGACGTGATGCGGCTATTGGATTACACCCAGCGCCAGCCAGTTGTCTTCAGCCTGACTTCCTTTAGTCTACCTAGTGGTTCGCCTCACTTTGGCTCTGTCATTTCTCAGCACTCTTGAAACTCTTAGGCTTTGGCCAATTGTTAATGATCATCTGAGCCATATTTAACGCCATTTAGGCAAGTGGCAATAAGACAAGCAAACCTCGCCACCAACCAACCAGCTAGCCAGCCCCAGTCAGACCCAGTCGGCCAGGATGTGTAGTCTTGTCTTGGCTGGGTCTGTCTCTCCTCATCTTGACTTGCCTTGGCTTGGCTTGGCTGCCTTCAAGCCGCTGGCGTTTGTGTAAGTGATGCCGGAGCTGGAGTCTCTTTTGTTGTTGTGGAATCCTCAGTCTCCTCAGATCGAGAGTCTTTGGGCTCTCGGTGTTTCAGTCTCAGACAATGAAATGTAATGGCCATACGTGCATTTATTTATAACGGTTTCCTTTTTTTATTTAGCTCCGCAATGCAACATGACAACATTCAGCCAAAGAGAATTAAAACGTTGTGACCGTTTAGGGATGACATCGTGAGGGCAACCTAAGTTCTCTAGATCAAACTGGTATTTTCTATAAATTCTGATTCATTTGATATATCAGAAAATTCTAGTACTCGTGATTTGTCTAAGAGGAACTTTTGAATTTTGTAGGAGTCTGAAAAAGTTCACATTAAATTTTTTTTTGAGTTCAAAAACCCATATTCCCTGATCATAATCATTATCTTGATATTCTTATATCGTTTTCAAAAGGTTTTAAATTTGAAAATAAGTTGCTAGAGATTTGTTGAGAATGTCCCAATCGGCTGGTTTTTGGTTCAGTTTGAATGCAAAGAAATTAAATGTCAGTGAAGAGAAAAAAGTATGTTGAGGCCTCTTCAAGTTTGATTTGATTTAAATCTGGCTGATCTTCTCACTCACGCTGGTCACGCCAAATCACGTTGTCAGTTCAAAATGCCGGCAATGCAGTTGAAGATTTTTGAAGCGATTGACTGAGGCGATTTTGAAGCGTGAAGTGAGCGCAAAATTAAACTTGCCAGACTCGGGCTTAGCCTGGTCTGTCTGTCTGTCTGATGGTCTGTCTGTATGGCTATGTGTATGTTGGAGTGTGTATTTCTATGGGACTCGTTAGCTCTCTTGTGGGCGTCTCTAAAAAGCCTGCAAGACTAACCATCATCCTGCCGCTTTTGACTGGGCCAACTTGGTTTTCTTCTGTACTGCCTCCGCCCCCCTCTTCACACTCTTAAGCCATCATTGTGATGATGATGATGATGATGATAATGATAATGATGATGATTGCTTTTATTTTATTATTTTGTACATTTGTACTGAGCGTTTTCGCTGCTGCTTCTTCTTCTTCTTCGTTTTGCTGTTGTTGTCGTGGGCCGATTCTAACTTCCCTGGGCTTTTGGCATTTCATTTATTTTTTTTTTTCCTTTACTTGCTTGAATTTATTTCGTACTAAAAGGCAAAAAAAAAAGGAAAAAAGTGCAACCAGATAAAGAAACTTTTTCAGATATCCCCTCCTCAACTAAGAAAAACGTGATGAACGCATTTTGTGTGTCTTCTCGGAGTGGAGCGTTTTTAGTTTTTAGTTGTTTTTTTTTTTTTTTTTTTTTTTCTTTGGCGCTCCGTGCGAGTTTGCTTCCAGCTAAAGAGGAAATACTTTATGAGCATTGATAATTTGGGCCATAATGTGCAGCGAAATTGACTCGCTTAGCGCTTCGCTGCTTGGCTAATTTATGTGTGCCCTGGCCAGCTGGAGTTACAGTTTCCTCATCTTCTTCTTCGTCTTTCTGTTATCCACAAAGTCACAGAAGAGGAAGAAACTTTTTCAGCTCGTGGTCTCGTTGATTTTGGCCAACTATATTTCCGTCTGTGGGCGCTTTCTGCCACTCTTTATGGTATAAACTGAATTATCTTTTATAAATGGTGATGTGGCAATAATAATTTCAGCTCACAAAATGAAAGAAAAACCAAAACAATCCCAAGAATCAAATAGTGAAAAGCGTGTGAAATGTTTTCCTTTTTGTTTTTTTTTTTGTTTGGATTATTTGCCTTTAGTTGGGAAGTTGTGGTTTAGCGATTTTAATTCCCCCTTAGCTAACTGCCAAACGTTCGAATGAACAATCCGATAGATGGCGTGCTTGCATTATTATGAACAATATTAATACTAGCGGTTTTATGTGAACGTAGACGATCTAGGTTACCACCCGACTAGGGTTTCCACCTTTTCTTTTTTTTATACCTTCTACTAGGTACAGTCATACAAATAATTTAGAGCTGGAAAGCTAAGAATAGGTAATGACTTACTATATACTTTTGACAATGATTTGCTCACTATAAGTAGATATATCTCATACTAGTTTTCTGCTTTACTGTTTTACTGATTAAAGGCTTACTACTTGCTAAGCTCATAAGGTGGAGAACACTCTTAAAATACAGAGATTATTTGGAGAAACAATCTATTATTGAGACCTTAATGGATACTGAGAAGCGAGATCGGAGTAGTCACTGATAAGTTGTTTGATTTATGGGTCAACAGTCTTCAGTTTCAGGATTTAAAATTTAGTGGTATTAGGTATAAGTTTACCGATATCTTGTGAGTAGTAATTTTACTCTACACAGGTAGTAACATTTAGTAGTATTATTCCTGTAGTAATTCGAATGATTACTGTTAGTAAAAGGATATCAATTTCAATTCTCTTTAGAAGGTGGCTAGTTTATTTACTGCTATAGGCAATCGGTAGCCATTGGTTCTATGAAAAGGGGTTCTACATTCTCCTCTCTAAAGAGTAATACTTTGCTCTCTCTCCTTTTAGTAATATTACTCTATGCTATCAATAATTATTTTACTCCTTCATAGTAGTAAGAGATAGTCATATTACTCTCTGCTGGTAGGTAGTAATTTGAGTCCTTAGTGTTAGTAGTGAGTATTAAAATAAACCTCAAGCCCCTTTACTGGCTTTTAAGCCAGTAGTCATTTTACTCACTACTTGGTGGGTAGTAAACTTTGCTGTTTCTTTTCTTGGGTAAACTTAAAAATTTCTGCGGCTTAAGTGAAAATTGATTTTACTCATCATTTGTTGTTGGGGTGGTTGGAGGAGGTGGGAGGTAAGTTGGTAGGTAAGTTGGTAGGTTGGTGTTATTGGAGGCATTGGCCGGCTTGGCCTGGGTGGCGTTTGGTTTGTTCATGTTGCATGCTGCATAAGCAGCAACAACAATAAGAATAGGAAGAAGAAGAAGAAGAATAACTGCTGTTGCAGCAGTTCTACGTGCCTTACAACAGCCAAACTAGTTAGACTTGCCTCAAGGCGCACTTTAGCCCGCTCATGTTGATGATGATGATGATGATGATGATGTTGCCACTGCCTTGATTCCCCATTCATCTACACCCGTAGTATTCAACACAAGCTTTACTGATTGTGCTTCTTCTTCTTCTTCTTGGTCGTCGTCTACTTATTTTACTCCTTGTTTTTTGCTTTCCTTTTGTTGGATTTTATTGGTACGCATGTTTCAAACAAACTTGAGCACTTTTGCCCAACACGGCAGCTGCGTCAAAAAGCTGCCGCAGCAGAGACAACAAAAACATGGCACAGAGTGAGCCAGAAAACGTCAGAAGCCGATCAAAGTAGCATTTTCGCCTTGGCTAAAATCAACTTATATCTTGTACCACTTGGCGTATACGTAATGAGGCAAGTGTGCAAGTGGAAAATTTATCACTTGACTTTTAAGTTCAAACGCTTCTGCCATTTTGGCATCAATACAAAAAAGCAAAAAAAAAGGAAAAATTAGGAGCATTAACTTGGCTTAGGTGAAAGCTCACAGACTAGAAATTCACTTTCACCGCAAGCTACCAACTTGACCACATTGTTACAGATACAGATACACATGTGTATCTTTTTCACTTTGGTGGTCTTTTTTTTTAGTTTTTTTTTTGGGATTCTCTTGGCTGTAAACATTGCAGTCTTTCGAGTGTTTAGGTTGGGGCAGGGGGGGGCGGAAGGATTGAGTACCAAACTGACCAGACCAGGCAACACTTTGGCAAATTATAAAAAAAAAAAAAAAATGGAAACACTCAACCAGCCACTCTAGTCGGGGCTGGTTTGGTCAGATCTCAGGTTTGAATTTAGTCAGTTTTTTCCACCTCACCTGGGTCAACTCTTTTATTAAAGAAAATTCGAAACTTTAAACTAAAATTTTTGAAATTGAAAAAAAATTGATCTTTCTAGATTTTTGGGAAAACTTTCTGGATTTTTCCTTATCTTTTTTAATATCAAATTAGGAAGCTTAACTAACAGATCTGTCCTAAAGATGCATAAGTATTTTTTAAAAGTTGCCTCAACTTATTTTCAGAGTTTTCGAGTATATTTCAAAACTTAAAGTGACCTCAATTAATTTGGAAAGGAAAATTCTTCCCTCGAATAAAGAGAGTTTCTCAACTTCGTCGTTTTTCAAGTTGTCAAGTATTTCTCAGCAGTTTTTTTTTCTATTTTGTTATAAACACTTTATTGACACTTCCCACTTTTGCCGGGTGTCTGGTCTGTCTATCATGAGTATGAGCTGAAAACATCATTTATGTTTGAAGTAGTTGGGATGGTTCCTTGCTCTCGTTGTTGCTGTTGTTGTTGCTGTTGTTGTTGTTGTCACTGTTGTGGTTGTTGGATTGGTTGGTTGGCAGTTTAGCAATCTTGAAATAGCCACACACTCCAAAGACACCAGCAGCTGACTTTGCTACACTTTTAGTGTGCGTACCGTGCACTGGTTGATGGTGGCGGGGGGTGAGAAGGGGGGGGGGGGAAGTGGGGTTTGGGGAGCTGTTGCAACTTGCGGAAGCAACAACATTTAATTGACTTAGCGTGTTAAGCGTTGCCAGCACATACCAGCACATAACAGCAATCAACCGACAATATGAAGAGAAAAACGAGCAAGATAGATAGATATTGTGAAAGAGAACGAGAGAGAGAGAGATAGAGTGAGGCAGAGGCAAAAGACTTGGACTGATGGACAGTTGGGATGTGGCAAAATTGAACGTGGACGACACACTTTGGCCACTTAGTGGTCACTTGGTTGCCCAGTCCTCCCAACCTTCTCCCTTCCCCCATCTCTTTAGGCAGGGCCATGTCTGTCTATCAGTTGGTCGTCTATAAGTTGGCATTCAAACAATGCCAAGTAGCTTGAAAGTTTACTGAGCACAGAGACCAATTGAGCTCAGCTCAACTAACTGAAACTCACAATGTTGCCCAGCCCAGGCTGGAGAAAAGGCTGAGAAGAGTCGGAGGGTTCGGTCTTAGTCCAACTATGCCAGGCATGCGCAGTCGCACGCTACCTACTCCCTGATACTTGAATTGGTCAGCTCCCGGTCAGTTTCTTTCCACCTCTTCCTCTTCCTTGTCCTCCTGCATGCTCTGCCTGGGTTTTTCTCTACTTGCCTCGTTCCTTGTGCCCCAGCCCATTAGCGCTGTCACTTTGCAACGCGGCGCATATCATTTACAAATGCTCTGACATGAAGCAAACATC
This sequence comes from Scaptodrosophila latifasciaeformis, assembly GCA_037075145.1. Classification (NCBI taxonomy): domain Eukaryota; kingdom Metazoa; phylum Arthropoda; class Insecta; order Diptera; family Drosophilidae; genus Scaptodrosophila; species Scaptodrosophila latifasciaeformis. Next base: position 3,385,692 of record JBAMCM010000073.1, read on the forward strand.
AAAAACCAACTGATGCGGCAAAGGACGTGAACGTAAACCTGACTGTGAATGTGGAAGTGGATCTCTCTCTGTCTGTCTGTGTGTGTCGGTCTGTGGAGCGGCTGCCTTAAGCTGATTACAATCGGTATGGCAGAGAGCCTTCGTCTTCTTTCTGGCGTCGAGGTCAACAATTTTGTTGCCTCTGCTTGACTTGACTGGGTCCGGCCCTGGTCATCTTGTTGGTACTGTTGGACGCATTTCAACAAAAATTACGCGTTGTAAACTTAAGCGGCAAAATCAATTAGCGCAACGCCTGAACGAGTTCTGGCAGAAGTGGCAATTCTTTTAGGCCAAAAAGAGTAGAGCGCGGAGAGTCAAGCCTGAAGAAGTAGAGGCACCTCACAGGGCAGGTCTTTTCTGGGTTCTTCTGTCATTTGCCCCAAAACGTAGTTCTATTCGAATTGCCGAAGATCACAGACTCTTTTTTTTCACATTTCAAGAAAACCGATATTGACCTAAGACATAGCTCTGCGATATATTAAACCGATACGATTAGTCACAATCTTTCCTCTATATATAAAGAGCTTATCCATAAAGTTTCATTTCGATACCTTAAAAACAGAGCAAAGGATATTTCACGAAAACCGATAATGACCCAGAACATAGCTCTATGATATAGTAATCCGTTACGATTAGTCACAATCTTTCCTCTATATATAAAGAGCTCAACCATAAAGATTCATCTCGATACCTTAAAAACAGAGACCTCTCTGGTAGCAAAGGATATTTCACGAAAACCGATATTGACCCAGAACATAGCTCTACGATATAGTAATCCGTTCCGATTAGTCACAATCTTTCCTCTATATATAAAGAGCTTGCCCATAAAGTTTCATCTGGATACCTTAAAAATAGAGACCTTTCTGGTGGTAAAAGAAAATAAGAAAAAGAGTGTTAAAATTAAAAGGGTCGCAGTTGTTCGACTTGTCTTTAGACTCAGTCTTTTGCAAGGCCCTGGGGCAGCCTTGTCTGCGATCATGTAGATAGATCATCAAGCCATCCTTTAGACTAACCATCTATATATACCGTCCCGCCTCACCCCTCTGCCTAGTGGCCAGCCTGGTCGACTGTTGGTCAAAAGCAACTTTTTGTCTTTTCGCGCTGTCGCATTGTTGGCGGGGCATTATAATTACACCTTTTTACATGGCCACCGGTTGGCTGGGTTGGCAAGTTGCCAATCTGAGAGAGGCGGGAGAGGGTGGCTAGCCAGCCAGCCAAGTGTACTCTGATTGCAGACGCCTGTTGGTCGCTGTTGGTAAGCGTTAAATCAATCAGTTGCCATTAGCAAAATCATCAGCACCTGTTGCCAGATAATTGAGTGGACCGCTCTTGAGTGTAAGAGACACTGTTGAATCTGAAGAGCAGAGAAAGGAGGGAGGGAGAGCCGGCAAGTCCCTAGGGTATCAGGAATAGAAAATTGGCCAACAATTTGGCTTCGAGGAAACACGAGAATGAAAAAAGTTGAAGCAAGCGGAAATACTTGCACAGAGTGAAATAAATTAGAGAAGAAGAAGAAGAAAAGAAAGGTAAGGAAAAGTGGCGCAGTTAAGGAGAAAAAATAACAGTATCAATAAATTGATGACACTGAAATGTGAATAGATCAAAGATAAAAATACTGGAAATATTGAGAAAAATTAAATAAGGAAAGAAAAATCCGGGGCAAAAAAGGAATCATAAGTGGAAGGAAAAGAAGGAAATAAAGCAAAAAATCAGGACTTCTCATATTTTAGGTTTCTCTCTCTCTCTCTCTCTCTCTCATTCTGTCTACGCACCCATTTGGGTTAACTTGGCTTCGGAGCAACCCCAATCAAATTGCGTGAGACACTTCAAACTGTTAATTAAATTGTAACGCATTGCGAACTCGGCAAAATTCATTTAGAACCACAGAATCTCAGCACACACATACACACACACACCAGAGTTAGTGTGCACCTACACACACACATTCACACACACACACACACACACACCTGAAGTGGCTCAGCCAGGGCAAGATTTCGAGTGTCGACTGTCGACAGATTCGTCAGCATTCAGAGAAGCCCTCACAGTAGGCTCACACCCACACACACCCACACACTTGGCTATATATATATATATATCTCCCCTTTTTAAACAAAAACAAAAAAAAAGTAATAATAATGACACAAACTGAACAAAAAACCAAATAGAAAAAACAAATTCAAGCAAACCCTTGGACCCAGTCGCGACCTGGGGTAACTCTGTGAACACCCCTCGCTGGAGCATCCTGCGGATTCACACGTAGTTTGTTTGTCAAGAAATGAAAAACTTCGATGCTTGAAGGTTTAACGAACTCTCTCTCTCTTTCTCTCTCTTCTTACCCAGGGGAGAATTTTCACACACACACACACAGTGGACCACAAATGTTGTCAACGGTTTTTCCCTTTGACGTTTTGTGAAAAAAAATTCTTTCGTTTTGCTCAGCGAGATTCTGTTTTTTTTTTTTTTTTATATAAATTTTTTTTTTTTTTTTTGTTGGTGATTCTCTGTTGCTGTTGCAATTTTAACTTTCACCCGTTTCTGACGTTTTGCATCCCTCAAAATGAATTGGGGGACTCTGACTCTTCTTGGTATCAAGAAGATTACTGGAATGCATATGTGTGTTTGTGTATGTGTGGGTGCAACACTTGTCCTGATGATGACATTCATGCCCAAGAGCTACTCCTCTTAATAGAACACACAAACAAACAGAGGCTCCCAGAAAGAGATAAACAGAGCAGCACCCAGAGAGATAAGTAGAGAAACGAAAAAAAAAAAACACAAAAAAAAATGGAAAACAGATTTGACAGTAAACGCTGAAAAAGGATGAGGAGGGGGGGGTCGAGGGAGCCTGGCTGGTAAGGCAAAAGTGTTGAGCCGTAGAAGAAGTTGAAGTTGCATAAAAGGACAAAAGACAGAAACAAAATAAAACAAAACAAAACAAGCAACTCCGATACAAGCAAAGGGCGGAAAACTGTTAGTCATACATTTCTTTCTCTTTGTTTTCCCCATGAAAAAATAAAGAAAACTCTTTGGCTAACAATGGCAAATTGCTTGAGTAATTTCAAGATTTCATGCCTAAAACTTATAATCTGGCATATGCCGGAAAATGATTGTAAAAATAGCCCGAAACGAACTCGGGAAATCTTCTAAGATTTGGCAAGCTTTGAGCTCCTTTTCGACTTAGCCACACCGATCTTGTCTTAAGCTAAATATATTCCTTTAAATAATAGTCTAACCAGGTCCTTAATAATACAGAATGAAGTTCAAATCCAAAATCAAATCTAGCTCAAGCCCATACTTGGTTCCCTTCTAAAGTTCCATAGGTCAAACATAGAATACATGGAATTCTTGAGTCCATATGAAGATCTATATGGCTCTCATAGATCCTGAGATTTAAGGGCTTCTAATAGAGAGAAATGTGATACCAAAAGCCGACCCACTTCTTCGGCTTCATTGTAGATCCCTTTGGGACTTATAGACCCTAAGAACCAAAAGCTTGAATTAGAAAGTTAGAACTTTTCATCACTTTTTATGAATTTGTCTCCTTTGTAAAAATATATAAAAGTCAAAATATATGGGTTTCTTCGGGTTCATTTTAGATCCCTCTGGGTCTTATAGACCCTAGAAACCAAGAGCTTGAATTAGAGAGAAATATCAAAATGAATTTCATACTACTTTTCTTTATTTCCTTATAGAATTTCGAATACTAAGACTAGTTTATTTATTTATATAAAAAATAATTAGAACTTTCCCTTAGATTTTTATAATATTATCTTCTTCGGATCCTGAGATCTACTGCCTCGAACACTTCCTTTTTAAATGAGTAAAGGAAAAAAGATTCAATTTTTAAGTTGGATCTGTCTCTCTCTCTTTTAAATTTGCTAGGTCTATTCATTGGGTATTAAAGGGCTCACCTCCCCCAGCAGCTCTTTTCGCGAGGGCGCGTAGAAGGAGGACGAGGGAATCTCCCCTAGTAATATGACCAAGACGAGTGCAATGCACTAAGCCCCAACGAAACCAGTTGCTGTTGTTGTTTATTTTTTACCCTCTTTTTTTTGCACAAAAAAAAAAAATAATAAAAAAATATTATATACGTATGTGCATATTCAAACTTTTTTCTCCTCTTTTTTTTAACGCGCTACTGACTCTGCTTGGGGTAACCAACCAGGCCCCCCCAACTCATTGGGGTGTTTTCATTTTCTGTGTTTTTTTTTTTTAGCAGCTTAGGGTTAAGAAATTATGCACAAAGTGAAAGGCGCTTGAGTGCACAAAATAAAGAAGATGATGACCCATGCCAAAAGCGCCAAAAGCAGCGAAAGCTCCAAAGCCTCCAAAGAGTTGTCAAGAAGGCAGTGTAACATTCTCGGCAAACACCCAAGACTGCACCGCAGCAAACAATTTCAGCTCGGTTTCTATGAAGAATTCCCAGCCATCGTTTTTAAGCCCGAAACAATAGAAGGCACATATAATTATGTGTGTTCGAGTGCGTGAGCCTGTGTGTGCGTGAGTGTGTGTAGTTTGCTTTTTAAATAATTACGAAGCAGAAGCAAAGTCAACCGGGGGTAACAAAATCCTTTCCCTGATTTTATTCCCCTCTCAAGGGTATTTCAAAACAAAACAAAAAAAAAAAAAAACGAAGAAAAATACAACAAAATTAATTTCTCGAGTCTAGGAAAACTCAAGGCTTATTTTAGAGAGATCATTTTTTTCGTGATGCTTAAAAATCCTACGACTTTTCAGAATTTGACTCAAGGAAAACTCTGTATATACATAATTTTTCTGTGGTTCTAAAATTCAGATATTCCTGAAATGTTAAAGTTTTACTTTGGAATAAATCATTTACTCATGCTTCAGTGTAAAATGTTTTCTTTTTTCATACTCTTCTGGCTAACAGAAGAGTACATTCAGCTAATACATGGGTCAGTACCACTAGATGATTGATATAGTCAAGTCGGTTCCAGTCTCTCAATTTTAAGAGAGTTGAAATGGGGTACAAAGGGTTCCTAACTTCCATGCGAAGAATAAATCGGTTCGGATTAATTTATCTTATATCTCACAACCCAAATCCGCTCTATAAGTTGAACTCACTCCAATGAGAGTTTATATAGCGGCAAGCATATATACCAAGTCTTGCCTGGATCGAACTACTATAGCAGGGCCTAAGCATATTCCATTCTCAATCATTTGAATATTTTGAAAATTATAAGTGAGGAAAAGAGTTTCTACTCTTCGGCTTAGTCCCATTGACTTTATTTTTTTTCAGCTTAATTAAAACATTTTCACACAGAATTTGAGCATGCTTCAGGTGTGAGTTGAAATTATGTGCATTCATTTTTGCTTCTTCTTCTTCTTCTTATTATTTCTCTTTTTCGAGATGCTCGAGCTGCTCAAGCTGCTCGAGCTGCTCGTGCCAAAAAAAACCTTAACTCAAGCAGAATATGCAGTAAATAAAACAAAATAATGAAAACTGAAAATTATGCTCGCGAAGGCAGAAAATAAAGTTTGCTATGCTAATAAGCTTTTTGTAAATTGAAAACTTCAAATCAAACATAATGAAACGAAGGCTTCAAAACTTTATCAAAGTTCTTTTGAAAGAGTCGCAAAGTTAATCGAGCTATTTCAAAGATCCTGAAAATCATACAAAAGACAGAAATTTTAATTTAAAGTCAGACTCGAATTGAGATCTGAAGAATATTTAAAAAGCTCAGAGAACTAGAAAATCTTTGCCAAAAATCGGAAAAACATTTTCTGTACTTATAAATGATTTTATCTGCCATTTCTTTAGATCTTCAACCCCGCCCCCAAAAAGCTCAAATCATTTTTTTTTTTTTTTTGACTGTTGGCTGGCTGCTCCCTCACGTCCTCGTCATCGTCATCGTCATCGTTGTTGTCTCCTTCATTGTCGTTGCAATTAATTGGAAAACAATAACAATTCGTTCAACTGCCTGTCTTTTGGAGTTCCCTTTGGCTAAGACCGCTCAGACCCTGCCGCACCGCCCCCGTCCTCCTATCATACCAAAGCACTCCAAAGCACAGAAGACCCAACAGCTTCAGTCAGTCAGGCAGTCAGTCAGTCAGCTTGTTTGGCTTGTTATTTCCATCGTTGTGTGTCTTTTTTGGTTTGCAATCCAAAGCGCCAAATTTTGTCCACAAATGCCAAAGCGTTTGTTATGCTCGTTGCTATTGCTGTTGCTGTTATTGTTTTTGTTGTTGTAACTGCCACTTAAATTTGCACAAACAGTATGCCACACGACGTGGCACAAAAATTCCCTTACTTTTGTTGCCACTGCCACAGTTTTCTTGTTGTTTGTCTCGACTTTTTTTTTTTTTTTTTTTGGTAATGGCCAAACAATTGTCGGTGGCAATAGCGGCGGCGGCAGGCGGTGGCAGTGGCATCTTGGCTGTGTCGTTTGGCGTTTGCCTGCCAAAGTCGAGCAATTTTATTTTGCCCATTTTTGGCTTGTTTCTCCAGCGTCAAAGTCGCGCATGAAAATTTGCACAAATTACTTTTCTGCGGGGAGGAAAGGGAGCGCAGCGGAAAGTGCAGTTCGGTGGGTCAGGCAAGAGCCATGGCGCTTGTCTGCCAAAAAAAAAAAAAAACATATTTCGAATATCAAAGAGTCAGTCCAACCATTAATTAATTATTTATTAGAAAAGCCAAGGAAAACGAAATTAAATTTAACTAAATTAATTGCTCCGAAGATCTTCAGTACTATATAGGATATATAGGATTCCTTTCATATCCTATTTATCAGCTACTTCTCTCGAAGAAAAGACAGTAAGTAAACCAGGAAACTATTTGAATTATTCCCATTCGCACTCCCTCAAGAGTCAGATCGAGACACTATTACTGCCTGTCTTCATCAAAAAATATCAAGGAATTTAAATTCCTAAGGGATCTTTGGGATTATCGAAGACTACCAACTCTTGTTGAAGCCGTCAGCTTTGGTTATTAAGTGGCTCAGAGCAAAGAGTACAGAACCGATTTAAAGGGGTATATCACCTAATTTTATGGAGATCGGTCAATAAATATTCCAGATATTTCTAAAAGTGAGAAAATATCGACTAAAAAATACTTCAAAACTCCCTGCATCTCACATCCCACTTGAACCTTAAATAACTCCGAGCTCACTTCTTATAGCTTCTTCAGTAATACTCCGGCCTCTAGATCATATTAGAAAGAATTTGTTATGGCTGAGAGTAGAGACAGATAAGGATAAGATAATTTCCCATATGCAACCCATATAGAAACCAGATATTTTGCGAATCATTAATTGTATAAATAAATTTTGAATACAAAATAGTCGTTTTGGCAGAGTTGCTGTGTATTCCCCTGGTCTCTTTTAATGGGTTCTGTTGGGTTAGTTGCGTGTAGACTCGCCAATCATTTCAATATCATGAGGCCGTTTCCCTTTGTGATATTGGCAATAGTATTCGATTTCCTCGTCATCGCTGGAGGTCTCATAGGCATAGCGAATTCCCTGCTGTTCCTGCTTCAGATAACGTTCCATTTCCACGCATTCGGCACGCTCGGCATCGACTCCGCGACGACGACGAAACATCTCGAAGAACCCACTCATTGAACCCAGGAATTTCGAGAAATAGTCTCCGCCAATAGGCATTTTTAACTCCTTTCGTTTGTTGAGTTTTTCAGCTCCGAAATATAGCTTATTATGCTTTTTAGTCTACCTTCTCGATTGGTTTAGTCAGAATGACTGTCAACTCCAAAATGGAAAAGTCTAGGTTCCTTTGACTTAAATTGCTTGTGAAAATTAAATCAGAGTTACCGTCTGAAAAATAATCAACACATTCGAAAATTTTATTGAAACAAAAATAGATTTAAGTTTTCCGAGCACCATGAAAATATTTCGGGACCTTTTAACCGGTGACGAGATGTTCTCCGACAAATACGAAACGAAATTGATCGATGAAGTCCTCTACGAAATCCATGGCAAAGTAGTCACAGCCATCGTTGAAAAGAAACCCAATGAGGATCTCAGCTCTCCCAACGAAGACAAAGTGGAAGCAAAACCTATTATCGATATTGTCCTAAACCATCGTCTGCAGGAATGCTTTCTCTTCACTGATAAAAAGAAATTCATAGCTTATCTCAGGAGTTATCTAAAGAAAATCGTGACCTTCTTGGAGCTGACAGCACCCGAGCAATGTGAAGTATTCAAGAATAATATAAAAACTGTCATTATGTATATTCTAGGACGTTTCAACGATCTGAAATTCTATACTGGCGAGTCCGCGGACTCCGAGGGAATGATTGCCATGTGCGAATATCGTGTCATCGATGGTGAAAGCGTACCAGTCTTAACCTTTTTCAAGCACGGTCTCGAAGAGGAAAACTGTTAAATCGAATACAGACACACTTTTTGAGGTAGCTAAAATTTTGGAATCTCAAGCTTAGTTTGTTTAGAAATTCTGTGTTTTAATTTAAAGAGGAAATTGTACCAACCATTTAAATATATTTCTATATTCTGGAAACTTTTGATTGTTATGAGATAGCTCCGGATATATTCTGGTTACGAAGTGGTGACATATTTTTTTCCTTAAACTAAAGTCTTCTAGAGCATCTGTAGGGACTTTATCGGAAGTTCTATCATTGATATGCCAAGATTTTTTTCCCTCTTTGGGAAAAAGTATCTCACCTGACCAGACAAGCTGTCTACTGGTCTGACAGAGAGAGACAGAGACTGAGAGAGTTCTATTTGAATTGCGATGGAAGCAAACTGACAGAGGGTCCAGGACAACTAGGCTAGACACACAGGGCTAGACTGGCAAATAGAGAGCCCGAGTGGGGGAGAGAGAGACGCCTCTGCCAGAGACATGAAGAGGTAAATTTGTTGTTGACTGTGTCTGTGTGTGTGGAAAGCTTATAAAGCCGAGGACGCTGAGTAGGCAGCTTTGGGTGGCAATTTTGGCCAGGATTTAAGAGATAGAGCACACATATAGCCAGTGTACACATTTAAACTTTAATGGCACACACACACACACACACAGGCAACACTCATCAATTCATTCATCTCTGGACAAGCACAGACATCCCTGAGTTCCTTATATTCATGGATATATTCATAAGAAGTCTTTCTGTTTATATTCACTTCACTTTCTAGCTAACAAACAAAAAAAAAAAGGAAAATTATTTTGAGCACACACACACACACACACACACATACACTCTGGAACCACCAAAAGTAGTAGCAAAATTACAAGAAAGCAAGAAATTGTTGAAAGCTTTGCGGGTTTTGTAAAGACTTGAAAACATTAAGAACTTCTCCCTCATATTATACTCTTTTCGAAGAGATTCGAGTACATGGATTTTGTAATTTGGTAAGGGACAATATTGTCCGATATCAGGACTGATAGTTAAGAAGGTTTGCGAAGCTTCGACTTGGGATTTACTTGCTCTGCTATGGGCTTCGGGTTCAGCTTAAAGATCCGTTTTGAAGCTTTGGTTTTGGGCTTAATTTTGGATTTTTTTAGATCCGTTTTGGTTTGGGTTTCGGGTAGGTCTCTGTCCAAATGATCTTGAACATACTTCTGTTATCTTTAGAATCGGAGGAGTAAATCCCACTTAGACTCCTATTTACCATTTTCCAATCGATCTTCATCAAGTTTACTAAGTTTGCTTTGGTTTGATCCAGCTTCGCATTCTATCTTCCCTCTACATCAGATCTAGAGTCAATATCTTTAGGTTCCTAAGTCTCTGATATCTTTAGAATCGTAGGAGTAAATCCCACTTAGTTTCCCATTTGTTTGGTTTGGCTTTGGATTGATCCAGCTTCGCATTCTATCTTCCATATACAGCAGATCTTGAGTCAATATCTTTAGGTTCCTAAGTCTCTGATATCTTTAGAATCGTAGGAGTAAATCCCACTTAGTTTCCCATTTGTTTGGTTTGGCTTTGGTTTGATCCAATTTCAATCTTTAGGTTCCCAAGTCTCTGATATCTTTAGAATCGTAGGAGTAAATCCCACTTAGTCTCCCATTTGTTTGGTTTGGCTTTGGTTTGATCCAGGTTCGCATTCTATCTTCCGTCTACATCAGATCTTTAGTCAATATTGTTAGGTTCCTATATTCCCTTAAGTCTCTGGAGCTTTTGGAAAAGAGCTTGTGAATTTCGGCACTCTGAGCCTGACCCTTGGCACTCTCCTTCTTCGTTTTTAAATTCTTCTTCTTATTAGTAGAGTGGATACTCTTGCAAGGACACTTGCCATGTTGTCTATTTTGTCGTTTAAGTGGCTTTTTCCCTTCAGCACTTTTGAGTGGATTTCCTAACAAACCATTTTCAGCATTTTCACCGAATGTTGCCACTTTTGTTATGCTTACCATTTAGTTCTTCTTCTTCTTCTTCCTTTTTTTGCGTCCTCTTTGGCTTTGACTTTGAACTCTTCTCAATTGATATGAAGCTTTTGGCTTTGTTTCAATGATTCCAGTTTAATCGATTTTAGGGTTTGCCGCAGTTTACGCTACTCAGATTTTCATTGGTGATACAATTAATTTCATACACTTTATGAAATGCAAAATGACTACGCTTAATTACAACTTTAATTTGATGCCTTAAATAGTTTGTTGTTGCTGCTGTTGTTGTTGGCAAATTGCTGACAGCAACATCGGCAATGTCAGCAATACAACAACAACAACAACAACAAGAACAAGAACAAACGCACTGGCCACCCTTTTGCCTCGAAAATGACAACTCGCGTTTCATTTAATTTGTAAATTAACGACAAGTTCAGTTTGGCACACACAGACACACTCACACACACACACAGAGAGAGAGCGTGGACCACACACATTTTTGAGGTCTTCTTTTCATTCGAGCTGTTGTTTTTGTTGTTAGGGCTGAATGTGTTGTACTGCGGCTACCAAATTGTAAAAATTTTATTGGCTATTTTCCACACACACACAGACAAACACACAGACATACTCACATACACACAGGCACGCACACATTTTCGCTTGGAAAATAGGAAAATTGGCTAGTTAACCAACAAAATCAATTTCGGTGTTTAGGCCAGCTAACTGACCATAAATCAACTAATCCCATCAGGGTCATCACCAGCTCTCAACTCAACTCAACTCAACTCTTTCTCTTCAATCAAGACCCCCTCCAACCCCCTCTATCCCCCACCAGAACCACCACCATTCACTCTTTCTCTCTTTGTCTAAGCTGAAACCACAATTTTCGTTTAAACGTTTGGCCTGACCGAACCCAGGCAAATAAGGCGTGCGGAAAATTCAAATGTGATTGAAGTGTTTTTTCACACACGCAAACTTTGACTCGATCTCAAAAATAAACAATAGAAAATTGCAAAATATACAAAAAAAAAAGCTTACAATGTTATTTTTGTTTTAAAGACTTTTAAAATTGACTTGGAAATTATTAACAAGGTTGCTCAATTTCCAATTCGCACCGAGTTGAGCCAAACTCAATTTTTTGGTATCTAAAATACACTGAGAGAAAAGAAATATTTCTTCTTCGAAACTCCAGAATTCTCTAATTCTAAAATTTCGAATTTCATGAACAATTGCAGACTTTGAACTTATATAAAATTGTAGACTCGTAAGCCTGAAAGGTTCCTCTATCTTAGAGACTTCTTGAAATGAAATCCTTTCAAGTCTGGAAACCTTAAGATTTTCCGAACATTTTCAATCAATCTTTTTGAGGTCTCTTAGAATCTCAGGAGACCTTAGATCTCGAAATTATATTATTAGAAATTGGTTCCTGAGAAACCTAGAGAGCTTATCCGCTTTTAGATTTTTTTTGAGGTCTCTTAGGAGCTCAGGAGACCTTAGACCTCGAAATTATATTATTAGAAATTGGTTCCTGAGAAGCCTAAAAAGTTTATCCAATTTTAGTTTACTCTTTGAGGTCTCTTAGAGTCTCAGGAGTCCTTAGAACCTAAAGAGCTTTTCCGCTTTTAGTTTACTCTTTGAGGTCTCTTAGAATCTCAGGAGACCTTAGATCTCCAAATTATCCTCTTCGAAATTGGTTCCTGAGAAACCTAAAGAGCTTATCCGTTTGTAAATTTCTTTTTGAGATCTCTTAGAATCTCAGGAGACCTTAGATCTCCAAGAGTTGAAAATTTTTTCAAATAGATAAAGATTCTTTAGATGATTGAAATATATATTTGATAATATTCATTCTAGGTGCACATTTATCATTCTATCTTTGGGATTAATTATGGGACTTTTATCGTCCTGCTTTGATTATATAGCCCCAGCCACATGGTATAATATTTGATTTGTGTGGTTGAGAATAAAAAAAAAAAAAAAAAAACCCAAATGTATCAGCAATTTTGGAAAACATGTGGTCACTTAGGTATCACCCATGACCGAAGAAATGGTGGCAGCAGTTGCCTTGATCTTGGCCTTCATTTCCTCGTAGCTCTTGCGATACTTGCCCTCGGGATCGTAGATTTTCTCCAGACGTTCCCAGTCGCTGGGGCGATTGTCAATCAGATGGCGAGTCACTTTTTCGGAGCCGGCCTTTTGCTTTGCGGTACACTTCATGCAATCAGTTTGTATAGCATCGGGTAGTATCTCTATATTGAGTGTGGACAATATAGATAAATTATCTAGGTTTTTTGATTTCACTTACCCTTGAGCATCTTGGCATCGGGTGTACAGGGACCTTTATCCTCCAGGCATTTGATATAGTTGTTAAGCAGACGCTCCTGACTCAAAAGCTCATCGATATCAATATTATCAAATTTATCATCGTAGGCCGGGGTGGTCGGGGGATGTGGTACACCTTTCACAGTCTCCCAAGAGCCAGCAAAGAACAGCAAAGCCGCAGCCAGAAAGATTAGACGTGACATTTCTGAATTCCCCCACGAAATTGAGTGTGTTTCTGGAACTTCCATTCAAACACTTTTATAGTCACTCGATTTGCATGTTTCTGGCCAATTTTCCATATTAAATTTTCTGAAAATAATGTGTCGATTAAAGGAATTGATTGCCAGCAATTTTGGAATTGAAACGATTGAGTATACGAAATTTCCAGTCTCAAACCGGAAGCTCATCCAAATAGACAGAGAAAAAAAATAATAGATCCATTAAACTATTTCAATAAATGAAGCACTAAATTCGAAAAACAATTCTGATATCAAGTTAGAATTTTAATTTTCTCTCTTTTCAAGTTCATTAGAATTAGAGTACCTTGTAGCCTAAAGCTTTTCAAGCTTTGTAAAGATCTATGAGATATAGAGTAGGAGAGGTCATAGACCCTTTTCAAGTTATCTAAAGAAAGCATATATCTTTTCATATCAAATCAAATATCTTTGGCTAGCTGGGAGAGCTACATTCCTTCTCATCGTATTCAGGGTATTTCTCGATCGTTCGCTTAAGCATTAGTCTAAGACTATTTGAAAAATTTATACAATATTTCTTTAAACAATGAAATGATAATATAGCCTAGAACCCACTGTATTATATAGATCATATACAAACTGGTTTGGGTTTTTGTATGTAACAATTCCTTTCGGAGGTAGAAAGATATACCTAGACATATCCCCTTTCAACTAGATCAAACTACTACGTCTATATATGATATATATCCTGAACCAATCTGTACGATCTGAACTTTATGGGAATAGTTTAGAATTCGAATTAAAATAAATACTTAGAAATGAGTTGGCAATCCCCAAGATAACCCGTTCCTCAATTGATCCTATAGCCATCAGCTTAACAGATCTGATTTTCCTTAGAGAAACTCGAAAGTTATTGTTATTGTAATTGAAATTACAACATTAAGATCTGAATAAAAAAAAAAGAGAATATCAATTAAGAGGCATATAAATTCTTAGCCTCATGAAAAGAGCAAAAAAAGAGAGAGAGAGACAGAGAGTTGGGGAAAGAAGTTGAGCACATCCTGCATAAATATTGCTAGTCTGATCGGCTAGCAACAACAACAACGACAACCCAAAACAACAACAACAACAAGTTCATTTCTACAGCATCTTAAATATATTTTCTAATTACTTGTTCGCACTCGCCTCATGTGGCTGCCATCGATGGGGTTCTTCTTCTGGGCTCGATTTGTGTTTTGCATTTTTTTTTCATGTTTTGTGTTTTTTTTTTTCTCCCTTCTTTTTTTTTTGGAATTCTAAAAGTGCATTGGCGACACATAAATTGTAAATATGATAGAACGTGAGGCATATACATTTGCACATGCAAGCCGTGGCCGCGGCAAGTGGGCTGACAGGCAGACATTGCATTCAGCATAGCATGTTGCATGTTGCAATGTTGCGCCGACTTGGGGTCTGACTTGCCACCAGACTTTTCCCGACTGTTTTTGTATAATTATTGCAATGCGTTTTATGTTGATTTTGTTGTTGGGCTCATTCACTTTCTTGCCCCTCGCCCATGGCACTGGCATAAATGCGTTTTGCCTTCCACAGAAGTAAACAATTTGCAACATTTGTGCGCGTGTTTTAATTCAATTTTGCTCAAAATTTTACCCAACCCAACCCCGCTGAAGTTTTGAAAAAAAAGACAACAGCTGCTGCCGTTTTTATTTGCCATGTCCCTGACTTTGATCTTGCTTTATTTTGTGTGTGTGTGTGTGTGTGTGTGTGTGTGTGTGTTTTTTTCTCACTTTTTTCATGACCTAGGCCAAAAAATATTTGGTTGAATCATGTGAAAACAGTTAACTCCATTCAGCCCAAACAGAAAAGAACAAAGTATCTAGCGAAAGTCACTTGAATAACCCCCCAAAAAAAAAGAAGTCACTTTTTTCTGAAAAAGTGGGAAAAGACAAAGATGAAAGTGGAAGTGGCAGGTGTGTGTGTGTGTGTGTGTGTGTCAGGCACAAATTACACAGCCCAGCTAATTGGCAAGTCAAGAAGCACTCTTACCCATACACTTGGCCCACCTCTCTCCACTTGGCTAGGTTGTCAGCTCATCACTTCATCAGATACTCTGAAACTCTCGCTCTCAATCGCCAGGCCGAAGCTAGGACAAAAAAGAAAATACAAAAGAAAAAAGCCAAGCTTCAGTGAAAAGAGGTTTTAGTTTCATTCAAAAAAGGGTTACTCTTTTTTCTAAAAAACAAGACACTTTGCTCAAGCCTATTTGGGGTTCCGATAGAGAGAGAGAGTTCTTATATGGAAACCTTATTGGGGTTAGAGAAATATAGTTCCAAATATCTTCAGACCTCTTCGATCTAGGGTCTAACCCTGTATAATCAATGGACTCTTTATGGAGGAGGGTCCATCCCTATATAATCAATGGGTTCTATAAAATCTAAAGAGGGTTTTGGAAAGGACTTTTAGTACTCAAAAATATAGAAATTTTGTAACCCTAAAAGATTGGATTGCTTTGGAAATATTTTTGTAAGAACCTACTGAACCTTCTGTTTTCTGGGTTCGAGGCGAAAGACTCGGATTATAAACAGTGTAATCCAGGAAGCTGTTGATACTTTTCCTATATGTTTTTCACTTCACTTTCTTGTGTATTTTTTTTTTTTTTTTTTTTTTTGAAAAAGGAAAAGCCAAGAAATATATAGAGCAATAAAGCCAACAGAGAAAGGGTTTCAACTGGGGATGGGGGAGTGGGCAGAGAGACAAAGGGCCCACAAACTAACGACTGAAAATCACGTGTTCGAGGGTGACTCGAAAGCAAAGCAAAGCCAACCAAGCCGAGCCGAACCGAGCCGAGCAGCAAAGTCTGAGGGCATGCATAAAAATGCATAAAGTTTGCATTGAGTTGGAAAAGGCAAAAACGCAGGCAAATCGTGAAAGGAGTGTGCAATCAAGTGAGAAGAGTGAAACAACCAAGGGAAGAAAGAAAGCAAGCCAAGCTTTCTATGAGGGGGCACATTCTGACAGCTGCAACGGCAGCAGTTGAGTGCTTTTTTCTGTACTTGATTTTCTTCCTTTTCTTGTATCTTTTTAAAGGGGAGAAATACACACACACACACACATGTGTATGTATATATATATTTTATTTTATGTTGACAATGCATTTGGGTTTGGTTTTATGTTTGCGGCAAACAACACGTTTCATCTCTCAAACTCATGTTGCTCCCTTTTTTTTACCATACTCAGTCTCACTCCCACTCTGACTTGGCATAAATTTATGAAAATTGCATTTTAATTAATTTCAAAATCTTATGAAAAAAAATTAAATCTTTAGAAAATTATCAATTTCGAAATTGCTGAATTAGCTGAAATTTTTCCAAGAATTCTCATTTTAAACTAGTTCGAATATTTTGTTTCAGTTGTAAAAATAAGAAAAGCATTTTAATGCATTTTCAATGATGGACAAGTTTTTTAAAAATAAATAAATACAATAAAATTTGTATGGTCAACAATTTTTGTTTAGAAATAAAATAAATGAATATTTTAAGCTATCAAAAAAAAAAAATGGTCGAAAAATGTCGATGCAAAAATGAATTAAGCCAAACATTTTCTATCAGAAGAAAAGAAAAATACAAATGGAATTCCTTTTTTATTTCAAAAGGATTAAAAATATTGTTGATATTGTTGTGAATTTGAATTCAAAAATCCTTTCAACCAACTCGAATTTCCAATAATTTCAATTTCAAATAATTTGTGATTTCATATTTTTTTGGAATTTGTTTTATTTGGATAATTAGAGCGGCTTGACAGCCTTCAAGCCGATTACCTGCTGTGCCAGTAGTGAACTGTTGAGCGACTAAATTTAGACGCTAATTTGGTAGCCCGCTGTGCCAACGAGAGCGCGACTCTCCATCTCAGATTACCAATCACGAAACCAACCCAGCCAAGCCGACCGGATTGGTCACAAAAAAAAAAAAACAAAAAAAAAAAAGACAAATATTAAATAAACAAACAAAAGTTGATCGAACCAGAGAGAAAGAGAAGGCGAAGGAGAACTGCGATCATCTCAAATTACCAATTGAATTTATCTTGCATTAAATTCCACAGCAACTCTTTTTTTTTTCTCAATCTTTGCTTTTTGGTTTGCTTCATAATTTGTTAGTCGTCGTGGTCATCAAGTCGCTGGCGGTCTCCTCCAGCTGCCTCAAAACTGTCTGATCTGTCTAGCCTCCGTTGATTACCCTCGTCCGCTCGTTTGCCCCACTCTGCCCTCTGCCTTTTGGCAAATTCTGACAGCCTGTCCGCTTTATCTGGCCCATAATCTCGTTGCAAGGCAAACGGACATTATCATTTAGCAGAAACACCATCGCCAACTGCCTGAGAAACAAAGTAGTCGATTCTCTGATGGTATCGAATGTGAGAGAGCATATCTTAATTTTTGAGAGCTTCTTTCAAAGGGGAATTGATTTCTGGGAAATCCAACTTAAGATTGAAAAACTCAGTATTTCGAGAAGTTCTCCTAAGAAATCCGAATCGGTAGAGGGAAACAGAGACTCAAGGAACTCACAGCTATATAATAAAGACTTTTACTTTTCCAACTCAAAAGAAAAAAGTTGAAGCTTCTTGAGAAATAAAAAAAAATAAATACCCTTCTTGATTTCAATATAATTTTTTCCTATTTTTCCCGAAGTCGGAGAAATCAGCTAAAGGGGACGAAAGTTGATCATCTCAAATTGATACTCTGATGGTATCGAATGTGAGAGAGCAACTCTTAATTTTTAAGAGATTCTTTAAAAGGCAAATTGATTTCTGGAAAATCGATTGTGTTGAAGAAAAACTCAGACTTTCTGAATCGAGAATATCTCCTAAGAAATCCGAATTGGTAGAGGGAAACAGAAATCCAAGGAACTCACAGCTTTGGCTTTCCCGAAAAAACTCTGAAAACTCAAAAGAAAAAAAGTTAAAGCTTCTTGAGAAATAAAAAAAAAATAAATACCCTTCTTGATTTCAATATAATTTTCCCCTATTTTTTCCAAAGTCTGAGAAATCACCTAAAGGGGGCGAAAGTTGAAAGGAATCCCAAAGGGAAATTAATAAATCTGAGGCTGGCTTGAATTTGAGCATCATTATTAAGCCACTTGATGAAGAGAAGTTAATCCAATCCAAACAAAAAAAAAAAACAACAACGAAAAAATAAAAACCAGGAAAAGAGAGAAAAAAAATTTAAATCCATTTAAGCCATAAAAAAAATAATAAATAAAAATAAAACTAGCAAAGTCCTTTTGCCCCGCAGTAAAGCTCAGGGGGGAGCCACATATGCCAATCCAACAACAACAACAAAAACAACAGCAGTAAGGAGGCTCTGCATGTTTTCAATTTATGCTTTGGAAAATATGAAAAACTTTTTTTCTTTTTTTTTTTTTGTGAAATAAACTAAAAAAAAAAAAAGTGAGCAGTCATCAGGCTGGCAGGCGCGCCTGGCGGAGCTGCCAGAACACGAGTTCGAGTTGAAGTTCTCTAGGCGAGGCACACATGTTTGACATTTTCAAAATGTCCCCACATGCCACCAGATGAGGCAGCAGGAATCCACCAGGCCAGAGCTCAGCTGAGCTGAGCAGGGTGGGGCATGGCGGGGCAAGAGGGGGCCAGGCAAGCCAACTACGGTGGCCGCCACAAGCCAAAAGACTTTACTTAATTAACAGCAATTAATCTTTGTGTTTGAAGAGTCCGTAAGTATATGTAGCAGGCCAGGAGATGGTGGCGGAGATGGAGGTGGCTAGCAGCGGGAGGGCGGTGTAGATAGACTGGACTGAATGACTACTCCACATATGCCGGCATTTCATCTGGCCAAGGCGCGCGGAATGTCGTGGTAAATTCCCTTTGAATTTGCTTAGTGGACTGAGTATGAAAGCGGAGAAGAGCACAGAAATCCAGGCCAGAGCAAAGGAGTCATGAATGGGGGGGTGGGAAGGGAGGGAGGGTCACAGAAATTTGGAATGCCTTTCGCAGCGCCTGTGTTAAAAATTCTACGAACTTATTTAGACTGCCGAGCCACAATTGACTTTTCACTTAAAACAAATAAAAAAAGAATGCAAAAGAAAAGCAGGAAAAATCTTTGAGAGGAATTCAGTGGGGCTTTTTCAAACTACTCACACTAATTTATTATTCTTTCAGTATTATTTTCACCTGCCTGGGAATAGGAATTCCTTTCAAAACATTTTCGATTTATTCAAAACTATTTAAAAGGCTTTGTTTATTTTTTTGTTAAGAAAGACTTCAGGGAATTTCCTTGCAGAGTATTTTGAAAAGATTGGTTCATTATTTTTTTAAACATTTTTTAAAAAGAAAAGATTATATTAGGAATTCATTTCTTATAAAAATTAAATTATATAGCGACCCCCGACTTAATCTTTATAATCTATGTGACTTATTTCTAGGCATTCCCTCTGTACAGTCTTAGGTGTCCCTATAACCTTAAAGGTTTGGCTAGGTCAAGCAGGTCCCTGGCTCCTGGGCTCGAGTTAAGATCAATCGGAGGCCCTTAGACCTTTTGGAAACCTATAAAAAGGGGGCCCACCAATCTCAGCATTTCCATTACCGGGGTATACCTTTTTGACTGGGATCCATATGGGCTTAATTCTTTCTGAATATGATGAAGATGATTTTTCAAATTTCAAGGATTTTTGGATCCTTGTTCTAGGGCTTGCAAGTACAGTCTCAACAGATGATGAGGGAAACCGTTCTCAGATATATTTTTAAATGGTTTTCTTGATGGACTGTAAATTAATTTCCAAATAAAGCTTGCCTTAATTCCCAAAGGGATTATTTCTACAAAATCTTTTAAAATTTATTACGAAAACTCTTTAATGAAATTCCCAATAAAATGATCTTATTTGAAGTCTTTAAAATAGTCTCTTATAATCTCTCAAAACATATTTTTTTATAGAGCTCAATTCCAATTTTATTTTGAGAACTTTCCAAACTACAATTTGAGGATAAAGTCTTCATTTGTGTAGGTGTTTTGCTTTATCGGTCTGAAGCAAGCTGAAAGTGGATTCACTTGAGTCAAGTTTATTCGCCTAGTTTTTGTTGGCAAAAGTTTCGCCTTTAACCTCAACTAATTGCCAAAAATTGAACTAGCCTTTGCCAATCAACCAATCAACCATTTCACAAATATTTAACTAATCGACAAACTTTTCAAATTGCTTAAACTAATTACAGAAAGCGTCCAGGCCAGGCCAGGGCAAAGGCAAAGCCAAAGCCAAAGCCAAAGGAGCCAATAGAGCCAGACCCGAAACAGACGACGGGAGTGTTTGTCTGACCGAAAACGTAACAAATTTTCGTAGAGAAAGAGGGAGAAAGAAGTAAAAGAAGAAGCAGGAGAAGTCTGTGGCATATTTGATTGAAGGTGAGCAAGAGGAGAAGGAGGAGGAGCAGGCAACGGCGGCGGAGGAGGTGGTGCAAGTGAATTAGAACAAGTAAAAGGACGCTTATCCAACATGTGCCATGGAGAGCTGCCTGGGCCTGGGCAGCAGACGCACCAACAACACAACCACTGCCAGCAATTCCAACAGCAGCAACAACAACAACAACAACAATGCTGCCGGAGCCGGAGTGGGCGGTGCGGGTGGTTTGGGGAATGCAAACAGCAGTCACAGCCACAGTCACAGTCACCACAGCCATCACAGCCACAGTCATCATCACCTGGCCAAAGCACTGCATCCACATCCACATCCGCTTCAGCATCCACATACGCATCAGCATCATCATCAAAAGGATTTGCAATTGCAGCAGCCTCAGTCGAAATTGAAACAGCAACCGGCCAATCAAAACTATTACACGCCACAGCAGAGCCAGCTCCAGCGACTCCAGAAGCAGCAGCAGAAACTCCAACAGCAGCAACAACAACAACAGCAACTGGAGGCCATACACGGCGTCGGCGGTGGCGTAGGAGTGCTGCTTCCAAATGCTAAGCTCAGCGGCAGTGGCTGCCTGCCAGTCTTTCCGCCACCGCCCGACTATCCACCGCCACCGGCCACAACCACCGGCCAGACTAGTCCGGCCTGTGCCAGTCCTGGCGCCAACTCTGGCGGCAGTTCGCCCATTGCCGTGGCGGCCATTGTTAGCAGTAGTTTGAATGGAGCCTCCACGGCCGGCACGGGGCCTTCGGCTGGCTGTGGCCAGGGCCAGGCGCGTCGCCAACTCTTGCCACGCTATCCAGATCCTGATCCCGATGCCATAGAGATTTGCGGTGAACAGGATCTGGCCGGTCACAATGAACTAACCGGCTCGCCTCACCATCTCAAGCAACTGGCCCGCCAGAGCAAGACTCTGGGACGAGAGGGCCAGGACACCACGGCCAAGTGGACAGTGCTTCAGGCCACAAGTAGTCTGCATCAAATGCATCATCACCAGCATCATCCACATCAGCATATACAGCATGACTATTCCTATGCCTACTACGAGCCCGGGGCAGCCATGCGGCATTCCAATGTGCCCACACCGGAGGCCAAGACGGTATCCGGTAAATCGTCGTCAACGAATCCAACAAATTCGGCTCCGCCACCCAATTCCATACGGGCCCTGCTCTCCAAGGGCAAGAAAAACAAACAGCTCGTCTCCCCGGCCACCCTCCAATCCTATCAGACCCGGTACAAGCTAGCCCAGAGCAGCCACACGGCCAGCCTGCTGGCGGCTCACCAAAGTGAGAATTTCTATGAGGAAATCAATGCCAGCTCGCTGCACCAACATCCCCATCACCTGAATACCTTGGCCACGGCAGCGGCCAGTGGAGCAGGAGCCGTGGGGAATTCCATGGCCAGCCAATTACGCAGCGCCGTCAACTCCCACTCGGCTGGCTCACTAAATCAAACGCTGGTCGAGGAGGAGCTGCGTCGTGTGCAGAGTCGTCATCACAAGATTCTGGGCGAGCTCAATCTGAGTGTGGAGGCTATGCTTATGCCCGAAAGTCCACCCAATCGTAGCCCGCCCCTGGCTTCGAACCAGAGTTCAGCCAGCGGAAGTAGTGGCGGCGGTGGCAGCGTAGGCCTTCAACAGCCCACGGTCTGTGTGACGGCAGCGAGTGGCCAGCCGGTGATGCTGGCTCGTCTCACCTCCACCTCGGCGGACAATATCTGTGATAGCAGCACTAATGTGTCGGACTTGCCACTCCATGCCAGTGACGAGCTGCTGGCCACCACCACGGGTTCCGCCCTCAAGTGCCCGGCCCAGACCCAGACTCAGGCCCAGGCCACCTGTGATTTGGACAGCGGCTTCAGTGGCAGCAGTGGCGCCAGCTATATAGGCAGCCTACGTTTGCATAAGACTCAGCATATCAAGTGTGCCCGCCAGACACCCACCACGGGTCTGGGTTTGGCCGGTTATGCCACTCAGAGTTGCCGATCTTTTCAGAGGGCCGCCTCGGGCTATGAGGATGCCACAAGCAACTCCATGCAAATGACTGGTCTCTCTAGTAATTCTAGTTTTCTAACCAGGGCCTCCTGTGGCCGTAGGATTTTGAGCTGCGCCCGTATACGGGCAGCAGAGGATCCCGGACCAGTGGTGGTGCCAGTGGTAACCGAATCTAAGGCGCGTAGCTTCTGGAATCGCAAGGGCTGGAGAAAATTGCCTGGCTTCTCCACCTCCACGTCCAGTATCAATGACACCGGCTTAACAGGTAAGTCTTTTTCTCTATTAAAAGCTTCAACTATTAATTATATATACATACATACATATTAATTATGTATTAAAAACATTTGAGGTATATTTAAATAAGTAACTGTTTTGGTGGGCTGAAATAAAAATGATGCACTTAGCGCCATCTAGTTTTTCGAATTGAAGCGAGAGTTGCTTCAGCGCCATCTAGTTTTGAAAATATCTTATCCTTGTACACTACAGCCATCTGGCGGTAAAAGAATGCAACGCATATTTTTGCGCATGCTACCTAGCGGCGGCGCCCTGCAACTGTTGTGATAAATTTTTTCATAGCATACTTTTTGGCGCCCGTTAATATTTCGAATTTTCAGACTTGCACGAATAAAAAAATGCTCAAATTTTGTTATCAATTCATAATTGCAAACCATATTTCTCCGAGATATAGTGAGCATAATTTTTCAGTGCTCAGAGTTATGCAAATTTTTGAATTTTTTTTCTGTTTTTCGTTGTATTTATTTCGTATTCAGCTTGTCTGGCCCCCCACCAGAGCCCAACAAACTGCAGCCGCTTTGCTATCGTTTACGATGTCTCGTTTCGTTTCGCTGCTCTTTTTTTTTGTATTTTTCTGTTTCTGTTGTTGTTGAATTTTTAGCTCCATTCAGTAGAATCGATCTTGTCGACCGGGACAGCAGCTCAGACAGCTGGAAAAAAAAAATAATAACAAAAAAAATTTATATTCGCAAACGCAATTTTTCATAGTTTGTTTACTTTTTACTACTTTCGTTGTGCAAAAATTTTTTTGATAAAAAAATCCATTAAAATGTGTGTAAAAATATTTTTTTTTATTAATTTTTTTTATATTTTTAAAGTGAATGAAAAAAATGAAGAAGAAATGTTAAAAGTGTTTGATTTAATGTTCCGATTGTCATTTAAAGCGCGGCAAAAAATAAAAAAAAAATAAAATTGTCAACAGAAAAGAATGCCACATGGTTGTTGCTGTTGTTGTTGTTGTTGTAGTTGCCTTGGGGGATGCCTTTACACGCTGCGCTGCCTTGTTGGTTTTTCCTATTATTCTCTCTTCTTTTTTTCTTGTTACAAAAATAACTCAAGTCAATAATTAATTTTGTGCCGCACTTTCTTTGTTTTCACTTTACTCTTCTATTTCGATTTCAATTGGTTTTTATCAGACCATCGAATTCTTTATAAGAATATCCAATTTGTTGTTGTTGTAAAATAGTCAACGCCACGAGTCTTTACTGTACTCGATAAATGTCTCAGTCTTTGCTATAATTAGCTCATTTCCTCTGCAATCAATTTGGCCTCCCTCTCTCCCTCTCTCACACTCTGTCTGTCTCTTTTTCCCAAATGGTCGAAGAAGATGTTGCAACAAACCAAAATACAAAAAAAAAAATATACACACAAAATTGTTCTTCTTCTTCTTCTTCCGCCTCCTCTCGTCTTTCTAAATGCCGGGCTAGTCTGATACTGATAACCTCTCTCCCATACGCCCCCCTCCCGCCCCCACTCCCCCACAAAATTGTCACACTCTCTGCTTATGAAATGCCGAAATAGGTGAGGTGATTTTATGAACCGACAACAAACCAATAAAAATAAACACAACACAATTCTGAAAACCCCCCAGACTACCGCAACAAATTAAAAAAAAAAAAAGTGAAAAAAAAATAAAAAGTGAAAAAAAAAACAAAACAAAAAAAATTGAACAAATGATCAGCAAGCAGCAATGACATTCCAAATGAACAAAGCCAAAGCAGATGATTCAAATGGCGGAGTGATTCTACTTAAATGTGCGTATTTCTTTTTATTTCAATTATCATTTTTTTTTTCAATTTAAAAAAAATTTGAAAAATGAATAATTTTGTTTTTCTTTACAAATTTAAAAGGCTGAAAATATTTATAAATTTTTATTCATTTTTAAGTTTTTCAAATGTTTTGCTAGTGCTTACAATTTTTATTTTTATT
The DNA here is from genome assembly GCA_037075145.1 of Scaptodrosophila latifasciaeformis. Lineage (NCBI taxonomy): Eukaryota > Metazoa > Arthropoda > Insecta > Diptera > Drosophilidae > Scaptodrosophila > Scaptodrosophila latifasciaeformis. The sequence continues at coordinate 3,410,180 of JBAMCM010000073.1, forward strand.
TTTTATTTGATTTGTTTTAATGCTTTTTTCTTCAATAAAAAAAAATTTTTTTTGTATATTTTTTTTATTTTTCCTTTTTAATTTTTTTTTTTTTTGCTAAGACAATTTTTAAAATTAAAAAAATATATATATATAATACTTCTTTATTTATTTTTTTTTATTTAAAAAATTTGTTGTTGTGTTTTGTTTTAATTTAAATTCTTTTTTAATTTTTTATAAATTGATTGTTTTTTTTTATGTTTTTTTTTATTTTTTTCCAAATTTTTTTTTCAAATTTTTTTTTAAATTTATTTTTTTAATTTTGTTTAATATTTTTCAATTCTTTTTTATTTAAAAAACAAATGTTTTTTTTTATTTATTTTTAAAATTTTTTTTATTTATTTTTTTAATTTAAAAATTGGTTTTTCTTTTTAATTTAAATTTTAATTTTTTTCTAATTTTGTGTTTAAATTTTTTTCAATTTTTTTTTAAATTTTGCTTTACATTTTTTTTTTTTAATATTTTTTATAAATTTTATTTTTATTAAATTTTTTTATTTTGTATTTATTTTTTATTAAAAAAAATTCTTAAATTCTTTTTTACTTTTTTTTTAATATTTTTATTTTTTTTAATTTTGTTTTAATTTTGAAAAATTAATTTTTGTCTTTAAGAAAAACTCTGAATTTGTTCACTGCCAAATTTCTCTCTAAAAATCAAATAAAATTACGCTTCAATTAGGAAGAAGAAGAAGAAGAAGAGCCGAGTTAGAAGTGGAAAAAAGTTTGGCAAAAAGCAATGATTCACTCTGCTGTTCGACCAACTCTTTCAGCTCTCCCAAGTCCTTCAAAACTCTCGACACTTACACAAACAAAAACAACAACAACAACAAAACAAAACAACAACAACAAAGCAAATTCCCTTATCTCAAAGCAAAACCAATTAAAAAGTAACAACTTTTTAGCACTTGATAAATAAACGAGTCCAAAATAGCGAAAAGCATTGCCGGGCAAATGTTTTCAACAATTACTTGTTGGTCCAGATGTATGCGAATTATTATTATTATATTATTTTTTTTTTTTTTTGGAAATTAGCAAAAAGCGAGACAATAAGAGAGACGCGGCAAACAGCAGAGTCAAGTGGGCTAGGGCAGGGCAGGCCAGGGCAGGTGAGGTGAGGTGAGGGCTGACTGAGTGAATCATTTGTAAAATCTAAAAATATATAAACACTTACCATATACATCTATATGTATATATATATATGTATGTATGTATGTATATTTGTTTTAAGTGATTTTTTGAGTATTGTTTTCTATTTTGGCAAACACAATTTTCGGTCAACCTGAGAAGCCTTGCGCAAAACACTTGCCATAAATATTTCCAACTGAATCAAAGGCCAAAGTTCAAAGTAAAGGCAAATTAATTAAAACCTCCCCTCCCCCCTCACACCAACCCTCTTGAAATATTCACAAAGCATACAATCAAATTTTTGTTCCGTTTTTTTTTTCTCTTCATATTTTTGAGAGAGAGAGGGAATTTGGGTCGAACTAACCTAGCCCAATAAATTTGTTTTATATTTGACGAGGCATTTCGAGGCTTTTGAGGTCTCAATCAAAACACTTTTAAGAAGAAGAAGAAGAGTGTAGTGAACCAGGCGGATTGAAACGGAAACAGATCCAAAACGGCTTTTGGTATATCTCCAAGATTTATCAACCGATCTTATATAGATTCGGTATGTGAATTTCTTATATCGTAGGTTATAAGTATACCAAGTTTCATTTTGATTGGACCCTTATATAACTAATTCCAAACCAAATCGGTTTTGGAAATATCGTTGAGATTTCTTGACAAATCGTATTCGAATTTTGGTGTGTAGAATTCTGATATAGCTGACCTCATTTTCCATATCAATTAGACCCAAATCGGTTTTATAGATATCTCCGAAAGTTATGGACAGATCTCAATCAAATCTGCTACTTCGATTTTTTAGGTTATTGTAAAAATATGTCTGGAATTTCCTCTGGATCAGACAGCTCTATAGCTCTGTATAGCTGTAAAATGCCAGAATTTCTCCGATCTTATACAAATTTGCCACTTTGATCTGTTATGAGCTAACCAATTTATTTACCAAGCCTCAGCTTGATCGATCTCAGATATAGACCCAAGTCGGCCTTAAGAATTTTTATATGAGCTTCCATCATCACCACCATCTTCAGAGTTTTCTTACTCTCGGATTCGCTCCATTTAATCTTAAAGTTCTTATGTAACTTGGGAAGGGTATTTGCCTAGTTAAAAACCCAGAAATGTTTCCATTTCGAGTGAGTTTCAGAGTCGGACGAGGTTCATCAACCTGTTGGACCGACCCAAGCCAAAGGGCAATCAAATTATTAATCGCCATAATCATAATACAAATCAGAATAATGGCAAAATAGCCTCCACCTTCACATTACCCTCAATTCCAGACCGAAGACAGCTGACCTCATCAGCATTCACAAAGATGCACTCAACCATTCCGCCCATTCGTAATTCTTTATGAACGCATCTCGTCGTCTTACTCAAATGAAAATATTTTATAATAAAAAAAAATAAAATAAAATAAAATAATAATAATGACATAAATCTTGTTCTCTATTTTGCTCAACTCTTTGGAAAAGTTCAATGCCAGTTTGCCCAGTTCATTGAATTTATTTTTCCCCCCTTCAAAAAAAAAAAAAAAAAACTTTTAACTAATAAAAATAATTTCCTTTAAAAAAGTAGGCGTATTTATTTTGATTTAGTGTCAATTTGATGGACTTGTTTGTTTTCTTTATGAGAATTCCGGAATTCTTTGCTTTTGCTGAGTGAGAAATGGTTTACCTGGTTTGAATCACTCAAGATTCTCCCGGGTCTTCATTAAATGACAGATGAGTTTATAAATAAAACAGAGACTGCAAATCTATTTCTATTTGGAAGTCAATTCAAATGGCTGGCAATTTTGTTGTTCTCTAAAATAGCTCAGGAATTTTTGGAATTTTTATAATCAAAATATTTACTCAAAATTATCATAGAATAAGTCAAATTGTCATGGCTGAAAAAAAGTATCGAAGACTCTTAAGAACCTCCCATGAAGTCCATAAAGAAGTACTCAAAAATTTCCCTTGAAATTCAACTTAGAAAGACCACTTAAAATTATGCCAAAAAATTTGGAATATAAAAAAAATAAATCGAGTTAAAAATAAGTTTATCTTGGCTAGAAAAAAAAATCTTAAAAAGTGCCCAAAAATATCTTCTTACATTTCATTTAAAAGTACTCAAAAAGTACTCAAATATTTCCTTTGGCATTGAAGAGAAAGCAGACACAAAAAGGAACTCAATATTCTCCTTAAATATTTGATATCTTTAGGGTAAAATATAAACTTCAAATGGAAATAGCAAGTTTATTGGAAGCAGATTTTTATGCCTCGAAAAGAAGTCATTTTAAAAGTACTCAAAAATATCCCAGGAAACCCAAAAAAAATACTTAAAATGCTCCCAAAAATTATCAAAGAAACTCTTAATGAAAATAAGTTTGGTTTTGGTTTAAAAAAGTAGTGGAAAATATCTTTTAAATCTTAAAAAAAAATCTCAAAAGAAAAAGTTTCAAAAATGTCTCAAAAATACTCCAAAATTACCCCCAAAAATTTGATTGGAAAAATTTCCTAAAAAATTCTTTCAAAATTGTCAGTTAAAATTCAGAAAAATATAGAACAAAAAAAATCTGTAAAAATTAAACCTTAAATTTTCTCAAATAAAAAAAAAAAAAAATTTATAAAAAATTAAACCAAAATTTTTTTTAAATTTTATAAAAAAAAATTAATTAAATTAATTTAGCTTATTTGATCAAGACCAAAGTGGACACAAAAGAGACTCCAAATAATTCAAGATTGCTATCAAAGTGGAGTACAAAATTTCTGAAGTGAATTTTCTGTGTGTGTGTGTTTGTGTGTGTGTGTGTGCCACAGATTAATTAAAAAAAAAATACTGAAACGTTGAAAAGTGAAAATGTTAAAAAAAAAACAACAACAACAAAAATTTGCATAACAAGCAACAACAAAACCAAATAACAAGCCGCAAATAAAGTAACCAAAAAAAAAATGGTTTTGTTTTTGGTAACAAAACAATAACAACAACAACAACAAAAAATCACACATACGTGCCGTTGTACAAGCGATTGTTTTAGGTCCCAAAGTGTCTTGCCTATTTCACTTTACCTTGATAAACTCTGTGTGTGTATGTGTGTGTGTGTGTGTGTGTGTGTGTGTGTGTGTGTGTGTGGAAATACCACAGGTTAGTCACTTCTATTGTATTTATCACATTTTGTCTTAGCCAAGCAATTTATTTCGAAATTATTTTGCAATTGCAAAAACAAAAATCTGAAAAAAAAATAATAATTTTTTTTAATTGAAAAAATAATAATTTTTTTTTGATAATTTTTGCCCTATTTAATTGGTGTCGTTTTGAACGTTTGAATTTCTCAGTTTCTCCTTAGAATCGCCTCTGCTCTCAAAGGTGACCCAATTCTCAATTTTTTTTTTTTTTTATTTCGAAAATTCGAACCAAATCGAAACCATTAATCGAATCTGTCTTAAATGAGTTATTACAAAAGTCACATTAATGGAAATTAATTTCTTCTTTACCCACTTTAAATGTCTTCTCAATATATTTGATTTTCTATTTTTTTTTCACAAGTATTTTTCTTCTTCTTCTTCTTAGATTTTTTTAATAATTATTTTTTGCACTTAAAGTTGGAAATGATTAATGTGTACCGATTTGACATTATTTTGCTTGTTTGCTTTTGCCGGCAAAAAAAAAAAAAAAAAAAATTACACTGACCAAAACCAAGAAGACTCTTTAAAAGACAACGAATTCGGAATACACTTTAAAATTAAAAAATTTTTTTTTAATTTTTTTAAATTGTTTTTTGTAGTTTTCAAATTTTTGTTTATTATTAAAAAAAAATGTTATTGAAAAAAAAAATTTATTGAAAAAAAAAAATATTGAAAAATTGAAAAAAAATTTTTTTTTAATAATAAAGAAAAATTGAAAAAAAATTTAATATTAAAAAAAAGAAATATTTTAAAACTAAAAAAAAAAATAATTTATTGAAAAAAAATTTTAATAATATAGAAATTTTTTTTTAATAAAATAAAATGAAAAAAAATTTTGAATAATAAAGAAAATTTTTTTTTCAATAAAATATTTTTTTTTTTTTAGTTTTAAAATTTTTTCTTTTTTCAATAATTTTTTAGATTTTAAATTTTTTATTATTATTTTATTTTTCAATAAAAAAATTTTTAATTTTTCAAGAAATTTTTTTTTTATTTTTTTAATAATTTTTTTTTTTAATTTGCAAATTTTTCATTTTGTTTTACCAAAAAAAATTTTTTTTAGTTTTAAAATTTTTATTTTTTTTTCTCATTTTTTAACGGTTTTCCTTTTTTAAAAAATTTTTTAAATCATTTTAATATTTTTTCTAAGTTTGAAATTCAAAATTTTTCGAAATTTTTTTAAAGTTTTTTTTTCTTCAAAATTTTCCGATTTTTCTGATCTCTTGAAAAATTCCTAACCTCAATAAAATTTATTAAGAATTTGAAAAATTTTGTAAAATTTTTTAATAATTTGATTTTTCCCCTGAAATCATTTGCCTCTTTGTTTAGACCAAGAAGAAAAAAAGTAATCAAACAAAGCCGCCGTCAAATGAAAACAAAATACAAATAAACATTCATAAATCTATTCATTCATTCATTCATTCACTCACTCACTCACTCAGTCACTCATTCATTCATTTATTCATTCATTGATGGAAAAACGAGTAAGGCAAAAGCTAAAAGAGTGGCAAATTCAGTTGGCCGAATTGAGTATTTTTGCCAATTAACGCGCTTGTCAATGCCAATGAAAGCCATAAATTTTGAACAATTGTCCAATGGAGACTTCGGCGCCAACCAATATCATCATCATCATCATCATCATCATCATCATTATGATTCGATCATCTCCTTCGTCTTCTTCTTTAGAAGAGTTGACTCAGTTTGGTTAGTTGTTGACACAATTAAAGCGCATCAGCTTCTTCTTCTTCTTATTTTTTTTATTTTTTGTTTTTTTGGTCTAGACAAACTGAGCCAACTTGACTAAATATATAGCCAACATGTTTCTGCTCTTAGCCGAAACTAACTAGAGGAAAAGCAAATACAAATAAAAAGCAAGACAAATCTAAATTTAAGCAACTCGCCAAGTTAAAAAAGAAAGAGGGCGAACCTAATTAAAAATAGCAAAAAACTAAAAAAATAGGAAAAAGAAAAATTCTTCATTTTCTTACTTTTTACCCTAATTAAATTTCATTCTTTTTTTCGAGGAATATTTAAATAGTTTCTGGATTTTTAGGTATTTCTTTCCAATTGCATCGAATGAAAGACCAAAGACCACGGAACTGTTTCGGATCTTCTTGACGGAAGCTCTGAAAACTTAAGAGTAGAATCGAGTGCAAAAAGAGAGAGAGAGAGGGAGAGATAAAGACAGATATAATATAGAAATAGTTAGGGAAAGTGAGAGGAAGACAGACCAAAGCCTAGCCCTACTCTGACCTTGGCTTAAGCTAGGAAGAAGGTCTAGACTTCGGACTATTCTTGAAAAACTTTGACTCTTAAAATTTCATATCTTCCCTTTGACTATTTGTATATGCTTACATACAAAGTCTTAATAAGTCCCAAGATAGATTCCTTGACAATTTCAGACTCTTTGCCTTAGTGGTTTGCTCTATACAGAACTAGGCTATAGTCAGTGGTTCAGTTCAAGAGCCTTGAAGATAATGAAGGAAAGCTGAAAAGAAAAAAAAACCAAAGACAATATCTTTAGGATCCATTAGGATAAAAGGCATTAGCCTAGTTATATGGAGGCTTCTAGAACAGAACTGAAACAGTTCAAGAGCCTCGAAGATAATGAAGGAGAGCTGAGAAAAAAGTCTAGTTATATGAAGGATTCTTGACTCGGGATATTGGACTTTTCTTGAACCTTAAAGTTCCTGAAAATAACTTCATTTTTTCAGTAGATTTATTAAGAATAAAAGGAGGGCTTAGCTACCTCAGAGTTCCTCCGATCTTATGTTTACTTTTGTCCGATCAAGTTGATTCGAGGGGGCAGAAAAAGGAAGACTTTTTAATTTACTTGTGGCATTTTCTGTGTCAGATTTGCGTTTGTCTTTCTTTTATAATTTGCTGCAGTTTTTTTGGTTGTATTTTTTTTTCTTAAAGTTCAAAGCAACATTTGAAAAGCGACAAAAGCTGGCACAAGTCGGTAGCCCAAAATGCTTGCATGTGCCGTGTGGCAAGAGATGCCAGAAGATAGAGAGACACCAGCGACACCAGCGACACTAGAGACACCGAAGCAGAGAGATCACTAGAGAGAGAGAGGGGAGACAAAAAGACTTTGTGAGTCAGTTTTAGGCCAGGCAAAAGAGCCTTTGGCTAATTGGCTTTGGGCTGCATTGCTCATACGCAGTGTGGCCTGCCTGCCTTACTTTCCCTTTACACGAAATATGCTCCAAAAACAAAATAGACCAAATTCACTTGGTCAGGCCGAAATTGTGAATGAATTAATTAAAATCTCTAAAAAAAAAAAAATTGTAAAAAGTGAATCCAAAATCCAAGTGAGTATTTGTGTGCGTGTGTGTATTTCATTTTTTTTTTCACCAACTTGGCAAAGAGTTAATTAAGTTTTTATGTTAGTTTGTCACCAAGTTTTGCCGAGTGGCGGCAGACTAGTCAGGCGAGTTGAATTCGACCAGAAAGCGTATGGCCAACATTTTGTGGCACAAAACGTTTCGGCACGCATTTAATAACAGCAAACGACTCGGCCAGAAGACAACATCGAGTGGCTCGAATGCTCCGAGTCAGTGGGAGGAGGCTCTTTTCGGGCTGGAAAATGTCGACTTGTTTATTATTTTATTTTTTTCTTTGGTCTGTGCAAAAATGTGGTCACTCTTGAATTGATCAAATCTTCGGCAAAAACCAAATGCTGATGTTAATAACCGAATTGCTGTTGGCCATGGTCTGAGTTTGTGTCGTCTTCTTCTTCTTCTTAGCCGTCTAGGCCGGCTGTAATGTTGGTGGGCCGCTTTATTTTTTTTTTGTTGACCAAGACAAGTTGATTTATGCCTCGGAAACTTTTCTTCACTCCTCTTCTTTTTTTTTTTTTGAGACTCTTGCAAACTTTAGAGAATCCAAAGAGATTGCCCAAGAGGAAAATATGAAAGAGAGAATTTTGCTTATTTTTCTTATATATTTTTAGCTAAAAATCTGACTCATCTCGATTGCTAATAGAGCCCAGTCTAAGTGGCCTGGAGTCGGGATCTATCTTATCATAGATATGAGTCAGGTTCTTCTTATGAATAGGGCCTTCCTTGAGGCCTTGGGCTGACCCAAGTAAACGTATGAATCTGACTAAAGTCAACGAATAAGTTAGACAAACGAGTTCAAATAAATAAGGACCTGGACTTTAAGATCAATAAAGAGAGAGAGAGTTGGGAACCCCTACGACTTAGCTCTGAGAGTTAGGAACCCCTCAGGGTAAAGTCAGTTTCCTCAATTTAATTGAAGGGAGTAGCTCTGACTCAGTTCTCTGGAGTCAAACCATCCAAAACCATCTTCTCTCTCTCTCTCTAGCTCTCCCTTTCTCATACTCCCAGAAATGGCCTCAATCAAACTAGCAACTCTCATTCATTTCCTATTTAGAATTCAAGTTGATTTGATTGCCTAAAATTTCCGGCTCAATTGTAAATCTATCAAATTGCATAATGGCCAAAAGAATGTCCCATGTAATTGCATACCAAGAGTGTCATAATGGTGCTTGTGCTGGTGCTGTCGGCTGTGGTGGTGGCGGTGGCGGTGGTGTCGACGGCCCACCTGAAAATTTACTTGTTTGCAAAGTTGCCAGCACTTTCGGTATCGTTCGATGGTCGCCCACACCAAAAACAAAAGCCTCCAACTCCAAACCCACCAAATTCCACTTCAGAAAAAAAAGAAAAATAAACAAAACTGAGAAAAAAAAGTACAGTCCCCCCCTCGCTCTCTCTCTTTCTCTCTCTGTGTCTTTCTCTTGGTCAGCAATTCTCATTGTTCGCTTGCATTCTCTGACGACACGCAAAATGTGCATTTCTTTCTGCATTTGCTGTTTTTTTTTTTTTTGTTCTTTTTTTTGCCGTTTGCTAATTTTTATGGATGAGTTTTGCCACGATAAAGGCAAAGGCAAAAGCAATAAACAAAGAAACAATGGTCAAAAGCTAAACACTTTGGAATTGAAATCGACTTTGTTTATTTTCTCAAAAAAAAAAAAAAAAAAAAAAACGAAAAATTCTAAATTAATTTTTTAGTTTGAACTGAAGTCCAGGGACTCGATTTATTTGAGTTGAATGAAAATATAGTCCAATATAACCCAACCTAACCTTAGCTAACCTAGCCTAAGCCAAGCTAACCTAACCTTTCCTAATCGGAACTGACCGAACTTAACCTTGCCTAGCCTAACCGAACCGAACCTAGCCCAACCTAACCTAAGCTAACCCAACTAAATCTAACCTTATCAAGCCTAACCTAACCTAAGCGAAACTAATTCAATCGAACCTAGCCCAACCCAGCATAGCCTAAGCTAGCCCAACCTTATCTAACCTATCCTAACCGTATCAAGCCTAACCTAACCTAAACGAAACTAACCTAATCGATCCTTACCTGACCTAATCCAACCTAACCTCACCCAACCTAACCCAACCCAACCTAGCCTGAGCTAACCCAACCTATCCTAACCTTATCAAGCCTAACCTAACCTAATCGAAACCAACCCAATCAAATCTAACCTAACCCAACCTAATCTAACCTATCCTAACCTTATCAAAACTAAGCGAAACTAACCCAACCGAACCTTACCTGACCTAATCCATCCTAACTTAACCTAACCCAACCCAACCTAGCCTAAACTAACCCAACTTAATCTAACCTAGGCAAACCTTATCAAGCCCAACCTAAACCTAACTAACCCAGTCAAACCTAACCCAACCTAACCTAACTTAACCTAACCCAACCCAACCTAGCCTAAGCTAACCAAACTTAATCTAACTTAGTCTTAGTCAGAACGGACCTAACCTAACTTTCTATATATAAATTAGATTATGTTATTATTTTTTTTAAATTAAACTAAATAAACAAGAATTCTAAAATAATTCAAAAATTTTCCTCAAGTGAAAAAAAAAAAATTCTGAAAATATTTTTTGCTTGAAAAAATAATTTTTATGCCCTAACAAATGGCTTGGGCACCACTATGCCAGCCAGGGCTGCCTAGACCTCTGGCTTGGCTTATTAGCACAATTTAGTGGACTGTGTCCATGGCGCTGTTAATGTTGCTGCTGTTGTTGTTTTTGTTGCTGTTGTTGTAGTTGCATTTGTTGTTGTTGTTGTTATTGTTGCATAGGCGAAGCAAATTCACTTTTAATGAGAAACCAAAAAGCGCACCGAAACTGCAATAACACCCACAAGCCTCCCCCGTGGACTGGCACCCCCCCCCCCCCAACGCCTGCTTCGCCTGGTCAGCCCCCCCTCGTCCACAAAATGGCAAAATGTCAGAGCTGAGGCAAAGTTTTCGTATGCGTTGCAGCAATTTGCCTGTTTTTGTTGTTATTGTTATGCTATTTTGCACTCTCCACTTCTTTTGTCATTATACATAAATTTCCATGAATTAGCAAAACAACAACAACAACAACTGCAACAACGACAAACAACAAAAACCGTCCAGACAAAAGTCGCAAGCGTGTCGTCTGGAGTAAAAAAGGAAAAAAACCAAACCATGTTTCCAAGTTGTGCGACAAGTTTCAAGGAACCAAAAGTGGAATGGGCACAACAACAACAACAACAAAGACTCAAAAAATATTGAAAAAAAAAATTATATATATATTTATATAGAGCACCCGGTCCAGGCCTTTGCGAGGTGCTGAAAAGAAAAGCAAAAAAAAAAATGAAGCCAATTTTTTTTTTTTGGTTTTTTTCAATTTTCTCAATTGAAGAAGGCAAATTTGTTTATGGGAATTTTAATGGTCATTTCGTTAATTGCCTTGTTTTTAAACACATAAAAATAATTCACCCAGCAAAACTGAAATCGCAAAATAACAAAAACACCCAGGAAAATATAAACAATTTTCCTTTTTCTTTTCAATAAACAAGAAAACCCAAAAACAAATAAATGAGAAATTCATTCTTAAAAACAAAAGAATCGAAATTGGCCCATTTAGTTTATTTAGTCTTTCGGATTACTCTATGGGGAACTCCAAAAGGTTCCCAGGAATTTGGCAATTCCAAGGAATTCCGAGTTGGTGGGGACTTGAATTGCATCCCAAAAGGAAATATAAGCAACTAATGCCACTCTAAAGTCTCTTGGGATTCCCTAGCATCGTAAGAGGGACTTATGCGTAGTACATATATGTATATTGGGTTCTGATTGAGGTTCTCGGAAATCCCTCTGGCAATCTCAAGAAAGGTTAGAGAAGGCCAAAGCTTTTCGGAAGTCTCTGGTTCTCTCAACTAACAAGAAAAATATATAATTTGTAAGCCTAAGGAACGACTTTCGCCACCCTCAACTTCTATAAAATTCTCTAGAATTCAGTGAAAAATTGACTCAGCTTTTCTTGGAATTTTTTTTATCTAAGAATACTCAGGAGCTTTTGTTGACCTTTCCAGATTTTCTAATTATCTGAGTTTCAAAATTGGAAAGTAATTAAAATAATGTGGATCATTCTTCTTATTAGGCATGCGACCCTTGAAGGGTCTGTGCCTGCGCTAGTGCTGCCTTCCAACGTTGACGGTCCTGGGGATGCTGCTTCCAGTTCGGAAGGCCAAGCTGTCTTGCATCCACGATCGCTTGGTCTCTGTACCGGAGATTCGGTCTCCCTCTTCTCCTCGAACCAGGTGGATCGGATTCGAAGACCCTTTTAGCTGGAGCGTTTGTGTCCATGCATTCGATGTCGAAAGATTTTTGCCTTCCGGACTGTATCCATATATGTGGATCATTATCTTCAGTAATCCTAGTTACTCTGTAGTCCTCTAAGATTCTCTAAGACCTCAAGAGACTTATATTTACTTGGACCTCTCAGTTTAAGGCACTGATTATTTAGGAACTTATTTTTTCTATCTCTCCAGACTACTCAGAAATATTGTAAGCCATTGACGGTATAATCTCCAAAGAAATAGATTTCTGAATCAGCTTTGAATATATTTTGATTTGGATTCGAAAAGAAAGTATTTTCTAAAAGGCTTCTCATACCCACAAGAGTCTCTAGAGTACTGAGATCTCTATTAAAGACCCTTATTACTTCAGAGCCTTAAAAAAATATTCCTAAGCTGTTCAGCTTCAAGGAACTCTTTAATAAGTTCCTGGTAAACACATTAAGTCTCGACTGCACGAGTTGTCTTGGCTGGTGGGGGGGACACACAAGATAGACACGGAACAATTTACTGTGAAATTGGTCACATGTCGAGGGTCTTTTAATGAACACAAGAATCCCATATTTGTTATATAAGGCAACATCAACACATACTCACACGTGCCAGGCTAGCAGCTTGCCATGTCCCTGGCAAATCTTGTGAGCTGGAAACCTCACAAGATCCTCTCGAAGCGAAGATTATAAAAAAAATCAGCATAGTTGTTGGTCTTTTGCAATGGAAAATTTTGCAATTGCCAGTTTGAATTTGATTCGGAATTATTTTATAGTAGTTCCATTACCCTCTCCATCTCCTTCACTCTCACACACGGATTGCCGCGCTTTTGTTTCGCCTTTACCCTTTTCAGTTATTGAAACCAACGGGAGTCCTCATTTTATATATTTTTTCCCTTCGCATTTGATGAGCTTTCCTGACAGATCGAATTACGAACGCGATTGCGCGTGCTTTTGACGCATTTCAATAACACACTCAGACTCACACACACACACAAACACACAAGGGCACACACATGTGCCACCATATTTATGAGGGGAAAGACTCTTCAATTTTTACTCACATAATATTTGGCAAAATTTTGAGATAATTTTTATGACATTTTTTTTTTTTTGGGTTATCGATCAATTGAATCTTATTTTGCCAGAAATTTTGTAATATTTTTTTTTTGTCTTCAGATTTCCACCTGAAAGAAAACAAATGAAATGGGCAGACTTTTATTTTGGCAAAATTATGCACTCAGTTTTGGATTGATTTGAGTGTCTAAGCAAATCGGACTAACTCTGATATTTATAAAGAGATTTCAATCAAATTTAATATTCAGCTTACTTTTATCTAGGCACACGTGTATACTAAGTTTCTTCTTGATCTCTTCACTATATTATATATATATCTGACAGATCCAAATTGTCTTAGCTATGCCCTTTGTCAGATCTCAAGACCCAAGCCGTTCGAAACAAATCGAGTAGACAGACAAACCTCCAGATAAGCCTTGAATCTTTGAAGGCTTACCCGAATTTCTGGACAAAACTGTCAAGAATCTCAAACCAAGTCTAGGTAATGAAATCTTAAAATCCTATGAACAATATATCCAGACTGGAATTATAAGGACAACTGAATACATCAATCTGCTCAGCTTAGATCTCTTTCGTTTCTTAATACAGACCCATATAGGGTCTAGAAATATCTGGGCTATTTATATCGGATATCAATGACGTATCTATAATATTCGGAACACATAAGGTATACATATGCAGACTTATAGAATATCTCCAGTAATACTTTATCGATCTACCGATTTTTGTGTTTTTTTCTTCGATTGAACCACTCAATTATATAGTTGTCTTACAGACCCAAATAGGGTCTGAGATATTCCCAGTAACAAATACGTACACCTTGATCTAATCATTATATCACATGGTTGCCTCACACACTCGAGTCAGTCTTTAGGATATCTAGTATATTTATTGACTAATCTCAATTAAATTCAGTAAATCAAATATGTCCACTTAGTCGCACATATATGCCAAGTTTCACCTTGATCGCAGCTCAAATTAGCCAATTTAGTCTCAACTTGGGTTAACAATTTTTCGCTCTCTTCTTCTTTCCTTTTAAATATTTAAAAAGAGAAACGGTGGCACTTAAATTATCGAAGACCAACGGCCTCAGACAACCAGGACACCCTTGAAAACCGAAGGACGAGAGACACCCCAAGAATCAGGGAGGGAATTAGTAGGTCTACAGTTGAGTGTGTGTGTCTCTACCAGTACCTCTATGTCTGTGTGAGTGTGTGTAGTAAATAAAATCGTATCATAATAATTGAGAGCACGTGCCGCGGATTACATGAAAATTATTTTATTGCCATTCGACAAAAGTCAGGCCAACTAAAAAAATACAAGTTTATGCTAAACAGCTGAGGCAGCCGAGGGTAACCAAGGGCGAAGTGGTAGATGGGAGGGGTTTTGTTGATAGAACGGGTAGATTTGTGACCGCCAAAAGGGTAAGCAAACACAAATTCAAAAGAAGAAAAATGAAATAAGTTTCAGTGGTTTTCACAATTTTCACACAATAACGACACCTTCACCACCGTTTAGAAAATCACAAACAATTTTTTGCCCAATGAATTGAAAACAAAACAAATAAACACACACGCACACACACACGCACACCAGATGCACACACAAAAGACACACCCCAACAATATTGATACGAATTGACAAGATGAAATTATTGATATCCCTTTACCTAACCCTCCCCCTCTCTCTCGGTCTCTCTAAACAAAACCTCATAAATATCATGATTATTGACATTTGTGCATTCGCCCTCTCTCTTCGTGTCCCTCTGTCTGTGTTGTTTTGTTTGTCTTTCAGCTCTGTAAATTCGTAACTGGCATATGCCCAAATCGTTTAGTTTTCACAGGGCTAACAGGCCCGAAATAGACAAGTCAAGTGAAAGCATTGAGAGATAGAAAGAGAGAAACCTTAACTCCCAGAAATTCCCACTCAATACAAGTCAACTGGCATTGTTTTCCTGGCTTTCAATTATAACAGAACAGAAGTCTCTAAACATAGTTTCAAGGTCCTCTAGCTGGAACAGCTTGGGTAATCAGGAAACCCATTAGTCTCTGACCCTCTAACCCAGTGAGCCTGTAGTTGGCCTGCTACAACTTTCCAACAAATTTTAAGACCCTAGCCTGGACAGTCTAGACTCCTTGAAATTCTTATTCAAAAAACCAAAGTCTTTTGTATACAGTCTAACTGGAGTCTCTATACCAATTGTCCAGGCTTTAAGTGTTTGGAAAAAATAGGGTTATGCTATAAGTCAGACTACCTGAAATTCTTCTCCTAGCTACAAGCCATATATCTATAGGATTTTCTATACCAAATTTTCAGGCTCTGACATTTGAAGAAGCCCTTCATATAAGCCTTGAACCCTTAAAATTCTAGCTCGAACAGTTTGAAATGGTTTACCTGAAATTCTTAGTTTATACAATTTGGACGGAATTCTTTTTCTGGAGTGTTTATACAAAATTTGAAGGCTCTAGCTAGGACCGCATGAGTAATACATCATATAAGCTGGGAACCCTCTGTTATTTTCAAATCAAGCCGTTCCAATGAAAGCCTTTAGTCTCTGAAGGTTGGAACCACTGGAAAGGAAATAGAAAATCGGACAATCCTATATGTAATGATTATAAGCCCCCTATTCATTTACTATTAAATTGTCTGGGTTTCCTAGCACCCATGATCTTGTTTTCCTAGATGCTTTTCAGTTTCCAAACTCTTAGAGGGGATTCATCGATTGTTATGATCTGCTTCATATGATCTTGTTTTCCTACGACAGAGCTGTTCCTTGGGGAATACAGAGAACTTTTAGTATTTCCCAGTTTCCAAACTCTTAGAATCGATTTGTCGATGGTTATGAAAAAATTTTCTCAGATCCGAAAAAAATAAACTTGATACGCTTGTAGATTCTCTGGGATCGATATGAAAATACCTTCACTTCCAGCAAGATGAAGGCAACTTCAGTTGACTCGAATTGAAATGACTTGAGTAGAGTTCAGTCAAGTTGATTTGAGTTCATTGATTGCATCGGGTTTCAAAGGTTTTCCTGCTTAACACAGAAAGAAAAAAAAGGTGAATAAATACAAGTTTCCCATTGTCTTGGACTGATGCTCTTATTTAAAAGATGATAAGCAGGGGGGTGGGGGGGAACAAGGGGGAATCATAAAATTAATTGTCTCCTTTAACGCTTGAATAATGCGCCCGCGTGTGCCACACACGTTGCCAGGTCATCTTAGCTCCCCCCCCCTCACCCTCACCCCTCTCTCTCTCTCACTCGATCTGTCCTCGACTTGTTGCAGCCTTCAAGGTGGTCAAAGGTGTCAAAAAAAAAAAAGGTTTTTCTTGTTGTTGTTTGAAGTGTCAGCGATTCACACCCGCTACATTTCCTTGTGGCCAGAAAAAAACCCACCAACAACAACAACAACAAAGTTGTCAATACAAAATTATTTGAATTTTACGAGTGTTATTTTTCTTGTGTTTATTTTTTTATGGGGCAATATTTTTTGATGTCCGCCCCCCGCACCCCTCACAGCTGCCCTCTTTGTTTCTCTCTTCTTTAGTTCATATTTTGATGGAGTGAAGTGGATGATGCATTCGATTGCCGGGGGAGTTTGGTCTATAAAACTTCATGGGGCTCTTTGAAAAATGTTTTTTTTTTTTTCAAATTAAAATAAAAGAAAATTTGATAAAATGGAAAAACACTTACAATTTTTATGAGTTGTAAGTGGAATCATTAAATCAATTTGTGGGTGAGATTAAAAGCCCCGAAACTGACCTTCAAAATGTTTTTTCGGGAAATTCTAATCATTTTGTTATAATTTTATTGAGGAAATTTGGGTAAGAACAACTTGGAAAAGACCATTTCAAAAATTTACAAAAACTTTCAAAAATTCCATCAAATTTTGAGTGAAAATTTACAGCGACCACTAGGCTCTTGATCCCAACAAAAAGAAGAAGAAGAAGAAGAAGTAAATACCTAAACCCAGCCCTCCTCCCCCCCTCCCTATGAGCCCTCATGATCTGCCTTCTGGCAAGTGAATAAACCGTGAACAGAGTGAAAACAAAACCAAATCAAACCAAACAAAAAAAAAATTATAAAATCGGAAAATTTTGTTATTTTCAAAGACCAAAAAAAATTGTACACAAAAATCTCAAGAAAGGTGTAAATCAAAGAGGAGCAGCAGGGGCGGCCATTTTCCGCATGGTCAGCAAATCTTTAGAGGCTCCTTGGATTCCAAAGGGAAGGGGGGTGGGGTGGGTTGGTGCCAAATCAAATCAATTTGTGCCCAGACACTGACCAAATTTCCCCCAAAAGCAGAAGCCTCAGCCGATAATGCGAACCAAATAAATTCACATTTTTATTATTTCCAAAAAAAAATTTTTTTTTTGTTGTTGTTGAAGTGAAAAACAAAATCATCCTCGATCTTGAAAATTGCAAAATTAGCCAGACCATCCCGAAACAATAACAATAACAAAATAGAAAGTAGGACAAAAACAAAACGCAAATATTTAAGAGGCTTTGAAATGCTTAAAATTAAAAAAAAAATATTTTTTATTTGAAAATAAAAATTGTTGAATTTTGAAAATTTATTTATTATTTATTTATTTTTTTTTTTTTGATATTAATATATTTTTTTATTTATTGTTTTTTTATTTTTTTATAAAGAAAATTTTATTTTTTATTTATTTTGTTTTTTTTTTTAACTATTTTATTTTTATTTTAAGAAAATTAATAAATTTATTTTTATTAATTTTTTTTTTTTTGACTAATCAAAAAAAAATTTTTTTTTTTAATATTATGTTTATTTTGAGAAAATTAATGAATTAATTTTTATTTATTTTTTTGTGACTAATCAAAATTTTTTGTTTATTTATTTTTTTTATTTTTATTTTTTCTTTAAAAAAAATTTTTATGTTTATTTTAAGAAAATTAATTAAGTCATTTTTATTTATTTTTTTGTGACTAAATATAATTTTTTATTTATTTATTTTTCATTTTTTTCATAAAGAATATTTTATTCTTGATTTAAGGAATTTTTCTCTTTATTTTTTAGGGATTAAAATTATTGATTTTTTTTTTGCAATATTTTTTTGTCGTTTTAAAAAGATTTTTAATCTGCTGTATTTTTTTTTATTAATTTTTAAAATTGACTTTTTTCGAAATTGATTAAAATTATTTAATTATTTTTTTTTCAATATTTTTTTTTCTGTCGTTTTAAATAGATTTTTTAATCTGATGATTTTTTTTTATTATTATTTTTTTATTAATTTTTAAAATTGACTTTTTTTCGAAATTGATTTCCGAATATTTTAAAGAATTTTTGTTTTACCTGACATTTTCCCCCTCTTACATTTTGTGAAGGATTCCATGCTCCGGGGCTTACAAAGATAATCTTGATAAAATTTAAAAACAATTAATTTCATCTTGATTGCTATAAAATTGCTACTCCTTTCTTTGAACTCTTTTTTAAAATGATCTTAATTGATTAACTCGATAGACAAAGAAAATTATTTATAGAAACTGAGACCAAACGTCTCCGCCGCCCTCCCAACTCGACGCCCTTCCGGGGTAGAACTGACACGGCATCAGGCTGGCCAGTTTAAATGCCGCCAAGTCACGCAAGTCCACAAAATAAAAAATAAAGAGGGCTCATTGACCTAGCAGACGGTCAGACCAGCTGACTAAAAAATAAAAGAAAAGCCAACCCTGGCTGGTCTGTCGATAAGTCGGTCTGTCCTCTCAGCTGTCCAGGCTATCAACATTTAAGCTGTGAGGCGTGAAATTTTGAACATGTTAATTAATTGTGATCCTGACCGACTCGACTTGACTCCATTCAACTCAGCTCAAACCTCACAAGAGAAACAACACACCGACAGAGTGGGAGAGAAAGAGTGATACTCTAGGTGTCATTCAACTTACACTGAGAAATTTTATAGAAGACTCCATAAAGCTTATAAGAAAAGTTAGGACTTCCTTCCAAGGAAATTCACAGAGCTTACCAAGCTTTATTTTACTTTGTTTCTAAAAAAAAATAAGAGCTCATTGATATCCAAATCCAACTTAAAATTACAGAGATTTACCCAAATCTATATGATATTATTTACACAGAAATAATAAGTCTACATATTCCTAACTCTAAATCATTTTATTTACAAGATAAATAAGAATTCTCTGAAATAAAAATCTAAGATAAATTCGTGATACAATTCGATATCATATTAATAGGAATCGAAAGTATTTTATAAGAAAATAAATGACCATAAGCTTTTCAGTCTTTATTCCTCATCAAATCGAATAAAAAATCCTAATACTTTCCCAACTCGATATCTTCTCATATTTATGATAGCCATGGGAATTTCCTAATATACAAAATCACCTTAATAATAAAGAAAAACAGATTTCTGGATAAGTCAAATATTCCGAAGGCTCCCCCATGCCATTCAAGAAAAATAGGATTCACCTGAGAATCAGTCAGAATATCCCTGAAACTCTTTTGATATTAATAAATACTTTTCCGGGGAATTGAAAACTTTTGTTGGGATCTATAATTTTTCAGGTTCCCTCAAGCTGAGCTGATCCTTGCTCAACTGCTAGTCCCCTTTTTTTTTGGTCAGTGTAGTTTTATGAATACCCAGAAACTGGGTCATTTAGTCTGTCAGTGTCCATGGTCCTTTGTCCTTTGTATTCTGGTTTTGTTTGCTTTTGCTAAGGTCGCGTCACACAGCTGTCAGTTTAGCGTGTGTCCTTTGCTATCCTGACAGGCGCTCTTAATTGCTCATAATTAAATCGACCCAAAAAAAAGAGAAGAGAAGAGAAAATATTTCAAATCGAAGCTGTCGTTTGCCAATACGATTTTGGTTAGTCTCAAATCGAAACAGTTGCATTTTATGCTAAGCTGATAAGAGGATAAGGTTAACCGTTAAGATAGTGATAGGAATAAATATGGATATTACGCTAAGAGTAACCCAGTTCAATGGGGTGGCTGGAAGGAATTACATTTTTGAGTATTTTATTAGCAGGGATTTTTTATTGTTTATTCTTCCAAACATTTCGTTGGTTGACGGCAATATTGGGACCTATAATTCGAGTCCTGTAATTTGAGTCTGATCAGGTGCCATTCGCTGGGGCTTAAGCATCACGACTAGCGCAGCCTCAACACGATTTCTGTAGGTGATCTTCGAGCATATCTACGATTGGATGAGGATCAGACTAAGCCGACACTGGAAACTATAGTGGAGCAAATGCAGGCAGCCCCTTTTCTGAAGGTGGATCAGAAGATCCAGAAAAAAAATAATATATTCAATAACTCCCACAGTTATTGGCTGATCTCTTTCAAGCTGGGTCCACGCATATATGCCAAATTTTATTAGCATCGGACTACTATATCATATAGCTGTCATACCAACCTATGACTAAGGGCAGAAAAGCTTGGACTATATGGACATGTCCGTCTGTCCGTCTAAAGATTTATCGGTACCGGCCGTATCGGACCACTATATCATAAAGCTGTCCATCAAATCCCTAATCAGTCAATAACTCCTCTAATTTTTAACTGATCTCTTTCAAACTAGGCTCTCATGTCTCCTAAATAGATATACGGATATAAATTTCATTAATATCGGACTACTATATCATATAGCTTTCATACCAACCTATGACTAAGGGCAGAAAAACTTGGACTATATGGACATGTCGGTCTGTTTCTTTGCAAAATAGTCTAAAGATTTATCGGTACCGGCCAAATCGGACCACTATATCATAAAGCTTTCATACCAATTTAAATCGGCCCAACTTACTGACCAACCCGCTTCAGAAAAAACTTCGAAAAGAGTCCTCAGAACCCCAAAGAAAAACTTTGAGATTTTTCAAAAAAATTTCTTAACACTTTTTGTTTTTCCTAGCTATTTTTTTCTTTTGTCGCCAACAAATCTTTTCCTTCTTTTTTTTATAAACAAAACAATTATAGATCAAAGTCGAAGTCTGATAAGAAAAAAAAGACAATTTTTTTTGTTTCTGTATTTTGAAAAACGAAAACCACAACACTGAAGAAAATATGCGGAACAAACAGACGAAAATTGTTCTTATATATAGAAGAATGGTTAGGTTAGGATGGATGGCTCGGCTAGCTGGGCTGGCTGGGCTGGTTGGGTTGTTTGGATGGATATTCCAAACGTATATACATATGTATGTATGTAGTATAAATAAATCTATTTGTATGCATATTTTTGTCTTTGCCTAAGTACACATGTGTGTGTGTGTGTGTGTGCGCACATTGAACTTCAGTTGAAATCTCAGCGGGCTGCACAAAAACTGCGGGTCGGTGTCGGTCACTGCCACCGCAGAGAGCGTCAAACGGCAAAAGGCAAAGCAAGACAGACAGACAGACAAAAACAACTTGCATTATAGAATTGCTCACTGTGCTTGTGTGTGTGTGTTTGTGTGTTTGTGTCTTGCACAATTCGGTTGCTGCCTATGCTCTGCTTACTGTTCTTCACTGTCGCTGCTAGCGCTGCTTGGGCCGCTGATGTCGATCTGCCTTTGGCTGCTCTTCTGTGTCTATGCTGCCCTCTTTGCTGCTATCACTTTTGCCTTTGCCTCTTCTGCTTGAACTTGCACTCTTCCTGGTGTGGCTGCTTAGGCTTCGGCCTCTGCCGCTGTTGTTGTTGTTGTTGTGGTTCTCCTGATTTGTCTCTGCTACGGTCTGGGCATCTGCACCCAGTTGGCATTTTTTCAGCTTTTTCTGTTGTTGTTTTCGTTTTGTGTCTGGCAAGATCAGCCCTACGTCTTCTTCTTCGTCTTCTTCTTCTTGATTTTGTTGTTTTCATTATTTTTACTTTCTAAGTTTTGAAAGAATGCTGCGTCATCAGAAGAACAATTCGAGTAGGAGGAATCTGCCAGTAGGCAGACAACTCATTTAGGACTGACAGAATAATATTTCATTTTGAAAATATTTTTGCAAAAATTCCAAATAAGACGCATTTTCTCAAAGCTCTTAAAGTTTCCTCTTTTCTTTTTGTTTTTGTTGCATATAATTTTCTGGTCATTGTGGCAAATCGATAAACGTGTTGTGGCAACGTGTGTACTCACAGACGACGGCAACAATATCAAAAACAAATCTCAGAATATTCAAGCAGAGCAAAAAGTGGAAATGTGTGTGTGTGGGGGGAAGGGGGAGGAGGTGGACGGAATTGGCAATTTGTCTTTGCTTATTCTGCACTTATCAACTTGTTATTATTTTGCATGCCTGAATCAGCCAGAGAGAAGGCGGTAGACGGTAGACGGGGGTCACAGCGGGTGGGCGTGGCAATGAAATGAAATGAAACACGAGATTTTAATTGAATTGACTTTCTGTTTGGCTGGCAAACAAACAAAACCCAGTCAAGGCAACTGGCAACAGGCAAAGCCAACTAGAACAGCGCAGACAGAATCTCCATGACAGAGCGAGAAGATGAAGAAGAAGAAGAAGAAGGATTGTGGCACGTGAATTTGGCTCGGTTGGTTGGCAATTTATACGACGCCAGTTTAAAAGCTTTGTCGTCATCTTCATCTCTGGCAGCCACGTGCTCTCTGGCCAGGACTTAAGAATATGCCCGTGCATCCTCCTTCTCCCACCAGCCTTATGACGAGCAACTTATCTTGTGGCAGTTAAGCTGCCACGCGAGCGCAACAGTTGGCAAGCAGTATCTGGCCCTGAAATCTTTGACTGGCTTGATTACACAAATTTCCTTGCCCAGAATTTCCCAGGCGGAAAGGTTGTGCGAGAGAAAGATGGAAAGATGGGAAATCGGGCCATATCCTTTTGTCATTTTAATTAAAGAATCTTTGAGAAATAAATACCAAGTCAAAAAGGAAGAGTGTTATGTTGACAATGAGAAAGCTTAAATATAAAAGGAAAAGCCAAAGGAAATTCTAGGAAAAAACTATCAAAAAAATATAAAAAGGAATAGTTTTTTTTTAATAATCTGAGAAATCTCAAGAACCCAAAAAAAATTGAAGACTAAAAATTATTAAAAATTGTTAAAATAGTCAACAATTTTTAGTCTCAAAAACTTGAAAAATTTCAAAACAAAAAGCTGCCCAAAATTGTTAAAAATTCTAAGAAAATTTCAGGAGCTTTTATTGATTATCAATTCTTCAAAAAAATCCTAGATTAAAATCCATTTTGGATCTATAAATATATCAGTCAATTCGAAGTTACTCCAACCCAAATGAAATCCTTAGAAATTTCAGGGCTTTCAAAAGTAATTCCCTTCCAATCTAGTATAATTATTATATTGTAGGTCTCGGAATTATCAGAGTTCTCAGTCAATTGGAAGAAATTCTTATCAAATTAAGAACTCAAAGTTATCATAGATCCAAATTAATTTGGGAACTTTCGAAGGCGAAGTCCAATCCAAAATTGAAACCTTTTAAGCTGATCAAAAATTCTTGAAAAAATTTGAAGAAATAAAAGTTATAATGGATCGCTATTTAGACTTTTATACAAAGCCAAAAACCTACTCAAAATTATCAAAAATTCTTAAACAATTTAATGAAATAAAGTTCTTTAAGTCATCATATATTTAAGTCCATTGATCTGATCGAGGTAGCTGGATCTATTTTTTGGTTAAGAAAGGGAACAGCCTATCCTCATGTAACACTGATTGATCCCTAAAGACATTCTCTGGATATAAATAAATAGATCCTAAACCACTCTCGCTTCAGATCTAATCCTTCAAGTATTCTCTTAAAGTAAACTTAGTTCTTCTTGATCTTCTTACTTTTAAGTTTGAGAGAGTTTGGGACATTATAAAGATCCTAAGTCTCTCTCTTTATTTCCGTCGTCTTCCCTTCCTCCAAGCTTGAGGTCTTTCTCTATCTTTCCTTCTCCTTCCCTTCCTCCAAGTTTGAGAGAGCTCTCTCTATCCTTTCTCTATATCCTTTCGTCGTCTTCCTTTCCTCCAGATACTCTCACGATCTCTCACGGTCTCCTTCTTAATCAGTTCATCTTGCATATATATAAATAGTTTTTAAATCTATTTCGTCATTCTTTAGAAATCCAAGTTCCAAGCACTGCTCAGTCTTTCTAAGACTGAATAAAACTGATCCTTACCTATCTTTTCCTTGCCCAAAAGACATTTGCGGTTTCTTAATGATCTACCCGGTTTTTGTGGAATCCAGAAGTCCAGATTCCAGAGAAATTATTCAGTCCTCTTGGCACATTTTCTCCCATCAAGCAGATGATCAATTTAGGCAAAAAGCTGCAATCCCATAAGCCTAATGCAATTGAAAGTGTTATGATCTAATAATCATTTGTCAGTTTTAAGAGCTTTTCTCCGCGCTATATCACAGGCCATGTCAGTGTCAAAGCAATCAATTATAATTTCTAAATCAATTCAAGCCTTCTATTTGCCTTCCCCCCAATGCCTTCAAATGCAATAAAAAAGGGGAAATGGAAATGAAGATGAAGATGGAATGGATTGAAATGAATTGAAGATGCTCTGAGAAATGGCAATCAAATTGAAATATATCTTTCTTTCTTCGTTTTTTTTTCCTATATTCTTCTAAGGAGACAATGCATTTTCATTATGTGGATTTTGCAATCTTTTAATGGGCTGTTGGAGTATTTTTTTTTTATTTAAATCAGATGTGAAGATGAGTTCCGGGCAGAAAATGTGACCCATTTATGAAACCAACTTGCACCTTTTAACCGAAAGGGAAAATCGGGGAAAACAAAAAACTAATTGAAAGAATTTTGTTTTGTTAACCAAAAAAAATATATATAAGAAAGAATGGATTTGCGTAATTTGGTGGCAGACCCTCCCCGAAACCATTTGTTGGTAATTAATTCCCCTCCTCACCAAAAAAGAAGAAACACTTGAAACTTTATTTAAGAGGGGGTGGGCTGGGGCTGGTCTGGGGGGCTCTCTCTTTTTTTTTTATCTTAATGAGCAAAGCTACTTAAGTTAATGTCCATTGAATAGGAAAATATTTGGGACACAGATCGGCTCAACTCAGCTCAACTGGGTTCAGTCGACGAGCCCTCAACTCTCCCGTTCCAACCGTCGGGGCTCTGAGAATTCCAGGGTAGACTCTGAGATCACCACGAGTTGGGTCTATTGTGTCTGCTTCATTGTCTGATTTTGTTCTGCGTGTGTTCTGCATCTTAAGTGGTCTATTAGAATATGAATACAATGCAACAACAACAACAACAGCAACAACGACGACTACGAAAATGTGGGGGCAACACTTGAGATCTCTTTAGGCTACTCCACCTTTTTTGTTCCCCCTTCCAACCCAGTCGGGCCAACTCTTCTTAACAAACTCTTCGCCTTATACATTCCTCTCTCACTCTGACTCTCTCTTTCTCTCTCTCTCTCTCTCTCTCTCTTAGTTATTGTGCTCATTATTATGTATTATGATTATGTATGGGATTTCATTTGTTGTCATTGTTGGAAGAGTGTCTGTGCAACCACGCGGTTTGTTAGGCCCTCCATTCTTTTCTTTGTTTTGTTCTTTCTTTCTTTTCCCTGTGAAAGGTGTGAAATAAACGAGCTCAAAGCATAGTCAAGGCATAGTCAAAGCCCAAAGACTTCAACTCCAGGTGAAGTCCCACTTTCCGGTCCCCCAGACTCGGTCTGCTAATGAAGAGACTCTATGATTGACCAGAACCAGCTTGATTGGGGGCGCCTCAGCCACACAATTTACACCTTCAAGTTAATAGAATCTTAACCCGAACTGAAAAGAACTTCTATCTTTTCTTATGCTAAAAAAGATACAGATTCTTACCTTAACCCTATTCTTCTTCTTTTTTTCTTGGGAATTATTTCTAAACATACTTGGAAATACATCAAGTAAAGGAAATAATCCCGATATAACTAAGTGCAAAATGCAAGCAACAAAGCCATTAAAATAGCTCTTTGAATCATGGAAATAATTCATTATATTCCAGGATTTCTTTACCAACATTTTAGGGAATATTTCAGAAATGGGACCAACCAATTCTGGTCAAAAAAAGTCGCTCTTTTTCACTTCTGAAATCTAAAAAATATTCTCCCAAAAAGAGATTGCCAATTTCTTTGAAATTCTAAATAGATTTTTTTAATAGTTCTCCCAAACTTTGAGTTCCCAAATCATCCTATTTCACTTCTCAAATCCAAGAAATATTCAACCGATTTCTTTAAAATTCGAAACAGATTTTTGTCATAGTTGTCCCAAGCTTTGAGTTCTCAAACCTTGGCAAATATTTCCCCAAAAGGAGATCACCGATTTTCTGTTAACTCGAAACACAGTCTTGTCATAATTATCCCAATATGTAAGCTTGAAATTTAACCTATTTTTATTTCTCAAATCTAACTAATATTCCCCCCAAAAGGGACTACCAATTTCTTTAAAATTCTAAACAGATTTTTTCCTGATTGTCCCAAACTTTGAGTTCCCGAATCATCCCTTTTAACTTTTCAAGTCGAAGACAAATATTTTCCCAATAAAAGATCACCGATTTCCTTATGATTCTAAATACATTTCTATGATAATTCTGCCAATCTTTGAGTTCCCGAATCAACCCTTTTAACTTCTCTAGTCGAACAAATATTCTCCCCAAAAGGGATTACCAATTTCTTTAAAATTCTAAACAGAACTGTCCCAATCTTTGAGCTCCCGAATCTCTGAGAAAATTCCAGGAATTCCAAGGGTTAAGCTCTTTGCAGTTTTATTAAAAAATAAATCTCAAGAACCAAAACAAATCTTAATTAAAAAATTAAAAGGCAAATGGACAAATTAAATGCCGCCTGCTCGGTGGTGCTAATCTCTGACACCCTTTCGTGTCTAATTTTACAATTTCCATAATTTCCCAGAATTTAATTGAATTGTTCGAAATGTTCTAAAAAAAAAAGCAACCATTGGTCTATTTGATTTGGTTTGCCTTGGGGCGGCATCAGCTCTCATCGGGCAACATCATCATTTACTTTTCTTTTTGGGGTAAATTAAACAAACAAACAAACTGATAGAGAGACAATCAGACAGATGGACAAACTTTTCATTCAGAAAGATATATTTTCTCTGTCTGAGGCTTTTTTTGTTTCGTAGAATTATTTATCAATGAATTGTAGTCTTTGCACCTCGATTAAAATCGCCAGACCAAATTGAGCATCTCGTCAAAACAATTTAAAATCTTTTGCTTGGCTTTTTCAGAATGAGCAAAAAAAAAACTTTTTATATTTTCGAAAAACACTTTACAGTATTTGCGAAATTCAATTTTGGCATTTTTGGAAAACATTTTCTGAATTAATTTTTGTTCTTTTCTTTTTTGGAAATTATTCTGACAAGGCCCAATGCATTTGTGTATAGCTTTTCATTTCTGGCCACTTCGATTTTGCTGTTGTTTATTTTACAGGCGAAATTTTTATAGTCTTGCCATTAACTTTTATAATTTCGAAAAGATTTAGGTTCTGTTTGATTTGACAAGCCACCTTGACTGGGCAAAAATTATGGGTAAAAAAAATTCTGCCAAGTTTTTAATTAAAATTGAAGTCAAATTTTTGCCTCAATGTGAAAGAAGTCTTAAATAAAATCAAGGTAAAATTAATTCCATTAAGAATAAGCGAGAACCGATATGCCAGTTCCATCCAAAGGAAATGGGAGAGACTGAATTTTCTTTATACAAATGTTCTACATATTTTATTTTATTGAATTGGGAGATATCAATGAGACCCATTAGTGGCTACCTATATCTTCTATATGATAAAGTACTTTGATCTTATTAGTCATATTAGTCTTTGAAATATCTAATTAAATTCGGATCGGTCAATACATCTCAAAACCCCATAAAGTTGGGTACGGCAGCTATATGATATAGTAGCTTGATCCATATGGATTTGAGTAGACCTATACACATATCTTTATCAAGGTAGTCCAAATAACTGATTTGAATTAGATTGGTCAATAAATGGCGGATAGCCGATTTGGTTAAACATGACCACTATATGATATAGTAGTTTGATCCTAATGAAACTTGGCAGACATTTATCTCTCTATATAAATATCTTAAATAATTAATTTGATCAAGTTTGGTCAATCAACGACTCAGATAAACCCAAGACTGCTTTTAGTTCTGTATTATAAAGTAAGCCGATCAAGATGAAACTCCGGAGAAATATTCACCTATTCAAACTTAGACTTATTGCAAAATTTAATTAGGCTTTGGATTAACTGGAGATATAATTTCTCAATAAGAATTTAGAAATAAAACTTTGACCTGGTCTGCAGTTTTTGGTTAATTTTTATAAGAGAAGAAGTAAGAAAAATATTTATATCAAATATTAATCCAATTCATTAACAGTTGACCAAATTCAAGACAAGCTAGATGAAACGAAAAAAAAAAATTTCACTTTCTGTCACGACTACTAAGAAGACCCCAAAGAAGAAAGCTCCAAATTTCGAACGTATTAAGATCAATTTTCGGCTCGAGACAGAAAATAGAAATAAAACTGGCGAGATCAATGATCAGGGCATAATGCATATGGATGGGATGGCTAACACTTTCTTCATTAGATTCCCCAGAACTGTAAACAACGCCAACAACTAAAAAAGAAATCCGTTAAAAATGCATAAAAATAATTTCCCCCCCCCCCCCCCCCCCCCTCAAAAAAAAAGAATGCATTAAAAATTCTGTTTAACAAAAAAAAAAAAGAAAGAGAGCGAGAGAGGGAGAAAAACTGCATTAGACACTCGAACCTCAAACAATAATAAGATCAATAATTTTTCTTTTTACCAGAAAATTTTTTTGGATAAATAAAAAGAAAAGAAGAAATAATAAAAAAAAAAAATTAAAAGTGTTTGGGGTGAAGAATTTTATGCATTTCGAATGTTTTTGGGGAATTTCTCAAGAACATAGAAGAAATGAGTTCACTGCGATAAGCCCAACCAATGGGCCCCGCCCATTCCCAAAGACCCCTTCAAAGACCCAACTGAAGTGGCCGCCCAAGCGTGGGCCCCACTTCGGACGTTGGCGACTTCATTATGCAAATGCAGCAGCTGCCGTCTCGGTCTCCAACCAACTTCAGAACCGGCAGACTCCCCATTCGATAATTATG
The DNA here is from genome assembly GCA_037075145.1 of Scaptodrosophila latifasciaeformis. Classification (NCBI taxonomy): domain Eukaryota; kingdom Metazoa; phylum Arthropoda; class Insecta; order Diptera; family Drosophilidae; genus Scaptodrosophila; species Scaptodrosophila latifasciaeformis. The sequence continues at coordinate 3,439,274 of JBAMCM010000073.1, forward strand.
ACAAAATGCACAAAGACCTTTTGGAAATCTCGAACCAAATTTATCAACTGAAAGTGGACAAAACTCATAATCATTTGGCTAGCCAAAATGGCTTTTTAATTATGGCCCAAAGAACCGGTGACATTCTCACTCTTTTGTCTGGAAAATTTAATAGCCCCACTTTATTTGTAGAAGATGAAGAAGAAAACATTTTAATAGCTGTCGAAAGTCACACAAGCGGAGCGCATAGATATCGGAGCGATAAGACAAAGACACGAGCCCAATGAGGAATCTCAGGATCACCGAGAAACCCTTAATTGATTTGCCGCCAACAAGACAAACTGTGTGGGGTCTTCAAATAAAAAACGGATCAAAGGGATTCCAAAAGGAAAGCAAATTAGTCAGGGAAAATAAAATAGATAATTCAAGGATTACCCAAGCAAATTTAATCCTGAACAGGAGAAATCTCAAATAGAAAAAGACTTTCAAATTGAGGAATTCCAAGGAAAAAAACTACAGGTCAAGGCAGGCTTAAGATTTCTCAGACCATCAAGAGTGTAGTTCGAGAAATCTTTAGGAAATATTTTTCAGATCTCAAGGAAACTTAGGAGTTACAACCCCAAGTGAAAGTCAAATTAAACGTTCTCTAACAAATGAACTGAAGCCCAGAAAGAAGAAGAATCTAAAAGCCTACAATTACCTCCTACCTAAGGAAATTCGAGAACCCCCAAGATATAAACTTACGATTAAGAAAACCTTACACAGTCTCAGATATATGCTAACGATTAGGAAAGCTTTTCAGAACCTCAGGGACCCCTTAGAACAAATGCTCACGATTGAGTAAGCCTTACAGAAACCTTCGGAAAAACAATAGAAGCTTTAATGCTATCCTTAGGGTGTTTTGAAAAGTTCCTCACGATCTTTACTAGGCAAAGTCGGAGCCCCTGAAAACTAATATAAAAGCCTAAGTAAAAGATCTCACAAATGTAACAAAACGTGGAAAAATATTAAAGAGTTCAAGGCCTGAAAGTCTCGGGCAAGCAAGTACAAGAAAATGATCTCGACTTTCATCAAGACTAAAATAAAGCATAAAGAAAGAGATCTAAAAAGACTTAAAGACTTTAAGTCTCAAGAAAATTTTGAAGTCAGAACTTTGAAGAAGCCCAGGAATTTGTCAAGGGTTAAGGTTATTTTAAATCCTTTAAAAAAAATTAATTTTAAATTCCGATTTTATGGCAATTAAAAGAAACCCTTCAAAAAACCCCTTGACTTGTCTTGACAAATTGAAAAGAGAAAGAAGAGAAAAACATGCTCAAGGGTTGACATTGTGTTCGAGGCATTTGATGGCCAATTGACACATCGTTTATTTTGATCTGGGGAAAAAAATGAAATAAATTAAACATACTTTTCGGTCAGTTCATCAATCACAAAGCAACAGGCCATCCGTCTGATGGTAAAGTGGACACTAAAAAGTGCTGAGGAAAACCGATAAAAAAAAAGGAACTGAAATTTATTAGAACAGAAATTGAAAAAAGAAATCCCTCTGGATATTAGTGGGCAATTAAATTTAAAGAGACAGAATCAATTAGGAAGAGCATAAATCTTTGAAATCATTTTTTTGTTTGAAAAAACTTTGTAAATGATAAAAAGGTGGAAGGCATGAAAATAAGGGAATTCTCACTGTCTTCCTGAAAGTTTCTATAGAATATAATAAGTTTTTTTTTCTGAGGAAACTTGGTCCAAAGAATTCCTTTACAACATACTTGATACATATTTCTCAGTTCTTGTAGGTTGGATACGTTTGCATAGTCTCTTTTCTTTGGCAATCCTTTTGTGGGAATTTCTTTATAATCTTTATAAATCTTTTATGATAGCTTAAATTTGGGTAGTGCATTTCGGGTATCTTAGTTGGGGTGCTCCTTTTTGGGTACTCCTTTTTGGGTACTCCTTTTTGGGTACTCCTTTTTGGGTACTCCTTTCTAGGTACTCCTTTTTGGGTACTCCTTTTTGGGTACTCCTTTCTGGGTACTCTTTTTTGGGTACTCCTTTTTGGGTACTCCTTTTTGGGTACTCCTTTCTGGGTACTCCTTTTTGGGTACTCCTTTTTGGGTACTCCTCTTTGGGTACTCCTCTTTGGGTACTCCTTTTTGGGTACTCCTTTTTGGGTACTCCTTTTTGGGTACTCCTTTTTGGATGCTCCTTTTTGGATGTTCCATTTTGGGTGCTCCTTTTTGGGTGTTCCATTTTGGGTGTTCCTTTTTGGGTACTCCTTTCTGAGTACTCCTTTCTGGGTACTTCTTTCTAGGTACTCCTTTCTGGGTGCTCCTTCCTGGGTACTCCTTTTTGGGTACTCCTTTTTGGGTACTTCTTTTTGGGTACTCCTTTTTGGGTACTCCTTTTTGGATGCTCCTTTTTGGGTGTTCCATTTTGGGTGCTTCTTTTTGGGTGTTCCATTTTGGGTGTTCCTTTTTGGGTGTTCCTTTTTGGGTACTCCTTACTGGGCACTCCTTTCTGGGTACTCCTTTTTGGGTACTCCTTTTTGGGTACTCCTTTTTGGGTACTCTTTTTTGGGTACTCCTTTTTGGGTACTCCTTTTTGGGTTCCCCTTTTTGGGTACTCCTTTTTGGGTACTCCTTTTTAGTGCTCTATTTTAGAAGGTTCCCTACAAAAATACCTAATTGGGTACCCCTTTTTGGAATTATTATTTACGATAACCTCGATTTGGGTATCTTAGTTTGGGGACCCTATTTTAGGGACCTCCTTTTGGAAACATCTTGGGCATACCATTTTGAAAGGCTCTTTGCAGGGATCTCTTTTTGGAGATCCGATTTGAGATAGCTCAGTTTTAATACCTTATTTCGGGTAACTCATTTTTTGGGTTGCTCATTCCGATTAACTAATTTTTGAAAGTTTTTTTTCGGTGATCTCTTTTTGGATTATCCATTTTGGTGAATCCCTGGAATCCCTTTCTCGCAGACAAAACTGTGATGCTTGAAAGTGTTAAGGAATTAGCCAGTCAGAGATTTGTTTCACCTGAAACGCAAACGGGCAATCCATCTGCCACTCCCTGAGCATCTCCATCTGTCTCTGTTCTATAGATTTGATGAAGTTTATGGAAAGATTTTCACGACATGTTGAGCATTTCATAGCCAATTAGAAAAACTTGTTAAACACACATTTCCATTCAGTTGGAAAGAACAGAGAAAGGGAGAGACGATAGACTCGAAAGTGGCAACAGAACGTGGCAAACTTTGTTGCCATTTGGTCAACAACTTTGTTGAGTGAAAAATAATAATAATAGTAACAGAAGCTGAAGAAGAAGAAGAGCAAGAGGAGGTCGTTAGTTGAATGGGAAGTGGCGCCACATTCGACCTACCGCACGCGACAACAACAACAACAACAAAGGCAAGGGGGAACCTTTCAGCCTGAGCTGGTTCAGAGAGTGTGTGAATGGGTTAGTCAGGTGATATGGGGGGAGAGGTGGTATGGGGGAAGGAAGTATAGGAATTTTCAAGCCATTGACCAGAATGGCCTCTTCAGCTCTGCACTCTTCGGCTCTCCATTCATTTGATTGTTTATCCTTAACACGCCCACGCACACTTTGTTTACACTTTTCTGATATCATTTTTATTTCTCTCTCTCTCACAATTTTTTTTTATTTATTTGTTGTTGTTGTTTTTTGCAATTGGAAATCACATTAAGTCGTTGACAGGTTGCCAGGTTGCCAGGTAGCTGGCAGGACCTTTGTCCTTTCATTTAATAAATTTGTAAATTGCTGCGCATTTTTTTTTTTTAACCAGAAAAAGTGCAATAAAAATGTCAATAAAATAAAACAGGAAACAAAATTGATTGGCATTCATTTCATTTGATTCTCTTGACCAAACCTCAACTGAACTCATCCTTCATCTGGTCTTATTTGATTGGACGTGTTTGTAAGTGTCCTTTTTTTTATAGTTTTGTTTTGCTCAAACCGGCGAATCAATGCATTTTTATAACCCGAAGGATTGTGATTTTTAAAAGGAGAAGGAAAGGGGAAAGAGGAGAAATCCTTTCCATTTCTATAAGAATTAATTCTCTTTTCAGGAAGTTCATTCCAGGAACCCTTTTTTTAGGAGATCCTCTCACGTTGTTGTCTTTCAGGGAGACTCTTTTTCGAGAGATCTTTTCTCCTCTTCTATTTAAAGAAATCTCTTTCGAGCAAATCGTTTCAGGAATCAATTTCTGATATGCTTCACAAAGTTTATTTTCAGTAGATCTTCCTTTGTTTTCTATTTTAAGAAACCTTCTCCTTTGTCGGTTGTCCACAGACGCCTTTTCTGCAAAAGCTTTTCCCAGCAATCAGTTTTCGAATTTCCCTTTCCTGTTTCCTATTTCAAAGACCATCTTTTCAGGAACCTTTTTTCAGGAACCACTTTTCAGGAACCTCTTTTCAAAGACCTTTTTTTCAGAGACGTCTTGGGGAAGCTATTTTCAGGTCCCAGTTTTGAGTAGATCTTTCCTATAGACTCTTTCCAAGAATCTCACTTTCTCCAAAGATCAAACCCTTCATCTTAGCAAGTTTTCCATGGGTTCAACTTTTCTCAAGAAAATACCCAAGTTCCCCCCGAAGCGTATTAAAGGAAAACCCCTGCCGTTTTGAGGTCTTGAACTCAATAGGTCTTTTGACAATATCGAAGAATAAAAAACTGAAAAGAATTATGTCAACTTGAGCACGAGATATTCTCGTTTGATATTCCATTCGAATGCTTATGACGCATTTTCAGATTGCAACTGCCCCGAACCATCGAACCAGACCACCCCGCTCCACCCCGCTTGTTTGATTGTCTTCCCTCATTTAATTCATTGAATTGTGTGGCTTGATTTTTATTTTGATTTATTTGCTTTTCATTCTGATACCAATTGCATAACAAAAAGGGTTTGAGATATTTTTGGAAATCTCAACAAAAAAAAAAAGAAAAGCAAAAGGGTAAAAAACCGAAGCGCTTTTCACACATTTTCACAGACAAAGCAGGCCAGGACGTGAGAGGGTTAAGGAAATTGAAAATGACTTGTTAATTTTTTTTTAATTACGAAATATTTCCCCCTCCCCCTTCGCCTTGTCTCTCTCACTCTCTCTCTTTCTCTCTCTCTCTCTCTTTCACTGTGTCTTTTTTGGGTTTACCTTTTCGAAACACGCATTAAATTTTCTTTTACATTTTCTTGTGTTTTTTTATTTTTGCGGTGGCTTTGAAGCCGCACGAAATGGAAATGAAGGGAGAAACCCAAAAGATGGACGAGGATTGAGGATGGAGGATGTACAAGGCGCAACATGCCGAAACCTGTTTGATTTTGTCTTAATTTCTATTACAATATTTTTGTTCTTGTTGTTTTTGTTGGTTGAGAGCGCCGCCTACCGAGCGAACCGCGCAAGTTTTTGTGTTCTTCCTTCTTTCGTTTTTGTTTTTCTTATCAGCGCCAGTTCATCAGACCAACTGGGGGAAACCCGTCACCACTCATCCCCTCTTTCCACTTGCTCTTTCTATTTTTCTTTTTCCTTAGCTGATTTTCAATTTATTTATATGCTTATGCAACAACAACAACAACAATGGAAACCTTTAACCTGTATAAAAAAATATGAAAGAGCATTTTCCGTTTGAGGTTAGGATTTTTTTTCTGTCTTCTACCTGTTTCTGATGCCTTCCAATTTGTTTATGTATATGTATATGTGTGTGTGTGTGTTTGTGTGTGTTTTTAGCATTTGTTGTGCCTTGTTTTGAATTATTCAAAGTCAACCTGATGACTTGATTCGAGGATTAAAAAATTTAATAAATTCCGATTTTTTTTTTTTTTTGCATATAAAAAATTTTTTCCTATTTAAAAAAAAAAGAAAAAATTGATTCCTTTGATTTGGTTTGCCTTAATTAAATTTTACATAGTTTGCCATACACTCGACCCACTGTGCTGTCAAGGCTTGGGATTCCTTTTTAACTAAAAAAAAAAAATAACAAAAAAACCGAATAAGAATAGAAAGAGGAAGAAGAAAAAAATGACAAAACCAGAGAAGACCACTAAGAAGAAGAAGAAGAGAGGAGTACCGAGAGCATGCAAGCCTATGCGTATGTGCCTGCCTGCCTGCCTGTGTGTGTTTGTGTGTGTGTGTGTGTGTGTGAGTTCATGTCGTTTTACTGGATGAATGAATTCTGCGTGAGGCAGTAGCAAAGCAGACAAGAGGACAGACCAAACAGAAAAAAAAACACAAGAAGAAGAAGAAGAAAAAAAAACCGCAAAGTACTCAACTCATCAGTCTCTGCTCTCTGCTCTCTGCCAGCCCCAGCGTACCCAGCTTCACAATTTCAAGCCTGACAGTCTTCTTCTTCTTCATCTTTGTTTTTTTGTTTTTTTTGTACACCTTCCCCCTTCCACCCGGGGCAGCATTTCTCAAACCCTTGTTTGTGTCGGCTTCTTGTTGTCTGCACTTCGTGTATGTGTGTGTTTGTGTGTGTGTGTGTGTTTGTCTCGCCTGTCTGCCTTTTTTCTGTTTGGTAATCATAATTATCTTTAATTTGAAATAAAAAAAAAAGAAAGAAAAACCCAAGAAAAGAAAAGAACAAGTGAAAATACAAATGAAAACCAGAGAAAGTCTTTTTCTTTTTTTTTTTAAATTTAGAATAATTTTTAAAATATTTCAAATGCAATTTTTTTTTCAAAACAAACTAATCATTTGCCAACCCCCACCCCCTCTCTCTCTTTCTCTTTGCAGGTGAGTCTTTTTCCGACAACAACAAAAACAACAAGAACACTGGCAAGACTTGCCAAATATTTGTATAGGCCGAAAAGCACACCCAAAGTAAGTGGGCAAATCAAATAAGACAAAACAATGCTTTAGCTTTGTCAAAATAAAAAAATAAAAAAAAATTTTATTTTAATCTAATCAAAGGAAAACTCAAAGACCCTTTAAATTGCTCAGAAATATTTTTATTTTCACAGAAAAAAAAAAAACACTTGAAATTTTTCTATTTTTAATTTTGCAAAAAAAAAAAGAAATTGTCACCCCGAGAGCTCTTTTCTAGTCTTGACAAAGTCTTTAAATTAGTCAGACCCTCCGCTCTCACCTTGCCGAAACGCTCACACCGAAAAGAGCAAAAAAAATTTCAAACTGAGATTTGCGTTGGCAGCGACGCAACGCCCCCAAAAATGAAATGAAATAAAAATAAAAATAACTTATTTTGCTTCCGTTTTGATACATCGTCCGTCTCGGTGCCGCTGCTTGAATATCTCGTGTTCACGTGTATGTGTGAATGACAGTCGTGTCCATGACAGTCGTGTCCACACGTGCCTCTCCGTAACAGTCGATCACACTTGGTCGCTGTATATGCGTGTGTGTTTGTTTGTTTGTTTGCAATCTGAGGAATTGATTCTTGTGTGGTGAACAGACCTTCCTTCTTTCCCCCTTGCCCCACCAGCTCAAGCTAAGCCACGTGGTAACCTGAGCTGCACATGGAGACCGGACGAACAGGCACCTGTCCAAATGTTGAATCAACTGGTACCGTCCCCCCCTATCCAATCTAAGCACATATTTTGTGCACTCCAAATCGAATTGGCTAAACAGAAATTTTCTAAGGAAATTGAAGAAGAAGAAGAAAATATATTTAATTTCAAAAAAGGTTCCAAATTAACCTTTTAGGGATTTCTTAGGAATTTAAGCATTCGGTAAAATTGCAAAAAAATAAAATAAATAAATAAAAAAATTTTAACAAATATTAATCAATATGAAAAATAAATAAAAAAGCAAATAAAAATAATGAATTAATTAAAAAAAATTATAATTAAATTAAAAATAATTTTTACAAAAATTAAATAAATTTAAAAAAAATAATTCAATTAAATAATAATTTAATAATTAATTAACAAAAAATAAATAAATAAAATTAAAAAAAAAATTAAAAAAAAAATTAATAATCTATAATAATCAAAAATTAAAATAATAAAAAATTAAAATAAAATAAATAAATTTTTAAAATATTAATATGTAATAATTTTACAAAAATTATTTAATAAAAAAAAAATTATATATAAAAAAATTTCGACAAACCCAAAAAAACTTCCACCCCTTTGATAATTCTTTAAGCTGGGCACTTCCTGCTGACCACCACTGTAGGCTGAGCCGGGCTCGCTATGCTCTAACTGTCTGCCTGTGTGTGTGTGTTTTTTTTTTTTTTTTTTTTTTTTTTTTTTATTTAATTAGAGCTTAGGCTAGGGGTAGAATACAATACAATAGAAGATGAAGGGAGTGAAATATTAATATACACAATACAAAAAATTAGGGGAGGGGGTGATGAGGAGACGATCTGCACCCGCGGGACCACCTTGTAGGTATTACATCACGAGGCAAATGCAAAGAACTCGATCTCAAGGTCGGCCCGTCCGGAGGTTGTCCTTACGCCGTAGCTCCTTCATGATCTCAGAAGCCATGTTGCTCGTCGCCTGCCAATTCGCCTCACTGTGGAGCATGAGGTCCACCAGGGTATCCGCTGTCAGGTTGTCCACATCCAGAATTCGTTTAAGCTCCCCTCTCTGTCTACTGAATAAGGGACAGACGAAGAAAGCATGCTCTGCGTCCTCTATGACGCTCTCGCAGGTGTCGCAAAAGGGGTCATCCGCGTGCTTAAACCTGTAAAGATATGATTTGAAGCAGCCATGACCCGATAAAATCTGCGTCAGGTAGAAGTTGGTCTGTCCATGTCTTCTTGACATCCAGGTCCTTAGGTTGGGAATAAGTCTTCTTGTCCATCTGCCGTTACCTGATTGGCTCCATCTCGTCTGCCACTGGGCTAGGGTGCTTTCTCGTTGCGGAGTTCTAGGTTCTCTACCGGGAAGTCTCTCTTCTGCCAAGAGATCCAGCGGAATCATGCCTGCGATGACCAGCGCAGCATCCTCCGAGACTGTGCGAAAGCAGCTCGCTACCCTAAGGGCGCATCTCCGGTAGGTGCCCCTACATCCTCTACTATAGGATGGTACCTTCATGGCCGGCGCCCATATCTCCGAGCCATATAGCATGATCGATACCACAGTGGATGCGATTATTCGTCTGCTTCTTTGCTTTGGTCCTCCCGTGTTGGCCATTATGCGACTTATGGCTGTAGCGGCTTTGGCTGCCTTATTGCTGGTGTACTCCAGATGGGCTTTAAAGGAGAGTCTGCCGTCCAGCATTATCCCCAAGTATTTTATTGCTGGCTGGGTGCAAATATTTGTTCCTCCGACTCTTATAGTGGCGGTTTCGACCCTCTTCCTGCTGCTAATCAGGACGGCCTCGGTTTTATGCTCGGCTAAGGTCAGACCCATTGATGACAGCCAATTGATTACTGCGTCAATTGATATGTTGCAAATCTCGGTGGCCTGGTGTATATGCTTGGCCACACATACCAGTGCAACGTCATCCGCAAATCCAATAGTTTTGCAGTTCTCCGGTAGATCTAGTTCCAGGATGCCGTTATACATAGCATTCCAGAGGATCGGGCCTAGAACCGAGCCTTGAGGAACTCCTCCGGTTATTGGGTACTCCTTCTCTCCGCTTGCGGTGTCGTAAACCAACCGTCTATCGACAAAGTAACTCCTAATAGTGTCTGTGAGATATGCGGGCACCTCCAGGTTGACCAGTGCGTCAATAGTTTTTTGCCAGTTCGCGGAGTTAAACGCATTCTTTATGTCCAGGGTACAGACCAGGCAGTATTTTTTAGCACCACCAGCCCATCTTGTGCCTTGGGTGGCTTCGGAGGCTATTTTAACTACCTCGTTAATAGCGTCTGTAGTGCTTCTTTTTTTCCGGAATCCAAATTGTAGATTGGAGAGTCCCCCTCTTGTCTCCAACTCATTCTCCAGTCTGCTGCCGATGATCTTTTCTAACAGTTTCCCCACCGTATCCAGGAGGCAAATGGGTCGATAAGACGATGGGTCGTCTACTTTTTTCCCTGGTTTTGGGATTAATACCAGCCTTTGCGTCTTCCATCTCTGGGGTATGGTGTCTCACTTAGGCATTTGTTGAAGCAGTCGACGAATACTTGAGGGTGAGCTGCTATTGCTATTTTCAGGGCTGTGTTGGGTATACCATCTGGGCCTGGCGCCTTATCAGGCTTAATCCTTGCGGCTAACTCTAAGACCTCCTCCAAGCTTGTATGGATTATGTCTCCGTCTTGAGTCGCTAGCTCATGGAGAGATGGTGGACTTAGGGGCAGTTGCTGAGGGAATAGAGCACGCACTATACTATCCAGTTGAATCGCGTCTGAGGGTACTGGCTGCCTGGCAAGCTTTCCCATGACCAACTTGTACGCTCCTCCGAATGGCTGTGCATCTGCAGCCTCGCACAAATCCTGGAAGCACCGTAACTTGCTGCGCTTGATGGCCTGCTTGAGAATCTTACGCATTCTGCGAAAGGCAATTATTTCTGCCTGGAATTCAGCAGTACCCCTTTTCCTCTGGCACTTGCGTCTCGCCGCGCAGCAGTCCGCTCTAGCTTTGGCGATCTCTTCATTCCACCAAGGGACTGGTCTGTGGGATCTGCCACCGCTATGAGACTTGGCCATAGCTTGGTCACAGGCCATTTTAATGGCTGCATGGAGGGAGTTAGCAGCTGAGTTGGCATTCCCGTCAGCTTGTAGTCCGCCAAGAGAGTCCAGGAACTTCCTTCTGTCCAGAGTGTGCACTTTGTAACCTGGACGACTGTGAATACGCTGTATTGGGTGCCTTGCTTCCTGGGATACTCTAGTGAGGATCGCTATGTGGTCACTATGAGTGTGGATCCTGGGTACCGTCCATGTGGCTTCTTTAGCAATTGAGGCGCTCACAAACGTGAGGTCAATGATTGATTCACGGCCAGCTTTGCTGTAGGTAGGAGTTAAGCCGTCGTTGAGCAGGCAGATGTTTAGGCGGGCGAAAACTTCCAATAGTAGCGATCCTCTCGGATTCATTTTCTTACTACCCCATTCTGTGGCCCAAGCATTGAAGTCGCCGGCTATGATAACGGGGGTACGGTCTCTACAGTCATCCGCGATTACTTCGAGTATTGCTTCATACTCATTGAGGGGCACTCTGGGCGCAATGTAGCAGCTATAGACAGTAATATTGCCACACTTTGCGCGGGTGAATCCAGTTTTAGCCAGTCTATCAGTGAGTTGGATTGGTGGGCTACCGCAGCTCCAGATAGCGGCACCGCCATCCAGGCTCTGCTGCCATACTGCATCCTCCTTACAGCGATACGGTTCGCTCAATATGGCAATATCTGCGGACACATCCCTCACGGACTGTGAGAAAAGATCCTGTGCCGCTCGACAGTGGTTTAGGTTTAGTTGGAGAAACCTAATTTTGACCCATTTTAACAGCCTTCTGGTAGTGAGGACAGGCCCTGCTCAGCGAATGGTGCCCGGTTTCCGGATCTCCGTGCCTGGTGCAGAGGATGCACGCTGGGTTTCCCTTACAATTTTTTGCTGCGTGGGCTTGATCTCCGCAGTTGAAGCATTGCTTACTAGCGTCGTATCTGCTTCTACAGCGCGCTGCAATGTGGCCGAAACCTAGACATTTAAAGCATCGCCGCGGCTCCGTCTTTTGCCTTAGTCTGCAGATAGCCCAACCAATGCGAACCTTGCCTAGCTTTAGCAAGGCCTCTGCGGTATCCTTTGTGAGCACCATAGTGGCAACTTGTGTGCCACTAAATGATGGACGTAGTTTCACATTGACTTCTGGGCCTAGCTTAGAGCCCACCTGGTTGGAGATGGCTTCTAGTACTTCCCCGCTGGTTGTGTCCGCCGAAATGTCTCTTATTTCCAGCACTGCCTTGTCTGAGATCGATTTGACTTGTGTGTGTGTGTGTGTGTGTGTGTGTGTCGCACTTTGCACTTGCGCAGACGCTCTCGCTGTCGTCGCTTTGTCGTCTAAAAATTGTCCATGTTTTCAAGTGCGCGCAACTTTTGTTTATTTATTTTTATGATTTTGTTTTTTTTTTTCGTTTTTGCAGCAAAAAAGCAATTGAAAATTTCAGCAGAAAATTGTAAGAGAAAAATTAAACCGCGCCGGTCACAAAACAATTGAAGTGCAACAGCAAAACGGAATGCATAAATAAAAATAGAGAAACATGTGTGCGTTTGTGTTTGAGTGTGTGTGTGTGTGTGTGTGTGAAGGCATAAAAGGAGACGCACGACGCCACAACAGCAACAACAACAATAACAACAACAACAACAACAACACAGATGCAATAATTTCCGGTGCCGACGTAGGTCGTTCTCTGGGGTTGGAGCCGGCGGCGGCGGTGGCGGCGGCGGCGACGTCGGCCTGGACTATTGTTCTCAATCAGCTAACGCCATCAGCTGGCTGAGCTAGAGGAGGCAGCGTTAGCGGCAGAGGGCGAGGGCTTAGCCAGAGCCAAGCGCGCCATCTCTTTTACGCCGTCTGCGCCGATGCAACGGTTGACCGGCTGGGCCAAAGCCGAACGAGCATGAGGGTGCCGTGAGCCGAGGGTAGAGGGTGGTTCGGCTCGAATCGGAATCGTATCGAACTGCACTGGCGTCAAGCATAATGCGTCAGCTGAGGCTGCTGTGACTAACACTCTTGTTGTTATTGTTGTTGTTGTTTGATAAATTGTTGTGCTGACAACAACAAGAACAACAGACTCGCTTCCCTCTCAGACCAAAGCGGAACCGCTAAAATTCACTCAAGGCTTATCGGCACACTCATGTCCACCCTCTCACACACTCTCTCTCTCTCTCTCGCTTGTTTCTACGGTTCTTGCAAAATTCTTTGAAATCTCCTCCACCGCTTATTGTCATATTCTGGTTTTACCTTATCTTCTCTCTCTTTCTTTTTATTTTTTTTTTATTTTTTTGCCTGCAAAGGAAGAGAACAATTTGATGTTTTCTTTGTTTTGCCCACATTTATTTGCTTGCTTATTTATTCTCGGTGTGTTGGGTTTTGCATAAATGAAACGAAACAACATTGGCGTTCATTCATAAAAATGCATGGTACAGTGGCGTCCATTTGAGTGGAACCGTTTGTTTTTGCCGATCAAGCAGAACCCTTAAGTAAAGGCAATAAAATTATGAAATTACACTTGAATAAAAGCAAAAATAATTTTGCCCATATATTTTCTTTTGAAGATTCTATGCAATTTTCACTTGTGAAATGGATTAAATTACGAAAATCAAAGGCAGCTGCAAGACCTTGACTAATTTTAGGGAGCCAACTGTGGTCAGACAGCGCATTAACATTATTCTCTCTCTTTTGCTGTAAGCGCTGAAAATAGCTGAAAATAGCTAGAAAGCGTGAGAGAACGCCGCAGAGAAAAGAGTATAGAGGGTATGCCGAAGATTATAGCGGGTACGCCGAAGTGTATAGAGGGTACGCCGAAGAGAACAGATGGCCCGGACAAAGAGAAAGTAAAACGCTAGAAAAAGCAAAAAAAAAAACAGCTGAAAACGGCTGAAAAACGAATTTCTTGTATTTGAATAAAACCGAACAAATTGCTCACAGATTTTGTGAGAGCCACTCTTTGAGCTGATTAACAGTGCAATAACATAGAACACAGAAATGTTAAAATTTTCTGGCTAAAACTTTTTTCTCGCTAAAATTCACGGCTTCCACATGTTCACATGCTGGCGGCATTTGCTTTGCTTTCTGAATTTTCAGTTAAATTTCAAAAGTAACGGGCGTGCGTTCGGATTAATCGCATTTTCATAATTAATTTCGTTTTACTCTGACATTGCATAGACCAAATTATAAAATAAAACAAAAAAAAAACAGTAATAATTTTATTTATTTTTTTGAAAGTGACTCGCGGAGTTTTTTTCGTTCGTGAAACTTGCGGGACTTTTTTGACGTGTAAAAATTTCGGTAAATTCAAACGGTTTGTAACAAATGACAAAACAAAACAAAAATAAATAAAAACCTTAAAAAAAAGAATTCTTTAAAATATTTATTAATTGGAATATTTTTTTGTCTTTGTTATTTTCAAATAAGTTTACAAATTTCACCTGTGCATTGCCGTGTTTCGATTACCCCAAAGTGAACGGTTGCGCTCCGCGCGGTAATTTGCAATCAAGAATTTTGTCAAAACAATTTTAGAAATAAAAAGAAAAACCAAGCAAACGAAAGCAGTGAAATACAAATTTGTTTTTTTTTTTTTTGTCTGCCAAAATAATTAAGCGACGTGCCAAAATCGTGTGAGTGCACAAAACAATTACAAAAAAAAAAAAACAAAAACAAAAATGTAAATAAAATTAAATTGAATTTCTTATATATTTTTTTCTTATTGTTGTTGTGTGCTATTCGTAGTTGTTGTTGTTGTTGTGTCTGCATGTGAAATGCCGTCTGCCTAAAACATAAAAAAGAAAAAACGAAAAGAATAAGAAGAATAGTGTAAAGGCGGAAGCAACAAGTGCAAACTAACACACACACACACACACTCACACACAAACTCACACATACGGTGAAACATAAGGCAAAAGGTAGAAAAGAAAGAAAACGAAAAAAACGGCCAAGCCGGCGATATTTACATTTACTGTTTTTTTTTTCTCTTCTTCTTCTTCTTCCTTTTTTTTGGCGTTCTTTTCGTTTCGCCTGTTGCATGCGTTGGTGTGTGTGTGTGTGTGTGTGTCTGTGTGTTTGTATGAATCAAAGAGTGAACTGTTTTTTTTTTGTGTGCCCAAAAAAAAAAAAATTTGTGATTCTTTTTTTCCCCCCCTTTGCAAAAACAACAACAAAAACACACAAACGAAATTGTCGGTGATGTGAATTAATTTTTTTTTTATTTATTCAATTAAATTTTTTTTTTTTGTTGAATTTTTTGTTTTGGTGTTCGTTTTTTGTGGCAAAGTCAAAAAGTGCTTGACTGATTTTAAACATATGCCAAACCGATAAAAAAAATAAAAGAAAAGAAAATGCAATTTGAATAAAACGAAATAATTTCCAATTCTCCTTTTTCTCTCTCTTTCTTTTTTCTGGAGAAAATTCTTTTTTTTTTTGACAGAAAAAGAAATAAAAAAATTAAAGTTTGACTTGAAAATAAAAATTAAGAAAAACAAGAAAAAAAGTGTTTTGTGAAAAATAAGAAGAAGCAGCAGGCCTGTGAATAAGAAGAAGCAGAAGCACATCGAGCAGAGCCACGCCAAAAATTTCTCAAAAAAAAAAAACATAACGGTAAATAATTTTTTTTTTTTATTTTTATTTGTTTGCTTTGCCCCTGAATTTGTTTTTTTTGGTTTTCCGTCTTTTCGATTTATATTTTTCTGCCGAATCTGAAGGAACTGTTAGGTCGAATTTGTTGCTGAAAAAAATTTATAAACAATTTTTGGGTTTCTTGCGAAGAATTTGAGCAAAATAAATGTGATTTTTTAGAAATGAAATTATTTATTCAATTTTTTTTTCTTTCTCTCATTTTTTTTAAATATTTATTTTTTTTTCTATTAAAATAATTTATTTATATTAAAATTTTTTTATTAAAGGAATTTATTTATTTTATTTAAAATATGCCAAAATAAAATATTCAAAACAAAAATTTATTTAGTTTATTTTAGTTTAAGATTATTATTATTTATTTTTAATTTTTTTTATGATGAATAAAAGGATTTCTTTTTCTTTTTAATTTATATAGTTTTATTTTTATTCATTTATTTTTTTAAGTTTTATTTTAAAAATTAAATCGTATTTTTTTAACTTAGCTAAAACTTATTATTATATTTGTTTTTATTTTTTTTATTTCTTTTTATTTTTATGTTTTTTAATTAGTTAAATTTTTTTCTAATTAATTCAAAGTTTTTTTTTAATAAATTAATTTTTTTTCTAATTAATTCAAACTAGTTTAAATTATTTTGCTTAGTATTTTTTTTCGTTTGTTTTATTTGTTTTTTTTTTTTTTTTTTTAAGTAATTTTCTTTTTAGAATTATTTATTTCCAATTATTTCAAATTAGTTTAAATTATTTGGATTTGTTCTTAAAAAAATTTGTTCAGTATATTTTTTGTATTTATATTCTTTTATTATTTTTTTATTTATTATTTTTTTATTACTGTTAATTAATTCATATTAGATTTGTTTTAAAAAGAAATTGCTTAGTATTTTTTTATATTTAGCTTAAAGTACATTTTTTTCTATTTGGAAATTAATTGCTTTTTTTTTTGTTGAATTCATTTTATTTATTATTAATTTTAATTCATTTTTTTAAAATTTATTTAGTTTAAATTAAATTTTAATCTCTCTGGAAATTGTTATTTTATTTATTTTGCAATTTATTTTAAAACTTTTTTTTAATTGTTTGGAGTCAAGTTTTATTTTAATTTTATCAAATCAATTTAATTGTCTAATTTTGTCGTTATTTATTTATTTTTTTTTTAATTATTCTAGAATTTTTACTCAATATTTTAAAATTATTTGCAAGTAAAAAACAGAAATTAAAATTGTCATAAATTAAAATAAATAAAACTACCTTTTTTTTAACAAAAATAATTTATTTCATAATTAATTAATTTCATTAATTTATTTATTTATCTAAAGTTAGAAGGTTATTTTTTTATATAAAAATTAAATAAAATTAGCCACTTTTTTTATAATATTTTTCTAATTTTTTTTATTTTTCTTCTTGTTTATTAAAAACTCTTTGGATTCTCCAATTTGTTTTCCTCAAAAATATTACAAATTCTTTGAAAATTTTCCTCATACCAAAAAATAATATTTTTATTTTGATTTATTTTTTTTTATTTATTTTTTTGATTTGAAATTAATTCAATGAATAATTTCTTGAGGCTTTTTTCATTTATTTATTTTTTTATTTCTTTCCCTTTTTGGTGGGGTACCCTCCCCCCCCTCCTACCGATTGGTTTCCACGCTTCTTATTCTCTCGACTTGAGCTCCTCCCATTTACCAGAACTCCCCTCTCCACCCCTCCCCACTCAAATGCATACATAATTTTTAGCATTTAAATTTTTCTTATTTTTTTTTTTGGTTAGTTTTGAGCTGTTCGTGCCTGAGTTTTAATTGCTCCCCAACACACACACACACACACACACACACACGCACACAGAGTGGGAACATTTTATTTATTTATTATTGTAATATTTGTGTGTGGCTTTTTTGACACCCCCCAACCCCTCCCCTCCCCCTTGAAAAGGAGGCACGCAGCTGAATTTAAATTTTCTTTTAGGCCAATTTCAAAATTCCAGGAACTATTTGGCTCCCAAAGAGAACAGAAACGCCGATAAAGAAATCAAAGTCTGTCGTTTTGCTTTTTGATTTGCTCAGTGCATGTGTATGTGTATGTGTGTGTGTGTGTGTGTGTGTGTTACAAATTGTGGGGCATGTTTGGCTGCATTTTTGCCACAATTTCAACCCAAAAAAGGGCAACTCGCCAGAGTTGAATTTTCTTTCTTTCATATTTTTTTTTTTTTTTCTGATTATTTTTTTGCTTGATTTTGCCAGAAGGCCTCCAAAGTCAAAGTCAGCTGCCAATGCCAAATAAAAAAAAAAAAAAAAAAGACAATCCAGTCGCAGCGACCAAATCAAGACCAAACCATATCGCGCTTTATGTGATGTGGCAAGTTGAGACTCCGTCTCCGCCGTGGCTCACTCGTTGCTGCCTTCAATTTTTTCTTCTTTTTTTTGGCCTCAAGCAAAAAAACAACAACAACAACAAAGACGAAGACGACGACGACTACGAATGCATTGACTCTTTTGTGCGGACCTGCCCAAATATTATATTACATACATTTTAGTAATGCTCCACTCGGCTCCACCCCGCCCCTTACCCCACCCCAACTCACCTCAGTTCAGTTTGCTTTGGTTTGGTTTAGTCCGAGCCCCCCGGCCGCATTGGTCACCCCAGCGTTTTGCGGAGTTCTCTTTTCTTTTTTTTTTTGAGGTTATGGCGAAAAGGTAACTGGCCAAGTCGTCTAGAATTTCCGCCTCAAACATTTTTCTAGGCTACAAAAAAATACTCAAATTTCCTTAAAAAAAAAACAATATTTGATTTTTCCAAATTAATGAGAAACATTTGAGAAATTGATATATCCAAATGGATTTCTTTAAATATAAAAAAAAATTGGCAAAAAAAAAAAAATATTTAAAAAAATTGTCAAAAAAAAAAACAGAAATATTTCATTCAAGATAAAAAAAATATATTCAAAAATTATTTAAAAAAAAATTGTTTTTTTTCAGTTTTGAAAATTTTAAAAAATATTTGAAATATTTTTAACTTTGAGTTTTGAAATAAATACTCAGATTATTTTCGAAATGGACAATTTAAAAAAAATTAATTCCTTAAAATTTTTTTAAAATATTCAAAATAATTTAAATATTAAAAAAAATAGAATTTTAAGTATCTGAAATTCCTTTCAGAATTCTAAAGGCTCTAGCAAAATATTCCAAATTATTTTCCAGGTTCAATATTCAATATTTTTATGTTTCAAGAAGATAATCCCAATTTTTTTTATATTTAGAAAATTAAATTGAGATTATTTTTAACTTTTAAAATTCTTTCAATTTTAGAAAATTAAATCCAGATTTTTTTTCAATTTTAAGAAAATTAAATCCAGATTTTTTTCAATTTTTTAAATATTTAAAAACTCCAAAATTTCCTTTAAAAAATTTAAAAAATTAAACACAATTTTTTTTAACATTTAAAAAATAAACTCCCTGATTTTCTTGAAAAAATTTTAGGATTGCTTTCAATATTTCAAAAATTTCGAAAAAATATTCATTGTTTCCTGTCAAGATTGGAAAGGTTTCTGGACCAAAAACTAACACAACATTTTTTGAAAATTTTCAAATAAAAAATTAATTCACTGATTCCTTTCAAGCCTTAAAATTTCGAAAAATAATTTCCTGTTTTTTTCCCCAAAATTTTAAAGATTTTTATTAATATTTTTTTTTCAAAATTTTAAAGATTTTTATTAATTTAATTTTTTTTCTAAATTTTAAAGATTTATTTTTTTTCAAAATTTTTAAGATTTTTATTTAAATTTTTTTTTCTCAAAATTTCTTTTGCCTTGCCAAAAAGTGCATTCAAAATTCGTCCAGCCTCTCTGAGCTCTTTTTTGTTGTTGTTGTTTTCTCACTTACCCTTTGGGCTAATTTTTCATAACGAAAATTGCAGCTCTTTTGGAAAAAAAGAAGCAGAAAAAAGGTTTGGAATAAATTCAATTTGATGAGAGAAAAAGAAGAAATAAAAAAACGTGCAGATAAACGCCCAGCGACAAATTCATCCCCCCCACCAAATTCCCACTCCCTTCAAAAAAAGTAAAGAAAAGAAGAAAAGAAAAAAAAGCGTTTAACAATTTTTCAATGCATTTTTGATTTTATTGATAATATTTTCGCTGCTGTTTTTCTTGTTGTTTTTATTTTGTATTTGACAAATTTGCTGTCGAACTATTGACAGGCATTTTACCGCTATGCCAACAAGGACAAGCAAATGAAGCTGAACAAGAAGAAGAAAAGGGTCGGGCATTTAAAATTTTACAATTGTTTGTTCTTGCTTGTTGCTATTGTTGTTGTTGTTGTTGTTGTTAAAATGCGTTGAGAGTTTGAAATGCTCGACATGTCGCCATGTTCGCCACACATGTTTGGCATTTGTTGTCATACCCCGGCATAAGAATCAACACACACACACACACGCATTTACAGAGAAACAGGAAGTCTAAACCAACACAACAAACTGACAAAAGGCAAGCATAAATTACCCAGTAAGCTTTATCCGCTGCTGAAATGGAAGTCAAATGATTTTTAACTGGAAGCAGAGATTTTCGTTTTTTTTTTAATTGAGACCCTAAAGAGAGACCTGAAATTTATTCTAATTGAATTAATTTATTTTATTTAACAAAAAAAATTTGTGTCACAATTTGCCTTTGATTTCATTTGGCAAATGTTTGCTGGGTTAAACAGCCAGCCTGCTATCTGCATAATACAAGCACGCACACACATGCATGCCGGCAGAGAGACCTAGCGGCATATTTACGGTGCCCAGAGCAGTGCGGGTGCAGTAAACACTTGGCGTAAGAGGGAGATGGAGATAGCCTGAATGGAGTGAATTATTTCTCTCCTGCTTCTTTTTACTCCTTTGGTATTTGCCTAGCTTGTCTGCCTGTCTGCTTGCCGGAGGGAGTGAGTGAGTGAATGTCACCGTTAGATCTTTGCGCTGCCTTTAACAAAAACAAGAACAACAACAACAATAGGAATTGGAATAGGAATAGTTTCAGGCAATTGAGTTATTTTTGTGGTGGAAACAGAAATAGAAAACTAAAAAAAAAATGTTTAAGCGAAAGTTGCGTCACTTTTTTTTTTTTTTGACCCAAATCATAATTAGAAGAAATCAAATCAAATCAAATCATATCAAATTGAAACCACAAAAAAAGAAAAAGAAAGAAAAGAAAAGACAAAACGTTTCAATAATTACGCGCTGCAACTAATGCCACTTATTATTGTTGTTGTTGTTGTTGTTGTTGCAGTGAAAGCGAAAATTAAATGCAGTCAACATTAAACAAACAAACAAACAAACAAGTTGAGTCGTTTGTTTTTAATGTTTTTAACTAAAATAACACAACTAAGAAGCAAGAAGAAGAAGAAGAAGAAGAAAATCGAAAGCCAACAACTGAGCCTTAGGAGGGAGGGGGAGGTAGGGACAGAGGGAGGGTGAGCGACAAAATGCAACCAATCAAAATTAAAACGAAATGAGAAAAAAAACAAAAAAAAACTAAGACAAAGCCAACACCCTCGTCGACTCAGTCTTTACCCCCCAATACCCCTCCCTCCCCTCCCCCGCCCCCACCACTCCCACTCTTCTTAACAAGCAGTCTCGATAATTTCTTTTTTGGAACCTGCCATCCTCTCCCGCTCCCCCCCTCTTTGGGTTATTGCTGTTTACTTTGTTGTTGTCATTTGCTGCACATCTTCTTCTTCTTCTTCTTTTGCTTGCACTGACAACTTACAGTTACATTGATTAATTTGTCTGCTGCCTTTGTTGTTGTTGTTATTGTTGCTATCTCTTTCGCTCTCACTTTCTTTTGTATTTTGTTAAAAATTTTGTTTCCATTATGAAGCACTTGATTTACCGTTAGTTTAAGCAGACTGTACTTAATAATTAGTTTCTAGTTTTTTTCTTCTTTTGTTTTTGTTAAGGAGAAAAACAAATTATTTCTCTTTTTGAAATTTCCAGGAAAATACACAATTATTCAAAATTCCAAAGAATTTCTCAAAATGGTAGAAAAAAAAAATTGGTTAATATAAAAAAATAACAAAAAGAAGAAGAAGACGAATTTAAACTTTTTTATTTATTTATTTTCCATTTTCCATCAAGGCTAATCAATTCGAAAACGAAACAGTCAGACCAGACCAAACCAGAGCAGAGCAGAGAGAACTTGCTGCAAATAGTACAGTCAGATCAAAATGTTAGCAAAGCAAACCACTCGATGTGCGATTGCATTTCATTTTGACACTTGAACTGTCTGACTGACTGACTGACCATTGCCATTGTTCCCTTTGGTCAGAAAATTCTCCTTCTTCTTCTTCTTCTTCTTCTTGGGTATCCATTTTATTTGTGCGGTGCGTGTGTGTGTGTGTGTGTGCATGCCTGTGCGTGTCGAGCGTGTTGATGAGCGTGTAATGGCCACACGCTGTCAGTTTAATTGATGCTGCTGCCTCTGCCACCACCCCCACCCACATCCACACGCACACCCCCCAGTCTCAGCCTCAGCACCAGCCTCAGCCCCAGCCCAGTGCCTCGCATTATTAGTCAAGAGCACATTGCACCCTCTCAGTCACACAGGCTTCAGGCCCTGCCCTTGCCCCTGCCCCTCCCCCCCGCACACTTTCCTATTTTATGCGGGTGTCTTTTTCTTTTTTTTTTGCTCAGCTTAAGTGAAACTTTCACAACTAATTTATTTTTATTTGATTTTATTTATTGTCTTCTTTTGCCTCAGCCACCCCCACCCCCGTCCCTGCCACGACCTCTCACCCGGCTTCCTCTTTATCAACGCCTCGTTCAAATTCTACTTAACCAACTCGGTTTGCCTGCCACTTGAGCTCATTAACTTGCAATTTATTTTGTGCTACCACCCTCCCCCCCTCCCCCTCGACACTTCTTCCTCTTCTTTCTACTCTCTCTTTCTCACTCTGTTTTTTATGATTCGAAATAAAAATAATATTTTGTTTAACACTTGGGGAAAATGCATTTTCCAAATGAGTGTGTAAAATTTTAGCTAAAATATTCCAAAAATTTATATTAAAAATTCCGACAAAAATAAATCAATTTCAAAATTTTAATATTTTTTTTAGCTAAAAAATTCCAAAAATTTAAAAAAAAAAACCGAGAAAAATAGATCAATTTCAAAATATAAATTATTTTTTTTTAGCAAAATTTCAAAATTAAAATTTTTTTTTTTGAGCTAAAAAATTCCAAAGTATTATAAAAAAAAATCGAAAAAATCCATCAATTTCAAAATTTAAAATAATTTTTTTTTAGCTAAAAAATTCCAAAAATTTCAAAAAAGAAAAATAAAAAAAGATCAATTTCAAAATTTTTATTATTTTTTTTTTAGTTCAAGAATTCCAAAAATTTATAAAAAAAAAAATCCGAAAAAAATAGATCTATTTCAAAATTTAAATAAATTTTGTTTTTATCTAAAAAATCCAAAAATTTTTATAAAAAAATAACGAGAAAAATAGATCAATTTCAAAATTTAAATTATTTTTTTAAGCTAAATTTCAAAATTTAATTTTTTTTTAAAGCCAAATTTTAAAATTTAAATTATTTTTTTAAGCTAAAAAATTCCAAATATTTATAAAAAAAAAAATAAAAAAAAATATTTTTTCCCCCGAGAAATTAATTTATCTGTTCTCCCCAAAGGAACCTCTGAAATTTCGGACCCAATAAATTTCAAACTGAACCCATAATTCCTGAAGCTTGATTTTGGAAACAAATTCCTCAGTTGTTACTCAAATGTGACTGAAAGAATTCCTTAAAAATCTAAAATCAAAGAACTGAAAATTTCTAAAAAAAAAAAATAAAAAAAAGTTGGAAGGTAAAAACAATAAAATTCCAGATCTTTTGAATTATTTTTTTTTTACCAATAACTCAATTATTTCTTTATTGAAAAAATAAAAATTGCTTAATTTCTTCTTCTTCTTTTTACAAATTGTTTAAAAGATTAGTCAAAAATTTATATATATTTTTTTTCCTTCTTCTTCTTCTTTTTCGTTTGAGACAATGAAAATTGCCTCGGGTATCATCATCATCATCATCACACCAGATGCTAATCGGTTGGGCCTGACAGCTCAAGCTCATAACGCCTGCCCCTCCTCCCCCCCTCGCCCCACCTCACCCCACCCCGCCATAGCTTTTCATCTCTTCATCGCTGAGGCGTTTGCCAAAGCCTTTGGGCTTCATCAATTAACACTAGCAAAAAGCAAACGAGAATAGCAATAAAAAAAAAACTTACCATGAGTGTGTGTGTGTGTGTCTGTCTGTGTGTGTTTATATTTTTTAATTTATGACAATTAAAATGCGCCATAAAAAAAGAAGCCAAACCAACTTGATGAAATTGATAACTAAAACAAGGCAGAAATAAAAAATAAAAAAACAAAAGCATAAAAATTACGCAAGATTTGGCAAAAGAAAAAGAAGAGGAAAAAGAAGAAGAAGAAAAGGGGAAATAATCTGTTCAGGTGATCAATCTTTTGAGGTTCCCACAGAAAAGAAATGACTCAAAATGCCAATAAAAATTCTAAAGAAAACATAACAAAGAAGATTAACCAAGACCATTGCAAAGAAGAAGAAGAAGAAAATAAAAAAAAAACTGAAAAAGTTTCAGGGAATAATATTCTCTAGTAAGACTCGTAATTCCTCCGGGAATCACAGAGGGAATCAAAAAAGATTTGATGGAAATCAAATTCCAAAATTCCTAGGCCCCATTTGAGCCCCTCAAGTCCCTCTCGATCAATTAGTCACAGATAATCGTCTTGAGAATAGTAAAATAATTAGGTTTAAGTCTTCAAACAGAAGGAGTATGTAATTCATTCCCTCTATGGGCCCAAAGACCTTCTGATTCCTTGAGAATCTTAGAAAGAGCTAAGGGATGGATGGAGAGAGGGAAAAATAGATGAGCTTACCATACTTTTCCCCTTTAAAAAATATTTCATAAAGTTCCCAATTCCTTGAGAATCCAGAGAAGCCCCGAAGACAGTAAGAGGAATAGACAGAGTGAAAGATCGAGAAGAGAATTCAAGAAAGAAAAGTCTGAAAATATTGAAATCAAAAAATAATAAGAATCCCTCAACTTATTCTCCTTTAAGAGGCTTTCAAAAATTGAGAATTGATTTCTTGGGAATTCCAGAGAGAAATAAAGATCCGAACTCTTCCTCAAAATCAAAAATAAAACCATCTGAGAATTCCTTGAGAATCCTAGAGAGAATTAAGGCTAAGAGAGTTAAAGAAAGAGCCAGGGTCTGGTTCCATCTTCCATCTTTCTCTTAAAGCTTCCGGTTCCTTGAAACTCCTTGAGAATTCCAGAGAGAAATACAGATCTGAACTCTTCCACCATCTTCTCTTCTTAAGTGAAAGAACCAGGAGAGTCTGAAAATATTGAAATCAAAAAATAAAACCTGAGAATTCTTTGAGAATCCCAAAGAGATCAGAACTCTTCCACCATCTTCTCTTCTTAAGTGAAAGAACCAGGAGAGAATTGAAGAAGTCTGAAAATATTGAAATCAAAAAGTAATAAAACCTCCTGAAGATTCCTTGAGAATCCCAGAGAGAGAGTGAAGTAATAACCAAGGGTCTTGGGTCTCCATCTTCCTTCTTTCCCTTCTTAAAGCTTCCGGTTCCTTGAGACTCCCAGAAAGTTAAAGAGGAAGAAACATATCTCAAGAAAATGACAGAGCAGAAGAGAGAAAGGAGAAGACCTTCGAATGATTAACAATGTGAACTCTTTCCCCTCTCCCCTCACCCTACCCCGGTCATTATCATTATCTTCATTTGATTTTATAGTCAAGAAAAAAAAAAAACTGTAATAAATCTGTCAAAAATCGTTTTCATTAAATCATTTCGAGTTGAGTAGGCAAAAAATTTGAAACATGTGTGAATTTTTTTTTTTTTTTCAATTTTTTAACAAGTCTCTCAGTGTGTGTGTGTGTGTGTGTGTGTGTGTGTTAATTTAAATATATAATTTTGTTGAGGCCTATGGCGAAAATCTACGACAAACTCACCCTGACCTGGAAATAGGAAGTCTCCCGAAATATTTCCCAAGACTGCAAAAAAAAAACTATGAAGAAGAAGAAAAAGTGAAAAAATTTGAGGTAAAATTGGATTTTGTAATTATTTGAAATGTAAAAACGTTAATGTTAAACGAACCCAAAACAACAACAACAATGACAACGACAACAACAACAACAACAACAACAACAACTTTTTGTACTCATAAATTAATGAGAAAAGAAAGAAAGAAGAAGAAGAAGGAGAAGAAATTTATGGGCCTTTTTTTTTATTTGTTTTTGACTTAACCCCAAAGTGGCTGCTAATTTGTCAACAACAAAAACAACAACAACAACATAAATTGGGAGACGAAAATATGTGAAATTGACCTGCTTAACCCCCTCGTATTTGCCTGGGCCTGGGGGGGGGGGGGGGGGAGAGAGAGAGGAGCTTATCTGAGCCAGGCTTTTTGGCAAAATCGAAAGAAAAAAAAAAGAAAAAAAATTATTTTGAATAATGTGAGAAAAAATGTTCAAATTGTTTTTGGAAACAAATTTCGGTTTGACATTTTTTTTTGGGGTTTTTGAAAAAATTCCCACCCACGCAAATTTCAAGCTTCCTTAACTGGAAATACTACCCCCTCCCCCCTCACTCCTTTCTCAACTTTTGACCAGCTGGCCGAGTGCATTTTTGAATTTTTGTAAGTGTCCCACCCTTCCCTTCTCCGCCTTGGCAAATGCAAAATCACGTAGACCAAATGCGTTTGTGTGTGTGTGAAAGAAACTGTCATAAAAATGTGATAAGCATCTTGTGAAATACAGCAAAAAAAACGGCAGCAGCAATTGTCGGCTTAAAACAACACAAACACACACACACACACACACACATGCACACCCCCTCCAGGAGGGAGGTGGAGACAAGCGTGTGCTTGAGATTTACGACGTTGTCAAAAGTCCACATAGAGTCAACCCGACGACTCTGCAGTCATAAAAAATAGTTTAAAACAAAGTCTGCCTTTTGCCTCCCCTTTCCTACGCCACCGCGCCCCCCTCTCCGCTGACCAACTGCAGAGACACGTCAATTCTGGGCAAAAAAAAATTAATGCTTGAGACATGCAAAAATGTAATAGAAATTTAATTTAATAAAATTTAAATAAAATGGAAAAATAAAAGAAAATTATTTTTTAATTATAAAAAAATAAATAAATAAATAAATAAAAAATGTAAAAAAATAACAATAAATAATTAAATAAAACTATCCAATAAAAAAAAGTAAAAAAAAAAAATTATAAAAATATTATTTTAAAATTCAAATTAAAAAAATGACAAATTAAAACAATAAATGAAAATTAAATAATAAAATAAAAAAAATTATAATAATAAAATAAATAAAATAATAAAATAAAAAAATAATAATAATAATTAAAAAAAGGACAAATAAATAAATAAAAAAATTTTTAAATGAATATTAAATAATAAAATAAAACTAATCAAAATTAAAATTAAAAAAAAAATAAATAAAATAAAATAAAAAAGAAAAATAATTAAATTCAAGAAAATTCTTTAAAACAAAATAAATAAATACATAGTATAACCCAAAAAAGACATAATAATAATAATAATAGTAATTAAAAAAATAAAATAGACAAAAATGTTTTATTGTCTTTAAAACAATATAAATAATTATATCGTAAAAAAATTTTATTAAACAAATAAATCAAATAAAAAAAAACTATTCAATTCAATCAAAATAAATAAAAGAATTATAAAATTAGCATTTAATTAAACTAAAAAAATATATATATAAGAAATAAAATTGTAAACAAAATTCCAATAAAAAAAAATAAATAAAATTCTAATTTAAAAAAAAATTAAATTAAATTCTAATTTAAAAAAAAAATAAACAAACAACAATTTATTCAAAATGGTTAAAAAAAAAATAATAGAAAATAAAAATTTCTTTGCTTCAAATCTCAAGGAAAATAATATGGAAAATGCCAAAACTCTCGAGTCGAATTGAGTCACAAAAGCTTTCAGCCTTAAATATTTCAAGAGCCTCCTCTCTCTCTCCTCCCCCCCCCCCCCCCCCCTCTCTTTCTACACACACACACACATAGCAGACTCCAGCTCACCCCTTCGTCTCCTTAGCCACTAATCTCATTACCACCCAGTGACCAATTTATTTTCTTCTGGTTCTTCTTCTTCTTCCTCTGCTTCTCCTTCTTCTTCTTCCTCTTCTCTGCCAGGGCTTATTTGTGAAGGCCTTTTGGGATGTGTTAAATTGAGTGGATTGAAGTGCCGAAATATTTGTCAAAAAATAAGCAGAAAGAATGGGAAAACACTGAGACTGAGTCGAGTCAAGGAAATCGCTGAAAAAAAAGCGACGGTCAAAAAAAGTCAGCCACTTTTCTTGTTGTTGTATTTTCTTTTTTTTTGGTGGGGGGGGGGAAATGTGGGCAGATTGAATGACTTTTTCAACAAGTTGATTAAGATTTTGAAATGTTTTCGTAAATCTTGAAAATAAATACTCTTTTTGCCTCCCCCCCCCCCCATTTCTTCTTTTAGTTTGTAGGAGTTTCTTGGGAATTTTGTATTGACTACAAAAATCACCGTGATTTTGACTAAAGTTATGACAATCGGATTTTATTACAATTAAAGAAGTTTTGAAAAAGTCACTGTGATTTTTTTATTAAAATCACTGTGACCTTATACCTTCAATCTGATTTAAGATTATTTTTATCTATGATACAATTTTACTTGAAAAAATCACTGTGATTTTATTTTTAAATCACCGTGACTGAATATTATTAATCAGACTTTAGATTATTTTTATCTCTAATTTTATTATATTTCAATTAAAGAAGACTTGAAAAAGTCACTGTGATTTTATTTTTAAATCACCGTGACTAAATATTTTAAATCAAGCTTAAGATTATTTTAATCTATAATTCAATTTGGGCAGCAGCTCGTTAAATGTGATCGATAATTCAAAGTCACCGTGATTTTAATTCGTTTTTTGGAACTCCTATAGGCTTGACTTAAACTCTCCGTGATTTGCTGGACTTAAGCACTTTATTCATGACCTTCGTGACTTAAGAAATTCTTCCTTAACTCATTGATAACTTTAAGTCACAGTGATTATTTGCTTGATGGTTTTAAACTTGTTACATCGTGACTTAAACAATTCTTCCGTTTATTTTATGATAGCTAAAAGTCACCGTGATTTTTTCTTGATGGTTACATTGGACTTATTATAATAAGACCAAAGTCACCGTGATTTTTTGTTAACAAATAATTTGATTTTCTCGATTCTTGATTCCCTCGCCCAACCAAGCCCACTCAACTCCCAGCTTGATGATGCTTCCCGATCAACTCTGAAAAAAGACCCCACACAAAGCGAATCTTTCAAGTGTTTCCCCAAGGTGTTTGAAAATACCGTTAGCCGCCTAGTGAAAGAGCCAATAATTAAATCAGCCAAGCCAAGCCAAGCCAAGTAATAAACTGCCAAATAATAATCAATTTTAACGATGGATTCCTCTTTCCCAGTAAACCAAAACCTTTTTTCTTTTTCTAAATTCTTTTGATGATTTTTTGCGAAAAGCCTTAATGGTTTTGGCAGATATTATTTTTTATTTTTTTATCCTTTTTTTTTTTTTTGCAAATTTCCGATTATCATTAATCTTTGGAATTGGGCACATGACTTTTTGACTTTAATTAGCCGACCGACTGACTCACACCAAACCAGCTCAGAGAGACTCATTAGATGATCTCAAAAAAAAAAAAAAAAAAAAATTAACTCTTCAAGTGAGTCAGAAAAAATAGTAGACTGAAGGTGTGTGGAATCCCAAAGATATTTTTCTTATATAAAAAAAATTTTTCAAAAATTTCAAAAAAATCAGAGGAAACTGTCACTTTGCTTGTCCTCATTTCTTCTTCTTCTTCCCTCAGTTGATAGAATCAAGTTCAAGTTCAACTCAAAATCAAGAAGAAGCAGCAGCAATTTTTTTTTTTTCTAAAACAATTTTCGGGTCAATTTGATGTCATTTCAATCTGTCCGAAATGAACGAATCAATTGTATATTTTTTCATTTTTCTATTTATTTATTGATTGGCCATTTGTTTGTCATTTCTGCCAGGGCTGAAAAAAAAAAAAAATGAAAAATGAAAAATGAAAAATTTCAATCAATATTTTAAGAAGGTTGATTTGAGTTGGAAATATATTTATATATATATATAAATTTGATCTATTATTGATTAATTTAGATTTGATTGCGGGTCTTTTGTCTGTTTGTCTGGGCCCCTGCCCCGCCCCTTTTTGCTGACAAGCTTGACCGATTGCTGTAATCAACCTTGAACTTAAATGGTTTGACAACAATAACAACAACAACAAAAGTTGTGTTTCTTTTTTTAATTAATTTTTTATTATAAATTTTTTTTTATTTTGGGCGTTGTTTTTAACTATTTTCGGAAAAGGCCCTGAATAATTAAAATTATAATAAAAAAATCATTTTAATTTTTAATTTTTTTTTTTTTGTATTTTCACAATTCCCCCCACCTGGTTCAATGATTTATTTGTTGTTGCTGTTGTTTTTGGTTTAACTAAACAAAAAATGAAGAAGAGTCGCCACTTCGTTTTTTTCTATTTTTTTTTTTTCATTGACTGCGGAAATTTGTGCGAAGCCTCTCGGCGATTTGTAATTTATATCAATTCGAATAGACATTGTTTATTTTATTTCCACCTCTCACCCCCTCCCCACCCCTCCCCTCCTCTTTCCACGTCCGTACTGACAAGGGTGCTTCCAACTGACTCACTAAGCCAGTTCGAGTCTAGTCTAATCGGTGCTGTTTTGAGGCCCCCATAAATAATCAGCTTGTTGGGGAGGAGGGATGGATGAGGGAGGGGGGAGTGAGCAAATGATAAGCGGAAAAGATTGTGGAATTGATAAAAATAAAATAAGACCAAGAAGAAGAAGAAGAAGAAAGGAAAGATAAAAAGAGAAATTGAAGCAATACAAAATTTTATAAAAAAAAATTAAAAACAAAATAATAAAAGAACACAAAAATTATAAAAAAAAAATATAAATATACAAAAATTTACATTAAAAATAATTATAAAAAAATCAAATAAAACAAATTTTTACAAAAAAATAAAAATATACAAAAATTTTAAAAACCGATATAAATAAAAATATATGATAAAACAAGATTTTATTAAAAATAAAAAATAAGAAGAAAAAAAAAATACAAAATTAAAAAAAAAAAACGACAATATAAAAAAAATATTATAATCCAAAATTATAAATAAAAAAAAATAGAAAAACAATGATGTACAAAAATTACATTGAAAAATTTATTTATGTAAGTATAAAAAAAAATAAAATAAATAAGAAATAAATAATTCAAAGAAAAATAAATTAATTGTAAAAAAAATATAATACAAAAAAAAAATATAAAATTAAAATAAAATAAAGTAAAGTGAAAAAAAAATTAAATGTAAAAAATTTATGAGATAAAGACAAAAAAAAAATTATTTGTATATACAAAAATTTAACTAAAAAAAAAAAAATAATGTATAAATATTATAAATAAATAACTTAAACATTTAATGCTCTTTAAAATTATTTCCCTTGAAATAAAAAAAGATAAAAATAGGATAAATACAAATAAAATAAGATTAATAAAAATGAATAAAAAAAAAATAAAAAAAGAAAATATATAAAAAATTAGTGAAAAAATAAAAATAAATAAAAAAAAAATAATAAAAATAAATAAATAATGACTTAAGATAAATTAGTAAAAAAAATAAAAATAAAAAAATAAGTAAATAAAGACTTTAGATAAATTAATAAAAAAAATAAAAAAGTAAAATAAAAAAATAAATTATACACAAAAATTAAAGAAAAAATACAATTAAAAATAAATAAATATAAAAAATAAATAGATAAAACAATGGATGCCCTTTAAAATTATTTGACTTAAAAAAAAAAAAATAAGATAAACAAAAATAAAATAAGGTTAAAAAAAATTAATAAAAAAATAAAAAAAATTATAAAAAAAATAAAAAAAAAATTATAAAAAAAATATAAATAAATAAAGGACTTAGATAAATTAATAAAATCATAAAAAAAGTAAAAAAGATAAATTAATAAAGTCATAAAAAAAGTAAAAAATAAAAAAAATTCAGACCGAATTATTTTTCAATTTTCTGGTATTTTTTATTTTAGCCAGAGAATATATTTTCAGTATATTTGAAGCTTTTGGTATTTTGTTCGATATATTTTTATGTGTGTTTATGTTTTTCAATAAAATAGAAACAATCAATTGAATCACCCTGGCAAAACAATAATCACAACTCTGAACAGTGCAAAAGGCGTAAGGGGAGGGGTGGGGAGGGGTAGACTAAACCGACTAAAGGAAGGAAATGGATATATAGAATAGATCTGTTTTGCTATCAATGACAAGTCAAACAAGAATAGAGAATGAATGAATTCAAATAAAATAAAATGCAAAAAGAATAAAACAAAATCAACAATGAAAACCAAACCAAACCAAAACCAAGCCAAGCCAAGCCAAACCAAACCGGGCAGCCAGCGTGAACAATTTCGATAAAATAGTCATGGGCAAAAACAACAACAACAATAACAATGAGAGAGTATAAGGAGGACCATAAAATAAGAATATACATGCATAAATAAATGGTGACTACACACACACAGGCACGCACATAATAAAACAAAAACAAAAAGAATTGCTGGCAGAATAAAGAGTAGGACAAAGAGAGGTGATGAGTAGAGGGGTAAGCGGGGAGGGGTAGAGGTTTGAGTTGAGAAACGTTGATTGTTCTTGTGCGCGTTGTTTGTAGTTTTGCTTCGATATCATTTATCATACTAATGCCAGGGAAATTGAACCGCATTAAAGAGTGAACGAGATAGTCCAAGTCAAAGAGATGGGCAGGTGGTGAGGGGGGTAGAGAAAGAATCACGATGACGACGTGCAATGGTTTTCTTTTCTATTCCAATTTTTTTTTTTTTTTTTTTTTTTTTGACACGCATCAACAAACCAAATGAATGCAAAGTGAGGCACACACACACACACGCAGAGAGAGTGAAAGAGATAGCAAGAGACAGGCAAAAGAAAAGCAAAGGCAAACAGCGAGTCGAGTCGAGTCGAGCTTAGGCAAAAACTTAAACAGCCTCAAAGAAGACAAAACAGAAGCAAAAGCAAAAAGCAGAAGCAGCGAAACTGACAGCAGCAGCAGCCGCAGCGGCAGCGGCAGCGGCAGAGCAGTCGAGTTGAGACAAGCAGAGTCAAGTTAAGGCAAACACAGACAAGACAAGACAGACACTGAGCTTAGATAAGTCCGAGAGGCTGAGCGAGCGAGCGTGAGAGAGAGAGAGGGCAAGAGCAGACGTGCATAAACTTGCACAGAATTGCCAAGTTTTGTTTTATTTAAAAAATTTTCAATTTCAAATGAAAATTTCCATCGCAAAAAAAAAAAATAAAGAAAAATACGAAAAGTCCCACCGCACACTGTCAACGGTTTCGAGTGGCTTTTTGTGCATTCTAATTGACTGACCCAACATATGCCAATAATTGCACACTCAATTTACACACTTCAGCGAAGAAGAAGAAGACGAAGAATACGAAGAGGCAAGCAAGTCAAATAGAAGGTGGGAGGGGAGGAAAAAAAAAATCTAGTTTAACTAGCGATAAAAAATAGAATGAAAATATAATAAAACGGGTCGGGGGTGTTGTAAAAACTACAACAACAACAACAAACACATGTTGATATACATATATATTTGTGTGAAAAGGCAAGAAGAAGAAGAACTGGAAAATTTATCAACAAAGAAGTGTGAAAATTTCTGCCAACTTTGTTGAGTTTCGTTCTTCCTCTATCTTCTCCTCTTCCGCCTCCTCTCTCTCCCTCCCTCATTCCATCACTTTCTTGCTATCTCTTTTGTGCTCATTCTATCTGCTCTTTCACTTGTGTGGCTTGTTTGACTTTGTAATGGTTTTGTAATGATGTGAGATAACAACAACAACAACAACAACAAAACTGGCTTATCAATAATATAAAAAAAAAAGTAGCACAAAGAGAACTGAGCAAAACAGAGCGAAGAGCTTATTCACTTGCTAAAAATTGTTTCACAGCGACATGAAAAATAAATAACACACTCGAAATATACCAAAACAAACAAGAGCAAGAGAAGAAAATACCAAAAAAGAATTATATACTCTCGGTATATACCAAAGATACTAAGGCAAAAAAAAAAATTAAAGATTACATAAATAAGAAGGAAAAATCAAATCCATACAAAACAAAAAAAAAAAAAAAAAAATACTAAAAGAAAATTTTTTAAAAATACTAAGAAAAATACTAAATAAAATTAAAAAATATTTAAAAACATTTCAAGACCAGAAAAAGTATATAATATAAATAAATACTAAAAATACTAAAGAAATTTTTAAAATATTAAAAAAGCCCATAAAAAGTATAAAAAAGTATAAAATTTAAAAAATACTAAGAAAGGCCAAAAGCCCTAAAGGTAGACAAGGAAAATACTAAAGAATTTTATGAAATATTTAAAAAACATTAAAAACATTTCAAGACCAGAAAAAGTATAAAAGTATAAAATATAAATAAATACTAAAAATACTGATAAAATACTAAAGAAAATTTTAAAATATTTAAAAAGCATTAAAAATATTTCCATACCAGAAAAAGTTTATAAAAGTATAAAATATAAATAAATACTAAAAATGCTAATAAAATACTAAAGAAAACATTAAATTGTTTAAAATTATTTAAAAATACTGAAAAATATTGAGAAAACTTTAAGTCATTTAAAAAATATTGAAAGACCAGAAAAAGTATATAAAAGTATAAAATATAAAAAAAACTATAAAAAATAAAGAAAAAATACTTTAAAAATTTTAATTAATTAAAATTAAAAACATGAAAAATATTCAAAGCCCACAAAAAGTACAAAAAATACTAATAAAAAAATTTAAAAAAAAATTAAATTAATTAAAATTAAAAACATGAAAAATATTTAAAGCGCACAAAAAGTATAAAAATACTAAAAAAAAAATAAAGAAAAAATACAAAAAAAAAAAAAAAATAAAATTAATTAAAATTAAAAACATGAAAAATATTCAAAGCCCACAAAAAGTATATAAAATAGTCAGATATACTTAGTTCCACCCAGGGCCTTATCTTATTTCAGGGAACTCAAGCATCCAAGATAGTCGGTGGGGGGGACAAAGAAAACGAATTCATACGTAATTTTTTTTTCTAAGAAGAAAAAACTAAAAGTTTTTTGGGTGCCTGGGAAAGTTATTGTGTACTCTTTTTTTTTTGAGAAAATTCTTTGTTTTAATTTTTTCAAAAGTTTTCCCCTTTTTTTTTTTGTAATTGAATTTTTTTTTATTTATTTTTTTATTGCGTATTCAAAGTCATATCGATTACACGCAATTCATTCGACAATTGACGCATTTAACACATTATTGAGCGGCAATCAACTGATCCCCTTCCCCCTTCCCTCCACTCCCTTGCCCCATCTCGCTCACTCTCTTCTGCTCTGACTTGCTTATTTTTTAAATGGAACAAGTGCCACTTGGGTGGGCTTTGCAATGTTTTTTTTTCCAATTGATTTTAAATACTGCCAGACTGATAATCAATAAAAAAAAAAATACTAAAAAAAAAAAAAATAATGTAAAAAAAAATGCCATAAAAGATTTGCAACAAAAGAGGAAAAACTGTGAATAAAAAGTGAATAATCTCTGACTTTGATAGGCTAGCCCGCCCCCGCTCTCCACCCCCTTCCCCCTAGCCCCTTGCTGTCAAAACTTATCAGCCTCACTTTGTGCTCAATCCAATTGAATTTGTTACAAAATGAATAAAATTGAATTGAATGAAAACCTTTTAATTAACTTTATTTCTTTTTATTTTTTTTTTTATGTTTTTTTCTGCTTTGATTTTTATTTGAATTATTTAATTAAGCATTAAATCAGATTGTATATACATATATATTTTTATATACTATTCGATTTTTTTTGTATTCTTATCGGAAAAATAAAGCCTGCCTACGCTTTGACTTTGAAATCAGCTCTGACTGAGTTCGAACTTTGCCCACTTTGAATATTGAATTTGCTTTAAAATATTTGGGATTTTCCTGAACTCATAGAAATTGCGGTTTGAAATCATTTTTGAGGAAAGTCGATGTTTGGATATATTTTTTATTTTTTCTTAAATTGAATAAAATATTTTTTACATATTTTTTTTTTGGATTTGAATTTAATTTATAATTTTTTTTTTATTATTTTAACTTAGGGAAAGTTTCGAAAAAAAAACAAGAAAAAATTTAATTTAATAAATTTTTTATTTCTATATTTTTTATATTTTTTATTTCTATTTTTTTTTTTTTTTACGAAAAATTTGAAAATTTGATAATTTTATTTTTTTTTAATATTTTATTATTATTATTATTATCACAATTATTTTTAATTTTATTTATTTAATATAAATTTTTCCGAATAATTTGGATTTTTTTTCTCAAATATTTTTTAGTTTTTTTTCCTGAAAAATTTTATAGTTTTTTTTTTTTAATTTGTTATTTTCATTATCATTTAATTTAATTTAATTATTTTATTTAATAATCTTTTTATTTATATTTTATTGTTTACAAAAGATTTGGGAATTTGTCAATTCCGGATTTTTTTTAAATTTTATTGTTTTTATTATACATTTAGTTTAATTATTTTTTTTTTAGTTTATGAAAAATTTTAATTTTTTTTTTCTGAAAATTTTTTTAGTTTATTTTTCTAATTTTGTATTTTTTATTTATTGTTATACATTTAATTTAATTAATTTTTAATTTTTTGTTTCATATTTTTTTGTTTAAGAAAAATTTGAAAATTTATGAAATATTGTTTTTTTCATATTTTATTTTTAATATATTTTTAATTTAATTATTTTAAATTTGTATTTAATAATTTTTTTTCTATTTTTTCTGCTTACGAAAAATGTGAATTTTTTTATTAAAAAAATTGTTTAATTTAACATTTTTTCAATAATTTTTATTTTATTATTTTCTGCAACCATATATTTTTTATTAATTTTTTTTCTCTCCTTCCATTTATTTATTCATTATTAATTTTTTTTAATAACATTTATATTTTTTTTTTAATTTGTTTGTTTTTTAATCTTTAATATTTTAGCTAGAATTTTGTATTATGCTAATTTATTTGATAGCAAAAGCTTTTTGTCACTTAAGAAGTCGGCCGAAGAAGCCATTAATTTTTGCCCCCCACGGAAAAAAAAATAATATTTTCTCGGAAATCGGATTTTTCCTCTCAAGTTTATCGCAAGTTTTGCTCAAACGAAAGAAGACTACTATTTTTTTTTTATTTTGAGGATATTTTTTTTTCCACCTTTGAAATAAAAGTTCTTTGAAGCGAAAAAGGATTTCGTATTTCAAAGAAGCAATTTTCGCATCTCCCCAGACTCGTTTGAGTTGTTTATTAGTTTATTTTAGTTTTTTTTTTTTTTTTTTTTTTTTTTTATGATGCAAACTTTTCATATTTTATTTATTTTATTCTATTTTTTTTTTCCAATAAAATTTTTCTTATACATTTTTTGCCCCTCCATTTTGTTTTCTTTTTGCCAACTCAAAGTCGGATTAGATGTGGCAGCGTCTTTCCTTGGCTGATTTGGTTTCTTTTTCTTTTTTCTTCTTCTTCTTTTTTCACTGTCATCATCATCATCAGGCACTCCTCCTGCCTATCGCCTCTGGTCCCCCTGCTCAACCATCTTGATGGGTTGGTGGAGTTCTTTGGTTCTTCAGTTCTCTGATTCTCCAGTTCTACGGTTCTCGACACATTAAAAGCCGTTGACATGTGAAATTGTTGCACAATTCTTATTTTTTTTTTTGCTGCTTTTTGCCAAGTCGCCTCATTTGTTTTCTAGCTTTTCTCTGTCAGCGTCGTTGTTGTTGTTGTTGTCATTATTATCTGGAAATTTTAAATGACAAATTTAATCGTGCTGTTGCAATTTGTTTGCCTGATATTTCCCACCTGGTTTGCTATGTGTCATTACTGACCGCACTCCACCCCAGCCCACCCCTCTGGCCCGCTGCCTTTCCCCCAGTCAGAGAAGGAAAAAAGAAAAATGCAAAGTTCATTGCCTCAAAAATACCAGCGACCTTCTCCGCCTTTTCTCTCTTTCTCGCTTTTTTTTTATTCGAATACAAAAGTCACTCATTTTTTTTTTCTCGAAAATTTTTTTTTTAAATTTTATTTTTAGAAAATTTGTAAAATTTCTAATTTATTATTATTTACATTTTTTCAAATTGTTGGAATTTTTTTCTTTTTATTCTGAAACTAGGAAATTTTGGAAACTTAAATATTTCTTTTTTAAATTAATTCATTAATTAATTAATTTTTTTTTAATAATTTTTTTTTTTAAATTTTTAATATACCCAAGTGGTTTTTATTTAAATTTTTTTTAAATTGTTGGAATTTTTAATATTTTTTTATTCTCAAACTAGAAAATTTTGGAAACTTAAACATTTCTTTTTTTTTTTATTAATATTTTTTATTTTTTATTTTGAAATTAAAAAAAATGCTATTTTTTAGTGGATTTTTTTTTATTCTGAAATAAGGAAATTTTGGGAAACTTAAATATTTCTTTTTTTATAATTTTTTTTTAAATTTATTATTTTGAAATTAAAAAAATTTATTTTTCTATTGGATTTTTTTTTATTAATTAATTAATTAATTAATTTTTTTTTTATTTTATTTTTAAATAATAAATTCTATTTTATTTTATATTTTTTTATTTGTATATTTTTAATGATTAATTAAAATTAATTAAAATAAATATTTTTTTTAATAAATTCCAGTTTTTCTTTTTTCAAATAATAATTTCCATATTTTTTCTTCATTTTTTTTGTGAGTCTTTAAGGTTTTTCACCTAAAATGCCTAATTCAACCGAATTCAGTCTTAAAGAGAAAACTCAAGTAATACAAACTAACTCGAAAATTTAGGAAATTTGATACCCTTTCGAGTAGATTTGGGAAGCAGGGCAAAAGGGAAATGCTGGGTGTAACTAATTAAATCAATGTGAAAGCAAATAATCATAAATTTATCAAGTTATCTGGTTTTCCACAAAGATATAAATTTTAATTGAAATCATTTGCCAAATCAAATTTCTAATAAGAATTTAATAAGAATTTCATATTTTGCTCATTCATTTTGGGTATTAATTTTCTCTTAAGAAAGGAGAAGCTCAAAGGAAGAACTACAAATATTAATTTTACTGAGTAGGAAAGACTATTTGATTTCAATATTTCTGAATTTTCCTTTTGAAATTTTCACAAGAAAATAATTTGTTTTTTTTTTTTAACTAATTTATAATTATTTTCATTTAGTTATATTTTGTAGTCAATAAAGTTTCACATCAAAGGTTTCCCCTGGTTTCAGCAGCTTCAATTATTTTAATGACTTCGATTTAAAAAAAAAAGTACAGTCACAGAAGTTACAAAAGTTGCAGGTTTTGTGTGAATGTAGCCGACTTGGTAGTTTGCCACTCTATCGGGTTTGCCAGTGTTGGGAAAGCAACAATTTGGTACTGTTTCACCAGCGTTGCCAGTGTTGGGAAAGCAAAAATTTCGATACAGTTTCACTCTATCGTCAGAATCTTAGTAGCCTTTTGTATTTACGTCAAAGTAAGTGACTCGGATTTTTTAGTTTTCTCGGAACTGTGCTAACTGTAACAAGCGGGCTAGCTGGATAAAAATAATTGAATTTTTTTTGCCAGTCTATAAAGGAAAGTCAAGTTGAGGCAAGTCAAAACCCAGCTATCAGTATCAATCCAAACCGAATCTGATCCAGTAAGACGATGGGATTTAGCCGTGTATCAACTCCGCCCAATAAGGCTATTGCTGAAAATTGGTGCTGCACTCAAGTGAAAATGATTAAGTTCAGTTATTTGTGGACCATAAAAAAATCTTGTCTCTGCCACAAGGAAGTGGGCGAAATCTTAAAATCGTCCACTTTCTCAGCAGAAGCTAACGACAATTTGAAATGGTGCTTGCACATGAGTCCTGGTGGCCTGAATGAGGAGAGCAAAGAGTATGTATCATTATATTTAATGCTCAAGTCGTGTTATAATTTCGAGATCAGAGCCAAATTCAAATTTGCCATATTGAATGCAAGCGGCGAGGAAGTCAGACAAATGGAATCCCAAAGGGCCTCTCGCTTCACCCTGTCAAGGGCAGCCTGGGGCTACTCGCAATTCATTAGACGTGACTTTTTACTGGATAAGGCAAATGGCCTGCTGCCCAACGATCAGCTTACCATATTCTGTGAAGTCTATGTCCTCTCGGACAGCTTCAATGTTTCCGGTAGATCAAACCTAGCCCAATTGGAAATGCCGGACTCCAAGCTTACTGAAGATTTTGGCCAACTCCTTGAGAGTGAGAAATTTAGCGATGTGATTCTTTCCGTGGGTGGTAGTCGGGTCCATGGTCACAAAGCCATTTTGGCAGCACGTAGCAAGGTCTTTGCCGCCATGTTCGAGCAAGAGATGAAGGAGCGAAAGCTGAATTGTATCGAAATCACTGATGTGGATGAGGAGGTGCTACGTGAAATGTTGCGTTTCATATACACGGGCAACTCACCAAATTTACAAAAAATGCCTCAGGATCTTCTAGTGGCTGCCGATAAATATGCTCTGGATAAGCTTAAACGGATGTGTGAAGTGGTTCTGGCCCTCCAGCTTTCTGTTGAAACAGCAGCCGAGACTTTAATATTAGCCGATCTCCATAATGCTGATCACTTGAAGTCCCAAGCTATTCAGTTTATTAATGCTCATGCCACCGATGTAATGGACACTAACGGCTGGCAGAATATGATCCGATCCAACTCGCATTTGTTGGGAGAAGCTTTTCAGGCACTCGCAACCCAGAAATCCCTGATCAATGGACCACCAAGGAAACGCATGAAACATACACAAGAAACTTAAACAGCAATTTAATAAATATATTAAATCGTTTTTGAATATTATCTCAAAAAAAAGAGTTCTCTTTGGTCTTTTTCCCATCATGGAGACGTTTTCCAAACCGAACCAGTAAAACCTTTTCCTTTAAATGAAAAGTCGAGGGGTCTGAGGGAACCAAATCTGGAGAATACAGCGGTTGGTTTAAGAGCTCCTAAGTCATTATTTCCACGTAGTTTTTAACCTAACCTAGCCTTTCGATTTTCACACAATGGATGGCAATTTATGTAGTCGATAATGTTTCACATCAAAGGTTACCCCTGGTTTCAGCAGCTTAAAGTACTCTTTACTTGTTTAGTCCCACCATATGCAGATCATGACTAGGTTCATCTGGCTTGGCATGATATTTTTTATTCCTGGGGAAGGCATACTTTAAAGTCTTTCAAATTCAGTTCAGTTCCTTGCGATTTCTCTCGACTTCAGCTTGAATGGCATTCCGTTTAATTGGTTTTGAATAAATCCGATTTGCTCCCTAAGACTCGGCAAGCTTCAGCTTCCGGTTGGCACGGATCTTGATATAAAAACAGCCTCTGATTTCTCATCTTCTCGAATCTTCTTGGCTTGGTCAAGACTAAAATAACCAGTCTTTTTTCCAAAATTTGCGCTGAAATAGTTCAGTATCTTCTGAACTCAAACCGGGCAGTGAAAATTGGAAATGGAAATCTCATACATGAGGACCTGAATTAGACTATTTCTAACATCTTATATACCCTGTAAGTTAAGGGGAAGGTTATATTAGCCTAGATCTTCGAGACTATAAGAGCTAGGATAACCAAACTTGAGATTTAGACTACTTATGTATGTACTCGGGTCAAGTTTATTTTATTTTGATCCCCCCGTCCCTCCTTCTACCTCCTCATCTTTTCAAGGCCTTGTAATTTCGACAGCTTTAGGGTTTTTGTATTAGTTGTTTCCGAAAAGTTATTAGAAATCTAAAAATCTTTCGATTGATATCAAAAATGACTAAAATCGGACCATATTTACATAAGTTATATGAAAATCAAATTTTGAGGGTCAAGATTGGCTAACTGGCAAATGGTCGAATGAACTGTCCGATAGATGGCGTGCTTGCATTGTTGTGAACAATGTGTTGTTGGTTTTAAAAGAATATTAAGACCAGAGGTTTTTTTTTGTGAATGTAGGCGACTAGGGTTACCACCAGACCAGGGTTACTACCTGACTAGGGTTACCACCCGACTAGGGTTACCATACGACTAGGGTTACCACACGACTAGGATTACCACCCGACTAGGGTTGCCACCTGACTAGGGTACCAACTGACTAGGGTTACCACCTGACTTGGGTTACCACCCGACTAGGGTTGCCACCTTTTCTTTTTCAATTCCAAACTCAGCCGAGTTTAACATTTGGTTTAATTTTTTTTTTTAAGGTAAATTTTTTCTTATGAAGCTGAAATTTTCCTGAGCATATTTCTATTGCTTTTCTTTTTGTTTTAATTGCTGCAGTTTTTCTTGGTATTTTTCGAGGAAAGTTTTACTTGTACTCTTTCTGTTGTTGTTGGTGTTGTATTTTCTCTCTGTTTATCGATATTGATTTGTAATTTACCGACATGTCCTCGATTTCTTCTAACTGTTTTGTCATATATGTTTTTTTTTTCCCCGTTTGTTTTTATTGTTTTCTTTGGTTTTCTAATTTTAGTGGCGCCCTTTTTTACTCACATTTGTTGCCTTTGTTGTTGCTTTTGTTGTTGTTGTCATTTTGTCTCTGCTTGATTTGTTCCGTCTCTTTGAGTGTTTTGAGTTATTGCCGGTAGGCCAAAAGGGCCTGGGAGAGCGGGGGCACGGGGTGAGACCTTGATGACCACCCTAGAAAAAAGAAGAAGAAGAAGAAGAAGACGAAGAAGAAAAAATCAGCACTTTTCCATTACCTTGGCAATTTCATTTAATTTTCTTTTCACTTTTCACCTTAGAAAAGAGTAAGCATTTTTTTTGTTTTCTTTTATTGTTGGGGAGGCGGGCCACGCCCCACGCAACTTGTTGCCTAAGGTTTTACTTTTACTTTTCTTTTCACACCCAAAAAAAAAAAAAAGAAACAAAAATAAAGAAAGGAAAACTCATCATTCCCCCCTCTCTTTCTCTCTCTCTCTCTCTTTTCAGGTAAGTCGTAAATTTTCCTGCCTTCGCCGCTGAACGGTTCTTGTCGTTTTCTGGAGTTTTGCTGATTTATGGCCAAAAAGAAAAATAACAACAACAACAACAACAACGAAAATCCCAAACCAAAATAAACCACATAAAAATCTCAGCCGTGAGTCACTTAAAAGAAGAATAAATAAGATGCGAAATTGTTGCACAAAACTGGGTTGCCCAAACTGTTCAAGAGGGCGAGGGGGGGGGGGGGTGTGGACGCCAAGAGACCAAAGACTCATCTGGGTGAGCGATGGCCAATTAGTAGAATGTTTGGTCTGGTCCATCCCGAAAGACAGTGGGACAGTTTGACAAACTGATTGCATCTCAACTGAGTCGCGTGACTCATTTCTCTGCTTCTCCCGTTCAGGTTTATTCCTACCCCCCTCCCCCCTCCCCCCACTCACTCCTTCTTCTTCACACTCTTTCTCTCTCCCGTCCAAAATGCCAAGAACAAAAAAATTATACAAAATAATTCACTCGGCTGCGATTGGCACACTCTGAGTCAGCAACAAGTAAAACAAGAAGAAGAAGAAGAAGAAAAAAAAAATGAGAATTTCTAAAATAAAAAGAACCCACTTTGGCCAACCAGGCAGATGGCGGCTTTTGAGTGTTGCAGAATCTGATGAAATCGTAAAAAAAAAATTAAAATAAAAAAAGGGGGAAAAAAATTTAACT
Organism: Scaptodrosophila latifasciaeformis; assembly: GCA_037075145.1. Lineage (NCBI taxonomy): Eukaryota > Metazoa > Arthropoda > Insecta > Diptera > Drosophilidae > Scaptodrosophila > Scaptodrosophila latifasciaeformis. The sequence continues at coordinate 3,482,326 of JBAMCM010000073.1, forward strand.
AATTAAAATTTAAAAAATATTAAATAAAAATAGTAATAAAATAAAAAATTTTCTCAAAGAAAAAAATCATAAAAACAAAAACAAACTAAAAAAGCGAAGAAAAAAATGAAAAATTTACTCAGTAAAAAAATAAAAAAAAAAAAAATGAAAACGAAAATAAAACAAAAAAAAAAAAAAAAGAAATAAAAAAATTAAATTAAATAAAAAATAAATAATTAAAAAAAATTAATTAATTATGCAGATATACTTTTTGATTAATAAAAATTAACAATTTATTTATTTGTTGAAAAAAAAAAAGAAATTGGAAAAGATTTATTTTCAATAAATAAAAATTATTAAAGAAAAAATAATAATAATAATAATAAAAGAAAAAATATAAATCATTGTAAATAAAAAAATTAATTAGACTAATGAAAATAAATAATTAAAAAAAAAAAAACACAAACTAAAATTATAAACAATAAAATCTAGAATAGAAAATAATTTGAAGAAAAAAACTTTTAAATAAAAAAAAAATTTTTTAAATAATTAAATATATAAATTAATTGATAGAGATAAAAAAATATTAAACCAAGAAAAAGAAAATAAATTTAATTAAAAATATAATAAATTTAAAATAGTTAAATATATAAATTAATTGATAAAGATAAAAAATATTAAACCAAAAAAAAAAAAGAAAATTAAATGATTAGTTTTATAATAAAAAACAATTTTTTTTTATTGAAAGTTTTTTTTGTTAATTTTTTTTTTTTGATTTTTGTTTATAATATTGAGAATTTTTTTTTAATATATTTGATTTTGTTTTTTTTTTTTTGATTGACATTTTTTTTTTTTTTTGCTTAAAAAAAAAACCTCTTCTTATTTTTAATTTGAACTAAAAGGTTCAAGGAACTTGAAAATTTTCAATTAACCAAAAACCAAAACAAAAAAGAAGATTTGCGTTAATTGAAACAATTAAACAAAATTTTCTAGAATTGTTTTTTATTTTTTACCTTCGCCGCAAAAGAAGACGAAGAAGAAGAAGAAGGGGAGAAAAGTAGCAACAAATTTGTTTGGCTTTGTTTTCATTTGGTTTTGTTTTATTGTTTTTGTTTTGTTTTATTTTTTTTGCGCCATTTAAATAACAATAAAAAAATATAAAAGCTTCCGGAAGATTCAACAACAACAACAAAAGAAACAACAACAACAAAAGAAACAACAACAACAATGCAAACAGCTGCCAACAAACTTTCAAGGTTCAAGGCAGCCATACAAATTTTAATAAAAAATAAAAACACACACACACACACACACACATACATACACACAGAAGAAGCTGAGAAAAAAAATAATAAAATAATAATAAAATATATATAAAATTTCTTGATGTGTTCAGTTCACTTCGGTTCGGGTTGAACATCTCAAAAGCAGAGCAGCGGGCGGGGGTGACGGAGGCAAGCAAAACAAAAACACGTTGACTTGAATTTCTTTGGGTCAAAAACAACAACAACAGCAACAACAACAATAAATATAAAAATAAGAGCAACAAAATATGACGCAGGCCAGATTTGTCCGAAATGTCCGAAAGGCATCAACCTTGCTCAAAAATACTTTCATCGGGCCAAATTGACAAATTCTGAAATTCACACAAACACACACACACTCGCACACACTCGCACACCGGCAATTGGGGCGTTGACACGCCCAATCAGCAGCGTTGACAAGTGACATGAAATGACGAATTTTGATTTTATAATTTTTTCATTTCTATTTTTGAGATTTTCCAAAAGAAACCAAATTTTGTCATTTTGATTTATTTTGATTTTATTCATTTTTCCTGGGCTATTTTATTTCTTAACGTGTTTTTTTTTTTTTTTTTGATTAAATATGTATTTTTATATAAATGATTTTATTTTTTTTTATATTAAATTTCCTTGTGTATTTTTTATTTATTTATTTTTTTTTTATAAAATATTTTTTTTTAATATTTTTTATTTATTTGTTAAAAGTGTGTTTTTTTAAAATTTATTTTAATATATCATTTATTATTTTTTTATTAAAGATTTTTACATTTCATATTTATTTTTTTTTTAATTAAAGTTTTTTTCATATTTTTTTCATCTTATTTTTTTTTAGGCTTTTTAATTTAATATTTAAATTTCTGTTGGTTTTTTATTTGTACATTTTTTAATATATAAATATTTTATTTTTATTTTATCAGTATTTTTTTTTTAGTTTTTTTTTCATGTAAAATTTTTTCCTTCATTTTTTATTTAATATATATATTTTTTATATTTTATTGTTATTTATTTATTTTATTTATTATTTAAATGTATCACTTTTAATTTTTTTATTTATTAATCTAGATTTTTTTTTATATATATATATTTTTTTAAATTTAATATTTATATTTATTTTTATTTTATTGTTCTTATCAAGAGATTTTTTGTTTTGATGCATAAATTTTTATTTTACTAATTTTTTTTTTATTATTTTTTTTCATATTTGTTTTTTTTTTATTTTTGTTTTATTTATTTTTATTTATTTATAAAAAGTTTTTTTTTTTTATTTTAATATACCAAGTTTCCATTTTTTTAAGAATTTCCATTTTTTTTTAAATTTAATTTATTTGATTTTTTATTTTATTGTTTTTATTTAATATTTTATTATTTTATTTTAATGTATCAAGTTTCTTTTATTATAATTTTTTGATATATTCAGTTTATTTTAATGTTTTTATTTGCCCCTTCCAATTTTCCATGTTTTTATTATTTCCCTAATTATTTTTATTTTTTCGTCTATTATTTTTACTTTTATTCCAGGCCCCTTTCTCCCTCTCCCTTCCACCCTCTCTTTGCATCTCTTTCTATCAGTGTCTCACCGTTCTTATCTGCGTTGGTTAATCTATTTTCCCATGTCTTTTGGCCCATCGAATTGGCTGGTGAAATGCCAATTTGAAGAGACCATCGGCCACCTTCCACGTCATTTTGGTGCCATTAAATGTCTGTCTCTTTGCTCGGCCTTGCTTCCACCTATCTCCCTCTCCCTTGCACGCTCTATCTTTCTCTCTACCATTTTTTTTTAGTTAAAAGTTCATGGCAGATTGTGCGAGATTATGTGGGCAGTTGTGCTGTGATTTGTTTGACCACCGAATACCTCGGAATCCCCCCCCCCCCACTCCCTTCCCCTCCCCTCCCCTGTTCATGTCCATCAGTGATTATCAAGTTTATTGAACTCAAACAAAATCATTTTTTTTCGCCGGTTTTTTGAAGTAAAAAAAAAAATCAAAATCAAATGACACGAAAAACGAAAAGTCAAAAACATCGCATTTTATTTTCCAAGGAATTTGACAACCACCCAACGAGGGCGCCGCTCTGACTTTGTTTTAATAAAAAAAAAAAAAAAAAAAATTAAAATTAAAATTAAATTTATTAAAAAAAAAAAAGTAACTTTAATGAAAAAATTTGTATTCAATGGATTCGTTAATTGACCCAAACGATTTTTTGAATGAAACATTTTCGTTTACGAAAAAAAACAAAAAACGAAAAAAAAAACCAACCAAAAAAAAGTCAAAAGTTGATTGACCAAAAAGCCAAAGCAAAGATTGTTCAGATATTTCTGTTGTTGTTGTTGTTGTTGCTTTGTATCTGTGAGATACAATTTGGCCCAGCCTATGACTAACTATGTTTCAATTTATGGCAGGTGAATCAAGTTACCGGGCTTTGGGGGCAGGGGAATTGCGAGGGGTGCAGCGGCGAGAGAGCGCCCGATAAAGTGAAAGGCAATTGTCATTGTGTATATGTGTGCTTGTGTGTTTGTGTGTGTGTGTGTGCGATAAATGTGCTTTGACCTACGAAGCCGGTCAGGTCACAAGGTCAGGTCAGGCCAGCCCAAGAGACTGTTCAAAAATAAATAAAAACAAAAAGAAACTAAAACCAAAAATGAATTGGCAAAAACTCTTCTCTTTTTTATAAATAGTTTTGAATTGATTTTTTTTTTTTAGTTTCTTTTTTTTTGAAGTTTTGCCGGCTTCAAAACAATAATTAAAAAAAAAAAATGTTAACAAAAAAATAAATAAAAAATTAAAAAAAAATTATCAATAAAAACAAAAAAAATATAAAAAAAAACAAAAATAAATAAAAATATTTCTAGTAAAACAATAATTTATTTTAGTAAAAAAAATTAACTCAATAAAATAAAAATAAATAATAAAAAAATAAATAAATGAATAACAATGTTTCTAAAATAAAAAAAATATATTATTTTAATAAAAGGAGAAATTCAATAAAATAAAAATAAATATTAAAAAAAAAATTAAATCTAAAAAAAAATAATAATAATTAATACTTTGAAAAAAAGAACACGTTAATTACAAAAGAAAGTGTATATACAAAATTTATTAATTAAAACAAAAATATTTTAAATAAAAAAAATAATTTTAATAAATAAATATTAAAAAATATTCAAAATAAATAAAAAATATTTTAAATCTAAAAACAAAAAAATAATAATAATAATTAGTACTTTGTAAATAAAAAAAAAAAAACAAAAAAAAATTAAACAAAAAAAAAAATGTACATAAAAAATTTATTAATTAAAAAAAATATATTTTATATATAAAAAACAAGTATAATAAATAAATGTAAAAAGATAAATTTAAAAAAAGTATATATAAATTTTTTTAAATTAAAAAATAATATATAAATAAATTAATCATTTTAATTATAAAGAAAATAAACCAAACACAAAAAAAAAAAATGTTAAAAAAATATTCATTAATTAAAAAAAATATATTTTTTATAAAAAAAAATAATACTCAATTAAATCAGAATTAACTGTAAAAATATGTATTTCATTTTCCATGATTTATTTCGATTGATCAGATTAATCCCGAGTTTTACTCAAAATTCCAAATCAGCCAGACTAGAAAATTATTAAAAAAAAAATTAAGTAGTTTGTTTTTTTTTTTTTTTTTTTTTGGTTCCAAAAATATTCCCCTTTCTTTACAAAAAGAAAAGGTAATTTTTTAATTAAAAAGAAAGTTTCCTTTTATTTTCTCGAGTTGAACTTGAAATTATTTTTTTGAATTGTCAACTCAGTCGCACAAGCAGATGATCTCTTTTTTATGTAAATTAGTACACAAATTTTGTGGTTTTATTATCACATTTTTTGTTTGTTTGTTTTTTTCTGTTAATTTTGAATATAAAATTTCATAAATTATTGCACAATTAACCTTGAATGCTCGGAAAACAAGACGAGGCTTTCAATCCGCGCCATTTGGAGTCTCTTTGAGTCGCTTCAATCGGTTTTGCTTTGAATCGGTTCCGCGTTGATCTTTTGCCGCTTCAGTTGTTTCGTCTGAATCGATTTTATTTTCACTTCATAAAAAGAAAAGGTCTATAAAGAAGTAAGAGGAGGAAGATAACCCATTTGACACTCTCCGACGATTTGCAGTCAGCTCATTGGGCGGCCCTGAACAGACCCAGAGACCCGAATAGGCCCTGCCTGATTGCCTAGTTTGTTTTTTTATTTTGTTCTGATTCTTTCTTTTTTTTTATTCTTATTCTCTTTATACTCTGCTAGCACAGAACCAGCTTATACAGGTCCGGGTTGGATCCGGAGAAATCAAAGTTGGGGAAAATAAAAAATTTGAAAAATTCTCAAAAAAAAAGAGAAGGAATAATTCAGATTTAATGATGAAAAATATTAAACAAAAAAATCCTAAAATTCTTCAAGAAAAAGAAACCCGCAAATATTGAAAATCTAAACAAAAGAAAATTTTTTTTCCACAAAAGAAAAACTTCACCTAAATACTTATTTTCGCGAAGCGGCCGGAAATTGAAATTCAAAGCGAAAAATAATTATAAACAATTTTGAATGAGAATTTTTTATTTATTTATTTTCTTTTTGGGCTTTCGAAATGTTTGGTTTTTGTCTGGCACGTTTGGTTTTCTGAAAAACTCACTAAATTTTCCAAAACTTTCAAGCGAAATGATTGAGCAAATCATTGGCGAAATTCTAAACAGTCTTAACAAATGGGCCCGAGGGAAGGAGGGGAGGGGGGGGGGGTGTTTGTATATCGCGAGAATTTTCACTTTGTTTTGTAGTCGAAATTGATCTGGAAATTTTCAAAACTATTCGAAATTTGAGTCACATATGCGTGGGTGTTCCCATTGCAGTTGCATTGGTCCCAAACCCCCCACCCCCCACCACCACTCATGCCATTTCTTTTCAGTTGAGTCAATACCATCTTCCCCTCTCTCTCTCTCTCTCTCTTTCTCTCTTTCTCTGTCTATGTGTGTGTCGGTCGGAGTGTGCGTGGGTGTGCCGCAATGCTCACTCAGCCATTGTCGCCTTTGTTGTGACTTATTCAATGCATTCTGCCAGCAACCCCCCCTCGCCTCACCCCCTTCCCACTGAACTGTTTCGCGCCCCCCTTAGCCAAATAAAATCATCCATCTGTCAGCTGCTAAACACACTTGACAGATTCGTAACCAAGCATTTTTCTGTTTGTATCTGCATTTGTTCAGGCCGGTGTATCTCTCCCATCTCATCCCATTCAATCCAATCCAATCCATTGTTGTTGCAATTTGTATCTGCGTTCTGCCTGCTGCTTTGGTGATGACTTGTTCAAGCCTGAGTTGCTTCATTTTTTTCGCTGCCTTTGAAAATTTGCGTGGCTATAAAAAAAGACTCTAAAAGCTAATAAAAAAATCTAGTAAGGAAAATTAAATAAAGGGGAAAAAATTGAAAAAAAAAAATATTTTTTAATAAAAAATGAAAAAAAAAATCCAAAGGAAGAAAAAAAAAATAAAAAAAAAATAAAGAAATATTAAAAAAAAAAAAAAATATTATTTCATTTAATAAAAAAAAAAAAAAAATAAAAAAAACATTTGTTTATTTTTAATAATAAATTACCCAAATCATTCTTTTAATAATAAAATACCAAAAATTATTTAAATAAATAAAAAAATATATATTAAAAAACTATATTTAAAAAAAAAAAGACCCAAAACATAAATTCGAAATAATAATTTCAAAACTTCTTTTTTTTTTTTTTAATTTAGAAAAAAATTAATCCAACATGAAATGCCAAAATTTTATTAATAAAAAAATAATAAAATAATTAAATTAAAAAAGACCCAAAAAGATAAAACATTTAATAAATAAAATAATAATACAATAATTGAATTAAAAATAAAAATAAAAGAATAAACCATTTCGAAATTTTTTTAAAAATCTAGAAATTATTAAAAAATAAATAATTAAAAAAAGAAAAAAAATATTATAAATTAAAAAAAATAATAATAATAAATTAAAAAAAAAAAAAAAACAAAAATTAATAAAAGAACATTTCGATTTTTTTTTAAATCCATAAAAAATTAATCTAACCAAAATATTAAAAAATATTTATATATATTTTATATAAAAAAAGCCAGAAAAAAATAAAACATTTCAAAACTTTTTTTTTTTAATCTAGAAAAAAATTCATCTAACCAAAATAATAATATACCATAATTTATTTAAAAAATAAAAAAAAATTATTATTATAAATTAAGAAACATTTCGAATCTTTTTTTAATAAACTAGAAAAAATTAATCTAATCAAATTTATTAGATAAAATTATCAAAAAAAAAAACTATTTTTAGAAAAATATCTGGAAAAAAATTGCAAGCAAAATGTTCACCCCCCAAAATCAGAGGGAAAAGATTTGGCCCAAAGCCACCTGTGATTAATTCACAACCTTGTTAAACATTTTGCCAGAGCTCAAAGAAATTGAAACGTGTTTAATCACACAATTTTTGATCAAAACAAAAAAAAAAACGAAAAACTTAAAAAAAAAATTAAATTAAATTTACGATAAAAAAATTTAAGTTTTTTTCTTTTGATTGCAATTTTTTAACACTTGTTGGACCCAAACAATTAAATAAGCAAAAAAAAAAACAACAATGACAAAAGTAAAACACGCATCAAGTTTCGTTTTCGTTGGTTTCAATTTCACAAAAAAAAAACAAAAAAAAATTACTTTTGAACTTGAGAGTTTTGATCAGACAAATCTCTCAAAATGCCAAATCATGTTTACAGGTCCCCCCCCCCCCCACCCCCTCCCAAACAAAAAAAAAAAAAAACAAATTAGAAAGAAGAAGAAAAAAGACTGAATCAAATGACGATTTTGTTGTTGTTGTTGTTTTTGTTGCTTTTTCATGCTCAGCGTGACAGAAATTGCCAAATATGCCGAGAGTCTGTTTTTTTTTTTTTGCTCTTTTCTTTCTTACTTTAATTTGGGTGCCTATTAGCACACACACACACACGCTCACCTAAGCCCCAAACAACAACAATAAAATACTATCCAACATTTGCTGTCGGCAGCGCCGTTGGCAGCGCAGTTGGCAGAGAGAAGAGTGCGTGCTGCCGCCGAAGGGCGAAAAATTTGCAATAAAAGTCACGTCCTTGACTCAAATATGCGACGAGTCCAAAACAACAACAATAACAAAAATTACAACTATTATTCCAAAATTGTAATGAAAATAAACAGAGGAAGAAGAAGAAGAAGACGACAAAGAAGTAGCAGAGGAAAATCCAAATGGCAAGCAAATAATGAAAATTAATAAACAAAATGAAAACGATCAAATTAAAATAATAAACATTTTGATTTTAATGGGGGAGAAAAAAATGGGAAAATATTAAAAAAAAATAAAATGTTGGAATTTTAATTAAAATTATCAAAAATTGTTTTAAAGACAAACAAATAAAAATGAGAAAAATAACAAAAAATGAAATGGAAAAGAAAAATTTGCAAAAAAGAACAAAATTAATTTGAGTTGAATAAAATAAATAAATAAGGAAAAAAAGATTAAAAGCAATACAAAAATTAATTAAGAAAATAAAATAATCATTTTAAAACAAAATAAAAAATTTATTAATTAAATTTAAAAAAAATATATATATATATATATATATATATACAAAGTAATGAAAAAATCTTAATGATAGAAATCAAATAAATAATTTTAAACAAATTATAAATACAAAAATATATTAAATAAAAAAAAAATTATAATAATAAATAAAAAAAAAAACATTTTAATAAATAAATTAATTATTGAAAATAATATACATTAAAATATAAAAATATATATATCTATAAATAAAAATAAAAAAAACAACAAATCAAAGAGTCAAAAAAATAAGATGAAATCTTAAAAAAGTAAAAGAAAAAAACAAATTGAAAAATAAATCAAATAAATAATTGGAAACAAATAATAAATACAAAAATATATTAAATAAAAAAAAATAATACTAAATCAAAAAATAAAATAAAATTATTATTGAAAAAATATACATTAAAATAAAAATATATATACATATATCTATAAATAAAAAAAAAAAAACAAATTAAAGAGTTAAACAAATAAAATAAAATAATAATAATAATAAAAAAAGAACAAATTGAAGAATTAAAGAAAATAAAATACTAAAAATTCTATTTTAAAAAAATAATATAAAATTTGAACTAGAGAAAAAAAATAATTGGAAAAAATATATCAAATAAAAAATATATTAATTTATTAAAAAGAAAAATAAGTAAAAATAATAATTATAAAAAAAATATATAAGAAATTGAAAATATAATAATAAATAAGACACAGTTAATAAAAAAAAATAAATTGTAAATTAAAAAAAATAATAATAATTAAAAAATTTAGCAGTCACATCACATCACAGCTTAGGATCAATCTGACAGCTTTCTTCGGGACTCAAAAACTGAATCAAAAGAATATTTTCAATTTTGTTAAAAAAAAGCAAAAGAATCTTTGGCAGAAAAAATATATTTTATTTTTCATATTCAAAGTTGGCACTTTCGCTGGAAGCGCAAGAAAGACTGACCAAAGAGTGCTAAGAAAGACAGAATGAAAGAATGAAAGAGAAAGAGAGAGACAGGGAGAGAGAGAGAGAGAAGATGTCAGTGGTCATGTGAAAAGTTTTGAGGGCTTTGTCAATCCTTTTGGTTTTTCACCGTTAACCCAGCACGTGACTCATGAGAACAACAACAACAAAAGCAACGACAAAATTCTGTGTCGCTGGGAGTTCTTGAGAATTTCTACCCCTCCCCCGCTCTCCCTTCCCCCATCCAGTGTTTCTTCTTATCGAAGTTTCTTGGGGCTCAGCGATATTCGCAGAATTTTTATTTAGGTTTGTCTTGTTTTTTTTTTTTTTTGCTTTCTTTTTTTCTGTTTGTTTTCTTGTCTACATTTTTGGGGAGTTGGGCCAACGCTCATTGACCCCTCCATGTCTGTAGATATTCAATTTGGTTAGTGTAGTTGCTGTTGTTGTTGTTGTGGTTTTTGGAATGCGTGTGTCAGGGAATTCAATGGTTCTGGGGGACTGTGAGAGTCGGAATTTAATCAGCAAGTAAATCCCCACCGAAGTAGTGCCAAAACTGGGCGGGTTTTTTTCATTTCTTCAAAACCAAAACTGCTTCCCAAAGAAGCCTTACGGAAGCACTAAAAGGGTAAAGAGTCTTACCACCTTAATGGACCTGCTGACAGGGTAAATTGTCAGAGTCCCTTGCTTGATTGACTAACCAGGGGTGCATTGACTCGCCCCCTTCCACCCACCTCTTGGGTCTGAGGAGACCCCTAATTCAATTGCTGGGACACAGCAGTCTGTCCCTGCCCTTACCCTCCCCTCCACCAAAGACTTTCAACAACCACAGCAAAGCAAACAAAGGAGAGGGGAGGGGGTGGGGCGGAGGTAAACTCCTTTAGCGCAGAAAATATTAAGCAAATTAATTTATTTTTATCAACCTCGAAGAGTCCCAACAACGAGGATGACAAGGCCCACGCCCACGTCCACACCCACGCCCACGCTCACAATCGTGCCTCTGAAGTTGACAACGAAGCCGACTACAAGGCCCACGCCTCCGTCCTCGCAACCGCCACCGCAACCGCCCCCTGTCTTTTGGCGCTTCTTTTTGTTGCCTTTTGCCACCGGAATCGACTTCCTTCCTTTTTTGGGTTGCTCTGTGTGGCTGTGTGTGTGTGTGAAATCGTGCGTGTCGGGCCTTTCCTACCTACCTCCCTGCCTCCCTTTGCGCCTTCCTTGCCGCCTTAGCTACCTGCTCTAGGGAATGGCAACTCCATTAATATGTCTCTCTCTCTCTCTCTTCGGGTGCAAATCCCCGCTCGCCCCCACACTGTCTGGCCTTGTGCCTTGACTCCATCGGAATATGCTAATGAGCATTTAATTTGCCTGCTCTCTGCCAGCTCAGCAGCTGCTTCATGCCTGGCAAACACAAACCAGCCGCATCTGCATCTATTAAGGCCAAGATATAAATTTGTTCTCGATACCCAAGACAACTTCAACCACTTCCACCACCGACTACTTTCATATAAAACGCTGAAATGTCCTGTCGTAACCTCACTAATGCATTCCAATCCACTTGAGAGTGTTTCGAAATAAAGCGAACAAATTCTCAGCTCTGGAATTTCACAGAGAAAGTCATAAAAAATCTTACGATTAATAAATAAATAAATCAGAAATTAAAAGTAAAATAAAATAAATAAAATAAAATAAAATAAAATAAATAAAACAAATAAAATAAATAAAATAAATAAAATAAAATAAATAAAATAAAAAAAAATTAAATAAATAAAATAAATAAAATAAATAAAATAAATAAAATAAATAAAATAAATAAAATAAATAAAATAAATAAAATAAATAAAATAAATAAAATAAATAAAATGAATAAAATAAATAAAAAAAAGTCTTTCGATAAAAAATAAATAAATTTAAGCTAAAAAAATAATTGAAAAAATGAATAAAAATTTTAATGAAATAAAACTTAAAATTTTCAATATTAATAATAAATATATAAATAAACAATTATGCAATAATAAAAGTTGCAATTAAAAAATAAAATAATTAAAATTAAGAAAAAAAAAATATTGTCATGAAAATAGTTTCAAAATGCCGAAACAAATCGGCTTAAGTTTCTCAACAATTTTTCAGCTCGCAATAAAAATAATAATAAATCAATTGTTTGCAATTATTTTTGTTATTTCTCTAAAAAAAAAATACAAATAATAAAAGTTTATAAAAAAAAGTAAAAAATAAATAACTGACGTAATTTTAAACGCTTGATAATTTATTGAAAAGCTTAACAAAACATGATCGACTCGACAAGATTAACAAGCAACAGGCAAAAATTATTGAATTCGTTTTATTTTTTGTCAGTTTTGTTGGAAACTTTTTCTTTGAAAATTGAAAAATTTTTTTTAAACAATGCAAAATTAAATTTAAAAAAAAGTTGTAAAAAATTTACTGCAACTGTTTTCTTTTTTGCTTAAAAATATTGAACTTTTGATACTCTTTAAGTGAAAATAGTCTTGATGATTATTTTGGATATGCCTGATAACTCTGATATGGATTGATCAATCTCATTTAAATTTGAGATTAGGTTTATCCGTGAAGAGAAAAACTTCTCTACCGAGTTTCATCTAGATCGAACTATGTTCTAAGGAGCCAAGTCGGTCTAGGCTATATCTCGATTATATACCTGATAACTCTGATATGGGTTGATCAATCTCATTTAAATTTGAGATTAGGTTTACCCATGAAGAGAAAAACTTCTCGCCCGAGTTTCACCTAGATCGAACTATGTTCTAAGGAGCCAAGTAGGTCTAGGCTATATCTCGATTATCTACCTGATAACTCTGATATGAATTCATCAATCTGATTTAAATTAGAGACTAGGTTTACCCTTGAAGAGAAAAACTTCTCTCCCGAGTTTCACCTAGATCGAACTATGTTCTAAGGAGCCAAGTAGGTCTAGGCTATATCTCGATTATCTACCTGATAACTCTGATATGAATTCATCAATCTGATTTAAATTAGAGACTAGGTTTACCCATGAAGAGAAAAACTTCTCTACCGAGTTTCACCTAGATTGAACTATGTTCTAAGGAGCCAAGTCGGTCTTGGCTATATCTCGATTATATACCTAATAACTCTGATATGGATGGATCAATCTCATTTAAATTTGAGACTAGGATTACCCTTGAAGAGAAAAACTTCTCTACCGAGTTTCACCTAGATTGAACTATGTTCTAAGGAGCCAAATCGGTCTCGACTTATTTAATTCTGAGAGTCTTTACTCTTCGGTTCTCCCAAGAGAACCTGTCACACTGGTTTGTGTTTCATTCGCAATATGGAAACACTTCAATGTCAATGTCGGGGGCGTTAGTCATATAGTTACTTTTGCTGTGGGAGTTGCACAATTCTTTTTTTTTTAGAAAAGATTTGTAAATTTTTAATTGTTTTTTATGGTCGAATTTATAGAAGATTTGTTGGTCTCCTTTTTTTGCCCTAAAAAATAATCTGATTAACTAAAAATGTCTTGACAAAAGCTTCGATGGCTTTTTTTTTTATTGATTTTTGCCTTATTTTTTTTTGGGTCTTTGGTTCAGGGCAAGCCAGAAGACCCCATTTGGGGGCTCTCTCCCTCTCTTTCTGTTTTTGTCTGCATAAATTTATAAAGTGTACTTTTCTTTTTTTTTTTTGAATAAAATAAATATTTTATTTCCTTAAAATGTGCTGTGTTTTTTTTGTGTCATTAAAATTGCAGCTGTTTTGCTGCCTTGCAACTCGGAGACACCGGCTGACCTTTCAGTCAGGGTTGACACAATCTGAGACCCCCCCACCCCCCACTCCAACTACTTAGTCAGTGAATTGCTCAAGTCAACTCCCTCGCTAAAAATAAAACTGAGAAATAACAATAAAAAAAAATATTAAATTAAAAAAAAATACAAAAAAAAATAATAATTGAAAGAGTTTTCAGATTTGAATTATTCCTATTTAAAATTAAGTTAAAACATGTCTTTTGAATATTGAATAAAATACTTAAAATGCTTATGCAATTTCTTGTATCTTTTCAGGTGAGTACCAAAACCAAGAGGCCTCTTCATTTTTTTCCCAAAAAAAAAAAAAATGCCGACAAAAAGCCAAAGCCAAAGCCAACCAGTGAGTATCTATGTCACGTATTTACTCTCAGCTTAACTGGCGGCGTCATAATTATTTACTCCCCAAATAAAAGCACTTGACTACCGAGAAAATATAAATAAATAAATACTGAATTTATATGCAGCATTCTCGAGAGTTTACGGAAGATTTTTGTCTGGGCACAGCCACTGCAATGGCAATAGTCGAGCAAGTGGAACAGAAGCTGTGTAAACAAAATGCACTTATCTTTCTATACTCTTTTCAAAGCAAAACAAGAATGGGGGAATATTTAAAGAAAGTCTTCAACGGAGACTGAATCAAAGGTCTAGGGATTTTTTAGTGTATCTCTCAGATCATTGTCAGAGCTCTTGCTCGGAGATCATAAAAGAATGAGAAGATGTTGGAAAGTTGCTTTCAGAACTTTAGGGAATATGGGGGACATCTCTCTCAGATCTCTGTTGTCTCTGGGTAGCCTGTTCAAGACTATAGATCGTACTACGGTGTAGGAATATACAGGCGAACCCTGGTAGAACCCTGTTTTTGAGGCTGAAGGAATATACAGGCGAACCCTGGTAGAACCCTGTCCTTGAGGCTGAAGGAATATACAGGTGAACCCTGGTAGAACCCTGTCTTTGAGGCTGATGGAATATACAGGCGAACCCTGGTAGAACCCTGTCTTTGAGGCTGAAGGAATATACAGGCGAACCCTGGTAGAACCCTGTCTTTGAGGCTAAAGGAATATACAGGCGAACCCTGGTAGAACCCTGTCTTTGAGCATTAGATTATTAAGGATTGGGAGTCATTCTCGAAGACCCCACTCGGACCTCTCTTAGATCCCTCTAAACCTCTTGAATCTTTCGAGACTGAAAGAACTTGCTCAGAGCAAAAGAAATTCTCCAAAATACCTCTAAAGCCTCTCTCAACACCTTGGACAATATAAAATCAGCTAACCCTCATATAGTCTTAAAAATTATTAGATCAGCTAACTCCTTTATAGTCTTAAAAAGCTTCCCATCATAACTCATAAACCCCTCTAACCATTTCAAAGAAATTTCATATAGAAAATCTTTATAGACACAGGCAAAGTCAAGTCAAGTTTCACTTGGATTGGCCTAGAATATCTCATTCAAAAAAAGAGTATGTGAACTTCGATAAACCCAAGAGACACCGCAACGTGCCTTCTACTTGTTGCCCCATAGGGCGGTGGCCTAGAGGCCGAGCCTAAATAAAAAAAAAAAAAAAAAACGCATTACCTCTTTACTTATAAAAGAACGCGTCACGCACCTGTGAAGATTTGAAAAGAAAGAGATAGAAATAGACAAAGAGAGACCGAGAGAGAGAGAGAGAGAGCTCGTTTCTTTTAGTATTATTTTGGGTTGCCCTTGCCGGGTTTGGCACGTTTAAATGTTTGCGCATTTGAAATGCGATACACCAAAAAAAAAAAAAAAACTGGAGAGCTTGAAAATGAAAGAAAACTTGGTCTGAACCATGATGAGGGGTGAGGGAGTGTGCGGGGGGTGCATAAAATCTGGTGGGGTGTAGGCTGAGAGACACACGACGTTGGGGCTTGTGTCGTGTTCTCGTATCTTTTGGCCATGTGACACACATTTCAGTTTTGTTGTTGTTATTGTTTTTGTTGTTGTTGTTTCGATTCGAATTGAGTTTCTCGTTCGTTTTCATTTAAGGTTCGTGTTGTTATTCTGCTTCTTCTTCTTCTCCTTCATCATTTTTCTCAACTACATTTTTTTCATTTACATGTTTGCTGCTGTTGTTTTTGTCGTTGTTGTTGTTGTTTTTGGCTGAGCACATTTGGATAAATTTTAGTTAACCGTTTTCTCATCGCGCTGGCATTTTCATTGTCACTGACGCGCGTTTTGTAGTTGTCAACCTTTACCTCTGCCTACCCCTCCCCCCTTCACACACACACACACACACATACACCCCTCGCCACGTCACTCACTCTGAAACACACCCCATTAAAAATGAACCCAGCAACCAAAAAAAATATAAAAAACAAATACGTCACTTTTCCTTTACAACATTTTCCATATCTATTTTAGTTGTCATGGTCTATTTGGCTTTTGGGTTCCCAAGAAAATAAATAAAAATTAAATGAAAAAAAAAAAAAACATTTCGCAGAAAAAAAAGAAACAAATGTAAATAAGTAAAAATAAATAAATAAAAACGAAAAACAAATATAAGTAAAAAAAGAAGTAAAATAAAAATATAAATAAATAAATAAAACTTAAGAAAAAAAAAATCAAATTGAAGGAAAAATAAATAATAATTTATTAAAATAAAAAAAAAAATAACTGAATTCTTAGTTGTAAAATAAATAAATAATAATAAAAAAAATTGTAGATGTAAATTAAAAAATAAATAAATAAAGCTTAAAAAAATAAATTAAAAGTATATTATAAAAATTTTAAAATATATATAAATAAATCATAATCAAATAAATACTTCATTATAAACAAAAATAAAATAAATAAATAATTATTAAAATAAACATTAAACTAAATTCGTTGATGTAAAATAAATGAATAAATAAATAAATAATAAATAATAAAATAAATAAATAATGAAAATTATAAAATGTAAATAAATAAATCATAATAAAAAAATTTAGCTAAATTCTTCATTATAAGCAAAAATAAAATAAATAAATAATTACAATTAATAAAATATAAAAAAAATAAAATTAAACTAAATTAAAATAAATAAATGAGAAATATGAAAGAAAAATAAATTAATAATTTAAAAATAAAATTATATGAAAATAAAAAGGGAAAATAAATAAAAAATATTGGAAATTCAAAATAAATTAATAATTAAAAATTAAATGAAAAATAAAATGAAAATAAAACAATATTGAGAAATACAAATTATTAAATTAAATATACTAAATAATAATAATAATAAAAAAGGTCATTAAATATTTATAGTGATATATAGAAAAATATAAAATAGTGCAAATAGTTTTTAATTAAATAAAAAAAAAAAGATAAATAAATATAGATAACCAAAAATATATAAATAGAAATAGCCTTGACCAATAAAAGTAAAATTAAATTAAAAGAAAATTTCAAAATCAAAAAATTGAGAAAAAAAATCAAAGCTGAAAGCCCACTTGAAATAATTTCAATTTGCCAAGACAAATTATTTTTTGAATTCATTAAAAAGAAAGCAAAACAAATTTTTGTCCTAAGAAAAGAAGGATCAGACATTTTCGGCTTTTGTTTTTGTTCGCCAAAGGCGCTGCCCCCCCCCCCCCCCCACCACCCCCCACTCCCTCCCCCACCAGCACAAAGGGCCATTTTGTGGGCTTGTTAGAGGCTCGTGGTCTTAATTACCGACAGAATTGTTGGCCAGTCAAGCGCGGCGGCACCCCTCTCTGTCCACCCTGGAAAATGCGTTAAAAAATTCTTTGGGCAATTTGAAAAATTTCAAGCCAAAAGAGAAAAAAAACACAAATTTTTTAGTCCTCTGAAAAAAAAAAAATGCCACAAAAGCAACGATGACGACGACGGCGACGAAGACGAAAAAAAACAGGTTAGAACAAATAAACTGAAGACTGAAATTCAATTACTTGGAAACGACTACCCCCCTCCCCTCCACCCCTCGCCCCCTCGTTCAGGTGGGTCCACCCACTCGAAGGGGCCGAGAGAAAAGTAAATGTGCTTAGGCATTACGGATTCAATTTTTTTTTTGGGGGGGGGGGGGGGGGGATGGGGGTGCCTCGGATAGGTCACAAATTCTTGTGTGTCACACTGAACCGTCCCGAAAATGGGAGCAATGTGAAAGGAGCCCATAAATGCCAAAAGTCTATGTAATTAACCCAAAAAGAAAATAAAGATATGCATTTGGGATATTCTAATCAACAATAAAATACTCTTTCTAGGAAATAGAAAATAGCGCAAAAAAATTGGGGTAAAAATAAATTAAATACAGGGGAAAAAAGGAAAAGTATCTTTGAGATACTTTTGGCTAAGCACTAGACGGCAATCAAATAATTTGTTTTACCTATAAAAACTGCAAATTTAGATGAAAATTTGAGATATTTTTGAAGAATATCTTAAAGATACAAAAATTTATTAAGAAAAAGTTGTCAAAGGCAAAGATTCAAAACGATTAATTTGTTGTTGAAAAGTATCTTAAAAAATTTATAAAAAAGTAAAACAAAAAGTATCTCAAAGATTTTACACAAAATTTTTGGCAAAATAAAACAAAAAGTATCTTTACTCTGGAGTTTTCTAAGAAAAAAAAACTGTTTCAAAAAGTATCTTAAAAATGCTTAAACAATATTAATTTCCTAGGAGATTTCAAAGGCAAATTAATTATAAAGTATCTCGGAAATATTTAGTGACATTTAAAAAGAATCTTCAAGATACTTGACCCCCGAAAATATCAATAATTTTGATTTGAGAAAATAAGTGGAAAGTATCTCAAAGATATTCGAAGACTCTTAGGAAAAATATTAACTGATTAAAAGTGACTTTCAGCTTGGGATTGAAATATTTTTTAAGCAGAAAAATCTTAACTGTAAACAAAGTATCTTTTAGCTTGTATAAGAAAGATTGAAATATTTGCCGGCAGTAATAATTTCATTGAAAGTATCTCAAAGATAATTGAAGACAAAACATGAAAGTAGAGAAAATTAGTGACATTTAAAAAGTATCTCAAAGATACTTGACCCCCGAAAATATCAATAATTTTGATTTGAGAAAATAAGTGGAAAGTATCTCAAACTGAAAAAAATTTGCTGTAATAAAAAAGTATCTTTCAGCTTGCTCATTGAAATATTTGCCAGCAATAATAATTTAATTGAAAGTATCTCAGAGATAAGTGAAGACAATGCTTGAAAGGAAAGAAAAATTAGTGACATTTAAGATACTTGACCCCCGAAAATATCAATAATTTTGATTTGAGAAAATTAACTGCAAAGTATCTCAAAGATATTCAAAGACTCTTAAGTAAAATGTTAACTCATAAAAAAAAGTATCTTTTAGCTTGAAATGTTTGTCAGCAAATTTTCGAGTATTTCAAAGCGAACAGCTTGAGCTACCCCTCGCCACCCCCTGGGATAGTTAGCCACGCTAACAAAGGGCCATCAGCTAGTGGGCGTGGCCGGGCAGCCGGGCCTTTCTGGCTTTGTCAAGGCCAAGAAGATAGGCGGCGGCTACCTGGATGCGATGCCTGCTGTTCGGGCTTTCTCATCCATCGAAGACTTTGAAGGACCACCCCAGGTGGGTGCGACTCGGGCTGCCTTGTAAAAAAGTCCTTGCAAATTGTACAAAATAAATATAATCACAGATTAAAGATGCCTTTAAGGCCGCAAGCCTTAGCCAAAATGAGGCTAATTAAGCGAACCAAGAAAAGGGTTTCAAGTTGCCATTTTGCCCATGGGTCAATGCTTTTGATAAGTCAAATTAAATTTCTGTGTGTGTTTGGGCTATTTTCAACTTGTCTGCCAACTCGAAAATAAATTGATTTATTTTAATGACTCAAGAAGCCAGCAAAAAAAATAAATAAAAAAATGTGTGAAAAAATAAAAACTGGGTAAATGTTGTTTATTTATTTACTTTAAATTTAAAGAACCGTTGACTTTATCAATGTGGAGAAGGGGGAGGGGAGGGGGGTGAGGGTGTGACAGAATTTTAATGCTTATTTGATGAGCTGAGAATCGGCAAGCTTGCTCGTTTTTTATCTTATGGGTTAACAAGATATTTACCATAAAATTTGTCCACTCGACTGAATGAATTGAAATTTACTTCTTCTTGTTGTTGTTTTTGTCTTTTTAGCAAAGAAGATTTCAAGTCTTAAAAATAAATCAAACTATCCAAACTTGTGATGCTCCAACCTCAGAAATGCTGAGCTCTGCAACTGCTAAATTGCTTACATTATTACTTTTTCTATGTGTGTGTGTGTGTTTGTGTGTGTGTGTGTGGGTTATGTCTCTTTATAGTAATCATAACTATATATATAAAAAATAAATAAATATAAAAAAGTAGCAAATTTATTTGCAAATTGGATTGCATAAATGAATAAATTTTTTTTTTTCTTTTCTTAGTTTTCTGCGGGTGTGCGTGTGTGTGTATCTGTGTGGGCTGAAGTTGTATTGAAAAATTACTCACAAGAAACTTGTTTTTTTTTGGCGTAAAGACAAAGCTCCCGGTTCTCTATATGGCAGTCATCTTTGAGGCAAAAGAGATAAATAAGATTCTCAAAGACCTTTTCAGAGTTCCAAAGCAAGCAGCTTTATCTTATTTTATTCCTAGGGTAAACGATTCAAGTTGAGTGATATGAAGTAAGACTGCTCGGAAGTGCCTTAAAAACTCATTCTGAACCGACTAAAGAATTGCCAAATACAAAAGGCTCTGACCTTTCAAGACTTGCTAAAAGAATTTTGGTTTCTCTTCAGGAGTTTCAAAGCAAACAACTTTAATTCATAAGCCAAAAGACACTCCACTATCTCAGGTCCAAACTTGTTCTATCTGTGTTACCCTCTTCATGGATCTCAGCTGGTTTAACTTAACCTACTCCAAGTTTCATAGCACTGACCTTTAGAGACTCAAAGAGCTTGCTGGCTCCAATGAGAAGAGATTCAGAACAAACAGCTTTAATTCATAGGCAAAACGATCCCCTACAATCTCAGGTCCACACTTAATCTATCTGTGGTTCCCTCTCCATGGGTTTCAGTCGGTCTTACCTTAAATAGTCAAAGTTTCATAGCATTGATCTTTAGAAACCCAAAGAGCTTGCTGGCTCCAATGAGAAGAGATTCAGAACAAACAGCTTTCATAGGTCAAAAGACCTCCCACAATCTCAGGTCCAAACTTGTTCTATCTGTGATTCCCTCTCCATGGGTTTCAGCCGGCCTTACCTTACCTATTCTAAGTTTCATAGCACTGACCCTTAGAGACCCAAAGAGCTGGCTGGCTCAAGCAAAAGAGTCTCAGAACTAGCAGCTTTAGCTCAAGCTCTTAATTATTATGCCCTTGAGTTCTTTCAAGGGATTCCCAAAGGATTCTTCCCCCCTGGATAACCCTCAGGGTTTCATAGCACTGATCTTTGTTTAACAGATTAACTAAAATTTCCTTGTCTTTTCTTTTCCTATTAAAATATTTGGGTGACTTTCATAGCCATCAGCTTTTGTGAGCACCCAAAACTATTTAGAAAATCATTTTGGGATTAATTTAAATATATTTACCATTAAAATTGTTTGCATATAAAATGAAGAAATTTTATACAAAAACAAAAAAAAAAACAAAAAATACTCATAAATAAATTTCCAAAGTCGCCGACGCCGCCGGATGAGTCTGCTCAAATTAGACCAACACACGCATACTTGAATAATTTCATTGGTAATTTGAACTGCTCGTGGGTTTTATTTCTTATTTTTTTTTTTTTAAATAAAATTAATTTTTTCTTTTTATTACATAAAAAATAAAAGTTGCAACAAAGTTTTTATTTATTTATTTTTTTTTTTTGTTCGTTGTGGAAAATGTCACATTTGCATTTTCGGACTAATGAAGTTGTCGTTGGATTTGGCTGGCCAAGTTGGCCGGGTTTGTTCAGGCGTGGGCGACCTCTTTAAGAAAGCCAAGAAAATTGAAAAATTTCTTCATGTTTTGATTGTTGGTTTTTTTTTTTTTAGTTTTCTGAATAAAATTATTTAATTTTTGTATAAGCAGATTAAGTTCAATTACTCTTTCAACTAACCAGAGACTGCTTAAGAATTTGCTGTCTCAAGTCAAGGCAAATAATCAAGTCCAGTCACAGTGGTTCAAAATTTATTTAGAAATTCTGAAAAAAAAAATAGTTTCTAATTAAATGAAATTTAAAAAAGGAATATAAAAAAATATAAACAAAATATAAATAAAAAAAAATGAAAAGAAATAAAAAAAAAAATTTAAAAAAAAAATTAAAATTTATTGGGAAAGTTTGAAAAAATATAGTTTCTAATAAAATGAAATTTAAAAATAGAATATAAAAAAAATATAAACAAAATATATAAAAAAAAGAAAAGAAATAAAAAAAAAAATTAAATTGAATTATAAAAAAAAAAAATTGAAAATTTTTAAAAATAATATAAAAACAAAATATAAGAAAAAAACATGAAAAAAATATAAAAAATATGAAAAAAAAAATATTTATAAAATATATGAAAAAAAATATTAAAAAAAATCGGCTTATCAAAAATTTCCTAAAATAATCTACAAAAAAAAATGGAATAAAGAAACTTGAAGTTTTTGCCAACCCGTTTAATCAATTAGTCCGAATTAATTAGTTGAAAAATATTTAAAATTTTGCCACCAGTGTATGGCCTGGTGCGGACACAGGGCGTATACTTAATATGTTCTGCTGAGCTTATTTGTGTTTGTTTCCTAGATTGTTTAGATTCTCTGACAAAGCCGTTGCTGATGAAAGAGATAGAAACTGTATATAGCAATAAATAGAAAGAGAGGGAAGAAAGAACGAAAGAGATGGCAGTAGCAAAGTGGAGCTGTGCAATTAAACTGAGAAAATTGTGCAATTTATTTGTTTTAACAGAGGAAAAGAAATGCAAAAACAACAACGAAAACTTAAAAGTTAAACGGTCCCCGCTTGAATCAATTTCTGACCTGTGTTGGCCAGGGCTTTGGACCACCTGTTGGCCCATCTCTTCGGGCCAAGAAAATGGAAAACCTGATTTGCCTGCCTTCGACTGCCTTTGCCTGTCTTCTCCATCTTCCCAATGAAATGTTAATGAATGCGTGTCAGTGAAATGTTTAGAGACTCTGTGAAATTACCCCTGGGCCCTCGCCCCTCTCGGCTTTGTTGGTGGCATTTTTCTTCCAGCTTTTTTTTTTATTTTATTTGGTTTGGCCGCGGCACTTTCAAAGTCAATAAAAAACAATGCAAGAAATCAATGAATAATTTAAACGCTGATTTTGTGGTTGTCAATGTTTTTTTTTGTTTTTGTTTGCTTTTGTTTTTCCCACTGAGGAAAAAAAAGTGAGTGGCAAAAATTTGACGGCTGATTCATTCAAGAGTTGAGAAATGCACTCACCACACGGGGGGCTAAATACTTTTATTAACTTACAAATTTATTACAACAACAACAACAATAACACCAACAAATTAAATTAAAAAGCATGAAAAATTAAATAATATTTATCGCATTCAATATAAAATAAATAAAAAGGCATTTAAACAAAAAGGAAAGGCTTCATTAAAAATGATTTATGAAAGAATTCAAAAATTAAAAAAAAAATAAATATATATATATAAAGCAAAATTAAAAAATCGAAAAAATAAAATAAAAATATAATATAAAAAATAAAATAATAAAAAAATAACATTAAAATAAAAAGTAAAAAAAATAAAACAAAAGTAAAAAAAAAATAAAAAAAAAAAAATGAAAATAAAAATGAAATAAAAATAAAATAAAATTAAAATAATTAAAATAATTCAAAAATGAAAAACAAATAAAATTAAATAAATTAATAAAAATAAACTAGTTCAAAAATGATATATATTTATGTATATAAAAAATATTAATTTTTAAATCAGAATATAAAGGTTTAAAATAAAATAAAAAACAAAAAAAATAAATAAAACATTTATAATTAAAAAAAAAAAACAATGATACCCAAAAGCTGAATAAAAAATATAATAATAATAATAATAAATTTAAACAATAGAATATTAAAATGAATTGAAAAAAAAAATATTTAAAATTAAAAATAGGATTAAAATTAAAAAAAAAAATTAAAAGACCTTTCTTTTCTTATTTTTAAATTGAGTTAGCTTTGTCTATTTTTATGCTTTCTCTAATTTGTCTTTCTCACTTATTACTTAAAAAAAAAAAATAAGAAAAACATAATTAAAAAAAAATAATAATAATAAACAAAAAAAACTCAATTTCTTAGAATTTCCTTCAAATTTTGAAGTCTTCAAACTTCTCATAGAAACCAACCAAACCAACCATTCTTGTCTCCAGACTAATTCCAAGTTGCTTCAGTCATCGTTTTAAAAGTTTTAGTTATTTCAACATTAATTTCAATTTCCTTAATTTCCTTTCCTCTTAATTATTTTTTTTAATTTTCTGTAAAATTTTTCCATAATTTTTTCTATGAAATTTGCGTTTGGTTTTTCATTTCTTCTTCTGCCAATTTGACTTGCCTGATTAACTCAAAAATTTATCTCTTTGAAAAAGAAGAAATTTCCTTGGGAAATTCTAAATTATTTTCTAAAATTTTCTGTAAAATTTTTCCATAATTTTTTCTATGAAATTTTCGTTTGGTTTTTCATTTCTTCTTCTGTCAATTCGATCTTTTTGAAAATGAAGAAAACTGAGGAATATTTTTTTTTTTTTGCCAAAACCAAAAAAAAAAATGATTACGAGAATTTTCTCGATTCTCATAGATCAACTTTTGGACTCTCCCTTCCCCTCCGCCCCCGTTGCCATTTCTGGTTAAGCACTTTTCTTCCATTAGCATTTTATTATTATTGTTACATAGTCATTTGCTTTAGCCAAAAGCCATTTGACCGGGCCGAGTCAGGCCGGATCGGACTGGGCCATTTGTCGGTTAGTTGCGCAATGAGTACGTGTATTTAGGCTCTTTAACATTTTCAAGGTTGCACACATCTTAGGTGTCTCTATGCATGTGTGTATGTGTATGTGTGTGTGTTAAGTTTGTTTATATGGTTCACTCACGACGTTTTTGTTGTTGTTTTAGTCGAGCACTTTTATTGCACTCTCGCCTTGTTTATTCATTTTGGCCACACGCTGTGCTGCTGCCTCTGCCACTGCCTCTGCCTCAGTCTCTGCCGTTGGCTTTGCTACTTTTGCTGGCCCACAAGTGAGTTAAGTTAATTTTGTTTTTCTTCTCTGAATTGAAGTGGCTTAGGGTTGGGTTGGCTGGGCCGGAGTGACCGGAGTGACCAAGTGGCTGTTGTCGCTGTCACTACGCGACACTTTGAGTGGTCCACAGGTGGCGGGCCTGGTCTGAGCCAGTCTGGGCCAGTCTTGACCATTTTTGCCACTTTGCTTCGACTTGAAAACAATTGAGGTCAAAATGATAGCCATCAATTTGAACTTGTTTGATGAACTCATCAATTGAACCATTGACCTGAATCTAGTCACCTGGGACTCTTGTCACTCTCAAGCTAAATTATGACACCAGTTATTCTTTTGGTGGAGGCTATTTTGGCTTTTTTCGAGAGTGAAAGAGAGCGGGGTGCAATGTGAGGATAGTTTGGGTCCTTGGCAATGTCTGAGAGACTTGAAAGAGATTCACTTTCATGTAGTTCCAGTTCTTTTTCTTCTTCTTAATAACTGAACCTTAGCCTAGAAAAAAAGAGCTTTAAAAAGAAAGAGAGAGGCAGCGATATAGAGACAGTATGACGTCAGTAGGACTTGCTCTCTTTCACTTCATTTTGAATTGTATTTCCTTTCGTTTCTGCTCTCTTCGAATGTCTTTCCAGCTATCTTTCATTTAGGCCTCTTCTCAGTTCTTCTTCTTCTTAATATTTTAAACTAAGTCTAGAGAGAAAGAAAGAGAGAGAGAGAGAGAGAGAGCCAAAGAGATACAGACAGTGTGACGTCAGTAGGACTTGCTCTCCTTTACTCCATTTGGAATTATGCTTCCTTTCTTTCTGATTCTGAAATGGATTCAAAAAAAAAAAATGTTTACTGAATTCTCTTTGGAGTAAAAGAGAGAGAGAGACAGAGAGGGAGAGAGTAGAATACGTTACGTCAGCAGATACTAGCTCTCTTTGGCTCTCTCTCTATTGAGTTGACCTAGTCTCTTTGACAGAAGCCTGAAATGACTTCATTATTTTAGGCTTATCCCCTGGGAAAAACCTCTTTCCTTTGCCTAGAATGAGAGCCTGAACATTGTGACGTAACAGAGCCTTGCTCTCTCTGGCCCGTGGAACATCATGGGATCGGGGCATTTCTCCTACCTCAAATCACATGCTTCCAATCTTGTCACATTTTTTCCTAATTAAAAAAAAAAAATTGTCTTTATTTTGTTTAAATTTCTGGTTTAATTTGCAAAAAAAAAAAACTGGTTTATTTTATTTGCTCAGTCACTTTGAGAGGCTGAAATGCTCTGAGGGAAACCTGTTGTCAAAAAAGAATTAAATAAAAAATAATAACAAAATCTATCAATATGGATTTCAGTTCTTCCCTCCCACTCCCACTCCCACACCCTCCATCCGGCCTTCTCTTTCCAGCTTTTTCTTTACTTTGTTAATTTTTTTTTTTTGTTGACGGTTTCATTTTTTTTTTTTTTTGCGGAAATGTTTCTCTTATTTTTTATGCAAAATAAAAATAATCATGATCACAAAAAAAGTGTTGTGTCAGCCAAAAAGCCAAATTTAGAGTTCTTAATTGAGTGAAAAAAACAACAACAACAACAACAACAAAATAATAAAAATTAAATAAAATTGAAATACGCAATTGTTTTCTATTTGAATTGTGAATTACTTGTCGAGTCTTGTTTTGTGTTTTGTAAGAAGATTTGTAAGCCAAACAAGGCCTCCCGGCCAATTTCGATTCTCAAAGAAGCCGTCAAGCGGGTTTGAACTTTTTTTTGGCTTGTTTCGATGGAGGAAGTGTTGGAAATATTCGAATATTTCGAAAAGAACTCTGAAAAAAATTTTAAATAAAAAATTAATTTTGAATTCTTAAAAAAAGTAAAAGATTCTCGGGGAAAAATTCTGATTTTGAAATCTTGTAAAAAACTTTGTGATTTGAATTTAAAAAAAAAAAGAAAATTCTCAAAAACTTTTAAAACAAAAAAAAAGAAGAAAAATCTGCTCTCTCTACGAAAATAACACTGAAAATTCTCAAGGAAAAAAAATTAAAAAATTTTAAACTAAAAATTAAAATTCTCGAAATATAAAAAAAAGACTCAAAAGTCTTAGGGAAAAAAATCGTGAGTTAAAACCTGTAAAAAACTCTGTAAACCCTGGAGGTGAGAAAATATCTAAGATCATAACAAAAACTCCGAAAATTCTCAAGGAAAAAGTAATTTTTTTTTTTATATTAGAAAAAGTCTGGAAAATCTCTGAGAATTTTACACAAGAAAATTTTTAAAGTCTTAGAAAAAACAATTATTTTTTAGTCCTAAAAAGACTTTGAAAATTCTGGAACAAAAATTGTAGAAAAAATCGAAAATTCTCAAAGAGAAAATCTTAAAAAAAAATGGTGAAAAATTAATTTTTAAAAACCTTAAAATTTCCCGAAAAAAAATCTGATAAGTCTGGAGTAAAACCAAATTTTTTTTAAAAATCTTCGAAAAAAAATAAATCCAAAAAAATTTCAAAAAAATTTAAATAGATTTTTAAACCCACAAAAAAAATACCAAACTATTCAAAAATATTTCATTAATTTTCGTTTTCTTGGGAAAAAAAGTGACAAAGGAAAAAATGAAAATAAATACGGGAAGCAAACAACAACTACAACTACAACAACAGCAAGAGAAAAGTGATTCAGATTTCCACAATTGGAAAAAATAAATAAATATGGAAAACTTAAATTACAGTTAAGAGGGCCCAGCGAGGGGGCAAGGGAGCGCGGGCGCAGGGGACAGAGAAAAGGAAGCATTTTAAAAACAATCACACCAGCGACTCCCCCCCACCCTACCCCACCATCCAACCCAACCCAACCAAGTGGCATCCCCTCATCAAATGATTATATATTTATTTATTTTATTTTTTTTTATCTTCCTCCAACTCCTCCCCCTCTGTCTCCTTCGGCTTGAACAAGACAACCGATATGAGCACGAGCATGCGTGTGCGTGCGTGTGTGTGTGTTCGTGTATGTCTTTGGCTGTAATTGTTTGTCTGTTTGTCTTGTGACTAAAATATAAATTAAAAACAATGCGGACAACAACTACAACAACAACAACAGCCTCAACACACCCACATGCAGACATTTTAAACAGTTACGACAAATACAACAACAACAACAACAACAACAATGGGAAAGACCAGCAACAACTAAAAATCAACGCACTCTCCGTACGGAAATGGAAATGGAAAAAAATGGAAATTGAAAAAATAAATGCAACAACAACAACAGCAGCAACAGCAACATGTGAAAGCCAATACGAGTAATCTTTTTGGCTGATAGGAAATATCTTCTTCTCAACCAAAGAAACCAAAAGACTGGGGGAAAAAAAAAACATATTGAAGCAAAAAATATTTAAGACTTAATTAAAAAGCTAAAAAAAAAATAGCTAAAAAAAAAAAAATAGCTGAAAATAGAAAAGAGCTTGCATTGGCTAAGCTGACTGCGCTTCTGCTCACAAAAGAAACAACAACAACAACAACAAGAATAACAATAACAAAATTAAATTGTCAGGTCGCTCAGACTAAGTTCAAGGCAAGCGGGTCTCCGGTCGCTGAGGGGGTGTGTGTGTTTTAAGCTCCTGCTCTTTTTTCTGCTTCTTCCACTCTCACTAAACACTCCTGCTTGCCTAAGCTGGGCAGACCTCTGCCGCTGCCTCGCCTCTGCCTCGGCTCTGCCGCTGTTCGCAGTTGGCTGCCTTTGGTTTAGTTTCTATTGGACTCTGCTGCAGCCTCGCGCTGCTCTCCTGTGCAGATTGGAAGCACCGTTAAACTTGTTGCCTGCGGTTGACGATATTATTATTATTATTATTTCTTCTTCTTCTTCTTCCTCCTCTGTTTTTTCTTTCTTTCTTTCTTTACGATTTTCCTTTTGAAACATTTGACATGACAGTTGGATGCGTTTTGTTTGGATTTTTGATATTGAACTGATTTGTTTTTGTTGTAGTTGTTGTTGTTGTTGTTGTTGTATGTTATTGTTGTGGTTTGTACTGTCGCTGGTGCCTTTTGTTATTGTTGTTGTTGTTGCTAAAAGTTTACATAATAACGGGAAGTTTACGGCCGGCAAAACCAAAGAAGCTAAACAAGACAAAACACACACACAAAACCAAACAAAACAGGAAAATCAAAGTCAAAGAAAAAGACACAAAATATGAAGTAATGCCAGACAGAGAGTGAGACAAAGAGAGAGAGAGAGAGAGAGAGTGCTAGACTGAGGACAGGCCAAAAGTTGGAATGGGAAATCTTTCAATTTATACAATTTGTTTTTTTTTTCCTCCTTTTTAATTTTATCTGCAAATAAAAATCAAATTAAATTGTGAAAGAAATTTTTCAATTTTACGAAAAATGAGAATTGCCAAAGGAGGAAATATAAAGGTCTTTTCAACCTGAAATCAATTTGATTTTTTTTTTCTTTTTTATCATTTAATTTTTAAAAACAATTTTGAGGTGAAATTGATTTAGAAATTATTTTTCCAATTTCTTTTATTTTCAAAGGATTTTTTTTTAGGGCGTGAGAAAAATTAAGTAAATTTCGAGGTTAAGTTGAATTTGAATTTATTTCAATTTGAGTTTAATTTTTTTTTATTTATGAAAAATTTGAAACTTTTTCAGCTGATTAAATAGAATTTGCATTTTTGGGGTCTTCAAATTTTTTTTTTTGTTTTGAAATTCTAAATTAATTTTTGGTTTCAATAATTTTGTGATTTAATAAAATTTAGCATTTTTGGGGTCTTCAAAATTTTTTTTTAATTATGAAAACTTAAAATTTTTGTCAGTTCCAATAATTTTGTGATTAAATAAAATTTTGCATTTTTAGGGTCTTCAAATTTTTTTTTTTAATTATGAAAAATCTAAAATAATTTTTCGATTCCAATAATTTTGTGATTGAATAAAATTTGAATTTTTGGGGTCTTCAAAATTTTTTTTTTTTATTTTTGAAAAATCCAAAATAAATTTTCGATTCCAATAATTTTGTGATTCAATAATATTTTGAATTTTTGGGATCTTCAAAAAAAATTTTTTTTTTTGAAATTCAAAATTAATTTTCGGTTCCAATAATTTTGTGATTAAATAAAATTTTGCATTTTTGTTTCTGTTTCAAAGAGAGCAAATGTTTATTTTTTTACCGTTCTCTTAATTTTTGTTTCTTCTTATAAATCAAGTTTTTGCTTTCTGCTTTTTGCCCAAAAAAAAAAACAAAAACTAAATACTCTTTCAAAATTCCTCAGCTGCTTTTTCAGCTGCCTTCAAATCGTTTAGCATTATTATTATTTTTTTTTGAGTCTTCTTCTTCTTCTTGTTTTTATTTTCTGTTGGGATCCCTTATTATTTATCATTACATTTTCTTTTGGTTAAAAGTGTTTTGTTTTTTTTTTTTTTAATGGCAAAAATATTTCGCTCATCAATTATGTTTTGGCATAATTAAGTCGAGATGAAGAAGAAGAAGAAGAAGAAGAAGAAGAAGAAGAAGAAGAAGAAAAATAACACATTGACTGGTCGAGACTGACTTCGGCCATCAGTGTATGGACAGCTGACAATGGAAATTTATGTTAATTGCAATTACAAAATAAGAAAGCGCAGCAACAACAACAACAACAACAAAAACTAAACACAGCGATTAAGCGATCTCCGATCGTCTGTGACTACCGAGCTTACGCGAAGAGCGGCAACAACAAAAAAGAAAAACAAAAAAAAAAATGCAGTAAAAAAAAAAATAAATAAATAAATAGAAAAAAAAAATAAAATCAAACCGAAACGGAATAAAATGAAAACGTTGACGATGATAAGCGCCGCGCCAATGAAAGTGAAACCATGTCACACACACACACACACATACACACACACAGTAACACATTGACACACCCATACAGTTAGACAAACACAAGCACATTTTTCGAAATTTATTTTTCAGATTTTTTCTTAACTTGTATTTTCTTTTTTTTTGTGACTTGTAAATATCATAAACAAATACGCGATAAACAAATACAAAAAGAAGAAGAAGAAGAAAAACTTGGAAGAAAAAAAAAATTGTTTTTTTTTTTCGTGAAAAAATTTTACATGTTATCAGAAATTAAATAAACTAAAAAACTTCAGATTGAATTCCAAGAAAAATAAACTTGAAATTGTGCCAATTCAATTAAGTTGGCAGGGCCAGCAATTTTTGAGATAAGAAGAAAAAAATCTGAAAAATTACAAGTTACCAATTCGCCAGCTGGCAAACCTAGCCTGGTTAATTCTAAAATTATTATCTTTCAAAACATGCCAATTCAATTAAGTTGGCAGGGCCAAAAGTTTTTCAAAAAAATATTTGGAAAATAAAAGAAATTCTGCAAATTACCAACTCGCTTCAAAAAAGGTTCAGATTGAATTCCAAGTAAAATAAGCTTAGAATTATGCCAATCCAATTAAGTTGGCAGGGCCACAAATTTCTGAAAAAAATAGATGAAAAAAAATGATTCTGCAAATAACCAACTTGCTTCAAAAACCTCAGATTGAATTCCAAGAAAAATAAGCTTAGAATTATGCCAATTCAATTAAGTTGGCAGGGCCAGAAATTTGTGAAAAAAAGAAATTCTGCAAATAACCAACTCGCCAGTTGTCAGCCCTAGACTGATGGACTCTCATAAAAAAAGCTAAATCTAAAATCACTTAAAACAGCTCATAAAATAATTGTGACCAGCACAAGCACGCCATCTAGCGGTTAAGTCAAACCGGCTGGCCTGCCACATCAAGCAGTTCTCGGTTTTTGTTTTCCATATAACTCCTGTAATTCTGGGTGGATTTTGTTCATGTTTGGTATCAAACGAAAGATTTTTGAATTTTCAACATTTTCTCAGAACTAAAAATCATTGAATTTTTAAAGCTGTAGTGACCAGAGGGTCTTGAAATATTTCGAGGAAAGAAGGGAGAGAGCAGAGTGGACAAAACCTGGCCAAAAAAAAAAAAAAAAAAACTCAAGCTGAGTTATTCTAGTCACAAAAGTCCAGGAAAATTTGTCTTTTAATTAGAGGAAAAATTCCCAAATATTTTTGTGGAGTGTTTTCTGTTCGGAGTTCATTGGAATTTGTCGGTGATGCAAAAACAAAAGCTGTAAAAATATGCTTCTCCAAATCCTTTTAATAAACTTTACAAACTTTGGGGATAGCAAATGCAAAAAAAAAAAAGAAAAACTGAAAAAAAAAATCCTTGTCAAGGACTTTTCAATACTGAGTGGCTCGGGTGGTGGTTGGATTTGTTGGCTTGCCATGAATAACCAAAAAAAAAAAAAAAGAAAAACACAGTCCGATACATTGAATTTTGCCAATGTATCTGTGTGTGCGTGTGTGCGTGTGTGTGGTTGTGTCCTTAAACTTTTCAAGTGCGTGTGTGGGTGTGAGTGTGCGTGAGTGTGTGCAGACGGAATTGTCCAGGTCGGAAGCCCGCACACATGTGGCTACGTGCCTCAAAGTATGCTTTTGTTTTCTTTTCTCTCTTCACCCCTCCATCTGCTGGCAGCGACTACACAAAAGCCGACCCCAACTAAACAATAGAGAGGAAACCACACTGGAAGCCCGGGATTCCTTCAAGGGACACTAGAGTACAATCAATGAGCCCATTGAAACAAAGCCTGCTAAAACTCAAACTCACACTCAAACTTCCAATGGCTAAGCCAAGTCTTTGCTGCCTTTTCCTAAACCAATTTCGAAACAATAAACCAAAAATTCCAATCAATCAAATTTGTCTTCATCGGATGGAAAAAATCGAAAAACAAAAACAAATTGTTCATTAAATGAAAAAGGTGAAATAGGAAAATCTTTGAATAACTTTAAAGTTTTCGAATCTCAAAGACTTTATCAGCGCCATCTAATGAGAGGTTGTGTAGTAAATTGAATTATTAAGAAAGCCTTGAAGAATTCAAACGACTGAATTAGCGCCATCTATCTAGAGATTTAGAAGAAAATCGACTATTGAAAAAAAAAACAGAAAAATGCAGATTTTTATCTAAAGAATTTCTAGAAATTTTCTCATATTTTTTCAATACATTTTGAATGATCGAATCAGCGCCATCTATTTGGATATACTGTAAACTTTGACCAATTAAAAAAAATGCAAAAAGAGTTCAGATTTTTATCTAAAGAATATTTAGAGATTTTCTCTTTTTTTTCAAAAAATTTTGAATGATTAAATTAGCGCCATCTATCGACAGATCTACTGTAAAAATTACCAGTCAAAAATCTCCTAAAAAAATTATTAATTTTAGTGTAAAAATCCCTTGAACTTTTCCCCTGTCTTTGTACTAAATTCTTACTGATCAAATCAGCGCCATCTATTGACAGATTCAGAGCGGAAATTAAGAGTCAAAAATCTCCCTAAAAAAATTATTAATTTTAGTGTAAAAATCTCTTGAACTTTCACTCTGTCTTTGTACTAAATTCTTACTGATCAAATCAGCGCCATCTATTGACAGATTCAGAGTGGAAATGACCAGTCAAAAATCTCATAAAAAAACTATTAATTTTAGTGTAAAAATCCCTTGAACTTTTCCCCTGTCTTTGTACTAAATTCTTTCTGATCAAATCAGCGCCACCTATTGACAGATCCACTTTGAAAATTACCAATCAAAAATCTCCTAAAAAATTATTAATTTTAGTGAAAAAATCCCTTGAAATTTTCCCCTGTCTTTGTACTCAATTCTTACTGATCAAATCAGCGCCATCTATTGACAGATTCAGAGCGGAAATGACCAGTAATAAAAGCTCTTGACTACTTGATTTATTTATAGAATTTTTTATCCTACTCAAATTTGATTCAACTAATTTAATTATATTTTGGCATTTTTTTTTTCATTCTGTTTATTTACAGGTTCGTAAAACTCTTAATAAAAATCGCATAACCTCAAAATCCAAGCAAGTATGAAAAAGCATAAAAATAAAAAAAAGAACTTGATGACGATATAAATCAGAGGCCATCAAAATCAAAAGGATTTTAACGAGCTTATTTGTGTCGTGTTGAGGAAATTATAATCCTATCAACTCGAACAGTATTCAGGGTGACCGCAAAAAGTATTCGCGAGAGCCCTAACAGATGGCGCCATAGTGCCATCAAACAGATTATATTGATTTTTACAAAAAGTTCTCTAGCCAATTCATTACCATAAGCTGAAAACTTTTAGTTCCTTTTTTAATAATTAAATTAACGAATTATATTTTTCCCTCTCCCCGCTCTCCCCCCTCCCGCCTCTCTCAATCTCACTCTCGTTTAGTTTGGCTTGTCCTGCCTGTGGAATCAATAAAACTGGCAAAAAGAAAAGAAGATTTCTAAGAATAAGCAAAAAAAAAAAAGAACATAAAAAAATGAAAGGAATTTATTTTTTTTTTTTGTATTTTTCCTGCCGCCCTGGGCCACTTGAAGTTGGTTTATATTGTTTCAATACCGATGTGGGGTGCAATTTTTGCCAGGCTAAAAATAGTCAATTGGAGGGCTTGACTATGGGATGGATCGGGCTGGCCCGATATAGTCCGGGTTGCCAGCTAACTAGCCCTCCCCATCCATATAACCATATGTGCTGCGAGACTCACACACACAGACAGACTGACAGAGAGAGAGAGAGAGAGAGAGAGAGAGAGAGAGAGAGAGAGAGAGAGAATATAGAAGAAAAAGACTAAAGAATTCCTTTAAAAATAGAAGAGCCGACAAGTCAGACTGAAACGATTTTGTGTCATTTTGCATGGCCAGATAGTTGGGTATTTTTTGTCCTAACCCCGGCAGCACTTTCCAACATTCAAGGGCATAGACAATTTGGCCTGGGGCCGGAAAACCTGGCATCAAATTGCCAAAGCAATTGATTTTGTATTGAGTTGATTTGGTTTTGGATTTGGACAACGGAAGAGTTGAGTAAACTTGAAACGATTTTTGAGAGATAAACAAAAAAAAAATCACAAGTTCACTTGATTTTTGAGTGGAATTTAATTGAAAAGTATTTTGTTTGCTCTTCGCATTCTTTCAAATTGTTTTCGAAGCTCGTTTTGGGGAGTGCCAAACATTTGTGAATTCGAAAGTAAAACTAAGAAATTGACCAAGTTAATTTTTTTTCTCAAGGCAGTCAATACTTTACCCATGAGCTTGTGATTGAATTCGCTTCTTTTTTTTTACTACTTTGGTCATTATTTTGCTTAATAAATTTTTAAAAATTTAAGAGAGTTTTTTCTTACTTTTTCACTACTGATTCATGCCTGATTTTAGAGTATTTTTCTTCATTCCTCTGTCATTTCCCGTTTTATTAATATGGAAGAGTTTTCTCATGAAATATTTCCTTACCTTTTCACTACTGATTCAGGCCTTTCTTATTCCATATAAATTTAATTCCTTTGTCCCTATTTTCTCTGATCTTTTCTTGAAATATTTTTTTACTTTTTCACTACTGATTCAGGCCTCCCTTTTCATTTCCCTTTTTATAAATCTGGAAGAGTTTTCTCATGAAATATTTCCTTACTTTTTCACTACTTATACAGGCCTTTTTTATTCCATATAAATCTAATTCCTTTGTCACTATTTTTGCTGATCCTATTTGAGTCATCATTTTACTTCTTCTTTTATAAAAAATTTCAAAGACTTTTTCTTGAAATATTTGCTTGCTTTGTCACTACTGATTCAGGCCTTTTTATTTATATAGATAGTTAAATTTAATTCCTTTTTCAATTCTTTTTCTATTTGAGTCAAAATTTTACTTCTTTTATAAAAAAATTATTGAAATATTTCCTTACTTTGTCACTACTTACTCATGCCTTATTTTTGGCATTTTTTATTGAAATATATCCGTAAAGATGGCATTCTTTTGACACTGATTTTTTAGCTCTTTTTGGGTCACCTTATCATTTCTTATTTTTTATTTATTTGAAGAAGTTCTTGCTGCAAATATTTGCTTAGTTTATCAATACTTAGTCAGGCTTTATTTTAGGAATTTCTTTCTCAAATATTTTGTTTCTTTTCTCCAAAATATTTCATTACTTTTGCACTAGTTATTTACTCCTTTTTTTTTGGGAATTCTCTTTCTACTTTTCCAGAAATATTACCTTACTTTTTCAGTACTTATTCACCCCTTATTTTGGGCATTCTTTCATTCATTATTTTGAATTCTTTTTTTCTGAAAGATTTCCTTACTTTTTCAGTACTTATTCACCCCTTATTTTGGCATTCTTTCACTTATTAAATTAACTGCAAATTTTCATTACTTTTTCACTACTTTTTTGTAACTACTTTTGCCTTTTATCTCAGGCTTTCTTCAACTTATAATTTTTAATATATTTGAAAAAGATTTACCTCTCTTTTCACAACCTTTTCAGTTAGCTTAAAGGCATTCTTTGACTTGTTATATTCACTAAATTTTTGCCACCATTTTATGATTACTTTGTCACCAGTTTTTCACCCATTATTCTGACACTTTTTTGGTGTCATTTTGTAAAGAGATTCTCAGAATTGGGCTCATTATTCACCCAATTTCCGAGGCATTCTCACATTACCAGTTCAGCTTTTGTTCACTAATTATATCACCCAATATGTGTGCTTTTGGATATATTTTTAGCCTTTCTTTTTTTAAATTCGTTACCTGAATTATCTCTCTAACTATTTCGGTTTCGTTCCCTAGCGCCACCCCCCTCGTTTTACACATTTTCTCCTGCTTACCAAACCAATTTGCCACAGATCCTCTCACGTCATTCAACCGCCTCTTTCAGCTTATTTTCTAACCCAAAGCCAAGGCAGACCTAACTAAGACCAGAATCAGAACCACACATGTCAGTTTTAGCAATCAGTGCAGCAAACTAAATAATTCATGTGGGACTGCCACAAGGCAAGCCAAGTCAGGCCAAGCCAAGGCGAGGCGAGGCACACAATTCGCATCACACCAAAGCAGAGCGCAACACAAAACAACACGAAACGACACGAAACCAAAACTAAAGCACCAAACTCTAAGCAGCTTTTAACTTGTTATAATACCACAACAACAACAACAACAACAACTCTTTATACTCGACTTTATTTGAGAGCAGGTCAACAGGCCAAGAGTTGAAATTTTCTTCTTTTTTTTTTTTTGATTTGATTTGGAAGCTTTCCGAATTTTTAATTTAAATTATCATTTTGATTTGACAGAAGGAAAATTTTTGTAATTACAAAAAAAAAAATAAATAAATTCGCTTCTCCTTTGAACTTTTCAAATTTTGCCCAAAGGACAAAAAAAAAAAATAACAAATTGATTGGCAAATTTTTAATTGGAAAATTTTATTCAATTTTATTATTTTTTTTTTTTTTTTGCATTTTTCCATATAAAATGAAATGTATCAAAAACAGATATTTTCTTTCTTAAAAGCTTTAAGCGAAATTGTAATATTTTTATTTTTATTTTTTTTTCATTCAGAAATGATTAATTTGTGCGGCAAAAGTGAAATGAAATTGCCACTTGCAACCAGCTCGAAAGTTTTATACATTTTTCAAAGGAAGCCAGCTTAAGTAAATCCTGAAAAAAAATAACTACCACAACAACAGGAAAAAAGGAGGAGGAGGAGTAGGAGGAAGGTTGCCTTGGTAACCAGAATTTAATCTAAGATTGGGTCTAAAATCCCCCAGCCTTTTGAGTCTTTTGTTGTCCCTCGCCAGTCTTGTCAATTCTTTGGAAACTAAAAAAAAAAAAAAACAATAAAAAAAAATCCCAACGTTATCTTCGGGGTGCCGAAGATTACAGACTCTTTTCGAAGTTGTTTCTGCCGTAAATCACATGAACGGGGTTGGTCAGTTAATAGGGCCGATTTCGATTTGTATGACAGCTATATGATATAGTAGTCCGATTTTAATAAAATTGAGTACAAACGCGTATATTTATGTAGAAAACGTGTTGGCCGAGTTTTGAAAAGATCAGTCAATAAATGTGCGAGTTATTCCCTAAACCGATTTAGGTTCGTATGGCAGCTATATGATATAGTAGTCCGATCCTTACAAAATTTGGTATATATATTAATTGCTATAAAAAACATATGCGTGCTTAATTTGAACAGGATCGGATAATAAATGTGGGAGCTATTGCCTAAACCGATTTAGGTTCGTATGACAGCTATAAGATATAGTCATCCGATCCGGGCAAAATTTGGTACAGTTATCTATCGTTATATAAAACACACGCACGCCAATTTTCAAAAGGATCGGATAATAAATGTGGAAGTTATTGCCTAAACCGATTTAGGTTCGTATGACAGCTATATGATATAGTGGTCCGATCCGACCGATTCAAACTAGTGTACTACCTAGGTAAAAAAGAAGGCTAAATACCAAGTTTCAGCAAAATAGCTTTTAAGACGACGGAGTAAATCGCATAGAAACAGACGGACAGACGGACAGACGGACAGACGGACAGACGGACAGACGGACAGACGGACATGGCTATATCGACTCCTCTAGTGATTCTAAGTATTCTAGATGTAACTTTTGTGGGTCTACGATGTTTGGTTCTGTGCGTTACAAACATCAGAGCAAAGTGAATAGACTCCTTTTTCTTCGAAAAGAGTCTAAAAATGTTGTTGCAATATTTTTTAGCGGCAACATGTGTTCCTCATATCCTGTCTTCGACAGACTGAAACTATTCCAATAGCAATAATTCTGCTGCTGGTCTCACCGCGCCCCCTCTCCTTCCACTCGTCTGCCTCTTCCTCATCAGCAGCTCATTTCATCATTCCCATCACTTTCGGCCTTTCGGCATATGCGCTTTTTTTTTTGGTTTGATTGTTTCGTCTTTTCATTCATAAAATTGCTTATATATATATATTTTTTTTTTTGACTTGCCCCACAATTGTGGCGTTTTTGGATTATAATAAAAATATATCAAAAATTCCAAAAGTCTGTTTTTTCCTGCTGTGAAAAATAAGCAAACAGTGGTTTGGAATATTACAAATTAATCAAAAGGATTATGGAGATTTTCTAATTAAAATTGAATTTACTGGAATTAAAAACTAAAAAAAAAAAAAAAAAAAATGAATTCAAATTTGCTAAAATTTGTAACAAACTGAAAAATTAAAAATGCCTGGAAGAATTAAAATTATTTATATATTTTTTGTTATTAAATAAATAAAAAATTTATAAGCAGAATATTAAATTTAATTTATTTATTTATTTTTTATTTTTTTATTATTATTTTTATTATTATTTTTATTATTACTTTTTATTATTTTCTTTTTTTAATTAATATTATATTTTTCTGAATATTATTACTATTTTTTTTTAATAATTTTTTTTCTTGATTAAATTTTTTTTAAATTTATTTTGGTAGTCCCTTTTTTAATTTTTATTTTTACTTAATAATAATTATCTTATTTTTATTAGTAAT
Organism: Scaptodrosophila latifasciaeformis; assembly: GCA_037075145.1. Lineage (NCBI taxonomy): Eukaryota > Metazoa > Arthropoda > Insecta > Diptera > Drosophilidae > Scaptodrosophila > Scaptodrosophila latifasciaeformis. The sequence goes on from JBAMCM010000073.1 coordinate 3,521,502, forward strand.
ATAGATTTTTTTTATTTGAAATATTAGTATAAACATTTTGAACAGAATTTTTTTAATATGTTAATAAATTTATTTTTTTCTTTTTTTTAAGATTTTAGATTACATTTTCTATAAAATTTTTATTAAAGAATTTTTTTTTTATTATTTAATTTTTTTTTTTCAAATAATTTCATTTTTTATTATTATTATTATTATTATTATTATTATTATTATTATTATTATTATTATTATTATTATTATTATTATTATTATTATTATTATTATTATTATTATTTATTTTTTGATTCATTTATTAAGCTTAATATTTTTTTTATTTAAATAATTTTGTGTTGATTTCTAAATTTTTACTGTTTCTTTTTTTCCTTTTACTTGATTTTAATCCCTTTTTTAAACTTAAAGAAAATATATATTTGTCTTAGTTTTTGACGACTTCCGAACCACTGTAAATTTGCCAAGGCTTCGGTATTTTTTTCTTCTTCTTCTTCTACTTCTTCTGGCGTTGATTATGTTGATGATTCTTGTTTCCTTACAGGAAATGCACAGCAATTTCCTACACTCCCTCACTTTTCTCTGGAACTTGGTTCTTTTTTATGATCTGTTTCTGTGAGTGTGTGTAAGTGTGCGTGTTTGCTTGTGTGTGTGATTTTGCTATTTATTTTCATTCATGCGGTGGATTCACATTATAATAATTAGTTTATGACTGTGTTTGCGTGCCCTTTTGACTTAGTCACCCTGTTATGGTTACTCCCGCGCCCCCACCTGTGCCAGATGCTCCCTGCGGACTGGTCTCATCAACTTGGCTTGTTGAATGAGTTTTGCCAGCTTTGGCAAACAGATTTGCAAGTAAAAAGCATTTTCCACACTTATTATGGGCACGTGTGAAGCATTTTTTTAGTTACTCCAAAGAAGAAGAAGAAGAAGCAGTAGACTTTCTCTGGGGTGTCTCATACATATATATTTTTTTATATATACACTTTGGTTTTGGCTTAGTCAATAATGAGCTCACTTTAGCCACCGTTTGACAGAAACACGCCAGAAAGAAGAAGCAGACTGCCACACGACATGCCGTGACAGAGTCTGGAAAAACTTGGCCCGAACCGGCGGTATTCTGGTTCAAGCTCGAGGATTGAGGGCTTTTAGAGCTAACTCAACTTGACATAGAAAATAACTCGACTTGAGCTGGGGAAAAGTCTCTGCAATTTCTAACAATTTCTACTTAAATTTTTTTGAACAACTTTTTTCATAATTCAAAGGCAAAAAATAAATGGATTGACTCATCCCAACCCAGTACAAACCATTTCTGTCCAGCTCAATCTTACTGTCCTCTTGGCTTAATGCCCCATCAAAGCAGCAGCAGGTGACACTGCCAGGCAACAAGTACGCTGGGACAACTGAAATTGCTATTTAAACATTCATCAGCCACCGCAGAAAGCATTTTACTCATCAACTAACCGAACAGTTAACCCAAAAGGCCAACCAACCAACCAACCAACCAACCAACCAAGCAAGCAAGCTATCAACCCAAACACAATGACAAAGGAACTGTGAGGCAATCAGGGGGCCCTCGTGGGTGGGGGACAAAACGGTTTTGAGTTCTTGTTGAAGAGAGTCAGAAGGATTTGGCTAAGGAGCTTGCCAAGTTTAAATATAAATTGGAATATCCAACTCAAGGTACTTCAAATGTGGCTGAAAACATAAGAGCAAAGCAAAAATCTAAATTGACTAAGCTCAAAACAAAGTAAATCCGAAGCAAACAATAAACGAAAAAGATTTATCAAATCAATCACAAAAATCATGCTGCTTACTCCTTGTATACGAAGACTGGAAACTCTTTTTGAAATTGCTGTTCAGGGATGATTTCTATAGGATATGTAGTGCCCTACTCGATTATATTTGGTCTGAATAGGTCTGTCCTTCAAACTGACTTGTCTAGGAATGAGTGATCTATAGTGAGATCAAGTTGAAACTTGGTGAGCCTGCAGGTTCTTATTCAAGAACTCTTGAGACCAAATCTTATTTAGTTTGGTCTTTCAATGACGGAGATATCCCCAGAACTGTTTATGATATAGTAGCTCGTTTAAGGTGAAACTTAAAAAGCCTCTTTGGCTCTCTTCAAGTAGTCGTTATATCAAATTCATATTCTGTACTTATCTCCTGTTTTCGGTAATCCCAAACCCTTTTAAATTCTCTATGATATAGTGTTCCGATCAAAAGGAAACTCCACAAGCCTCTGTGTCTCCACATGATTACTCTTTGGTGTAAAGTTTGATTGGGCTTGTTTAATTTATTAAGGAGATTTTCATATTGGATGGAAATTGAATATACTCTATGAAAAAGAGAATGAAAGGACTTGAAACGCTTCTCTCTTTCAATTCAATTAGCCGGGAATGTTAACTGATTTCGACTCTGAGCTGGTTGAGTGACTCTCTCTGATTATTTGCCTGGCTGTGTGCACACAATGCCAAAGGTTTGTGCAAACGGAAATTAAGATTTTCACCAAAACCTAACCAAATTGTTAATCCACTTGAAAACATAAGGAAATAAATAGAAATTTCTCAAAAAGAAAGCCGAGTTGGGCTAAAAATCTGTAAACATATTGCCCCGAAATTCTAACAAAATTTTTTTTTGCGCAATTAAGTTTTTTTGTTTACACAAAATTCACAAGCGGATGTGGCAAGAGAAAAAGAGAGAGAGAGAGAGAATCTCTTAAGAAAACCTCAGAAATCATTAGCATTTTGTTGGCTGGCTTTGGGTGGCACATGCCACATGCCGCAAAGCCTACACTGACGTCAGTTTGTTTTGTGTTTTTCTTCTTTAATTTTTTTTTTTTTTTTTTTTGCTAAAAGAAAAAAAAAGCCGCAAAACGCCGCAGCATTAATGAGGCTCATTAATCTTGCCAAACAATTGCCAATCGTCTGTAGCGAAAAAAACAAAAAAAAAAAAAAACCAAACTAGTAATAAATGAATGAATGAATGAACCGACTAACCGACTCAAGCAAAAATTATGCAAATTGTCTGTGTGTGTGTGTAAATAAAATATTTATTTATACAAACAATGAAATGGCAAACAAAACAAACCAAAAACAAAAAACTACACACAGATATTTGTTTTTGTTTTTTTTTTTTTTACATAACTCCCACGCAGTTTGCAGTGGGCGCACTTGGCGTATGATTAATTTTTATAGTTTTCTTTCCCACAAAATTATGCACACATGAAAAGGAGTGGAGGAATAAATGCTTAAACAGGAATTGCAGAAACAAAACAAAATTCATTATTTTTATTTTAGCTGGAATTAGGTGCCACATGGCGCATACGTAACGTGGGCATTGGAAATATTCTAGAAAAAAAATTGAAATTTGTTTTTTTTTGAGTTGGTTTTAATTGAAGTTTATTTTTTATAAATCTGAATTTTTTTTCTGTTTTGTTGACTTTGTTTTAATTGAAGATTATTTTTTATGAGCTTTTTATATTCATTTTTTATTTTAATTTAATTGAGTATATTTTTTTATCGTTTTCAAAATTAAAATCTATTGCTAATATTTTTTATAATTTAATTTAGAAATAGATTTTATTTTATTTATATTTTTTTTATATATTTTTTATTAATATTAATTTAAGTTATTTATTTTTTATTTACATAATTTAGTTTTTAGTTTTTCAGTTAATAAAATTGTATAATATATTTTTTTTTTATAATTTAATTAATGTAAAATTTTTTATTTTAATTTATTTTAGATTTGTTTTTAACAAGTTCGGAGTTTTTTAAATAATTTTGGATATTTTTATATTTTAGTTTTGTTTTTTATTTAATTTAATATTAATATTAATTCGAGTACTCAATTTTTTATTTTCATAATTTTATTTTTAGTTTTTCAATTTATAAAACTTTATAATTTTTTTTTATAATTTATCTAAATTTTATTTTGGATTTTTTTTTAATAATTGTGATTTTTTTTTTAATATTTTTATTTATTTTTATTTTTTTTTAATTTTTTTTTATTTTTTTTTTTTTTTTGTTTTTAATTTCTATCTTAGTTAATTTTTATTTATTTATTTATATTTTTTGAGCCTAATTTATTTTATTTTTTTTTTTAATTTTTTGTAAGCATTTTTGGGATCTGAAAAATTCCAATTTATTTTTTCCTGGAATAACAATGTTTTTCTAGAATTTAAATTTTGTTTTCTTAGCAACAAAAATGATTTTCATTGGAGATGGAAAAAATATGCAAAAAAAAAAAACAACATATTTAATTTTTTTGGATATTTTAAAGAATTGAAAAAAAAAGTTGATAAAGTTCATCTTTTTGTATTTTTCTTTATTGTTATGAAAAGTTGCCTTGGCAGAAAAGTTTTCAAGGCGAGGCTTCTTTTTCGTTTTTTCTTCTTTTTCGCACATATGAAGGATTTCCAGTACCCCGCCCATGCTCTCTGTCTTTCTGTCTCTGATTTTATGGGCAATTGTTTCACAGTCTGGACAGACGCTCTGCTCTTGGCCAAGGCCAATTTGAGTCAGTAAGTTGGGTTATGTCTGCTCGACGGCGCTGTTGTCAAGTCTGTTACGTGTTTTGTTTTTTTTTTTTTTTTTTTTTTATGATGGCAGACAAGACAAGTTGAGACGAGACACTTGGAGCCATTGACTTGCATTTATTTCTTGTGTTTTTTTTTTTTATTTTTTATTCAACTCTGAATTTGTCACACTGGGCGTATGTGCAATATCCAAAGCTATTTTCGTCCCGCAAGGATTGTGAATTTGCTCGTGTGACTTTAATTGAGGCAGATTGTGACAGACAGTAGCAAAAATAGACAGACAGTAAACTCGGTGTGAAATCCTAAGGAGAGGAAGGTTTTCTTTCCTCCACAAATGCCCAACTTGACCAGAAAAGACTAAAGAAAAGTTTTTGAAAAGAAAATGAATGCAAAGGAAGCAGAACTAAAACAATGAAAACGGAAGCTAAAAAAGAAATTAAGCTAAATCCAACTAGGAAAGGAGAAAAAAAAAATGTAACAGAATTATAAAAAAGGGAAGATTTCAGAGCCAAGAAATTGGGTTGACAGATTGAAGAAGCAATTTGAAAGCAAATTTGAAAATATCTCGGAGAAAATTAATGTCAAACTAAGACTTGGAAAATTGTGACAAAAAAATTGAATCAGACAATTTAGACTGAAAACTGCAACTAGAAAATTGGAACCAGAATATATGAATCAGGATATTGGAACCCGAAAATAGAAGAACAGAAAATTAGGACAAGAAAAATGAGACAAAAAAATGGAATCAGAAAATTGGGACTAAGAAACTGCGACCAGAAAGCTGGGACCAGAATACAGAAATCTGAAAGTTAGAACCAGAAAATCTAAAGCAGAAAATTGGGATCAGAAAATTGGAATCAGAAAATTGGAATCAGAAAATTGGGATCATAAAATTGGGACCAGAAAATAGAAAACCAGAAAATCTAAAGTAAAAAATTGGGACAAAAAAATTGGAATCAGAAAATTGGAATCAGAAAATTGGAATCAGAAAATTGGGACCAGAAAATAGAAAACCAGAAAATCTAAAGTAAAAAATTGGGACAAGAAAATTGGAATCAGAAAATTGGGACTAACAAAGTGCGACCAGAAAGCTGAGACCAGAATATATGAGATACAAAATTGGAACCCGAAAATAGAGTACCAGAAAATCTAAACAAGAAAATTGTGACAAAAAAATGGGACTAGAAAATTGGGACTAAGAAACTGCGACCAGAAAGCTGGGACTAGAATATTTGTGTGAGAACACTGGAACCCGAAAATAGGGAACCAGAAAATTGAGACTATAAAATTGAGACCAAAAATTGAAACCCGAAAAAAAGGAACCCAAAAGTTGGGATCAGAAAATTAACACCAGAGAATTGGAAATCGAAAAAAGAAAACCAGAAAATTGGGAACCGAAAATATGGATCCGAAAATTTCGGACTAAAAAACTGACACCCGAATATTGGGACCAAAACATTGAGAGAATATAATGGCAAAATAGAATTCAATGGAAATCGAAATTAGAAGGCAAAAATAAATTTCTATTTTCTCCCCTCAAAAATTGAGTTACTTCGCAACCCTTTCTTTTGTTTTGATTTTCTCGTAATAAGGATTACGTTTTGGTTTGCATAACCCTGATCAGTCGCATTTCAAATGTTTGATAATATCCTGAATAACTTTGCCACACTCTCTCACTCACTCTTTCTCTCATCATAATCATCATAATCATATAACAATTGTTGGATCCACCCAACCAAAATCGAATGAATTTCATAAGGGGTAAAGCTTTGCGAAGCTCGCATTTGGCCAGGAATGAGGCCAACTAAAAGCAAAAAAAAGGGTGGGGGGGAATGGAAAGGTTAGGCTTAAATATTTTCTACTCATTTACATATATGGAAAAGCATCTAGACAGACAGCTGCCAAGGCAGCTTCCTCCGCCATTCACGCCGACTGCCTCGGAAATAGTCAAAGAATTTAGACTTGAGGAATTTTTGGTCTGAATTCATCTGCTCATATATTATTTTACAAGGCGTAGCAGCTTGGCTTCAACTCAAATTAATTAAAAAGAGAATTTCCTGTTCTAGGCAAATTCTGAAATTATTGAGAATTTATATTTACATATTTTTATTTTTTTTTATCTCTTTCAAAGAAGTTCCGAATTTCCCCAAAAGCTTTTGCGGAAAAATATTTAAAAAGGCTTATGAAAATGTTTTCCTGATTTTTGCTCGAAGAAGCAGGAAAAAGAGAAACACCCACACATCCTGTACAAATATTTCGTATCAGTTAATCCAGATTTTTTTTTTTTCTTCTTTTTCCTGGTTTGAATTTATTTGTATTCCCTTTTCGCTGGGCGGGGTTGTGGGTGAAGTGGGCATAAATTTCAATTGACATTTTCAAATGAAATGAAGTGAAATGTGGAGAAAATTGAAAGCTGAATTTTTTGTGTATTTTTATTTTTAATGTAAAAGCCTTTTGCCCTTATCACAAAGCTAACTGGTCAGAAAATTGACTGAAGGCTTGTGTAATTCGCCAAAACGCCAAATCAATTTTATGTATTCGCTCTAAAAAAAAAAAAGAGAAGAAAAAATGTGTGAAAAAAATTGAGGAAAATACAAATAAACTAAAAATAAATCAATTCAATTAATTTTTTAAAGTGATTTACAAAAATTGAATTAAGAGAATACTCTGTGTTTTTATTTTTATTATTTTTTGAAGCATTTGCTTTACTTAATATTTTAATATCTTATTTTAAGTTTTTATTCTACTTATTTTAATTCTATTTTTTATTTTAAATTGAAAAGCTTCTCAGGGTTTTTCCAATAATTTTTTAGTCATTTAATACTTTTAAATGATTATAATATTTTTTTAAATAATTTTATTTTAAGCAGCTTTATTTTAATTTTTGATTCTACTTATTTTAATTCTATATTTTTTTTTTTAATTGAAAAGCTTCTCAGCGTTTTTCCATTAATTTTTTAGTAATTTTCTTCACTTTAATTGAAAAGCTTCTCAGTGTTTTTTCCATTAATTTTGTAAGGCATTAAATTATTATAATTTTTTTTTATTAATCCTTAAACAATTTTTTTATTTAAATTTTTGATTTACTTATTTAATTTTTTTTTTTTATTTTAAATTGGAAAAAATTCTGCTTTTTTTTAAGCATTTGCTTAGCTTTTAAAATATTATTATTTTTTTTTTTAATTTATTTTAAGCAGATTTTTTATTAAAATTTTTTATTCTTTTTATTTTAATTCTATTTTAAATTGGAAAACTCTTTAATGTTTTTCCATTAAATGTTTTTAGGCGTTTGCTTTACTTTTAAATTGTTTTTTTTTTTTTAATATTTATTTTTAAACAATTTTCTTATTTATTTTATTTTACTTTTTTTAATCCTTATTTTTCAATTCTATTATTTTTTTTTATTTTGGTTTACTCAATTTTACCAGAATTAATTTTTCATTTCTCTTCTTAATTTTTTTTTATTTATTTTAATTCTTTTTTAATTTTAAATATTTTCCCACTTTTTGCTGTAATTGAAATTTTAGATTAAAATTAAGCCAACTTAAGCAGGCTCATTGAGAACTAAATAGGATTTTTGATGAAAGCTTTGTCTTTACCTTTTTATCTATTTATCTATAGGTTTGCTAATGTTTTAATCTTTGATTTAATCTTTCATTTGTTTGGCCGTCTTCATGGACCACAAATTTGTGGTAATTATTTCCCACCAAAAATTAGCTTGACCAATGAAATTAAAATCGAGAGTGTGTGTGTGTGTGTGTGTGTGTGTGTGTAATTTGCCTAAGCATTCAACACCCTCTACACCCCGCTTCAATTTTAGACCTTATTCATTATGATTAATTGTGGCCACGTGAGTTTTGAAAATGGCAAAGCAAATGGGAGACTCTGTTTGATTTCTACTGTTCTTATTTTTGTTGTTGTTGTTTCATTTGTGGTTTCTATCTATTTTGAGCTGTTGGCGGTAGCCACACATATGTGGGTGTGTGGGAGTTGTTGTTGTCGTTGTTGTTGTTTTTTGCTGAGCGTGGCCACTTCAAAGCGCCCACATGGGCAATATTTGGTATTGGTTTTGCCGCTGGCGCTAAAGACCTGTGCTCGAGAGGGGGTGAGGGGTGGGCAAGGGCAGAGGCTGGCGGCAAGAATTCTTAAAGCTTAGAATTCGATTTGAATTTGTTGGCCAATTTGGCTTTGGCCTGGCTGGCGGCTCTTTGAACTCTTTCAGCAAACAACTTCTCAGCCTACACGGCCAAAACAGAAGAAAGAAAAAAAAAATGGCAAACTCATTTGACCAAGTTAGTAGAAAATAAAGAGACACTTCAACACTCACACCTCAATGACCCTGAGCAAATCCTGTTCCAAGTTAATCTGCATAAAATATTAATACGACTTTGGCCAGATGATTTGATTATGAGGCTGTGAACGCTTTTAATTGCCAATCATTGCCACCTCCCAAATGGCCAACAACGATAGCTCCCTCTCCCTTACTCCCTCTCTCTCTCTCTCTTACTTTGTCTCTTTCAAGGCCAGAAAAAAAAGTTACGAGACTGCCAGCAATTGTGTGATTAATCACTTTTGCGGTTTATTTCATTTTCCAATTTTATTATTTTTTTTTCATTTTTTATTGAGCTTTTTGTTTGGTCTGCTTTTTTCATTGGTTCAATTTTTTCAGACAGTTTTTTTTTGAAATTGTCACCACTCAATTAATTTTGAGCCCGGAAAATCCTTTCCCTTTCTTTTTTCTTTTGTCTTTTATTAAAGTTATTTTATTTTGATCAGGGCAACTAGGGAATCAGACTCATAGCCATCTGTCCTTTTTTTCTGTCTCTGAGTTGTTCGGACTTAGGTTCGGATTGAAAAGCATAATAGCACAACTAGCTCGAAAATTAAAAGGGTTTATTGATTACCTAGATATATTGACAAATTATATAAGTTAATTACTAAGTCAAGTTTAAATAAGATTGGACTTTTATAGACTATAGAGTCGATTAGAAGGTAGCACTTAGTTCCTTTTTCAAGATACCAGAATATTTATATGAGTTCTAGGGTCTTGAAAAATTTCAATGAAATCGGTTGTCTATATTATATAGGTCCTAAATAACTATTAAAATAGGATTATTTATATCTTCACTAAAAATTTACCCGTGAAAGTTTCAAGGCACTTGATGGACTCTATAATTTCGTCCCTATAGGACGGATTGGTAGAAAATAACGATTTAATAGTCCAAACCGTTTATACCTGAAAATTTTGCATGATTTAGCTCACGCGGAACAAGTTCATTTACACTTCAAAGAACCTTCAACGTCTCCATAGGTACAGTCTATACCAAACTATGCTGTCCTTGCTTTGGATTCTTTTATGCTCTATTTTTCATGCTTACTTCTAGTTTTTTATTTTTTAGAAATATTTTAGAATTTCTTAAAATATTTTAAATTATATTCTTACATTTTCGGACTTGCCCTGTTTTGATTTTTGCCTTCTCTATACCCTTTTAATTTTCTCAATTTAATCTGTTAATTTTATTTTTTGTTTTATATTTGGAAAATATCTTTTTTTTCCAAATTTTTATAGAATTTTTCATTTGTTTATATATATATTTTTTTTAATCCCTTCAAAACTGATTATTTTTTTTTCAAAAAAATTTTCCAACAATTTATTAGTTGCAGAATTTTCTATGCCGTCGCACAAAATGATTATGCGATGTCTATTAAATTTGCATTGTGCAAAGCCTTTTAGTGCTTTTTAATAAACAAGAAATGAAATTAAATTTCAAGGTTGGGCCGGGGCAGAGGAATTCCCTTTTAGAGAGCTTTATAAATTCGATTATTGAAAATAAATTCAACTAATTTCCTTTCGCCTTTCCTCTTTCAGATGAGAGCAAACTGAACTCGACCGAAGGCTCATGGGAGGATACATTTGCCAATAGTCCACAGGCTACAGCCTCCAGTCTAAATAATTCCGGTGGACAGACGAGCGCGAGTGTGACTACCGCTCAGTTGCATAGCGCCTTCAGTCGCCGCATAGCAGAACAACAACAACAACAGCAACAGCAGCAGCTGAAGCAGCAGCAAAAACAGCAATATCAGTCAGAAGCAGTTTCCGGTAGCTTTGGCGGAAGTTTCAACAGTGCCACCAACGGTGGCAACCCAACCCAAGCCACCACTACCACCACCACCACCACCGCAATAGTTGGTGACCCCATCCGGGACAAGCAATCACCTGAACGGGTGTCTGACGAAGAGGCCACACTCACTGAAGACGATATTCAAACCAGCAGCAGTGTGAGTTCCTCTCTGAGCGGAGGCGGCGGCGGCGGCGGCGGAGGAGGAGGAGGCCATCCACGCAATTCCCAATTGCGCTCCACTCTCAGCAAGGCCAAACAACATTTGTCCTTTGACAAATGGCGTGCTATTCCACACCAGATCGTCGAGAATCCACAAACCACCACCACCACCAACAACAGCAGCAACAACAACAACGGCTCCATTAGCTTTGTAACCAGTGAAACAGTAGATCCCAACAATATGATTATGAGACGGGCCAGTGCCTGTACGATGCCCAGCTCAGCATCGGGCTCGTCGCAGCGGGAGGAGATCACCACACCGGGTGAAACACAGACCGGACGTTTGTCCCGTTGGTTTTCCATACGTCGCGGCTCATCCCATCAGTACGATGTCGGCGGACGAGATGGTCGCCAATCCGCCAATGCCACCAGCTTTGATATGACCGATGCAGCCGCCCTGGCCAACACCACCACCAATACCACCACACCCAACAAGTCCACTCAGCTGGGCTTGGAAGCCAATTCCCCACAAAAGCTATCCAGTCTGGGTGCCAGCAAAATGATGCCCAATGTGCCAGAGGTAAGTCAACCCAAACATTTTTAAAGTCAACAAATATTCCAATCTTTTCATTTCAGTATGACGACGAGGAAGCCAATTTGGCCAGTGGCCGTTCGGGTCGCTGTGATTTGGATTTAATGATTCCACCGGGCAGTCGTGCCAATGGCACTGCCCATACAGCCCAGAATCGTCTGGTAGTGCCCATGTTGCCACCGGCCCCATCTGGTCTCTCCCAGCAGCAGCTCAAGCGGCGTCACATTGTGGCCGCCATTGTCCACAGTGAGAACTCGTATGTGGCCACCTTGCAACGTCTAGTCAATGTGAGTACATATCGATTATTTTTCAATTAATCTCTGTCTATCACTACCCAGCAGTTTCCTTACTAAATATATTTGACTTCTTTTGTAAGGACTTTTCCAATGAGGAACTAATCTTACTTTTGTTAGACTTAAACTCGAGATAAAATCAAATACTATAATAATTTCTTAGATCAGAAACATTACTTCTTTGGTAAGGCATTTCCGCAAGCTAAATTAAATTTCCCATAGATAAGAGCTTACTTCTTTGGTAAGGCATTTTCGCAAGATAGAATGAACTATAAAAAAAATTCCTAAATCAAAAATTTCACATCTTTGGCAAGGCACTTTCCCAAGATAAAATAAATTTCCTAAATTAAAAGAATACTTCCTTGGTAAGGCCTTTTTCCAGGGACTATAAGAAAGTTCCTAAATAAAAACTTTAACATCTTTGGTAAGGTATTTTCTTAAGCTAAATTTATAAACCAAATTATCAAGTGTTTTCATTTTTCTTTGAGGTATTTTTCCAAACTAAAACAAAAGAGTGAAATCTATTTTCTGGAGTAAAAACTTGTCAGAAAAAAGTAAAAGATTTTCCTAGGTTAAATCAAAAACTTCACTTCCTTTTTACTGCTTTGCCAAGCTATAAATAAATTAATCAGATCAGAAACCTAGCTTCTTTTGAAAGTGATATTTCCTAAATCAAAATATTGACTTCTCTGGTAAGGTTTTTTCTCAACTAGAATATATTTCCTATTAGTTCTTTCGTAAGGAGTCTCCCCAAGCTAAAAGAAAAAACTTGTATAAATTTCACAGTTAATAAATTCCACTATTTTTAAACTTGATTTGAGAAACCCCCAGCCCTACTTCTTTTGTAAGGAATTTTACTTAGCTAATCAAAAAGGCAAAAGTATAGCTTTCCCTTTGATTACTAAGGAAAGAATAAATTTGATAGACACCTCCAAACCTCAAAGACGACTGCTGGGTAACTTAGAATAATTTTAGTCACAAATATAGCATGCCTTCAATTTCCCAAAATTTAACCCCAATTAAACCCTCCTCAACTCTTCCCAATTTTTTTAGTATATTTTGCATGGCTTATTTTATTTCACTGTTAGATTTGATTGATTGTTTCCAGTGGTAAACAAATAGAAAAGTTTTTCAATAAGCTCTTTGAAATTTAGAATTTCTAATGTGTTTTGCAAGTGGTCTGTTCTATGGGATCAGCTCAAAGTTCAGGTATATGCGAGGGACTAGAAAAGTGCACTTCTCATTGTTCGAGTCCGATTCCGGAGCATTTGGTGGGCCCGGCAAACTTCGAAGTATCTGCTGGCTTGGGTTTGATTCGAGCAACAGTTGTTTGGGGGCAGTTACCAAGGTATAGACTTGGGCAGTCGGGATATAGGCTATGCGAGAGACTGTGTCAAAGGACTCTTCCAAAATGGAATTCGGCACAAACCACTCGCCGAGAGTGGTGTGCTCCACAGATTTGGCAATCTTCAAGGTAATCACCGAGGAAGATTCTAAAATAGTTGAACTATCCGAGTCATAATCCTGATCTTCGGAAGACTTGCTTAATCGTGAATCTTTCCCCTTAAGAGTTTCCTCCGAAACTTTAGGGATAAGTTCTTCGCAGACACGAACCAACCTATTTCGATCTTTTATTTCTTCTGTTTTGTAGGCTTTCAATAAGACTTCTTCGGAAGGTTTCTTCAGCTCCATTTTACCGACTTTTTCCTTAACACTTTGCAGAGATTTCTTAAAAATAACTTCTAAATCTTCTTCACACAAAAAATCGGACTGATTATCGGTCACACCTTTTAGAGAATGTTTTTGGAGTGCTTCGACAGAGACCTTGGACTCTGCCGATTTAAGTGCTAAATCATTTTTATTATCAGAAATTTCCTCAGCATTTTCCTTGATTAGATCCATAAAGGATACATTTGAATTCTCCGATGGCTTTTTGAATGGTTCCTTGAGATTTTCAAAGAGAATTTCCACGGATGTCTTGGCTTCTGGTTTTGATTCTGAAAAACCTTTCAACCTTGACTCTGTTGCAGCATTCATGCTTTCAAACAAGTCCTCCATATCTTTGATTTCTTGCCTATGTTCTTCTGTTTTGGCAATGATTTCTTTGATTTGCTTGATTATTAAATCGACAAATGACGACTGTTCCAGATCATACAAAGCTTCGGCTTGCAACAGCTGTTCCAAATCCTTTCGATTTGGAATACCCTTTTGCTCCTTATTGGAGTCAGAACTGGTCTGTGCCATAGCCTCTTTGTTTGTTGTATCCAGTAAAAGATTCATTTCAAGGGGCACCAGAATAAAGAAATCACCGGTCACAGTATCCCTACAGATCTTGCCCATGTTCGCGGCCAGCTCAGGCTGTATGAGATCCACAGTTTCCACCGCATCCTTGGCATCTGCTGCCAGAATCGATTCCCATTCATCATTCAGCTCCACTTTTTCCAAAGTATTCTCTGTCTCTGCACTCTGACAACGAAAGACATAGAGATCGTGATCAGTTAATTTAATATAACCTCGATCACTGCCGCTCTGCAAGAATATATTGGCATTTCTAAAAGTCTCCCGGATTTGTTCTACCTTTTTTGCATCGATTTTTGGTGTCATCATTTCCATATCGGTTTCCAAAACTTCAATTGCCTGGAACTTCTCCGTCTCCTTTACGAAAATATCTGCCACTTCCATGTCACCACTATACATTTCACTAATCTAATCGCCCTTATAGAAAACAAATTCCAAAAGAATAAAAAAAAAATGAAAAATATTACAACTTTTTTTTAGATGAAAAAGTTTTAATTAAGACTTTGCAAACTTTAACAAAACCTACTTTAATTATTCAATTTTTTAGCTCACTTTGAAGCAGGCTTAAACCAGAAGGAGAACATCCAAGTTGGAACAGTCAGTTCCGTACTTCTATCAAACGAACCCAAGTCTTATAGTTCTGGAATTCATTAGTCAATTCCACTGAAACTTGGCACTGAGAAAGTTCCTATATAGACACAAATGTGTACCAACTCTCAGCTTGATCGAATCCATATATCATTTGATAGTCTCAGCTTGATGGAACCACCATATCATATAGGGTTTGTGTTTAGTGTATAAATCGAGTATTTGTCAAACAAATAAGACAAGATGTTCATATGGAGACAGAAAGGCATGCCAAGAATTATGGAACTTTTTAAATGATTTATAACCTTCAAGAACTATATCAGAGCCGGGTATAGTTCATTGATCCATTTAAATGAAAATAGATATTTATAGTACTCAAATAGAGACACATAAGCAAGCCAGGTTTGATTGGATTATTAGATGATTCAGTTGCCTCACAGACCCTAGTCTGAGTCGGGTATTTATTAACCAATCAAGATGAAATTTGATATTATTCCTATAGAGATCTGAAATGGTCTTGAAAGAATATAAATTCCCAAAGAGTTTGTCATCTTCGGAATGCCGAAGCTAACCTTTTCTGCTATTTTGTTGTGCCCTTTTCTTTTTCTCCCTTCCCTTTAGAAAGTAAATCTGTTTTAGTCTTTTAGTAAAAGTCCAATAATTCAATAATTTAACTCATAATCAACTCATTTAATTTCTTTACATGCCATCCACAAATCAAATCCCACGTCAACTCACCGTCATCACTAACATTTAACTAATTCTATCTAAAATAAAATTCTCTTTTCTTTGACTTTCCAAAAGTAATGTAAATTCTATGTAACCTAAAAAAAAAAAAAAATATAACTAACAAAAATAATATCATCTACACCTTATCTCACACCTTAAAACAACGAGTAGTAATTCAAATTAGTTCGAACTTGAGGAACTTTCGGTTTCACCGAAATCAAACACGCACTCTTTTCAAAGGACTCAAAGGAACTTGGGGAAATAATAAAAAATATTCTGAGAATTATAAGTTCCTTCCGATTTTGGTTCAGAGTTTCCCCAAGACAGCCTTCAGGTCTTTAAAATTAAAGTAATCGATCCGAACCCTTCAGGGTCGTTAAACAAATACCTCAGGTTTGAGGTCATAAAAATATCAAACCTCTGAGTTCCCGAGCCAAAAATAGTTCCACCCTTGAAGAGAGTGAAAATGAAATCAATAAAAATGAAATAAAACAAAACAAAAGAAAGCCCAACAATTTGGTAATTAGGAGAAATGAATTTTTTTATGAGCTCAATAAAAAAAATAAAAAAAACTTGATTAATATCTTAATTTGGTCTCCCTTTTCCCCAGGATTACAAGAAACCCTTGGAGGAGTGCACCCCACCCGTGCTGAATCCCGTCAAGATATCCACACTCTTTCATTGCCTACCGGATATCTTGCATTCGCATAAGCTATTCCGCATCACCCTGGCCGAATGTGTACGCAACTGGGATCGCGAGGAGAAGATCGGCGATTGCTTTGTCAATGCCTTTGGCAAGCCGCAGCTGCTCGAGATCTATTCGGGCTTTATCAATAACTTCTCGGCTGCCATGGAACTGGCCAAAATGGAGGAGAAACGCAAGTCAGCTCTGGCCGATTTCTTCAAGGTCAAACAGATCAGTGCCCATGATCGGCTCTCGTTTTTCGGTCTGATGGTGAAGCCTGTTCAGCGCTTTCCCCAGTTCATACTCTTTCTCCAGGATCTGCTCAAGTACACACCCCAGGGTCATCACGATCGCATGTCCCTGCAGCTGGCCCTCTCCCAGCTGGAGCTACTAGCCGAGCTGCTGAACGAGAGCAAACGGGAGGCCGAACAGTATCAGGCCTTCAAGGAGATGCTGGGCCACATTAGCGGAACCTTCAATACACGTTCCCTCAACAGCGATGCCAATAGGCCGAGGTACCTTTTGCGCGAGGATAATGTCACCCATATGGAATTTAATCAGGCCGGTTTCATCATCAAGTGTAAGCAGCGTCGCCTGCTCCTGCTCAACGATAAGGTCATCTGTGTCTCGGTGGCTCCCAAGCAGTCGCACGACTTTGGGGCCACCGAGAAGCTCACCTTCAAGTGGATGTTTCCCGTCAACGATGTGGAAATTGTGGACAATAGCACATCGGCCACTCTATCTAGGATTTTAACAGCAGGTGAGTGGATCTAAAGCTCTCGAATCTTGGATTTCTCTAACTTCTATTTGCCCCTTCCCATTTTAGGTCTGAATCGTGGCGGCAGTCTCAAGTCGAATGGCAGTGCCAATAGCTATGCCAATAGCTCTTTACCCGGCTACGGGGGCTCTTCGCCATTTGGCAATTTCACTGGCTATCCGGATGGCCAGAGCCACAATTCACCGGCCGCCCAATTGACCACCGGGGCGGATAATCTCTGCAATGAAATGAGCACTCTTATGTACGACTACGAGGTGATTTCACGCATACACGATCTGGTGGGCACTCTCAAGGGTTGCTACAAGGAATTGAATGCCAATACCACACGGAATGTCCTCAACACCATCCAGGGCTCCATACAACGCAAAGATGAGGAAATGGCTTGGGTGGATTCATGCTGCCTCCAATTAATTGCCCGTCACAAGTCCGGCAAAGAGGAGACCTTCACCTTTCAGACTCAGAATCCCAATGTGAAAAAAGAATGGATCACCGAATTGAGATTGGCCCAATTGGCACTCGATCCGAATAACTCACCGGCCTGGGAGAAATCCACTCCAGCCTCACAGCCCCTAGTGCAGGCCCAGCCCCTACAGCATACCCATGAACAGCAACAGCTCCAGGAGGCTGTGCAACAGAAACAGTCACGCAAAATGCCGCTCTTTGTCAAGGCTATGCCCGTCCACAGGTCACAGCATCAAACCGAGGTGAGTTTAGACTTAAGTCCATTTCTTTCCAGTAAACTAATCCGGTTTTTTTTTTCCAGGTGCGCTGTGGTTGTTATTATAGCATAGCCAATGATGCCAAGCAGAGCGGCAATGCGCGACGTCGCCACAAGCAGCAGAATTATTTGTGGATGTGCAGCAGTGATGGCACCTCTTCCCATATCACAGTGCTGGCCCAGCATCACCAGCAGGCTGGCAATTTGCGTGAGGCCGGCTCCTTTGATCTGGTGGAGACTCAGGTCTCGGCCATGGAGTTTGTCAAGGGCTTGGATCATTGTCGCACGCGGGAGGAGCATAATAGCCTGCTGGGTGATCTCATCTGGCTGGGCACAGATAGTCGCAAATTGTTGATCTATTCGGCCCGGAATCCCGAGCAGGAAGAGCAGCTGGGCTGCTCCTCAGTACCGGGAGCAGTGATGCGGATTCTATATCATTTTGATGCCGTCTTTGTGGCCCTCTCGAATGCCAGCATTTTGATCTATCGTCGCGCCTACGACGGTATCTGGCTGCTTAGGGATCCGCAGCATGTGGTCCTTGGCGAATCCGGCCTGGCCGTGCCCAGTCTCTTGCCCATCAATATGAACATCTATGCCGCCTGCTCGAATCGGGTCTACGTTTTGAATGCCCTCAACGGGGAGATCCAGAAGAGCTTCGAGGTCCAGCATGGAGCCACCCAACAAGTTAATTTAATGGCCCACTCGGGCATAGGTCTCTGGATTTCACTGAAGAATTCCACCATGCTCTGTCTCTACCACACGGAGACCTTCAAGCATTTGCAGGATATCAACATTGCCTCCAGTGTGCTGCGTCATGATGGCAAAAAGGAGCAGGCCCTGAACAGTAGCTCCGTGTATGTTACGGCCCTAATGGCCTGCAAGGGTCTCTTGTGGGTGGGCACCAATGTGGGTATTGCCGTGACCATACCTCTGCCCAGGCTGGAGGGTGTACCCATTATAAGTGGCGGCATCAATATGTCCTGTCATGCCCACTTTGGACCGATCACCTTTTTGTTGCCCTTGATACCCAAGGTGTATCCGGCCTATAAGCCGGGTCCGGCCTTGCCCTTGGCCCCGCCCAGCATGGGCGAAGACTTGCAGCTGCCGGCCATTGATGCTGATCCCAAGAAATTATCCGAAGCCGAGTTGGATGAGTCCACGGTGATCTTACGTCGCGATCTGCCCAAGGACCCAATTTCTGGCTCCACCAGTCCGGCCGCTTCCATGCTGCGTGAGCTTAGCTCGGACTTAGCTGAGTCGGCCACCTCCTCGCCGCGCTGTTCAAAGTTGGATAAGCAGCACTCCCTAGATCAGAGCTTGACGGCCAAGATCCGAGCCTCGCTGGCCAATTCACCGGCCTTGACACGCAAACGTTTCCGAGAGCTGGGCGACGCTCGTCTTTCCAAGACCTTACCCCGAGGTCTAGGCTCGTCGGCATTTGGACCAGCGGGTCTGAACTCCCACGCCGCAGGTGGCGGTTCTATCTCACAGCACAATGAGCACGGCTATTGCGATGTCTATGGACTCTATGGCAAGCTGATTTTCGTCAAGGAGGACTACGATGCCGAGGAGGGAGCCCAAGGCAATCTAATGGATCTGATGTATGAGGGCATGCGACGTTCGGATCCCGAGCTGGCGGCCATACCCGGCAAGGTGTGCACTCTCGATCGACGTCTGCGCATGAAGGCCTCGCGGCCACGTTCTCTAGATCTCTCGAATTGGTCGGTGGACTCAAAGTCCTCCAGCATCTACACCTCCTCTGGCAGTGAGGAGAGCATGGGCCTGCGTCTGCTCGGCGGACGTTCCGTCTCGCGGAACAGCAGCAGTGCCAGCCACAAGACCTCCGGCACGGGCAGTGATCTGGGCAATATCTCCGAAAACGGCCTCATGACCTCAGCCGACCTAAATCTACACCAACAACAACAGCAACAGCAGCAGCAGCAGCAGCAACAACAACAACAGCTGCCAGTCAAATCGGAGGAGACAACAGCAGCGGCCATGGCCACGCTGAAGCGCAAGCAAAAGCAGAATTCCAAACAGCAGCAGCAGCAACAAAATAACGAAGGACCCCGTACAGTGATCACCCTAATGGGTGGTCGGGGCTATTGGCGTCATGTCTGGTACAACAGCAATGCCAGCTCACCCGGCCACAAGGGTCAGGCTGGGTCCGGCGGCACTGGAGGCGTAGCCAACTCGAATTCCCTGGGCAGTGGCTCCGGTCTATCCGGCAGTGGCAGTGGTTTCGCCGGCAGCTCCTCACCTCTGACGGCCAATTCCAATGATGCTCACATTGTGGTCTGGGAGAAGAAATTATAATCTCAGGAGCTGGTGTGCTGTTGCACACTCCAGCAGCATCCCCACCAGCACCATCCACCACTCAATGAAATTAGGCGACAACAACAACACCAACAACATGAACATGAACAGGCCCGGCCCCAGCGCCGCAGTCGGGTTAGATTTCGCGGCACCTTCGGCCCAAGGGAACGCAGTGCCGGCGCATTACCCAATTGGGGCGGATCCGGCCCCGGTCCCGGTCCCGGTCCTGGACCAGGTTCAGGACCCAGTCTAGGTCTTTTGAGTGCCAGTCTGAAAAGGCTGACCAAATTGAAACGCGGCGGCAGCCTCAAAGAGTTCTAGCCTCGTCGTGTCACCTGGTCACCCGTGGTCAATATTCATCCCATTTAGTCACTTGGAACAAACTAAAAAAAAAAAAACAAAAAAAAAAAAAAACTGCTGAATTTCAGAATTTCTTTCTATAAACATTTTTTGGAACTATTTTTGTGCTACTTGCCTAGACTGTATATAATTTTTTTTTTATTGAGAAAAAAAAATATTTCTAAGAAAATTAGAATTTTTTTTTTTTTTATTTTTTTTAGAGGTCACAAATTGAGGGCCTATAATTTTATATATTAAATATAAAAATATATAGCATATAAAATATATATAAAAAAAATATAGAGAAAAGTGTCTATCATAAACAGAAATAGTTGTAAAATTTTTGTCATAAAAAAAAAACGAAATGGAAAAGTGAAAACTTGGCAAAGAAGCTGGAAAATTTTCTAACCTTTTTTTTTTACTAAAAAAAAAAAACCAAGCTATCATTTTTTTTTAGACACACACAAAAAAAGCCTCTATACTTAAGTCTAAAAAATATATATATTTAACTCTAAAATAATTAAACCATTTTTTTTTTATATTTTAAGAATTTTTTATTAAAAAAAAAAATAATTTTTTTGTTTTGTTTATTAAAAGCCTAGAAAACTTATTATATCGTTTATAGATAAATAGATACTATATGTTTTAATTTTTAATAATAATAATTTCTAAAATTAAGTTTAAAATATTTTAATTTTTTTATTTTTATTTTATTTTATAATTTTGTTAAAGGCATTTTTAAGTTAAAAAAAATTTGAAAGAGAGAAATGGGCAGCACTTTCCTTAAAAGCTAAATATCAAGATTATAAAAATTATATAAATATCCAAATATACAAACCATATTAAATATATATATACAAAATATTTTTTTTTTTTGCGAAACAAAAAAAAAAAAAATTTAAATGGTGAAAAAAAGTTAAATAATCTAAATGTGAAAATATTATGGAAAATATAAAAAATTATTTACAAAATAATCGTTCTATCGAATACGCGATATCGAATCAAATGAATTGAGAAAAAAAAAAAATGAAGATGTTTTGTTTTTTATATATATATACACATTTTTTTGATCTATACATATAGATATAGATATATACATATATGTTTTGTGACTCATAATGAAATTATGCAATTGCAATTACATATTAAAATTGAAAAGTAAATGAATAATTCAAAATATTTACAATTCACACACACTGGAAATTGATGCATTACAAATTTCGACACACAATTTTTTGCGTAAACAAAACGAAATGAAATGAATAGTTAAACATATTTATATACACACACACACAAACACACATATATGTATACAAATAAATAAAGCAAATTTATATATATATATATAAATTATTAACTAAAAAAAAGAAAAAAAAGAAAACATATTCATATTGTATATTATTAATCTTCAATGTATTAATTGACAAAGAAACGATCAAGAAAGCGATCGATCAAGAAGTTAAAACAAAACGAAACATTTAATAACATTTTAAGTTGAAAACAAAAACAAAACAAAAACAACAACCATTGTATGTATGTATTAAAAAAAAAAAAGAAAATGCAACAAAAAAAAATTTAAAACAAAAAAAAAATAATTATTGTTTTTATTTGCAAAGGGAAAAGAGCCGCCGAATGGTTTACGCGGTTGATAGCAAAAAAGTGTGGCCTACTTTTAGGCAGCACTTAAAAACCCCGATTTTCGAAATGACCCTAAAAGCAGGCAATACTTTTTGTAGGTCGCGGTCCAGCCAACTTCTGTTCGCCTGGTAGTTTGATTTCAACTTTCAGAATTTCTCAAGGGTTTTTCGAAAAACTTTGAAACAATTTTTTTTTTTTTACCCCAACAAAGCCGGCTTATGCAGACTGCTGTGGTGGCTAAGGCAGGGTGCCAGATAATTGGAACCAAACAGCTTTGGCAGGACTTTTCTTTAGCTTCATTGTTGGATGTCCTTATATCCTGATGCTATAAGGATACCTTTGACATATGAAAAGTCTATAAGGATGAAATGATTTGGCCATTTTAGGCAGAACTGCAAAAGGACGTGCGTTAAGGCAGAAAGGACACTTCCCAAAGGATTAGACCAAAAAGGAAGGTCTCATTGGACAGAGCATCGAAAATGTTTCTGTATTGTGAAAACGTTTCCCGATCTGAGGCACTATTCAGGACTTATATGGCCTTAAAATATAGCCTGAAATTTTATGTTCAAAAAATGCCAAATTAATTGATAATTCTTTTTCAATGAAAATGTTTTTTTTTTAATTCGAACTTTGTTCTGGTGTTTGTAGAGCCTAAAACCAGACTTCGTAGAGCCCCTAAGAGTTACCACCAGATTGGTTAGTATTATTAGATAATTGATTGAGTTCTGTCCTGTTTCTAAGGCTGTGATAAAGGAATATGTCGGAGCTGGCCGGATCAAGCCAGTATATACTCCGACATTTATTGAGCGATCTCTTTGAAATTGATTATTTGGATTTCCTTAATAAAGTTCCTAAATTTCTCTAGGATCGAACTACTATACCATTTATCTGTCCTTCGGCAAATCAAACGATATTAAGAATACCTCCAACATTCATTGAAATTTTGGAATTGTATTCCAATTTTTATATCGTTTCGGTTTGGAATGATCGAACCCATACAAACCTAGGCATAAATCTGTAATCCTTGGGATTTCAATTAATTAAAGAAAAATACAATTTTCAACTTTACTTAAAAATCTCATTAATTTTATTCTTTTGCGTTTACACAAGTTACACAATTATTTTCATCGTTTTTTTTTTTTGTTTTTGTTATTAATTTTTTTTTTTTTTTTTGTCTAATAACCTATGGTGTGTTTTTTTTTTATTTGTAATATTTGTAATTTGTTGTTATTTTTGTTTTTATCGTATGTTTAAATATTTTAGTACTCAATTCATAATTCTTTTCTTTTGTTTTAATTCGTATTTAATTTTTTTTTGTTTTGTTTTTTTTTTATGCTACAAAAAATTTTGGTTGATCGGTGAAATATAGTTTTTCCTTTTCTTCTTCTTCTTTTTCTTTTGTTGGTAAATACATAAATAAATAAATAAATATGTGTGTATGTGTGTGAGTGTGTGTGTGTTATAGAAATAGTTAAGAACTGAATATTTCTGGATCAGCCACTCTGAGTGTTGATTTGTTGTTTTCTTTTCTTCTTCTTCTTCTTATTTTTTTGAATTAGTGTGGAAAGTACAAAATATAAAACAACAACAATACACGCAATTTTTTTTTTTCGTTTTTGTTTTTTTTTTTAATACAATATTTAAAATTAATTAATTTTGGTATAAAAATCTAAAACAATGCACTTAAATTTATTTTTTTTATTTTTCCTCCTCTTCATATTTCATATATCAATATTACAATATACATATACATATATATATATCGATTTATTTATATATATATATATATATTAATTTAATTTTATAATAATTCTTATAATTTCACTTGGTTTTTTCTTAAGCAAAAAAAAATTTGACAAAAAAAATTTAATTTTTTTTTTTTTTTGCAATTTTACAACATTTTAGGCAAACGAAAAGAAAAGAAGAAGACAATTAATTATACACATTTAACCAATTGAATTAAATAACTACAATTTGATTTTTACATTTATTTTTGTTATTGATTTAATTAATTTTTTTTTAATGCAAAATACTGCAGAGTTCAATGTATTTTTTTTTTTTGTTGTTAACTTTTTGAACTCTGTGAAAATTTAGGTTGAAACACGACAAACTCTTTTTCACAATCGAATTGTGTTTTTTTCTTCTTCTTCTTCTTTGTTTTTTTAATTTTACAAATTATGCTAGAAATATTTGCAATTTTTTTTTTGTATATTTTTTTTTTTATAATTTTAAACTTTAATATTTTCAAATGCACTCCCCATAAATTTATTGCTTTGGAATTATTTTGTGGCTACAAAAAAAAAAAAAAAATTATATATAATTTTTTTTTATATATTTTGAACAGGCTTCACGGGGGGGAGGAGGGTTTGGTGGTTGGGAACACAATTTTTTCTTTCATTATTTTTGATTTGTTTGCTTGGCTTAAAAATGGCAGAAAAAAAAACTAAATCAAAAAAAATTAGGGTAATTTAAAATGTATAATTTTTTTTTCTTAATTTAAATTAAACATTTACAAAACTTAGTTAGTTTCATTGATAGTATAAATAAAAATAATAAATCGTTTTCGTTTCGACTTAAAAAAATAGCAACAAAGTTTAATGATTAAAATAAAAATAAAATAAGTTTTCATAATTAACAAAAAAAAAAAAACTTCTTAAAAAAATATTTTTATTTCTAAATAAAAAAAAAAAGAAAAAGTTAGCAAGAAAGAAAAACTAAATTGGACGAAAATGATTGCTTTCACACAAATCGAGAGAAGAGTTAAAAGTTATAGAAAATATATATAAAAATTGTCTAGGATTAGCTAAGTGAGGTTAGGTTTCTTCTTTCATCAGCATAAAAAATAAATAGAAAAAAAATATATATATATGTTCTTCGATTCAAAAAAAAAAATGTTATTATTTTTATGTACAGTTGTGCCGATTCATTTAAGCTTAAGGAAATAATTATTTTTAGCACATTTCTTCTTCTTCCTTTTCTCTTTTTTTTTAATTTTAGAATGGCATATACAGATTTTATATATATATGATTATTTATATATATATAATTTTTTTTTATTGGATATACATAATATATTGTTAGCCGCATTGATTGATTTTTTTTTTTTTTGATTGATTGATTGATTATATAAACAGACGAAAGTTAAAGCGGCTTTTTCAAATTTATTTTTATGCATTTTTTTTTCTTTTTTTTTTTAAGTTTTTCATTTGTCCTGAAACTCTGGCTTATTGGGTTTGGTAGGGCTGGGGGATCTCGAAAATGGAATTTATTTTTCTCTTTTTTAAAAATTTATTAAAATTTGTTTTCAAATTTATTAAAAAAAAAAAAAACGAAACATTTTGAGGAACTTTAAAAATAATAATTTAAATTTAAAAAAGAATTGTTCATAATTATAATTTTTTTTTTTAATTTTCACTTCAAATTTAAATTTAAAATTTTTTGGAACTTTAAAAAATGCTAAAATTTATTTAAGTTTTGGGAAATTGTATTTTTTTAAGAACTTTGAAAAATTTGAAATTTATTTTAATTTTTTTTTTTTTAGACTTTAGAAAAAACTTTGGAAACTTTTTAAAAATATGTAAAACAATTTTGAAACTCTTTTTAAGATTTTTTTTCTTCAATTCGTACAGATTTCAAAATGGATTAAAAATTATATTAAGAAATTTAAAAAGTCAATAAAAAAATTAAAAAAAAAAAAAAATATTGGAAAAACTCGAAGGATTTCGGACACTTTTTCTAGGCTATTTTTTTTTACAACTTTTTTTCTAACTTAATTTTTTTTTTTATATACAAAAAAAAAACTAATTGGGAAGCTTAAATATAAAAAAAAGGGGATTTCGTGAAAATCAAACTGGGTTCGGTTGACTTTTTAAATCGATTTAAAAAAATGTGGAGAATTTTCGTTTGTTCGGCATTTTGGGACCAGCGGAAATCAGGACCTCCTGACCAACCAGCTGCTGTGACTGATGCGGCTGGCGTAGCACCGGCACCGAAGCATAGGCAGCCGTTTCGAGCAGCTGTGTGTCTGCTGACTGACTGGAGGAGGAGGAGGCGTAGGAGACGATCGCTGGTGCAGGGGGCGCGGCAGATTGGGCGGGTGGTGGCATCAGTACGACAGGCACCACCACGGGTTATACGGAAATCTCATAGTTCATGTCATAGATGCTGGCGCGATCGGGCGTGGCCGAGGAGGAGGAGTTGGAGGGATTGGCGGAGGAGTTGTTGGCGGCAGCTGCGGCTGCAGCGCGACCGACGGCAGCGGCAGCTGCGGCTGCTGTCACATTGCCGGAGGAGACGACCACGCCGCTGGGCAGGCCGCCATTGTTGCGGGCCACGGAGACGGAGCCGCCTGTTTGCTGTTGCTGCTGCTCGAGTGACTGCATCTCCATGGAGTCGGTCATTTCGAGGGCGCGGACAAAGCTCATGGGTCGAGTGGGTGTCTGTTTGCGTTTGATCTGCGGCGAAGGCTGGGGCTGGAGGGAGCCGGCGGCGGTGGCACTGGTCACTGGATTTGGCGGAAAGACAGGCACTCCGCCGCGCAGTTGCGGTTGGTAGCCCACCACCCCGGAGGCGGTGGCCTGGCTGACCACTGTCGGCAGATTGCTTAGATTCCCGCTGCTGCCGGCGGCCGAGACCAGGCCACTGGAACCGGTGACCACGCCGCCGCCGCCGCCACCTGAGTATCTGAGTATGTAGGTCTGATTGGCGGCCTGGGCGGGCTGAGGTGGCGGCAGACTTGTGGGACTTGTAGGATTCGAACGATGATATGAGGCAACCGCCACCTGCTGCTGCTGGGCGGCATAGTCCTGGAGCCTGGAGTGGGTCATGATGAGCGGATGCTGGCCAGCAGTTATATACTGGGCATGCTGGAGCACCCCGGCCGGGGTCTGGCTGCTGCTGGGCAGTGTGCCCGCACTGCTGCCCACACTGACCGTGGGCATTCCGCCCGTTCCCGGTCCACCACCACTGAAGCCCGGTGAGGTATCCTTCCACATGTAGACGCCCCGCTGGGGACTGCCGGCCAGCTCGCGTATATTGTCCACGGTGTTGTTGGAGCGGGCATAGGAGAGCTCATTGCCCGATCCGGAGCCGGAGTTAGCGCCCTGACGCACCAGCTCGCCCTCAGAGAGGAAGCGTCGTTGCGGACTGCCGCCGTAGGCAGCCTGGGCCAAGGCCGCATGCTGGGCATGCACAGCCGCTACAGCGAAAAAGGAACAGAGTAAATATTTATGCAAGAGAATGAAAACCAAGGAAACTCACCCTGCTGCTGTTGTTGTTGTTGCTGCTGCTGCTGGTGTTGCAGCATCACGCGTTGCTGTTGGAGTAAAAGCTGCTGTTGTTGTTGTTGTATGCTGGGAGCCTGGGGATGCTGGGGCGGCAGGCCCGTGGTGTATTCGTAATAGGCCACTGCAGCTGCCTGTTGGGCTGCTGCCACCGCTGCCGCTTGTTGCTGCTGCTGTTGTTGGGCAACCGCAGCCGCTGCTGCTGCCGCCTGGGCATTTAGGCCAATAAAGTCGGGACGACGTGGCTGAGTGGGTGTGCCCGGATTGGATCTGTTGGCATGGTTCAAAATTAATTTTAGTAACGGTTTTTTGTTTGTTTTCTTATTAAAAGAATATGAAATAGATAGAAAGACAGCGAGAGCGAGCCAGCGAGGGGTTAAGTGACACGAATCGAATGATAGAAATATATTATTTATTTTCTCTTTCTCTCTTTCGAATTAGTTAGACAAACATGAAGGCGACACAGAAACACACACAAATAAGAAAGAGAGAGCAAGAGACGCGCACAACGAGCTTGGTTAGGTTTGAAATTGTAACGGGCTGAGCGCAGCATTCTGCTTCTTCTTCTTCTTCTTAGGCGCGTGAACTAAAAGTTCATTTGCGGAACAAGAAGAACTGAGTACTTCTTTTCTATGGGCTTTTTTAGGCACAAATTTTTGCGCTTTATATGCAAATCATGAACAATGAATTAAATAGAGGTTAAAATTAAAAATTAAAATACAAATTGAGTAGTTAAATTAAATGTTAATAAATTATAAATAGAACAATAACAGATAATGAGGATTAAGAAGAACACTTGAAAAAGTATTTAAATGCGACTTAATTATCGAGAATATTAAAAACAAATTCAGAGTATTAAATTAGATTAGATAAGACAGATCCCCCTGGTGCCCAGAGGCCACTGTGATCCTGTATAAGACATGTCCTCCTCAGGTCAGTATTCAATAAAAAGGAGAAGATTTACCAGGGTGCCCTTCGACGCATTGTGATCTTGTACTCCTCAGTGTATTGTTTCATAAAGAGGAGGAGGACCACTCGGGAACCTTCAGGCCCATTGTGATCCTATTAAGCCTACCAGCTTTACCCCGGAGCCAACTTGACGAATCGAGTGAAGTAAAAGGACTGATTTAGTCTACAAAATATCTAAAATCCGGTATAATCGAAGCCAGTGCAGAGATTAATGTTTTTACCCGAAATTTTTTTGGGGGAAGACTTTCTTTTAGATTTTATTAATTTTTTTTTTACATTTTACACCAGCAATTTAAATGAAAAATATTTGAATAAATCTTTGCCGAAAAGTGTGAATATTTAAATTGTCCGACTGAGTATTCAAAAAGAGTATAGTAAATTCCGTATATGTGCGTGTGCGTCAAGAAAAAGGAAAGGTGAATTTCGAAATTTTGAAGAATTTTTTCTTTTTTATCAAATTTCTAATAATTAAAAAAAAATGTTTTTTTTTGTGAAATTTTTGGTTAATTTCAGAAAAATTCACGTGGAGTTTTTGTCCTTGATTGGGAGGGGCTCGAGTATCGTGCCACGATTGCTCACACGCTCGACCAAATCCAAAATAGTGCGAGGCACATCCGAACGTATCACATTCACCAAAAGATGTAAGATATTCACCACACAATAGAGAAGACTGCAGGCCATTATGATGGGGGCCAGCAGAAGTTTCGTTTTTGTGGAATACAAAGACGAATCCTCAAAGTCAAAAAAGTCCAAGAGATTGGCATGGCCGAGGAAATGGCGACGTAAGCGTATTACTTGCTCTTTTAGCCAATTAAAGTACCAGCAAAGAAAGAAGAGCATACTCGAGGCCAGGCAGCCCATCATAAAGCCCACCAGAGTCACATAATCCATATTGGAATTGGAATCACCAACGCTCGCCGTCGGTATGATCAGCTGATCCGACTGGTTGAGGCGATCGCCAACATGCTCCGGCTGACTCAACGAACTGTAGCCATATTTGGCCCGGAACTCGGCTATGAACTTCTTGTTCTCATCATCTTCATTGGCCAGATCATAGGAGCTGGTCTCGCTTATGCGTTTCAAACGGGATTGGGCGGAATATAGGCCAAGCGGATTGGTGATGCCGCTGCCGGTACCGCCCCCAGCCCTGTACAGGGTGTTGGCCTTGTCGCCTTCGGCATATTTGGAAGCCGTCAATGCCGCCGCCGCATACAGCTGCTGAGGACTGATCTGGCCAGGCTGAGGGCTGATGCGAAATGTGGGCATCTTCATTTTGTTTCTCTGCACTTGACTGTCTCCGGCATCGCCGGCTTCACTTTTCTTGCTACTGCTAATGCTCCTAAGGCGATTCAGGAATGCCTCTGCATTGGGCTGGCGGCGCAAGAGTGACTCGCTGTCGGCCTCAAAACGCATTCCATTGAATTGAAATTTGCGGGGAGCGCGCAATTCGGGCAGCGTGGCCGCTGTAAAGGGTTTGGTCTTGTCCAATAAACCCAGCGCGTTGCCATCTGTTATATTGTTCATATTGTTGTTGTTGTTTGCCATAATCCTAGAAACACGCACACTCACAGACCGGCTCGTGGATCTCTTTGGACATTCAAAAACTAGCGAAATATTCAACACGAAAAATTTCCTTTCCTTGCACGAATAAATTGATTATCGAATTACGCGAAACAAAAAAATGATAGCAAAATTCCTTTAAACTGTTTGAAAATTTTATATTTTGTTTGAACGGTCTGAAGAAAGCACGAACCGAATAGAACGAGAAAATAAATTCGACTGATTTCAAAATTCTCAAATCTGACAGATGAAATTTAGGATTCTTAAAATAGAAGGCCAACTAGGATTGGAAAAAGGAAATTTGTCAGGTTTCCAAAATGGAGAAGGACATGTCGATTAAGATCTTTCGAGGTCATGTCCTATCCACAAGGACAAGTCGGAGACGTCTCCAAGATCTTTAGGGGAAGTGTTATAGCCTAGGCCGACATCAGCCCAGAACTGGGAGACTAAGAGAGCTTAGTCTATACAGAAAGACATGTCGGAGATCTCTCCAAACAACTTAGAAGAATTTTTATAGCCCATTACGACATTTCCCGGGATCTGGCAGACTACGAGAGCTAAGACTATCCAGAAGGACAGGTCGGGGTCTTTCCCAAGATCTTTAAAGGAATTGTTATAGCCCAGCCCGACATCTGTCGGGATCTGGCAGACTACGAGAGCTACGGCTATCCAGAAGGACAAGTCGGAGACGTCTCCAAGATCCTTAGAGGAATTCTTATAGTCCAGTGCGACATCTGCTCAGATCTGGGAGACTTTGAGAGGTCTTTCCAGAAGGACATGTCGGACACCTCTCCAAAATATTTAGACGAATTGTCATAGTCCAGTCCAACATCTGCCCAGATCTGGGACACTATAAGAGCTAGGCCTAACCTTTCTGGGATTTGTACCCCTTTTATTTAATTTAATTTTTCTCCTCTCTCGCTCCCTACCAGTCCAACACCTTTTTCAAAGCTCTGTATTTTTTAAAGCCTTACATATTTTTAATTGGTTTATTTGAGTAAAATATGGGAAATCTAAAAATCTTTCGATCGATATCAAACATGATAGAAATCGTATTATTAATACAGGAGAAATACGAAAAACAAAATCTCAGTGTCAAGATTTCAGCACCGCTTGCCTAAGCCAGCTCGCAGTTGTTTGAATAAACCGCTAGATGGCGCGCTTGCTGAACCGTGAACAATTCTTTATGTTCTTTGCTCATTTCAAGGTAAAAATTCACATTTGCGTTTTGAAGTTTAGTTTTTAGAATTTTTATTATTTTAATAATTAAATTAATTATGCAACATAGACAAATGCAAACTTCCCAAGTAACCAAAAAAAAAAAAGAAAGAAATGACAAGGCTTAGATTGATTGATTGAATGACTCAATGAATGATTGATTGGATTGTATGAATCAATGGGTCAGAGGAGAGAGCAAATGTTTGGTTAAAAATAAAAGAAAAGGCTTCACAAAAAAAAAAAATGAAAATAAATAAAAAAAAAATTAGCGAAAACAAAAAATGAAAATAAAATCAAAAAAGCAATTGAACAAAAAAAAAAAAAAAAAAAAAACTCACCTCCATTGAAAATGGCAAAAGAAGTAGAGTAGAAGAAGAACAAGGTGTGATCTAGGAAGTTGGTAAAAATTTCTTTTCTTTTTTTTTTGTGTGTGGTTGGTGGTGGTTCTTGGTGGTTATTTTTTTCTAGGTTGTGCCCAAAATCCAAACCGATTTTCGAATAAAAAAAAGAGTATCAAATTGTCTAAGAAAGCTAAGGACGAGGAATTCTTATTTTTTGTCTTAGGATCACAAAATGAGCACGATTCCTTTTTGTTTTTTAATTTTTGTTTTTAAATTAATTTTTGGTTTATTTAAAATTTATTTAGATTTTGTATATATTTTGTTTTATTAGAATTTTTGGTTTTACTTTTGTTTATTTATATAAATATATTTTCAGTTTTTTAATTTTTAAGCTAAGCCTAAGATTTAGTACTGTTCTCAGAATTTGAGTATTGACTGAGAATTTTTTTGTGGGGGGGAAAAAAAGAAAACAAAAAAAAAAAAGAAAAGTTCATAAATAATTAGTTTTTTTTTAATTCAAATTTAAGTGAAATAGTGTGGATAGCTAACACTGCGTGTGTGTTTGTGTGTGTGGAGATAGTAAAAAAAAATTCTAGCCAAAAATAACGGTAAAAGTAGCTTTAACTAAGAAACAGTACAGGTACAGTTGCCACCGCTAACACTAAAGCTTGCAGGCTTTGGCAAAGCTTACGCAAGCTTTTTGGGTTTCTAAAAAAATATATAAATTTTAATAATTTCTTTCCTAACCTTTTGGAAAAGCTTTGACTTAGAATACTTATCTAAAGCTTTCAAAGCTCTGATTACCTTTTACATCAAGTGAAGTCTCCAGCAAAAGGAATAATTATATTTTGATCTTTGTTTGAGGTGACTGTACTTTGTTTATTTGACTTTTGCAGTGACTGTACTTTTATTTAGAGCTAGCTGTGACTGTACTTTTTTTTCCATTTTCTACAAATTTAAGCTTGTCAAATTCAAAAAAAAAAGAGGTTTGGGCATTACTTGGGTTTTACTAAATCTATGGAAATCAAATAAATAAAAAGCAAAAGAAAATAACAACATGGAAAAATTAAATACACAAGATCACATAAGACAACAGAGAAAAGCAAAAAGGGACAATCAAAGTAATATTTCAGCGCTGGCAAAAGTCATTTCCTTTGATCGGAGAAAGCACACACAAAATTCATATATCTGGGCATATCCAAAATATTATATATATACACATATATATATATATAAAGCTTTTTTTGGATAACCACAGAGGAAAGCATTAAAAGCTTCAAGCAGACAAAATAGATAAAATTGGAATTTATTTTTGTTTTTGGTTAGAAATACGAGAATATTTCGAGGCGGCTAGCAAAACTAACAGGGAAAAGTAGAAGGAATTTTCCTTTTTGAGTTTTTGTTTTTGGTTTAGATTGACTTACCTTCTCACTGGACTAGCCATGACAAGGGGCGTGGCAACGCCCAAGGGTTTGATTCGTTGTTGCATGGTGGGCGTGGCCGTTGTGGTCCCACTGCGCTGATTTTGTGCTGCTGATATGACCTGGCTATTGCCATAGCCTCCTCCTGCCCCCACGCCACCACCACCAACGCCAGCTGGATGGTCCGGCGAGAGGGCATCACTCGTATAGCCCCGCTGAGGATCCAAACCACTGCAAATTCAGATTCCATCAATATTCAAGAAATTCACAAATATTCATTCAAAACTCAAAACTCACCGTGGCCTGGCCAGGGGGCTCTGCCTGGGATGATACAAACGCATATGACGTGGTGAATCACCACCACCACCACCGCCGCCACCGCCTCCGCCACCCGGCGGTCCGCCAGGCCCGCCAGCACCACTCACAATATTGCCATTATTGAGGGTCGGACCCGTATTCTCCACTTGTGGCAAATAGAAGTTGGTCGAGTTGTGACGCTGCAGAGGCGGCGTGGGCTCACAGTCTTGACTCTGAGAGGCGGGTGGGGCTTCCAGATCCGTATCGGAACACTCACGGCCCGGCGATAACTAAACAATTAAAAAAAATAATAAGAATTTAAATTAAATATTTTTCCATTCAAACCAAATTAAATCACAGATTTCACACAAAAAAACTTAAAATTAGTGGAAAAAAATCAAAAATAATTCCGTCGCTTCTTTCATAAACAAAATGAAAATAAAAATAATAAATAAAAATTTTATATTAAAAAAAAAAAAGAAAAAATGGGAGGAAATAAAATAAAATAAAAAAATGTTAAATCATAAAAAAAAAAAATAATAATTTCGATTCTCCTTATGAAGGCCCCCCAATTTATTTATATAATGTTAACGCACAGTCTGTTTGATAATTCAAAGATTTAAAAAGAGAAATTTAAAAATTTAGGCAGTCAGAAGATATTTGAAAAAAATTTCGAATCCTTTGAATATGGAAAAATTGTAAGGAATTTTTGGGTAAAGATTTCATTCTGAGAGAGAGAGAGAATTATTTCTTACAAAAATAAAAATTGGAAAAAAATAGAGAGATAAGAAGAAGAAGAAGACACATTCGAGTTTTGTTTAAAAAAAAATAAATAAATTAAAAAAAAAAAATTATGAAAAGAAAAAAAAAAAATTTTTTTTAAGAAATATTTTTTTTTTTTTTGAGTCGCAAAAAAGTGTAGTTTATTTTTTGCTACTTGAAAAGTGTGTGAAATAAAGAGCAGAGCAAAAAGGAAGAACCAAACACGCCTTGGGCAATTTTTCGGTGAGAAAAAGCTGAAAGAGAAACTAAGGGAAACGGCTTCTCTCTCGCGTGTTCAGAGTGACTTGAATAAAAAAATTATAATAATAAAAAAAAAAAGTCGGAGTAAAAGAAAGAAAAAAATATATATAAGAATTTTTCTATATTTAAAAATAAATCCATATCAATTCAGTCAATCAATCAATCACAATCAATCAATGAGTATTTATAAAATAAAATAAACAAAAAAAAAAAAAATTAAAAATTACAAAAAAATAAATAATTAAAAAAATCAAATTTTTTTATTTAATTTTTTTTTTTTTTTTTGTAATTAATTAATTTGTTTTTTTTTCTAGTTGTTTTTTTTACCTTTTTCGGTGCTTGCAGTAAGTGTAGAGTTTTGTTTTGGACCAATTATATTTTCTTATTTAATTTGCTTTTTAAATTTAAAAATATTGAGCAATATTTACGAAAGCTTCAATTGTTTCTTTTTTTTAGTTTCATGTTTTTTTTTAAGCATATAAAACAATTGTCTTGGGTGTGTTAACTAATGCAAAAACTAAATTCTAAAGGAAAATAATAATTTATCTCAATTTTGCGCAGCTTAAAAGAGGCGGAGGAAGAAGAAGAAGAACTTAAAAGGAACCCATAATTGCATGCAAATCTAAAAAAAAATAAAGAGTGGGTGTGTGAGGGGTGGGAGATGGGAAAGCTCTTTAAAGTTGGCTTCGGCTAGACGAATCTGAAATACTTTTTTCGAAAAAAAAAATTTCGAAATTTTTGAAAATGTTCAAGATTTTTTTTTTTATATTTCAGGTTTTTTTTTGTTTTTGAATATTTTTTTGAAAATTTTAGTAAAAAGTATACCAGACACGGCTAAGAGCAAAGTAGCAATAAAAGCTGTTAAACAACAAGAATATTAGTTGGCCAAAGTTATAAAACTTTCAGGGTTTTATTGACAAGAAAAACGGGAAGAGAAAGTTGGCAAAATTAACTGAATAAATAAAAAGAAGAAGAAGAAAGAAAAAAAACAATTAAAGTGCAAAAGCAATTTTAAAGTGCTGCAAAAATGATTAAACTAAAAATTTATTGGCAAACGAAAAATAGGTCATAAAATTCGGTCTCAAATTCTCTAAATATTCAAAGCCTCATTAAATTGTGAAATTTTTCAAATAACAAAAAAATAGAAGAAGAAGAACAGGAAACTCCAAAAAGGTTCAACAGCCAAAGAAAAAGCTAAAAAGGCGCATTTTTCATTTCATATTAAATTTGTTTTTTTTTTTTTGACAATCAACAAACTGTGCGTTAAATTTAAATAAAAAAGGTTGCCAGACTTCAAGCAGATATTTACATGAATTTTTTTTTTTTAATATAAAAAAAAAATTTGCAATTTCTAGGGGAAAAGTTAGCTAGGACAGAAATAAGCCAGCCACAAGGATTTAAGGATTAGGCAAAATTTTAATAGTTAAATAAAAAAAAAATTAATATTAAAAAAAATTAAAATAAAGTAAAAAAAATAAATAAAAAAAAAATAAAAATAAAATAAAAAAAAAAATAAAAATAAAATAAAGTAAAAAAAAAATTAAAATAAAATTATTTGAATCAAATTTAAAGGAAATTATTAAAAATAAATGAAAACTAGTTCCAAGCTACTTGAAGGATTAAAAATAATAATAATAATAATAAAAAGAAAAATAAATAAATAAAAAATGGAATAATTTGGAATACCCAAAATAAAGTTGGGTAGATCTGCGTATATAGTATAAAGTGATTAAAAATAATAAGGAATTTTTTAGGGAGAAAAGAATGCGAATGATTGAACCATCGAACCAGGGCAACGATTAAGAGTATTCTCTCGCCGGAACAAAGAAAGCTTGGGTTTTCATTAAAAAAAAAACCAAATAGGCATATCAAGACAAAAATTAAAGAACGGCAAGATCGCCAGTTTGGAAGAGTCAATATGGTCAGGACCTTGGATATGAGCCAAGGCCTTAACTCGGCCATATTTAAATTTATCGAAACTGTGGTTCGCAGGGGCTTTGAAGTTAGAATGATTTTATTTATGTAGAGGAACTAGTATAAAATTATTTTTATTTTTAACAAATAAAAAAAAAAAATAGAATTATTAAAAACACAAAAAAACAAATTAAAATTAAAAAATAAATTAAAATAAAATTATAGCAAGGCCCAAAGGAAATAAAATCTACTTAGTCATTCAATTTGTTTCAATTAAAGAAAATTGCTAAAACAAATTAAAAACAAAAAAAATTATAATAATAAAAAAATTATAAATCAAATTAATAAACAAAACAAAATAATAAATTATACATAAAATGTTACAAATAAAATTGATAAATAAAAAAAATAAATAATCAAATTAGTAAGACAAAAAATTTAAAATAAAAAAAAAAATACAAAAAGTTTAATAAAAAAAATAAAACAATTTTAAGAAATATTAATTAAAAATAAAACCAATTAAAAAAAATTATATAATTAAAAATTAGAACAATTTTAAATTTGAAAAAAAATTGTCAAAAATAAAAAAGAAAGAAAATAATAAATATGAAAGTTTCCAAAATAAAAATAAATATTCAATTCATTTGAAATAAATTAAAATTAAATAAAAAATTAAAATTAAATCAATGAAAAAAAAATAAATAAAAATAATTATACATATTAAAAAAAAAAATTTATGAAATCAAAAAATAAAGCAAATTTCAGAAGCCATAAAAATACAAAATGAAAATGGTTAATTTTTTTGGTTAATCAAATTTTTGGGATTGTTAAACAAATACAACAATATTGGCAACAACAATAACAACAACAATTAATGAGCAACAACAATAACAACAAACAGCAACAGTTCAAATTGTTTACGATTAACTACAACAACAACAGACCAATAATAATGCCAACAACAAAGCAAAAAATTAAAAAAAAAAAAAAAATCCTAAAAAAAAAACTAAGCCAAAAAAATGTTTCTTTTTTAGATTTCCTTTTTTTTCACTTAGTTTTTTTTTTAATAATTTTTTTTTTTGACAATTTGATTTGCTTGTTATTGGGCATTATTTTTTTGTTAACGATTTTTTTTTTTTGGTTTTGTTTTTTGTTTTGATTTTGGTTTTCTTTTGGAAAATTTTACCCACCTTACTATAAAGCGTTGTGCTGCCCGACCGTTGATTATAACCATTGCCCTCGGCCATATAAGTCTTTACCTGTATTCCACGCTTCTCCCGATTCGATTCGTAAAAGGAGCGCGGTGAATATTGTACCGATGTACCGCCCCTTAAACCACCACCGCCACCACCTGGTGTATTGCCATTGCCGCCAGCATTGTTGGTCTGTTGATTGGTCCGATCGTTGCAAATGGTACTGATCGCCTGATTCTGCGTCTGCGATCGTCGTGAAGCATATTTCTTCGGTTTCAATAAGCTGTGAAATCGAATCGGAAAAGTTTAGCAAGTTGGGAAAATGGAATTTTTTTAGGATTACCTCGGATATTGGGGTCCGAATTGGGTGTAGCAACAGTTATGCCAACAGCCACGTGAGAATGGATTATAGCCACCTTTGAATTTGCCAGTGACCTGCTCGTTGGTAGTACGGCCTCGGGAGACTAGAACCATATGAAAACCGGTGAGACCGAAAATGGGTATGGCCAGGACGGTGACGAGGCCCATTAAAATTATTCTATTTATTCTCGGTTAAGGAAACTACAACAATTTAAAGCCATCGACTTTAGCCGAAGTCTTGCTAGGACATAGTTAAAGCTATTAGATTCGGATTCAGATATGTTTAGGCTGTATATATATCATTTTCAAAATTTCATTAGTTTCTATGGTGAGATAATTCTAAGCAAACATCTACTAACTTCATACCCTAATAAATTGGTGTGATCCTTATTCAACTAGACAAATCTGAGTTGGTTTAATAGTTGTATGATATTTATACCGAGTAAGATTGGAACCAATGAAATGATGCTTAACAGATCCCAAACAAACTTAAGCTAGCTATGAATTATTGGAGTAGTTATCTGGATATATCTATTCGATACAGATTGAATTTGGCAGAAACCACTTATCCTTCATATCAACTCATATAAATCCTCATCTTGTTTCTCTATAGTAAACCTATGGTATAGATATTCGTTTTAAACCCATCTTGATAATAATAGAATCGAGTCTTTCCATTGGGATCATATCTACTTATGCAAATCCTTAACTTGTTTGTCTATGCTGGAACTATGAAATAGATATTTGATCCTGATCGGTGCAGATAATCGATAGAATTGAGGGATCCCATTGAGACCAAATTTACTCATGAGTTAAGCAACTTGTTTACCTCGAGTAAGCCTTACAGATTCTAATCTATCTTGATATAATAATGAAACGTTTGGCTAGTCAGTTGATATAGTTATTCAAATCAGATCGAACAGAAACGAGTAAGCCTTTTGGGATCCTATCTTTTCTACTTATATAAATCCTCATCTTGATAATAGTGAACC
Organism: Scaptodrosophila latifasciaeformis; assembly: GCA_037075145.1. Taxonomy (NCBI): domain Eukaryota; kingdom Metazoa; phylum Arthropoda; class Insecta; order Diptera; family Drosophilidae; genus Scaptodrosophila; species Scaptodrosophila latifasciaeformis. The sequence goes on from JBAMCM010000073.1 coordinate 3,559,855, forward strand.
TACTCATTCTCGATATAGCAAACAATTATTTGAATGCTTTTATGATATAATTTTTCCTTCTAGATCGGACTTTGTTTAAGGTTATGTTTGACAAATTTTTCAGCAGATCTGAACCCAACATGACTATAAGTCAATCTATCTTTGACTTTATATTAATTTCTGCAGACCGAATCAATTGAATTCATTTTCTATTTTAAAGAAAATGTTTATAGTTTTGGAGTGTTTTGAAAAGGATACGCTATAATTGGCGCCGTCTCTTTGATATGGGGCACTATTTTTAAAACATAAAATAGGCATAAGCAGAATATGCTCAGCATGTGTATGGAGAGTGAGACGAGAAAAAAGAAAAAGAAACGATAATTCCGTCGTCCAATGCAATTGTTCACCCAGGGACAATGATGATCAAACGTCTGCAAATATATAGAAAAAATTTATATAATAAAAAAATGGAATATTAGGATAAAGATATATGGATTACCTCGATGCAATGATTGCAGACGGAACAATGAGAACAACGGGGCGGTCGATAAAATTTACAGGTAACACACCATTTCATTTTCACAGTTATCCCATTGATTTCGGCATTTTTATAGAGCGGTGCACGGAACTCCTCCTCGCAGTCTTCGTCGGGTGAGGCTAAAATTTCGTCAAATTTAGACTGTGCGGATTTGCATTTGAGAGAAAACAGTTAGCACGTTACATACCTTTGGGTATTATACCCGGATCCATAAATGTGGCTAATGTGAAATTGGCTAACACAAAAAATGTGATTACGCCCTGGTAAGCTAATACCCATGGATGGCTCTTAACATAATATTGACAGCTGAAATAGACAAACAAAAAAGACAAAGTGAGTATAGAAAAGAATTATAGTAAAATCCATTAAATGAAGTTGAAAACAAAATTCAAAAGGCACTTGAGAAGATGCCCAGGTGGTCGGTGTCTCTGGATTTGGACCCACCACCACACCCACCCACCACACTCTCTCTGCTCAGGTGGTGTACATGTCAATGGCTCATTGTCTGCTACTTTATTAGTTGTCTCGACTCGAGCACAGCAAGAGAGATGCCGGCTAGGCTCTCTCAGTTACCTGTTGCCAGCCCCGTCAAGGAGCCTCTCAACAGGCCTCCACCAACCCACCAATCCACCAAAGCCTTGAGACTTGATGACCCTAAGTAAGCTGAATGTTTTCATACCCTTTTGAGTATTTCTATCATTTAAAGTAAGTAGTGATTGTAAAGGGTCTCCGTAGACCATTCAAGAATCAACAAGTCTTGGAGACTTTTCTTTTCTCATTTTTCCTCCAGAAACTCCAGAATTCTTTGAGATCATAAGAACTTTCCATTTCTTTTTAACTTTTCCTTTAACGTTTCTAGAATTCTCAGACTTCTCTGATATATTTTTAAAAGTCTCCAAATACACTTGGAAATCTCTGGAAACATCTGCCTTTAGGGCATCAAAAAGTCCTGTAAGATTCTTCACTTCTTCTTCTTTGTATTTTTGCTTTCAGCGCAAAAGTGAATTTAATTATGAACACGAGCGAAAATTGTGAAAATGTAAAGCAAATATTTTTAACTGTTTTCCTTCTTTTTTTCGCTTAAAAAAAACCAAATCGTATGTAAATAAATAGCCTGCTCTGCCTTATTCTACCCTGCCATGGCCGGGCCTGAGTTGGTATTTTATAATTCGAGTAAACTTGTTTATTGAGGCACAAATTGGCTACCCCAAAGGCAGCAAAAAGTAAATTTATTAAATGTTTTTTTTTTTAACTGAATTCGGAAAAAAGCTGAAACGGAATAAATAATTTTTGATATGCTTCATATTTTTACTCCAAATTATTCCAATAAAAAGAACGACGAGGCCATGGGCTATGGATATATCTGCAGATATTTGAAGTATTTAAATGGAACCTCAAAATGCCTTTACACCGAATCATATTATCATATAGCTCAATCAGTCTTAGTCTCTGTCTTTCTGGTATTTGTCTATTAACTTTGATAAATTTCGCTAAACAGAGTTTTCAGTGAAAAGACAAATATGTCTACCGTTTTATGATTTCGTATGGGTCTAAGTTTTATCCCAAGGATTATTCTATTACATAGTCTCATTTGGGTCAGGTATAACTCAAGTATTTACATCTAAGTCTTGATGAAATTGAATCTTTAAATGGAACCTAGAAATGTCTAAATGAATGAATCTTTAAATGGAACCTAGAAATGTCTACCAAATTTTATCGTAGCATATAGCCAAATCGGTCAAAGGTTTATATCCCTATCAATCTGAAAGAAATTCAATACTTAGAATTCTTACTAAGAGTCAAATATGTCTATTTCATCAAGGATAATAGGTATATCTCTTTTATTTCTCCACAGATTTTAATCAAACTTAATGCTCAGATTATCGATTATAACCCAAGTATTTTCTCATAAATTTTGATGAAATTCAATGTTTAAATGGAAACTAGAAATGTCTACCAAGGTTCATCGTAGCATATAGCCAAATCGGTCTTACGTATATCTCACAAATTTCTCTGTAAATCTGACAGAAATTTAATACTTAGAATTCTTACTAAGACTCAAATATGTCTACCAAGTTTCATCATTTCATATAGTCACAAGCACTATGGGTATATCTCTGTTATTTCTCTGTATCGGCTTTAAATATTTTCCTCTAAAATTTAATGAAATTGAACAATTAAATAGAATCCAATTTTATCGTATCATATAACCAAATGATTAGTGATACTCTACTCTACTCTACTCTACTCTGATACTCTACTTATATAGTAGATCAAGCCTCATTATATATTATATAGCGAAATCGGTCCCTGGCATTTATCGAACAATCTTTGATGAAATTGTAAATTTCGTAGATAAACTTTTCCACGGCCTTAATAATTCATTTCATTCAACAGATTTTGCCAGCATTAAGCCTTACCCCTCCAACCCCTCCACAACCAGTCCACTCGGCCAGTCAAAGCCAGAATTTCAATTACATATGCAGAGAGAGACAGAGAGAGTCAGAGAGAGAGAGAGAGAGAGAGAGTGAGTAGGCAGGACCCACATAGTCTGTGTGCCCGACATAGCTCATATTTGCTCTGATGGAATTGGAAATGTTTTATTGCTCTTTTCTCTGTTTTTTTTTCTCCCCCTTCTTCTTCTTAGTTTCATTTTAAACATTTTTGTTGTTGTTATTGTTGTTGTTATTATTGTTGTTGTTATTGTTGTTGTACCTTTGTCAGTTTGTATGTGTCGATATTTTTGTAGGACAAAGTGTAGTGAACTGAAACCGTTTGTCATACCCAAGTACCTCTGTCCCTGCTCTTGGCCCTCAACTCAACTCAACTCGGCTCAACTCGTCCCGTTGCTTCTCTGCATTTGACCTGATGGTCTGTGTGTGTCTGTGTGTGTGTGTGTGTTTTGTTTTGGACACATGTTGGCGTATAAATGTTTTACAATTGTGCTGAGCCGAGTCACCAAGCATATCACATCAGAAAGACCACAAAACAGACCACATTAATACACACACACAAACACACACTCACTCACACACACACACATGCACATATATATGGGGAGAGAAATTCACAGATACTTTTCAACTCAGAATCAGCAGCGAGACGTGTCCTTTTCACATTTCCTTGTTTAAACATAGAAAAAAAATCCTCTTGCCTTCTCCCCACCCCTCTCTCTATCTCTCTCTCTCTCTGTTTTTTCTCTCTTTCTATCTTTTAGCGGTTTTGGTCTTGTGTGCATTTCATGTGTTTTGCTGAACTTTGCACTTTTCCCTTTTTGGGTTACTTAAGGTGAATGTAATCATTTCCTCCCCTTCCCTCTCTCCCCCCCTCTCCCTCTCTGAATAATACTGAGCACTCATTATTAAGAAAAAGAGCCAGAAAAGCCTGACAAATGCATTCTAAATTGCCTGAGAAAAAAAATATAATCAAGTCCAAGACCAAGTTTTTCTTTTTTAGAAAAAAAAAAATTAAATTTTTGTTTTCCTAACAAAAAATAAATAAATCATTTTTTTCCTTGTTTTTACCTTTTTACCAAGAAGAAGAAGATGATGAAATATTCTCAAGTTTTTAGCAACTCTTGCAAAAGTTTCGTTGCAGTTTTCATCTTAATCTTTTTTTTTGAGAACTTCTTTTATTTTTCAAATCATTGCAAGATTCTTGTAAATTTTTCCTCTTCTTCTCCTTCGACTTTTCCTTTTATTTCTATATAAATATTTTCGTTGAGTTTAAAAGTTGATGGAATTTGCTTTTCTTTTTTTTTGTTTATCAATTTGTCGGTGGGGTCTTAATTTCCTGCCGATTGCTCTAGTTTTTATTTCTCAGCCATTACCACTCCCACCTCCTCCCCCTCCCCCCTCTCCCCGTCGCATATTTAGTTGGAGAGTCAAAGTTTAGCAATGCAAATCGCCGACTGAATAGCTTTACAATCCACACGTGCCTCAGATTTATGCTAATTAACCAATCACACAGACAACTAAAAAAAAAAAAAAACATAAACAAATGCACACACACACACACACACACATACGCAGACAAACAGACGCAGACACAGGCAGAGGCAGAGACGGGGGAAACAACCACGCAAAAGGCCTAAAGTGAATCTGTCTGGATGACGTAAAATGATTTGTTTAACAAATTGCAGTACACGGAGAAAAAAAATAAAAATAAAAATAAAACGCTCCAACTTGCCCACAAAAATATGGAGCAAACACAAAAACAAGTCTGTTAAAATATGCAAAAAAAAAAACAAAAAAAAAACAAAAGAAAAAAGCATCTCGAAACATTTTAAAGAGAATTTCAAATACTGAATAAAAGAAATTTCTAAATTTTCAAAGCGATTCTGAATGGCTTTCGTAAGATCTTGAAACTCTTAAAAAAAAAAAAAAAAAACAGATCAGAAACAATGGTTTGCCTTTAGGCTATTCCAGTGATATCTCAAGTATTTGCTGAAAGTCTCCAATTAAATTTGTTAATCGAAAAGTTTATGGATAGGGAAATGTGTGTACCAAGTTTCATTTAGATCAAACTCTTCTATCATATATATATTTGACCTGCCAAACCGATTTGGTTTAGCTTATGGACAAACAAGTATATGTACCGAGTTTCTTTGAAAGCGAAAGACTAACTTAGTCTAGAGGGTTCTGGGTTTATCTCAGTAGGTACAGATTGAGCTCTGTCTAGAAATCTCAAAGGGTTCTGGGTGTATCGCAGGAGCTAATGGATTGAGCTCTCTCTGGAGACTTAAAAGGGTTCTGGAGGTATCTCAGGAGCTTATGGATTGAGCTCTCTCTGGAGATCTCAAAGGGTTCTGGTTGCATCTCAGTTGTTATGGATTGAGCTCTCTCTGGAGACCTAAAAGGGTTCTGGGTGTATCTCAGGAGCTTATGGATTGTGCACTCTCTCTGGAGATCTCAAAGAAATCTGGGAGACTCTCAGGAACTTATGACTTGATTAAAGGCAGACCAAAACATAAACGAAGCCCCATAGACTTAAATCTATTCTGCTCATATCTCAAGTAGTCATTGACAGATCACTATGAAATCAAATAATTGAAAGACTCAAAGACAAATGAATATGTGTATTAAGTTTCATCTAAATCGAAGCACTGAATCTCAAAGTAGCCATACACCAATTGAGAGCAACTCAGGAAATTATGGACTCATAGCTTTTTAATTTTATATATAACAAACTCGATTAAATTTGTTATTTAAAGTAAACACAAGACCCACATGACTATGGATTCTTTCAATTTAGCTACACCCAATAATTTGAATAAAATATTTCTATAAATTTGAACGCAATTGTTTGTGTCCCCAAAAAAAAAAAAATACCCAGCATTTTGTTTATTTAATTTTTAGTGAATTTCTTAAATGGTTAGCTTATCAAGGCAAAATAAAAATATATATAGATAAAAACAAAAATGTCTACATTTGTATGCACATTTTGTTAGAAGTTTATCCTCACCCCACCAAAAAAAAAAATTGAATATTGGCTGAACGTGATTGCCATTTAAATGGATGGAAAAAAATATAGTAAGAAAGAGAAACTGAAACAGCATCAAGAAAAAAAAAATATATATATATACTATATGGTATATATAGATATTTTTCCTACACGTATTATAAACAAATTTAATTACGTAAACCCAACTCACCTGGCAACATGGCATGGGCAAGGAGAAGTGAGCAGGTGTTTGGGTAAAAGGGGCTGATTAGGGCATACCGGGGTCTCTCGGACTAGTTCTTATCTATGTGGGATTACAAACAATCACAGACCCCAGAAACAACTCAGCTGATTAGGTTACTCAAAAAAAAAAATAAAATAAAATTATTAAACGAACCAAGAGAGTTTTTTTTTTTTTGGTTTTGCTTTTGTCAATTGAAATAAACACCTCGAAAATATTTTAAAAAAATATATGAAAATAATCTGTAAATGTTTTTGCAGGTTGATTTGCATAATTAAAAATTCAAATCTATTGCAGCATCTGCCTCAGCTCTTAATCCCAGCTCAAAGGGGCTTGCCGCAATTTTATGCACAGCCACGGCAAAAATAAAACCAACTAACATAAAAAAATAAGAGAGGCCAAGAGAGAGAGGGGAGAGAGAGAGAAACGAGGCAAGTTGAGTAAATTCCCCCGGCCATAACGCAATGTGGGCCACTTCCCACACAAGCCACGCCCTCATTTTTCACACAATAAAACTTAGTCAGACCCAGACGACTTGGCTCAAATCAAATACAAAGAAAAAAAACAACACCAAATGCATTCAAGCTGAAAATTTAGAGTAAAAAAAAAGAAAAGAGTGTAGAATCCTTTAAAAAAAAAAAAAATTCCCCAGAGAAAATTTCCGAAAAAGCAACAATTAATTTTTAGTCAACTTTTTGTTTCTCCCCCTTTCCTGTCAAATTGAGACAAATTGCAGACAAGCTAAAGTTTTGCCAAACTTTAACCACAAATCGATCGACTCGAAAGGAGAACCAACCCAACCCAAACCAAGCCAAGCCCAACTCGAATCCATCGTGTACGGCATTATTGACAGACAACCTGGAATATGATGAAGGCGGTGCTGAAGAGCATTTCCGGCTTTTTCATATTAAAATTGACACAACAAAGACGAAAGGAAACGATGAGTCCTTCAATGTCACAACTTCTGAACTTGACGGCTTCGTCTTCTACAGGAAATTGAATTTTTATATTAACTCAAGAACACAACAACCACAACAACAACAACAAAAACAGTAATAAAATAATTTGAAAAAAAAAATATTTAAAGCAAATTTGTCATTTTATTTTAAAATATTCTGCCAGTTGAATTTAATCAATTAATTGAAGAAATTGCTAAGCTGATTTGATTTGAAATATTCCTTTGAAATTTGAAGGCCTTCAGGCATTTCGTTGATAATCCAACTGACTTGGTCCAAAAATTTTAATAGAGATTTTCTGTCATTGCCAGTGAATTCAGGCCGAGAATTCCAAAACTTTAAGCTGTGAATTTGACTAGTCAATCGAGACTCAAATTTGCCAAGGAAGAAATTTAGCATTTTCCCCTCAGAAAGGCCAAATGAATACCAGAGATATCTTTGGTATGCCAAAGATAACAGACTCTTTTCGATGTTTTCTTTCGCTGCCTTTAAAGTCAAAGCCGATCAGAGCTGATCCGACTGAAAATTGGAGCAGTTATGTACCAATTCAAAGGTGTCTCAAATACCAATTTTAAATAAGATCGGTCAATGAATCATCTGTCTTATTGAGACAGATTTAGGTTAGGTTTAGTAGTCAGAATCGGAATACATATGAATCCTTATGAGAGACCTCTAAGCAACAAGTCTTACTAAGATGGTGGATTCATTCCTCAGACCCATTTAGGTTCTTATGATAAGCTATATGATATAGTAGCCCGAATCAAGTGAAATTCGGAACACATATGAACCCCTATGAGAGACCTCTAACCTACAAGTTCTAATAAGATGACTCAATAAATGTTGGAGTTATTCCTAAGAACGATTTGGGATCGTGTAAGAACTTCATGATAAAGTAGTACGAAACGACTGAAAATCGGAACACATATGAGTCACCATGAGAGACCTCTAAGTCACAAGCCTTAATAAGGTCGCTCAATAAATGTTGGAGTTATTCCTAAGAACGATTTGGGATCGTGTGAGAACTTCATGATAAAGTAGTACGAAACGACTGAAATTCGAAATGAATATAAGACCCTATGAGAGACCTCTAAGTCACAAGTTGAATATTTGAGTTATTGTTGAGCTTCTGACCGATTTAGGTTCTTATGATATAGTAGTCGGAACCGACTGAAATTCGGAACTGATATAAGCCCCTAAATCATAAGTGTCGCTCAATAAATGGTGGAGTCATTCCTAAGACCGATTGGGACCGTGTGACAGCTTCATGATAAAGTAGTCCGAACCCACGGAAAATCGAAATGAGAGACCTCTAACCTACAAGTTTTAGAAAGATCGCTCAATAATTGCTGGACTTATTCCAAAGACCAACTAAATGGCATAGTAACCAAAATCATAAATATATATATATAAATTTTTTTTTTTATAATTTTTTTGGCAAAGAGTATTGAATAGGGTGTATTTCGAAATGCTTGCTAGCCATTTTAAACAGTTTGCAGCTGGAGCAACGTGACGTATGAGTAATAAATTTAGCTACTTGCTCTTTTATTTATTCTACCAATGCCCTCGTTGAAAATAAATAAATAAATAAATACATACACACACATATATATAAATAATTTATACCTATAATATTATACATCTATGACTAAGTGTGCGTGTGTGTGTGTGTGCGAGAGAGTATTAAATTATATCATAGTTTTGTGATACGAGGATGACTAAAAGTTGTGTGGCTTTTTGCTTATCGATAATTGAGTTTTGTGGTTGTATAGTTTCCCGCTCTATTGGCCAACGAATGTGTCAGAATTTGCCAAACACACACACACGCACACACACGCACACACACACACATGCACACAGAAATTCAAACATTTGTGAATTTTGAAATTTACCATATTTTTTTGGTTGGTGTTTTTGTTTGCAAAAGCCGAAAAAAAAAAATTGACAAAATGCTAAACACTCTATTGATTGATGAACTTTTCCGAGAAACCCAATTGGGCTGAAAGCATTTCGCTTAGCTTTGGTGTAATTGAAACCTCACTGGACCACACCCCTCGCCCCCCATCCCCTTGGCATTTCGAGAGTGTCTCACCGATTGATTGAGCAAATGTCAGAGGAATCAAATTGCTTAAAAATGAAAGGAAAACATTTTTTTGAGGAATATAAATAAAATCTGGACCCTTTGGGAGCCTTAGCCGTGTCAGAATTTTGCTTATACAATTTTTTTCATTTGTTTAAACATTTTTTTTTTTCTTTTGGTGCTAAACAAAAGGCGAGAGGTGTCTCTCTTCGTGTCGCGTCTCGTCTGTTTGTTTATAGAATATATAAAAATATCCCAAAAAAAATTACAACAACAACAACAGAAACGACAGAAAATGCCGACAAGAGGGCGCATTAGTCATCAGGCCAGTGAGAGAAAGAGAGAGACAGAGAGAGAGGAATAAAAAATATTGAAAAGTGCAATGGCAGTGCCATGGGAGCTGACCCCCTTCTCTCTCTGCCTTTCTCCCTCTCTTTCTCCACCAGGGTTGTCGCAGGAGAAATTAAGTGGAAACAAAACCATAATTGTGAGTGTGGCGATGATGTGACAGCTGCTTTGACTTATCTGCTGGCGCTTTCGAAAACTTCCCCAACGCTTGGCCAGGGCGCGGGGGAAGGTGACTCAAAGGGAAGGGGGGGGGGGGGGGCAGTGAAAAAGATAATGAATAATTGTGTCAGTCTGTGCGTGAGTGTGTGTCGCTTCCAACTATCGATGACAGGCCTCATGGCTTCGGCATTAAAATTAAAAATAAATATGGAAAAATATTCAAAAAAATATGAAAAAATATTCAATTTCAAGATAGTTAAAAATTATAAAATAAATTGCAAAAATTAATAAGAGGCCAAATATATTTAAGAAAGAGATAAAAATAAGAAATGATAACAAAAATAATAATTAATATAAATAAAAAATAATAATAAAATTGAATAAAAAATAAAAGATTAATTAATTAATAAATAAAATTTAAAAAAAAATCGATTAAATTAGAAGAAAAAATTATATACTATAACTGAGAAAGAAAATACAAAATATAAATAAAAAAATAAAAAATTAAAATAAATGAATTAAAAAAATATAATACAAAAAATAAAATAAAGTTAACAAAAACAATTTTTATAATTAAAATTTAAATAAAATAAAATAAAAATATTGAAATCAAATAAAAAAAGTATTTTTAATAAATTCAAATGATTAAATAATCAAAAATAAATCAATTAAAAGTAAAATGTAAAGAAAAAAAATCATTTATAATACAGAAATAAAATACAAAATATAAAACAAATTCATAAACAAATTAAATAAATAATAATACAAAAAAATAATAAAATAAAAGGTAGGAAGACAATAAATGTTATAAAAAAATTGTAAATAAAAATAATAAAATTAATTAGGAAATAAAAAAAATTAATAAGTACAAATAAATAATAAATTAAAGGTAAGAAGAAAATAAATGGAATAAAAAATTGCAAATAATAAAAATAATAATAAAATTAAATAAAAAATAAAAAAATAATTAATTAAATAAATATTAAAAAAATTATTAGAAATTTCAATATAGAAATAAAATACAAAATTTTATAAAAAAAAAAAATTTAATTAATGAATAATAAATAAAATAAGAAGAAAATTAAATTTACAAAAAACAAAAACAAATTCACAAAAATTAAAAAAAAAAAAATGAATTGAAAAAACATATACACCACTTCATATATAAATAACCATAAAAATCTATGGGGAAAAATGCAAATAAAAATGGCTTAAATAAAATAAACAACAATATTATTTTTTGATTGGCCATAAACGTTGCCACACACACACACACACACACACACGCAAAATATTTGCTTCCGCTTGGAGTTTTTTTTTTTTTTTGTTTATTTATTTTTCCAAACTTTTATTTTCAGCCCTTTTTTTGGCCCAGAAGAGAATATAAAACCAAAACGAAACTTTTAAATTAAAAAGCAGCAGCAGGAAAAAATTTGAGACATAAATTATTCCAGGAGTTAATAACTTTTTGTTTGCCGCCTTATTTATCTCCCCATTTTTTTGTTTAGCTTAATTATTTCATTTTTTAATAGCTCATTTTTTTTTCTTGTTAGTTTCTGACTAATTAATACCTGTCCAGGTCAGTCTGAAGGCGATAACAAAAAGTGATTCTAGCCCATTTGACTGGCTTGATGAAAAGGTTGGCGGTTGGCAAGAAAAAATAAAAAAGAAAACAGTAAACAAAACAAAAAAGTTGACAGCCAACTAACCAAACTGGCCAAAGTGCAAAAAGCCTTTTGGCAAACGAAGGCAACCGGTAAAAGTTGTCCTCCCCCGTGACCACGCCCTCGGCAAAAAAAAATATTCCCAGAAGAAGGCAAAAGGAACAAGGCAAACCAAAAGGGGAAGCAAGTCAAAAAAAAAGGCAAAAAACACTAACCTAAAAAAATGGAAACTATTGACAAAAAGGCTTTAAAAGTTGTTGGATTCATTTTTTTTTTTTTTTTTTTTGGCAAAGAAAATGTTTGGGGGAAATGAGAAAAAATCCAATAAAGAATTGGAATAATTTTCAAAACTGAAAACTGGAAAATCTGAAGGAAATAAAATTTTATTAATCGGTTTGTTTTTTTTTTTATTAATTCTTTTGAATTGATAATGTGTGTGTGTTTTTTTTAGTATTGAAAAATTTTCAAATTCATTTTTGGCTACGCATAAAATTGGGCAATTTTTGGTCTAAACGAAAAATGATTTCAACTTTTTCAAAGCAAAAAAAAAGTGGCGCAATAAAATGAAATGTAATAACAACTTAAAAGAGCCAAAAAGACAAACAACAAGAGTGTGGAGGGGCGGAGGGGGGGCGGTTTGGTGGAGAGGATTGGCTGACTGCCTAGAAAAAAGTTCTCTCATTTTTATTAAGCATAAAAGAAGAAGAAGACGACGACGACAGGCAAGCTGGATAATCAGACGAAAAAGGTGAAGAAGGCATTACAACTACACCCCCCCCCCCCCATTCGCCTTCTCTTACACACACACACACTTGGAACTTTCAACAAGAGTTGTCATACGCAACCGTCAAAATTTATGTAACGCCTGACAACGTCCAATAAAAATGTAGAAGAAGAAGAAGAAGAAAGAACAAGTCTGATCGAATTGTGAATACACTTGCCAATGATCCGAGTCTAGAGCGCCATCTAGCGGATTATTTAGGCTAGCCTGTAAGGCTGTTAGTCTGTTGCAATTTTGATAAATTTAAAGACGCTAAGAAGTGAATTTTGCTGAGGCTAAATGAAAGTAAGACTTGACTTTTAGGTTGGAGTCAGGGTTGCTGTCCTGGGACAAAGAACTATATCCAATTTCAGAAGATATTCAAAGAGGTTTCGGTATCCTAAGTATACCAGGATTTACTCTATTCCAATACTTGATCACGCCAGCTTTTTATAAATCGAAGGACCGGATTGGCTGGGCTTTGCTGTTATTTCCAGTTTGAAGAGTCTCCAGCCTTCGTCTTTGTGTGTGTTATAAAGGAGCCCAACTTCTTGGAATACCATTTAGACTCAGGGGTATAAATAAATAAAGAAGTCAAGAAATTGTTTTTTTTTTTGTGTTTTAATTTTTAATAAAAGAATTGAGGCGAGCTTAAAAAAGTTGAAGCTTTCATTTTTTTTTCATAAATTTTGACAAGAAAAAAAACATTGGGGTGGGTAAAGATTTCTCCGAATTTAAGGAGGCAACACAAAATTAAATGAAATAAAAAATAAATAAAACATAAAAAATCAAAAAAATAAATAAACTTAAATAATTCTTTGTTTTTTATTAGTTTTGACAGAAATTAAATTGTTTAAAAAAATAATAATAATAATTAAAAGTTCAAAGATTTTTTACGAATTTAAGGAGGCAGCACAAAATAAAATGTCTTAATGAATAAATAAAAAAAAAATATATAAAAAATAACAACAAATAAAAAATATTAAAAAAAAAATATTTTAAATAAATAAAAATTTTTAAAAAAAAGGCAGCACAAAATAAAATGCCTTAATAAAAAAAATAAAGAAAAAAAAATTTAATAAAAAAACATAAAAAAAAAATTTTTTTGTTAAATGAATAAAAATATATATAAATAATTTTTTTATTTAATTTCATGACAGAAATTAAATTAAAAAAAAAAAATTAATAGTTAAAAATTTAAAGAATTTTCCGAATTTAAACAAAATAAATATCTTAATAAATAAATAAAAAAATAATAAAAAATAAAATAATAATAAATAAATAAAAAAAAATAATAAATAAATAAAAATAAAATAATAAAAAAACCACAAAATAAATTAAATTAAAAAATATATATAAAATAAATAAATAAATATAAAATAAAAAAAAAATAAATATAATTTTTCTTTTTTTAATTTAATTTTTATTATTTTTGACAGAAACTAAATTCTTAAAAAAAAAAAGACAAAAAATTAATTAAAAATTTCAATTGAATTAAAGTTGTCATTTTCTTTTACTTTTTCTTCGTTTTGACAAGTCAATTTATCTAAGCTATTTGCAGGTTTATTTGAGAATATTAATTATGCAGAGAAGACTTGAAGATTTAATTTGACTAAGGAATTTAAGTAGGCCCAACTGGTCGAAGAAGAAGAAGAAGACGGCTTCCTTTTGGGATTTAATTTGCTAGTTGAAATTATTCTTGTAGCTTCTTTTTTTCTGAGCAGGCGGGGGGAGGGGTGGCTTGTTCTTTTGAATTATGAAAGACAAGCAAATGAATGTTCAACTGTTTTGGGTTTGTTGTTGTTGTTTTTTTGTCTTTTATTGTTGTGGTGGTGGCACGGGGCGTATGCGTAATGTCTTTAGCCTATTAACATGCCGGTTTCGCTCTCTCGCTCTTTGTCTGTCTTTTTCTGCCTTTTTCTGTGCTCTTTCATTTGTCTTTGTGTTTTGTTTTTATGTATATTAATTTTTGTTTTGTTTATAACTAAAAATAAAATTCGCTCAATGTTGCCACGGTCGACGTAATTTTTGTATTTTATTATAATTTTTTTTCTTTCTTTCTTTCTTTCTCTTTCGTGTTTTTCCAAGCTTTTGAAAAATTCTATAGAAAATTATCACTGCTTAGCCTTTTTTTTGCTATATTTTTATCACTTTTTCTGCTTCTTCTTCTTCATTTTGGTTTAGCTTATAAAAAAATATTTATATTATTTCTAGTCAATTAGATTTTCTTCCTCTTTCCACATTTCTTACTTACTTTTTTAATCAAGTCTATAAATTTTTTTTTGCCCTCTTCTTGGGCCTCCCCCTCCCTCTCTACCAAAATAGTTCTGCATTTGTATGTATGACTTTATTGTTGTTGTTGTTGTAATTCTATATAAAAACTTCAACTGTGCATAGATTTTGTGCTAATTAAAAATTTTAATTAGTATGAAAAAGTGGACGCACCAGTTGGTAAACGAAGGCAGACGACGCCACCGGCTCCAAAGTGCTTGACACACCCCAACCCAACCCACCCCACCCGCTGGCCCAGACACACACACACACAGGAAGTCATTTTTTTTCACCTTCTCTTTTTTTGTTTTAGGCAAATGTCTCGTGTTGAAAATAAAAACGAAATTAAATTTAAATTAAACTTTACTGGGGAAAAGGAAGGTGACAAACAGCCAGACAAATTTATGGCTCTCTGCCCTATGAAATTAATAATACCAACACAAGCGAGTGTGTGTGTGTGTAAAATTTAATAATATCAAAGAGATAATTGTTGAAAATAATTAAGAAAATAATTGAATTAGGAAAATGTAATGAGCCAACTGAATGAAATGAATTTTAATTTGGCCATAAAAAAAAAAAAATTGCTAAAGCCAAGCAAACCTTTGGGATTGCCAGAATCTCTTTTTGATTTATATATGGAAAATATGGTAATCCGATTCTAGTGAAATTGTCTTTAGAAATTTATTGATGTAAATCTATTAAATTTATATAAGATTTGATCCCAAAGCGATTCGGATATATCGTCAGACCAGTCCAATTCAAGTGAAATTTGAGACTCAAAAGAAGTAATACTTAGGCTGTCTTTGTACTGATTTGAAATAGAATCGGGCTATATAACTTTGAGATATAACCGATAGCTTTATATTAGTTCGATTCAAAAGGAAGATAAGATCCGGAGAGTTCCTTGTAATGGATTTGGATCTGCCAGATAGCTATAGTAAATAGTATATATTAGTACTAATTTGAAATGGAATCGGCTTATATAAGTTGGAGATATAACCGATACGTATATTGAGATATAACCGATAACTATATATTAGTTTGATCCAAAGGGATTTTCGGCCTATTAGTGTGAATTTGAAAATGATTGATTAATAAGATCCTGAGGTTGCCTTGAAACAGATTTGGGTCTGGTACATAGTATTCCTGTCTATCAACATAAAATTCCTTCCCACCAAAATTTAAAAGAGATCAATCAAAATAAAAAAAAAGTCGAAGATTTCCTCTTTACCCGATTTGGGTCTATAGGGACCCGCTTAATAATATAGTGAACCAATTCAAGTGAAATTTGGTAATGGATTTCCGGTGTGATTAATCAATAAAACTAGCCAAAACCAATTGAAAATGTTTTAGAAACGAATCCGCTTTCGCTGAATAAAGTTTAGCAAATTAAGTTATTTTATAACAGCCACGTTTGTAATTAGAGAAATTCAGTTATTGAGCAATTGAGCATGCGGCAAAAATAACAACAACAACAACAACAAAAACCCTCAAAAGTGTGGTTAAATTACAAAACAAAACGAGCCAAGCGGGTAGGAAATGGCCAAGAGCAAAGGCAAGGCAAGCCAACAAGGCAAGGCAAAGGCCAAAACAAAAAGAGAAATGGAAAGAAAAGAAAGAAGAAAAAAAAAATTGAGAAACTTTTATTGATCTACTCGAAGGCAGCAAAAATGGAAATAAAAAAAAAACAAAAACAAAAAATGACACTGGCAATTAAACAAGTCGAAGGCAAAACCTAAACTAAATTGGATCATTTCAACAAGAAAAAAAAAAAAAAAAACATTTCAAATTTATTTCCCATAAACAAAAAAATATATATATATATATAGAATGGTCAAGGTAAGCGAAACAAAAAAATATAAGAAACCTGCAGACATATCATTTTTTTTTATTTACTTCTTTATCAGCGGATATTATCAAGACGCCCGACGCCCCCATCAAAAAAAAAGTCACACAAAAAAAATGAAAATAAATAAAAATAACTCAAGTGTTGATTAATTTTATTATTTTATCAGACAGCGAAGCCTAAGAAATTCGTTTTTTTCTTCCAGTCAAGACAAAACATATGGAAAAAGGGGAAGGGAGAGAGAGACAAATAAATAAATGTCAAGTTAGCCGGAAATAAAGGTTAGGACCGACTGGGCCGAGAGTGAGACGGAAACAGGCAATTAAATTCAAGTCAAACAATAGGGGAAGCAAATAAAAATAATAACTGTCGATTTATTAAAAAAAAAGTTTGCCCAGACGAGGTGATTCACCTTCTACCAAGCAGCAAGGCAGGGGGTAACCCTGGCTGGCTATACTCTTCTACCAACCGGTCAAGGGGCAAGCCTGGCTGACTACACTTTCTACCAACCGGTCAAGGGGCAAGCCTGGCTGACTACACTTTCTACCAACCAGTCAGGTGGCAACCCTGGCCGGCTACACCTTCTACCAACTAGCCAGGTGGCCACCCTGGTCGGGTACACCTTCTACCAACCAGTCAGGTGGCAACCCTGGCCGGCTACACCTTCTACCAACCAGCCAGGTGGCAACCCTGACCGGCTACACCTTCTAACAACCAGCCAGGTGATAGCCCTTGTCGGCTACACCTTCCACCAACCAAGTATAACCCTGGCCGAATACGCCGACTTCCAACCAGTCAAGGGGCAAGCCTGGCCGGCCATACCTTCCACCAACCAGTCAGGTGGCAACACTGGCCAGCTACTCTCAAAAAAAAAAACCCGAAATTTAAGAATAAATTGAAATCTATAATTGAATGGCTATGCTAGCGCGCCATCTAGCGGCTCGATCTAGCAATAGTAAGTTGGCCTAGGCAAGCTTAGACAATTAAATTCCTTAGAGCTATGTTAGCGCGCCATCTAGCGGCTTGATCTAGCAACAGCAAGCTGGCTTAGGCAAGCGGAATCGATATCTTAACTCTTTGATCTTGTAGTGTGTATAATTCCTGTAAATGTGAACCGATTTACGTCTTGTTTGGTATCAATCGAAAGATTTTTTCATTTTCCACATTTTATTCAAACTATGAAAAAAGCTAACTTTAAAGCTTTTGGCACTACAAGGCTTTAAGGAAGTGAGTTATCAGAAAGAGGAGAACTTGGTTTCCCAAGAATATCTCAAAAACAAAAAAACTGAATGAGTGGTCAAAAAGAGGAGGCCAGAAAAAAGACGGAGGAAATTGGCCAAGAATTTATTGTATCTTTTTTTTTTGTCTTCTCTCTTCTCTTTTTAATGTGACGTTTTGCTGACGTTAGCAATGAAACACTTTTCATTCTATTTTATATTTTATACCAGTTTTATTTATTGTGAAAATGATGAACAAGATGCTGACGATGATGCTGACGATGATGATGATGATGATGATGATGATGATGATGATGATGATGATGATGATGCTGATGATGACGATGTCAAAGATAGTTTCGCTGAGCGGTTTGAGGGGGAAGAAAGAGAGAGAGAGACTATATTGAAGCTGCTGGGCAGTCTGACGTCTGAAGGTCGACAAATGTCTCGTGTTGTTGTTGTTGTTGTTGTTGTTGTGCCTGTCACTTGCCATTGAATTGAAATTCCAAAACGAATTGGCATTTCTCGTATTGAATTCAAATCAAAATTGAGAGATAGTCAGAGCCAGTGAAGAAGGGTGTTGTTGGGAGCGCGGAGGGGCGGGGGTGGGTTAGAGTGGAATTTCAAAGTGTAATCAACCGGACTAAAAGTAGTCTAAGTTGTGGGCTGATTTTGAGAGACTGCAAATGGCAGAGCAGAAAATGAAAAATACAAGGAAAATTTTGAAAATTTTAAAGAGAGAAAATTTTCTGCCAACTTTTTAAGCGAATTTCAAAGGCAGCAAAAATCATTTATGGCTCGCAACGTCGCATAAATTCAATTAAAAATTTTAATAAACAAGTAAAGGAAACTGGCACACAGACACTCTCACACACACACAGAAATCCAAAGACAACTTAATAAGAAAATAAGAAAAACGAAAATCATAAAGATAAAGTAAAAAGAATAAAATCAACATAATTAAGGCAAAAAAAAAATAATTAAATAAAAACTATAAACAAAGTTAATAAATTTTAAAATAATTAAATAACTAAACATTAATTAATTTAATGAAATTAGAAAATAAAAATTAAATCAGAAAATAAAACCAAAATGATGGAAATCAATTAAATAAAGTCAAAGAGAACCAAATTAAAATAAGACAAAAAAAGGTATAGAAAAATTAATACAAAAAAAAAACAATAAAATTTTATTTAAATAATTTAAAATAATTAAGAAACAAAATTAACTAAAAATAAAATAAAACAAATATTTAAAAAAAAAAAAATTAAGTTAATTTAGATAATTTAAAATAATTAAGAAAAAATTAACTAAAAGAAATAAAACAAATATTTGCAAATAAAAATGAATTTAATTTAAAATAATTAAGGAAAAAATTAGCTGACAAAAAAATAAAACAATGAAAAGTAATTAAAAAAAAATAGGAAAAAATAAGGCTAAGCAAAAAATAATTAGTTTAAACTCTTTAAAAAAAATTCATAAAACTCAAAAAAAAAAAAAATATTTAGGTAAAAAAAAAATATAACAAAATATATAAATATATATAAGATAATGTTGTATAATGTAAGATGAATCTATGAGCCCATAAAAAAAGTCCCAAGATTATCTTCGGGTTGCCGAAGAATACAAAATCATGGAGGGAGTTGATCAGTAGGTAGGGCCGATTTAGGTTGGTAGTACAGCTATATGATATAGTAATCCGAACCTAATCAAATTCAGCACATATTCCTAAATCGATTCCGGAAACCTAAGTGTTCACCTTGAAAGATCTCTGTCAATAAATGTGAAAGTTATTCCCTAAACCGATGTGGGCTCATGTGACAGCTATATGATATAGTGGTCCGATCCGGTCGATTCTAACAAATATGTATATATACCAAGCTACATCAAAATGGCTTTAAAACGGAGAGACTAGTTTGTATAGAAACAGACAGACAGACGGAAAGACGGACATGGCTATATCGACTCCTCTGGTGATTTCAAGTATTCCAGAGGTAACTTTCGGGGATCTACGATGATTGAATATACTCTTACAACTTCGAAAAGAGTATACAAAAAATATTGAGAGAAAATGCAAGACTTTCCCCAAAAGGTAACAAAACATTTAGAGGGTTAAGAGCACAGCGGGTTAAGGGCCACAAAACAGACAGAATATATTAAGACTAAAGGAATTAAAAAAGAAAAAATGAAACAGCAAGAATAAAAAATGAGAAAGAGGGGAGGAGGAGGGCTCGCAACGCTTGAGGAATCGTACATGTTTTTGGTGGTAAAATTTTTGGTCTTAGCCACGTTTTGAGTGGTAACCGGCTTGCCCTCTCCGCGGCTGAGACAACTCTTTCCACCCTTGTCTGCCCTGTCTTGGCTGCTCTTTTAAACGTTAACAAGAAAATGATTAAGATTAAATAAGAGGCACATCGTCAAAACGGAACCAAGGGTGCGGGACCAGAAGGCCTTGAAGCTTGGCCAACCATCAAACGGAAAGGCAGTAAATTTTGCTGTTGTTGTTGTTTTTTTTTCAGTTTTTTCTTTTTTTGCTTTGTTCTTTGTCAAAGTTTAGAAATTTGGAAATTTAAAGTCTCCCCCCTCCTCCCCCCGCCCAAATTTTGGGGATCTCAAGAAAAAAGTAGGCGGCTTTCGGCGGCAAGTCTAATTTAATTGTTTTTCTTCGTGGAACATTGGAATTTTATTTGAATTTCGAAGCAATTTGTTCAGGTAAATGAAATTGTTGTGTGTTGCTCGGGTAAACATAATTAAATAAATTAAATCAATTTGTGAGAATAAATTTTTTGATCACATTATTGAGGGGGAATTTCCATCAGGCCAAACAATGCAAAAGACTTGAAGAAATTTATGCCATTCGCAGGGCTGTCTATTTTTTCTTAAGAGAAGAAATAATTCTTAGTTTTTTGTATAGTAAATTTTTTATATCTCAAGAAGTAAGAGTATTTCGTTTAGGTCAAATTGTATACCATTTTCTGTCTTTTCGGAATCCAAAACTGATTGAGAAATCTTTCCATTTGTTCTGAAGTCAAAATAGGAGTAGCTTCTAGTTCCTTGATTCCCAAGGATCTAGAGCAATCCCTTAGCCTTGTCAGGTTCCTTTCCAACAGATCTCAGAATTCAACTGAACTGAAACTGATTGAGAAATCTTTCCATTTGTCCAGCAGCCAAGTTCCTTGATTCCCAAGGATCCAGAGTAATGCCTTAGCCTTGTCAGGTTCCTTTCTAACAGATCCTAGAATTGAACTGAACTGAAACTGATTGAGAAATCTTTCCATTTGTTCTGAAGTCAGAAACTTCTAGTTCCTTGATTCCCAAGGATCTAGAGCAATCCCTTAGCCTTGTCAGGTTCCTTTCCAACAGTTCTCAGAATTGAAGTGAACTGAAACTGATTGAGAAATCTTTCCATTTGTTCTTAAGACAGACAAAGTGCTCCATAATTCCCGAAGATCTAGTAAAATTCTCAGGTTCCATTCAACAGATTTCAGGACTTAAATATTCCAAGAAATCTGTCAATTCATTCCTGTTATTCCTTATATATGATGAGATCTCACCTTAATCCTCTACGATTTCTCCTTTGAAAGGGGAGAACTTTATTTCATTTTCAGCTGAAACAATTCCAATTGGAACTAAAATAGATTCAATTTGTTCCTCAAAATTCCTTCCATTTAATTTGGCCATATTTCTTTCCAACTGAGTCAACTAAAAAGTCTAGTTTCTTTTATTTGATTTCATTTTCATTGTGAGATTTATGAACCCTTTTCTTTCTTCTTTTTAGATTTATTTTATAAAACTCAAACATATACACCCCCTCCCTCCCCTCTGTCCCTCTCTTTTGGGTGCGTGTGCCAAGATTTCTGTCAAAACTTGAGATTTCCAACTGGGGCAGCATTGAAAGTTTTAGTTTTATTATAATTAGTGAAATAACTGCTGGCTGGCTGACTTAGTACAGAGAGACACGCCCACTCTATATGCCATATATAAAATATGTATATGGAGGGACTCGGTGGAATGGGTGGCATGGGTGAATATGTTTAGACAATCTCAAATGTCTTCTTTGGAATATTTATGAGCAGCAGAGCGAGCCAAAGGCAGGCGGGGAGGAGGCCATGTCCACCAAAAAGTCAAGTGCTTCCAAAAGAGAAACTAAGCTAAAAGACAACAACAACAGTATACACATGATATAAAAGAAATAAAAATAAAATTCTAGACAAGCAAAGACAAAAAAACTAAAACAATAAAAATACTGAAACAGCATCCAAAACCAGAGAAAAGAGAGGGTGATGAGTGTAGGCCAAAATACAACGAAGAAAAAAAATCAAATCCTTGAAATGCTTTTAACACAAATTGTAACATTAATTGGGTTGGAATAAAACAAATAGTCAATGAGGAAGAGATTGAAGAAGGGGCTGACGTGGCTTTGGTCAGCCCATCAAATTGGCCGATAAGCCAATTTTAATTATGCCTGAAAAGGCCAAAGACAATGGAGAAAAATATATAGGTATATGTTTTTTTTTTTTTTTTTGGTGGCAACTGTACTTAAGATTTCAATTAAGAAAGGAAAATTAAATATAAAAGAGGCAATATTTTATTATTGGTCGAAATGTGTCACTTTGATAAAGGTTAAAAGCATTTAAGCCGCAACTGTACTTTCTCCACTCAATTCGAATCAATTTAAGTCTTGACCTTGACCTTGCTATTATTAATTTGACAATATTCCAAAGCCTTTCATCCCTGGCCATGTAGGCCTGAATTAGTGTATTATTCTGAAATTACTTGGTATTTCATTTGTTCTCTGAGATATTGTGTGTGATTTCTCTTATGAATCTTACTCATTTCGGAGGCCAACGAAATTGTCTATTGAATTTCAACTTTTCCCCCTCGTTTTAGCTGATGAAAGTATATTTCAAATTAAAAAGATTTTATCTATTTTTTGGTTCGCAATTCATTCACTTGATCTTTGTTTCAATTAGCTAGTTTCCCATTCGTTTCAATTTCATTCCAGCCATTCCATTGTTGATTGGCGCCCTTTCTCTTTCCCTTGGGCTCGAAATGATTTCATAATACTAATCGACATTTCAATTCCACTTGTTTCGGACCCTTAAAATATTCCTAATTTCATCACTTCATCTTAGACCCAACAAGTTTTTTTCAAGGCCTTTTCGATCCCTTTCCTTTGGGTTGTAAAGGGTTTCATATTATATCCTTTCCGATATTTCAATTCCACTTTTTTCAGTCTTTAAAAATGTTCCCAATTTCATCACTCCATCTTAGACCCAACTAGTTTTTTTCAAGGCCTTTTCAATCCCAATCGTTTCACTCTTCTATAATAAACAAAAAGTTATAATAATTTGTTCTTTCATGCCCTTTAGGATCCCCTTTCCTTTGGGTTCTTAAGGACTTGAAGCTTTTTCTTTTTGACATTTCAATTCCACTTGTTTCGGACCCTTAAAATATTCCAAATTTTAACACTTCATCTTAGACCCAACTAGTTTTTCAAACTCAATCGTTTCACTCTTCTATAAAAAATAAAATTTATTATAATTTATTGATTGACGCCCTTTAGGTTTCCCTTTCCTTTGGGCTTTAAAGGGTTTCATTTTAACAATTAAGGCATTTCAATTCCACTCGTTCTAATCTTTATAAATATTCCTTCACCCAACTAGATTTTTCTCAGGGCTTTTCAATCTGAATCGTTTTAGTCTTCTATTAATTTTATTTTTGGGTCCCAAAAATTTCAGTATTCTGCAAAATTAATACAAAAAAAAAAGAAATTCACTTTCATTCCATTGAAATACCCAGTTTATCAATTATAAATGAAATTGAAGCCCTTAAGTAAAATTAAATAAATACGAGCTGACTTGGACCTAAATTTAAGTCATCTCTGAAATATCATCATGAATTATAAATTGCAAACAAGTGCGAGGGGGGAAGGACGTTCACAAAATGCCACTCTGAAATCAAGGACGACACAACACTGAACTAACAGAGAGAAAGCTCTGCGGAAAAGGTAGTAACGGACAGAGCAGAGGAGAGGAGAGGTGAGGTGAGGAGGGGGTTGGTGAAGGGGGAAAAACTGTCAACCATGTGTGAAACATTTGTTCTACTGATAATTGTTCACTTGTTGTAATCCACTTTGCCAAGTAAACTCGTATGCAATTAGTGACTACGCGACAGTCCCCTTGCCAGCCCCCCCCCCCCATCACTGTCTCTCTCGCACTCTTCCAAAAAAAAGAAAAAAAAGTGAACATTTCAACCCTTTGCCAACAACATTGCCTGGTCAACAAAACCATCAACAACGTCATCCACATCATCAACAACAACAACAACATCATCATCGTCATAATAGTCATCATCATCATCATCATCATCATCGCCATCAAGAACACACGACGGGCAATGAGAATGCAACACAGAAATTACATTACCTGCAAATTTTGTAATTAAATTCACTTTCACTTTGCATTTTATTTTTACCACAACGCCAGCAATGCGCGTGAAGAGGGGCAAGGGTGCGGCGGGCGCGGGTGGGGGTGGGGGCGGGTAGGTTACTGAGAAAGAACAAGGGTAAAATGGTATACGGATTAAACTATGCATCAACTTTGTGACCAACGGTCCCTCCCCTTCCCCTCTCTCTCTTTCACCATCTCTCTCGCTCTTGGTCTTTAGTCTGAAGCGTATAGGGCCTGAAACTGGTTCCATAGGGGACCTTGAAAAAGGCTAAAACTTTTTCCACAAGAAAAATAAAGAGCGTGTAGAGAAAGACTTATAGACTTGCTGTTGCTCGTGGTAATGTTGGCGGAAGGTTCACTGGGCCACTGGGCCGGGAGTAACTAATATGCTCAAGTGAACTGAAGAGCAGGGCTAAAAAAAAAAAAGTAGCCACAAAGGATGCCAAAGTCTATATTTGAGTAGCTTTAGGCCATATACTCTTTTTTTCTTATCGAAGAACTTTTGAGATCAAATCCGTTTGGGCCATACAGACAAGTCGATATATATTTCTGATTCAGGAAGAATATAAATTAAGATTAAAAGATCTCTTCATTATTCATATCAGTTCCATCTTTAACTAACTTGTCATTATATAGATGATATATATCAGATTCAGGAAAAATCATTTACATTATAAGAAAGTTGAAACCATAGAATACAATCTGAACTAGTTTAATTACCTTAGCTTGAGATGTTAGCAGACTTCCTTATATAGATAATATATATCAGATTCAGGAAGTATCTTCTACAAGCCCAGAAGGATCCAACTTGTACTAAAAGTAAGTCCAACTATATTCGGTTTATATAAGTCTGATTCACTGGGTCCTGGTCTTGTTATTCACCCAAACTAAATATCCTATGATCTCTCTATAATACACCAGCTCCATGTTAATCCAACTTGTTAAAGAAGCATTCTAAAAATTGGTAGATTTTTGGGGAAATTAGGTCTATGAATAACTTGGTTCTTTTGGTGGAAAAAAATGGAAAGAGGTGAAGCTATATAGCTATGGGAATAGATCAGTCAAAGTTGCTTGAAAAAAGATTTGAGATATGAAAAGGAATCAATTAAGATTGACCTCAAAATTGTACAAGACTTTTCTCAGGAATTCAAGGAGCAAAGGATCCAAATTGCTCTAGGACATTTCTTATAAATTAACTAAAATCAAAAAGAGTATTTGAAAGTCAGAACTCAGGTCTGTTCGTGTGTGCGGTTAAGTACAAATTGCGGGTAGTTGAATACAAAATGGGTCTAGTAAGTCCCTAGTAACTAGCTGGCTGGTCAGCTTGGGGTTGTGTCGGTGGTGGTGGCAATGCTCTGGTCGAGGAGAGAGGATTAACCAACACCATGGCCAATGCCATTGACAATGGGCCAACAAGTTGACGAGTTGTTGCCTGGCCAACACCACGGACAAAGTTACTCTCACTTGGGTTTTTGGAGGGGTTGCTTAGAACAAAGCAGCAGCAGGTGGTATACACGCACACACACACGTACACGTACATAAGAAAATTCAATACATAGAAAAGTATATTAGGTCTATTTTGAAGTCTTTCTGGTTTTTGTTTTTGTTTTTTTTTTTTGGGCATTTCTAGTTAATTAAAGGAAAGACTTTTGCCAAGTCCCTGAAGAAAACTTGTCCAGAGAGTTAATTTCAGTTTCAGCCTTCAAGTCAAATAAATTGATTATTTTTTTTTTTTTTGGTTTTGTTGATTCTTATTGTTTACTTGGAAGAGATGGATAGATAGAATTTGGAAATATTAAAATGACCTAAAAAAAAGGCAAAGTTTTTTTTTTTTTTTTGTAGGCATCGAATCTCACTTAATTTAATAAATCGTTTCACACAAAGTAAAAGCGACACTCGACCAAACTAGATGATTTATATGGCCACGTATACATACACATGTGTTTGTCTGTGTGTGTGTGTGGCATAGAAATTTTATTTATATAGGCCGAGACAAAAACAAGGCAATGGCCACGTGTGTGTGTGTGTGTTTGCGACATGGAAAATTCAACACCCCAAAAAAAAAAAAAAAAAAAAAAATAGAAACACCTCACCTGCTATTCTACCCTCTGTCCAGTCGGGTGAGGAGGTGCTGGCAATGCTTTCTAGAATTTCAACGCGCCGTTGGCTACCCAAGTGGACAAATGGATGACTCAAAGTGTGGCCCAGAGACGAACGAGGGGTAGGCAAGCAACTAGGGAACCAACTGGAAAACTGTCAGAGCCAACAAGCTCATAATACATTTACTCGTGTTCGTATCTATGTATGTGTCTGTGTGTGTGAGAGAGTGGGTGGTTGGGTGTAGACCGGAGGCAGGTCAAAGGCGGAACCAACCAGCCTACCAACCAAATTGTCAAAGCATTTTCTGTGACGCAGTTTTTTTTTCTTTTTCACAAAAACAAAAAAAAAAACACTGTTTTTTTTCTACTTTTATTTCAATTGTTTTGGTTTTTATGGGGAAACTCTTGTGTTTCGCTCTTCTTCTTTTTCATTGTTTGTGTGTGTGTATTTGTGTTAGCATTTTCTTGCTTTTATTTCATTGATTTGGCTTTGAGGTTAGTTTGTTTTTTTTTTTTGGGTGCGACCAAAAAATCAACCTGTGGCGGCATTGAAAATTTACCAAAAAAAAAACACAATTTTTCCATTGCTTCTTTTTTTTTTTGAATTCGTTTAAACGAATCAAAAAAAAAAAAAAAAGACTGAAATAAATTGAGCAAAATTTATTCAATTCAATTTTGAATTTTAAGTAAATAAAAAATTAAAAAAAAGAGTCCATCAATTTGGGTTAGCTTCGGGTTGGCATAAATCATACGATACATAATTCAAATCATGCCATGAATATTTGTGAAGTTGAAATAAAACGTTCTCAACTGTTCATAATTGTTCCTCCAAAAATGGGGAATCAATTTTTCGATCTAGGTGAAACTTGGTATAGATAGATGTCTGCATATAAGTATACCTTGAAATCAATTTGAAAGAGATTGGTCAATAATTGTGGAAGTTATCCCTAAGTCCCTTATTGGGTTTAAGCAGTTCGATCTAGGTGAAACTTGGTATAGATAGATGTCTCTATATAAGTATACCTTGAAATCAATTTGAAACAGATTGGCCAATAAATATGAAAGTTATCCCTAAGCCTTAATTTGACTTAAGTGCATAGTAGTTCGATTCAAGTAAAACCTGATTGACATTTATGTTCCTATATAGGTATATAATACCATATTAGATTGGTATAAGCATAGGAGCTATCCTTAGGCCCTGTAGACATATTATATAATAGTTCCATTTAGGTAAAACTCGATACATTCGGATGTTCAATTATTCAAATGAAAAGAGATTAGTCAATAGAGGAATTATCCCTAATTATTTTAAATAAGTAATATCATTTCGTTTTTAAGTGATACTTGGTTCACATATAGGCTAACTATATATAGACATTCCATTTGATTGACATTGGTCTATAAATATTGTAGTTATTCTTGGTCCGTGTAAATATATGATTAAGTACTTTGATTCATGTGAAACACATTACGTTTGAATGTATTTTTAGAAGTCTTTCAATTATCCAAATTAAAAGAGATTGGTCAATAAATAAAGGAGTTATCCTCTAAGTCCTGTTTGCCATAGGTACATGATATACCAGTTCGATCCAGGTGAAACTTGAAACATTTGACTGCGTCTTTAGAAGTCTTCCAATTATCCAATTTAAAAGAGTTTTATCAATAAATATAGGAATTATCCTCTAAGTCCAGTTTGGGTCTAAGGACCATAGCTATACGTTTCAGTAGTTTAATCTAGATAAAGCTCACTACATATTCATCTCTCTTTCAAAATATTCCAATGCTCCAAAATAGCTCAGATTAGTCCATAAAATTAGGTGATATCCCTAAAAACCCTAAATGATATAATAGCTCAACCATTTTCCACACTTTTTTTTTTTTAAATCGGAAATTTTTCATGTATTTTTTTGATACTTGCAAATATTTTTCGCATATTTCAAAGTGATGCCAAACAGTTGTGTTAAATTTGAATTTGATTGCATTCCAATTTGGCCACTTAACAATTTGTAAAATTCCAACGAAAATTGCCAAACATGAAATAAATATTTTTACTAATAAAATTCGGAAAATAAAATAAACAAATTTGTTTTTTTCTTGAATATTTTCGCAGTAATTATTTATTTTAATTACTGTTTTGTTTACAGTTCGGGTCAAGTTGAGGTTACTTTTGATTTTGTTTTAGACCAAAAAAAAAAAAAATCAAAATAAATTGGTTGTCATAGAATTGGGATCAAAATTCTGTTAACAATTAATCAAGTTTCAGGTAAAATGAATAATTTTTTTTATTTTGACCACAAAAATTATTTGAGAAATTCAAAACTCGGGAAAATGTGTGTGTTTGATGGAGTCGGGCAGGTGGGGCGGTTTGGGTGGAATGTCAAAAATTTTATCATCGTTATTTAATACTTTTTTTATTTTCTAGTTGAGCAAAATATAAATGAATTTAATTCGAATATGAAAGCAAAATGAAAAAATAAACAAAAAAACTTTGAAAAGATAAATTGAAATTTTTTGAGAGAAATTTGAGAAGGCAAAAAAAAAAAAAAACACGGGGGAAAAAAATGAGTAGAAAATTTAAAATTCACTCTAAAAGGGAAAAAAATGAAAATGATTATTTTTTGTTGGCTTTTCGGGGGGAGGGGAAAGAAAAAGGTGAAAATGAAAATTCCCATCTAGCTTACAAAGTAGATAGAAGACTTTGCCAAATTGATGGGGGCGTGGCCATCATCATCATCATCATGATTATGAGATTCATAAAATGTCTTTCACTCTCTCTCTCTCTGTCTCTGTCTTTTTCTTCCTCTGATATTTTGTTCCTGCTATTTTTTTCAGACCTTCTTGTGGCTGTGAAAGCTGAATAGCTCACATACACACACACACAGAGACACACACATGCACAGGTTTGAGGAATTTTTCAAAATTTTGTTGACAAAAAAGTCCAAGCGTAAATAGTAGTGGTGTGAAACTATCGAGCCACTATCGATAGTATCGATGTTTTCTTAATTTTTGAACTATCGAGGTTTTTTTTTCGATAGTTTCGATAGTGTACCAGCATTTCAGAATGCTTTCGAAAATAACAAATTTAAAAGTCCCAATGTTATCTTGGTCCGATCCTTACAGAATTTGCCACATGTACCTATCGCTATGTAAAACACACGAATGCTAAATTTGAAAAGGATCGGATAATAAATGTGGGAGTTATTCCCTAAACCTATTTAGGTTCGTATGATAGCTATATGATATAGTGGTCTGATACCGCCGGTTCCGACAAATGGGCTGCCTAGGTGTAAGAGAAGGATATATACCAAGTTTCATCAAAATAGCTTCAAAACTGAGAGATTAGTTTATATAAAAACAGACGGACAGACGGACATGGCTATATCGACTCCTCTAGTGATTCTAAGAATTCTAGAGGTAACTTTTGTGGGTCTACGATATGTGGTTCTGTGAGTTACAAACATCAGAGCAAAATGAATATACTAATTTTTTCTTCGAAAAGAGTTTACAAATTAAGAATACACGGAGGATCTTAGTATAAAAAAAAATAAATTTATGTTTTTGGATATGAATAAACTTAATTTTGAATTCCAAGAAAAACAAAACCGATATATCGAAAACTATCGAGGTTTTTTTGTAAAAACATCGAAAACCTCGAGGTTTGGAAACATCGATGTTTTCACACCACTAGTAAATAGTCCTCTGCTTCTTCTTCTTCTTCTTCTTCTTCTTTACCACTCCGTTCGTCTTCGTCTCTGAGTCATTTGGACCAGCACGTGCCTTGGCAAATTTTTGCATTTTGGCCAAACACAAAACTCGACGACCGCAAGAGAGACAGACTGATAAAAGAAAGAGACACAACCAGTCCAAAGTAAAAGAACCTAAAAAATTGTCATCAAAATGGCAAAAGCAATCAATGCAACTGACATTGAGTAGGACGAAACCAAGGACCCAAAAGGCTAAGTAGAAAAAAAAAATAAATAAAAAAAAGTAAAAGAAGAAGAAGAGAAAAAGTTAGCTAAGCCCAAGGCATTTTTAATAGGAACGACAAGTCCGAATTTCTCTTCAAGGACCTCCTTTTT
Source organism: Scaptodrosophila latifasciaeformis (assembly GCA_037075145.1). Classification (NCBI taxonomy): domain Eukaryota; kingdom Metazoa; phylum Arthropoda; class Insecta; order Diptera; family Drosophilidae; genus Scaptodrosophila; species Scaptodrosophila latifasciaeformis. Next base: position 3,589,983 of record JBAMCM010000073.1, read on the forward strand.
ACAGTTATGAAATAAAAAGCAGCAACAACAACAACAACAACACAAAACTTAATTAACCCACAAATTCTTTGGAAAGTTCACTAAATAGTTTCATTAGTTTCGAAAATTGCATTTTATTTATAAAACTTCAGAAAGAGATTGACCAGTAAATATAAGGGAGATAAAGTGGTTCGATCTAGTTGGAACCAGGCTCACTTCATATTTGATAGAGATTTTGTCCTAAGAAATCCCAGAAATATACTTAAGATAGACTTGGGCTTATAAAAGATAGAAGATAGTTCGATTTAGTTGAAACTTGGTACACTTGTTGGTCTATACAAAAATATTCCGAATATTAAATTTGATAGACTTGGGTAAATAGACACCAGAGATATCCCTAAGAAAAGTTTGAGCTTCTCTGATATAAAATAGTTCGACCCAGATGAAACTTGGTACACTTGTTAGTCTATACTAAATTAAACCAGAGATCAAATTTGATAGACTTGGTTCCATAAACACCAGAGATATCCCTAAGAAAGGTTTGGTCTGTTATTAAATAGTTCGACCCAGATGAAACTTGGTACACTTGTTAGTCTACACTAAATTAATCCAGATATAAAATTTGACAGACTTGGGTCCATAAAAACCAGAGATATCCCTAAGAAAGGTTTGAGCTTCTCTGATATAAAATAGTTCGACCCAGAAGAAACTTGGTATACATGTTGGTCTATACTAAATTAATTCATATATCAAATTTGATAGACTTGGTTCCATAAACACCAGAGATATCCCTAAGAAAGGTTTGGTCTGTTATTAAATAGTTCGACCCAGATGAAACTTGGTACACTTGTTAGTCTACACTAAATTAATCCAGATATAAAATTTGATAGACTTGGGTCCATAAACACCAGAGATATGCTTAGGAAGGATTTGGACTACTTCAAACCAGATGAAACTTGCCTCTCTTGAAGCTTTCCAGTTATCAAATTCAAGTCGAAAAAACTCCAACAACTTATTCAAGCATAAATGAAAACATGAAAAAAATAAAAGATGATATAAAAAATTTGTGTTTTCCTTTTTATTTATGTTTTTATTTAACACCTTGTTTAGCATATAATTATAATTGTTTAGTGCTATTTTTAGTGTCATGTCCAAATTGATGGTAATTGAATTTTATGACAGTTTCTTGTCTATTTTTTTCTTCTCTGGGAATTTCCATGAGTTTTCTGTGTTCTTTTTTTTTTTTTTTTTGGGGTGAGGCAAAAAAAAGCTTTGAAATATCCGCTGGGTTTTTCGTAATTAAATTTGTGAATATGTAGAAACATTCAAGGTGTTGGTGATTTGTGCTGAGGGAATAAAATAAAATTTATTTCATTATAATAAATGAGCCCTATGATTTGCCTCAGTTCCTTAGTTTATTTAGCAAGTTTTTCATTTTAGTTGAAAGAGTTAGGGAATCTCTGATATTGGAAGGGATTTAATATCTTTGAAGAGGATAGTTTTGGATTAATTTAGAGAGAACCCATAAATTTTGTATAACAAAAAAGTCTGGATAGATCTAAAAATTTGCAATAATTTAATGGATTTTTTTATGAGATATTTAAGGAATCCCCAGGTTACCCTGGAATTCCTTTGTCACGAGTCTGGTGACCTTTAGCCTTTGGCACTTGCAAAGCTTCCTCCTAGCCCAGACAGCCTATTCGAAAATCCCAAGGTATCTAAAATAAATATATATATATATATCTATATTCCCAGACCTCCTCCCAAAAAACAGAAAACGAAATATTTCACAAGCCAATTGGGAGAGAGGGAGAGACGGTCTTCTATGTACATAAATCGTTAGAATTTTTATGGCCAAAATCTATGAAAATGATTCGCAAAGAAAAAACCAAAAACAAGAAGAAGAAGACGAAGAAGAAGTAAAGAAAATAAAGAGACAACAGATGCTGTGGATTCGTTAGAGCTTAAAAAGAGAGAGTGATGCACTGGGCAAAAAAAAAAAAAAAAAAAAAAAAACACCAAGAAGAAGAAGAAGAAAAATATATAACCCCAAGCCGAGTGGAGTAGGAGTGCAAACATGACTAAGACAACTTGCACCCTATAGCCTCACCCGAGACCCCCCCCCCCCTTCCCTTTCTGCCCAGACTCGTATTATGCATTATGGCCTGAAATAATCCACGAAAATGAGTACGAAAAATATATATATATATGTATATATAGTATATATGAAGTAAATAAAAAACGATGGAAGAGCAAAGCTGGCAAAGCTCGACTATATGAAAAAAAAAAGAAAGAAAGAAAACCATTACACACCACACATAGCGACAACGGCAACGATAATGATGATGATAATGACCACACTGGCGGCAGTCTGGAATGTGTGCTAAATGTGTGTGTCTTTGTGTCTGTGTGTATGTGTGTGTGGATTTTTCTACCATTAGATTTAATTGATTATAGCAAAGTCCTTAAGATTTAGTTGCAAATATTTTTTATTCAACCTAGCCTCAAATTTTTCTTTTTCGAAACATATGGGAAATTCAAGCTTCCAGAATTTCCCCAAAAAAAAACTGGGTTCTAAATTACTTCGAAACTGGAAAAAAAAAAAAATTGATTTTGACAAAGGAAAGAAAATGTTGTAAGTCCACAGGCTTTTAGCTGACCCTCTCCCCCCGCCCCATCTCCGGGTCCCAACACTATACAAAAGAAAAGCCACTTTGGCTAGGAAAAAAATATATAAAAGCAACCGCGACCTTTTTTTTTTTTTTTTTTTTTTTTGAATAGTCGAAAAAAGATTTATGCAAATTTTTTTTTTTTTTGTTTGCTTTACTTTTCTTACCCACGTTTTCAGGCGTAGCCACGTTTTTTTTTTTCTTACATTTTTTTTCTATAGTTTTTCTCTTCTGCTTCTTCTTCTTGATAATGTTGCCATTGGCATAATAAATGAAATCAATTGACAAAAACTTTTTGCCTTCTTTTCTTTAGCATTTTTCTTAGTTTCTAAGTAAAAATAAAAATAACGGTTAAACTTATATTAATTAATTCAAAGAAGAAAAAAAAAAACAAAAAAAACTAGACAAAAATTTAATTTGAATTTACTTACGGATAAAAGAAGAATAGAAATGTTGTAAGGAGCAGCACAATCCAGGCGAAAGTCGCAGGAATGTAACGGGTCTTCACATCGCATTTCGGCATTTTTGCTGTTGCTGTTGTTTTTGTTGTTGTTGTTGTGATTATTGTACACTAAAAAAGTCGTCGACTTTTCAATGCGTGTTGTTGCTTTTGTTGTTGGCAATGAATGCTTTGTTGTTTTGTTGTTGATTTTTTTCTGCTTTTGCTTCGTCTTCTTCTTCTTTTTGTTGTTGTTATTTCTTTTGCTACGTCGACGTCAACGTCGTCAGCCAGCTTTGTCCCGTTGACAGAGAGAGAGGTGGTGTGACGGAAACAGCGTAAAACAGTGCAGCGACGCGTGAAATAGGATCGTGAGGAGTAGGCGATATAGCGATAGTGGCTTTGGCTTTGCCGTTGCCGTTGGCGTCGACGTCAGCGCCGAGCAAAATAAGTAAAAAAAAATACTTGAACAAGTTGATTTTCCAGCTTTTTTTTTTCTTTTTCTTTATTGCTTGTTAATTTCTTTTTTTTTTAAATGTTTCAACAACAACAAAAAAAAATTATAAAATAAATAAATAACACACACACACAAACGCGCGCGCGCGCGTGAAAATCAACAATTATTAATATTTCTATTATTTATTCTTTTTTTTTTTTTTTGTTTTCTATTTTGCCGAAGACACTTGTAAGCTGCACTGCTGCTGTAACGACTTTGCTATCTCTCTCTCTCTCTCTCTCGCGCGCGGTCTTTTAGGTTGTGTGATCTGTGGTGCTCTTGGTGCTGCTCTGGTGGCGTTACTGCAATGTTGATGACGACAACAGCTTAATGCTTTGAGTGTATATGTGTGTGTGTGTGAATGCGACGATTTTTATCCCACACAAACTATTTTAATTGTTTGCTTTTGGCGTCTCTCGGCAGAGTGGCATTGCCATTTGTTATGTTTTTCTATTTTGTTGCTGTTGTTGTTTGGCGAAAAGAAAATAAAATATAGGAGAAAGGTGTCAGGTTGAGAGGGGCGAGAGGTGATATAGAAAAAAAAGGGCGATGATTTTAACGCGCTTTGTTGGTGTTGTTGTAGTGGCCGTCTAGCCGTATTTTTCTTATCAAAACACTCACACACTCACTCACTCACACACACACACACACACGCACACTTGTACAAAAAGATATCTACTATGCGTTTCTTTTGTTGTTGCCTTGTCTTGTTGCTGTTACTTTTAACAATCAAGAAAAATATATAAATTCAATTAATTTAATTATTTTTCTAAATTGTTTAAATTTTTCATACAAACAAACACACACACACACACATATATATTTATATATATATTTGCTTTGAATTTAGACAGAAGAGCGCGCATGTTTGGCTTAGCCCACATGTATAAGTAATCTACATATACATATATTTATATAAAAAAAAATGTTTATTGTATGTGTGTGTGTGTGTGTGTGCAAAGAGGGGCGCAGTAGCGTTGAACGCCAGCGGTGACCGCGACGCTGACTTTCCCTAAACTCCGATATCGTTTTCCCCTGTTGTTGTTGTTGCCGTCATTTTTGTTGTTGTTGTTGTTGTTGTATTTCAAGCAACTCCTGTCTTATTTCATTTTTTAAAGCAAGAATTTTTATCCGCCCTGGACCGCTGTTGTGGTTAAATGTTTCCACCTTGCGCGTTTTCTTGCGAATTCAATTTTTTTTTTTTTTTGTTCTGCTTCACGTACGCACGTTGTTGCTGCAACTTTTTTTTGCGATATTTTCACACAAGCACTCACACACACACACAAACATACTGACTTCGACTTCTTTTTGTCGGTCTCACACATGCCCTGAGTATTCTGCGTAATTTGATTGGTCAAGTTTCTTATTTTTTGGCTTTATAGACTCAAATTCAGGCAAGCCAAACATTGTTTCACTCTCGTTTTGTGTTTAATACACTTTATTTTATTTGCATTGGCGATAAGCATTTACGAAAAAAAATAAATAAAAAAATATATATGCGAACGCACCATAATTCTCCGATATATTCACACGCTCACACAAACAAATGCCGACAAGAACTAACTTTACTAGTTCGAGGAACTAGAGCTCCAAAAACATGATGTCCGAACCGATTAAATGAATTCCCGTTTTAGTCGATGAATCGGCCAAAAAAAAAAAAAAAATTATGAGACGAATATTGTGAGCTCTTCGTTTCGATAAGCCTAAGCGATATTTTAGCTATTTTCAGCTTTTTTCTAGCCGGGGTTGCATTTAATTTGGCGTACTTTGCCGCATCGTTCTTTTCTTTTAAGTACCCGCCCGACGAGTAGCCTCCTAGAGCAGCAAAAACATCGATGTCAAAATCGATTCCTATTTATCGATGAAACGGCAAATACAAAATCAACGAATGTCTGTGTGCTCTTGGTTACACGCACTCTCATTCAAATAGAACAACAGCGTATTCTAGGTTATTTTCTGGTTTATTTCAGCCGGAGCTACTTTTGCTTAAGGCGGGACTAAACTCACTTTCGATAACTCTTTCAACGAGTAAATTCCGACGAGTTCCCTCCAAGGGGTTATCGGTGTCCAACAATTTGTGACAGGTATCGGAACCATAAGCCGTGTAATTGTTACCATACGCCTGCAGGGGGCGCTTTAAGCAGAGTTGGTCTATGCTGTATTTTCTGACATAACTAAAAAACTACAATATTTCTTTTCCTGACTCAAAATCATGGCAACACCTATCACATTGTTCTTAAGAAGAATTGTTCAGGTGGGTTCATCACCAAAAGTATTAGCAACTTTTCAATTTAACGAGTTCCCATTAACTTTGCAGCAGACCAGATCTGTGCACACACACCCGGCCTGCCAGTCCAGCTACCGTTCATCCGGTGAAGTCCGGGAACTTGACCAATACCCAGAAGTCGAGGTGGTGCAAAATCCACCAGAATGGAAATATGTGGAGCGTCTGCTACCACCCACCATAGTACCTCAACCAGCCGCCAAAGATTCATATCCATCGGGCTGGCAGCCTCAGACGGCAAATGGCACAGAGAAGGGCTACTTTGTGGCGCGTACCAAAAATCACATGATGCCAGTGTACCTGCACACACGTTTCCGTGGCCAACGTCGCCTGACTGTAGTGCGGCGTGTCCAAGGCGATATTTGGGCCCTGGAGCGCAATCTTCGGGAGGTAGTACAACAGGCTCGCAATGGCAAAATCTGCGCTTCCCGTGTCAATGAACTGAGTGGTCAAATACAATTCCACGGTGACTATGTTGATCTACTCCGAGATCACCTAAAGGCCCAAGGATTTTAAGCTTTTCTCTTGTTTTTTTTTTTTTTTTTGTTTAAAAGAAAAATAAATTTTGTTACAATTCGAGAGCTTTATTTGTGTTCAGCTCAAGCTGTCTAATTTAATTAAATCTTACTTAAGAATAGAGTTTCATATAAATTATTTCCTTGAGGGGAAACGGGCGCCAACACATTTTCCAAAAAATACCACCCAAACTTAAAATACATTGCAATTGGCAATTTCAATAGTGATCGTGATCAGGATTCATTTACAATTGAAAGTCTACATTGAAAGGGCTTCTAATGATTGCAAGAATTCTTAAAAGTTGGTGTGACTATATGCAAAATGTGGCGTCTGCATATTCATAAGGACTATGAAATTGCTTAGGTAATACAAAAAAAAAGTGTATGAAACGAAATCAGAGCAGGACAAGATCATCATCACCAAAATTAATTCGGAGAAAGCAATGCTGCCATCAGGTACGCGTATAGGCGTAAGCAGCTGAGCTCCACCGTTATCCACTAACCCCAGAAATGGCCGGTGGTGATACACCAAGACCTGATAGTCCGACCAGCCCGGAAACGCCACCCGCTGTGACAGAGGGCCCACCACTTGCCGTTGATGTTGAAGAGCGTTTTAGCGCTTTCCGAATGATTGTCCAGTCCTCCATAATATCCTCTTCACGTAACATATATACAACATAGGGGCCGGTAACAGTGACTGCCTTTTTCCTGCCAGGGCCACGCACTTTGCTCTGACGCTTATCTGAGCCGGTGCCCCAGTCGGCCCAGGAGATGTCCACATTGTGGCGGTCCTCTTCTAGGCGTCGTATACGCTCTAGTAGATCTTCCCGGAAACTATCGTAGGCCATTTGTTTCTCGCTCTGCAAAGGGGAAGGGGCAAAAGTTTAGGTTTCATTTGCTTGGGTAATTTGGCGCCAAAATTTACCTCGAAATGCTGGGTGGCAGCTTGTTCCTCGGATAGAAATTTATGTTCAATATTCTGTAGGCGATATTTACGCATAACATCCGCCACCTCGATGCGCGTGCGATAGACTTTATCCAGTTCCTTTTGGGGCTGGAGGAACTCCTCCGAACGTCCAGAACGCACCTCACACAGTTGGCGCTCTATCAGATTTATGCGTTCTACATAATACTGCTCACGCAGTTTTGTGAATTGTCTTTCCAGGCTGGCTGTGGAACAAGAAGCCACACTTTAGTTTCGAAGGATTGTCTAAATAATTTCAATTCATTGACTTACCCAGATCCTCCATATGCTCCGCCCGCAGGCGTTCAATTTCACTGTAATCCATGTCGGAGGAGTCATCGGAATCGCATTCATTTGCCTCCTCTTCGTCAGATGTGTCATGGGGCTGACTGGAGTTGGTATGTTCTGACTCTGCTCCGGACACATCGCCCTCTGCATCGGACTCACCATTTTTGACGGGCATGCTTATTTATATTTATTTTACAGTTGCTACAACTTGTAGGTGGATGTGCGCTGTACGCCACGTTATAATTTGTTTAGTTTTCGTATAATTCAGCAAAACTAATTTAAAGTACGCTAGGCAAATAAAAATTTTCTTTTGTTGTTAGTGCTGTACATCGAAATTTCAGGAAAATAGTGCTGCACAATGCTAGTAGAAAAACTATCGATAGCTTTTCTATCGATGCGCTTGTCGATAGATCTGACAGGAGCTATTGTTTAAAATGGTGTTTTTATTTTATTTTTAAACAAGATGAAAAGACGGGTCAATGGACACATATATACGAACGGAGCTAACTCTAAATTCCAACTCGACCATTGCAGAAGTAGTGCCACATTGTGCGAAAGTAATAGCCTGGTTATTGGAATGCCTGCGAGACATGGAAGCCCGTCAACACATCAAACTTTCCTACGTCGATATTGAATGCTTGTTTAAGGCTACGCTTTATCTACACGAATGTCAAAACCGCTTTGGCGATGCTCTTTTAGAGCACATACTGCTTCAACGAATCGATGCTCCCGCAGCTGTGCAGAACTATTTCGGCGAAGGCGGCAGAACACTCCATGAACAGCATATTCGCGAGCTCTGCAAGCGCATTTTGGCCACACGAGATGGACGAGCTCTGGCGCCAATTCTCCACCATTTACACAAGGCGTACAGCGACGTCCAGTCCGACTGGAGTTTAATCAAAGACTTTGATTGGATAGCTCTGGCTGAGGAGGATGAATTAGATTTAAATACAGTGGAACTAAATGTACATACTTTAAACATGCGTCGCTTGGTGTCGCGAATCTTTCGTCTACCCTCAATGGAACAAATCAAAACTGCCCTGCAACGCGCTCTTTCCTGTACCGGCTTCGAGATTTGGCAACAAATGTTTCGCGAGTCCAAGCAGAGTCTCCTTTACAGTCGCTGCTATATACTCCGACAAATGATCTGTGATATACTCAACGAAGGCACCGAGCCCTGTATTGGCTTGGTCCACAACATATACGTATTTCTAAGCGATGAAGAAGCTAAAGTCACACCGCTGATTTTATTTTGGGCCTGCCTGCGGCATACAAATTTCTCCCAAGCCCTAATGACCTATTTGGGCAATTATTGGTCTCGACTTATAGTCCATGTTGATATGAATGAGCTGCAATTCAAGTCGGGCTTCATGGAACCACCATTGCCATTGAACGAAGTGCTCTATTTAACCCATATACTTTTATTACCACAATGCCCGCAGCGTGAGAAATTTAATGCCAAAATACAGACACTTCCGCATTCGGGCCGTTTAAAAAAACTACTCAATAAAGTGGCATTTGTTTACAGCTAAAATTTAATTGTTTTGTTGTATTTCTATGATTTTTTGGGTAAAAAATCCTCAATATTCTCAACGACTTTGATAACGCGTTCACCCTTTTCAGCTAGAATTTCCTCGACATTATGTTTGCCGTTGAGATCTGTGAACCAATTCAGATTGTCAGCAATTAGATGATGATTTTTACATCCATCACAGGTCACGATGACCACACCACGATTATAGGCAACCTTGGATATAGTCTTTATGTTACGTGTTTTACAAACTTTGCACGTGTAAATAAGTTGGATTTTTGTTTCCAACTCGGCCAGAGGAATGCTTGTTTTGGGTAAACGTTCATAATTTGGCTGAAAAAATGCAGTCACACTTTTGAAAATTAAAAGATTTCAAAGGATTTCAAATTTACTTACAGCGGCATCTTTGCTTTTGTTGTTGTTGCCGTTGCTTTGGCTCGAAAAATTTCGAACGCACGTGTATTTGTTGTTATTTATTGAAACAGCTGTTCTTGCGTTTTGCCCGAAAGTTCGATATGGTTGATTTCTGGGCAAAAAATGCGTTGCAATTTGTCGAAAACTTAGTATTCGACAATTGTTGACAATTTTGGTTAAATTTTTAGAATTTGCAAACATTTTCTTTGGCTAAACTTAAATTTCTTTTTATATACTACGTAATATTTCCGAAAAGAATTGTAATACGACTATCGAAACGAGAAAATATATCGACTTTTGTGTTGACAGTTTTACAGTTCAAAAAAATTGTGTGTTTATATTTTTGAAGCCTATTTTATTTAAAAAAAGACAACAAAATTTCTTTTTATTTATGTAAATTATTTTTGGCAGCTTCTTAGAATATCGATAGTTTAATGATCAACCCTGAGTAAAACATATGACTGTTTTTGGTAGTGTGCGTGAGGGGTCTCGTTGTACACAGACTTAGAGTTTTGAAATATTTTCTGTTCAAATTGAAAGCAAAACAAATTATATAAATCTCACACAAAAAGAAATGGCAACACGTGTTGTGGCCACGGCAACAGTGCGCGCCGTCAAAGGACGTAAATTAATACCCACACGTGCCGCCCTCACCTTGGTAAGTCTTTGAGTGCTATCACAATGATGAAATAACAGCCTCCGTTCGATACGAGACTCATAACAAATTGTTTACAATTTTCTATTCTTTTGCAATCAAACATATAGACACCGGCGGCTGTACAGCGCATCAAGTCTCTGCTCCAAGATAAGCCAGACTTTGTAAGTAATAATTAATATAATGTATGCCATCAATAATCTGGTTATTGTTGCTCTAGGTGGGCCTAAAGGTGGGTGTACGACAACGCGGCTGTAATGGTCTTTCCTACACCCTGGACTATGCCAGTCAGAAAGGTAAGTTCTAAACAAATCATTTTTTAGTCTAGCCTAAATTAATGTGTTCATTTTTTTGGCTAACTCAAGACAAACTGGACGAGGAGGTACAACAGGATGGTGTGAAGGTCTTTATTGACAAGAAGGCGCAGCTATCTTTGTTGGGTGAGTCAAATCTTATGTAATTGCCAGAAATATGCAAATAATTACAAAAATCTTCTCTTCTTTTTTTTTAAAGGCACCGAAATGGACTTTGTGGAGAGTAAATTATCTAGTGAATTTGTCTTTAACAATCCAAACATCAAGGGCACTTGTGGTTGTGGCGAATCATTTAATTTATAATTTTACCAATTAGAATGCTCAGAAATCTATTGAAAAATCTAGAGAATCGCACACCCGCCTCGCAAAAACTGTAATTAAGGAATGAAAGGATATGTAAAAGGATTAAAAAATTAATAATAAAAAAAAAAAACAAAAAAAAATGTTATAAACTTAAGCAAGCATATTGCTAGTTGAATATATAAAAATATATATTTTTTGCAAGTAAATGTAAATTTTGAGTTTAGAGAAAATTTTGCAAAAAAAAAAAAGAAAAACTTGTTCATATATTTTTTTTAGCTAACAAAAAATATATTTTTAATTAAAAAAAAATTGTTATTTCCCATTTTTTATTGTTTAAAGATTTTGTTGCTGTATACTTAAGTTGTAGCATAAATTAATTAGAACTATTTTAATGGAATATATTAAACATAACAGTAAAATCTTTTAAACATAATGTTTTTTTTTTTTTTTTTAATTTACATAAAAAAAAAACGCTACCTAAATAATTTATTAAACTAAACAATCCGATTAAAAAGATTTTCCAAAAAAAATATTTCGAAAGACAACCAATTTAAAGATGTTGAAATGGTCCTCATCTGTGCTGGAGACCATGAATGCCATATTCCTCGTAGTCGTCTCTCGTGTAGACAAACTCATCGAAATTAACACTTGTGGCAATTGCCTTGCCGCCATACCAGGCATAGCGAACTGGATCTTCGGGACAGATGAGAGCCACTTCCAGGTCGTCGGGCACCAGGGAACGCAAGTCTTTCTTTAGACGCGGCAAGAAGCCTGGGAATTGTGCACTGCCGCCGACTATGAGTATGTTGAGCAGGAGCTCTCGGTGGGCCTCCCAGGGACAGCTCTTTAGGGCATCCACAACGGCCTCGGGTATGCCGACTTGGTTGATGCCTATGTCCGAGGGATTGAAGAGTAGCTCGGGCACAGTGAAACGTTCGTTGCAGAGTGGCACCATTTGCTGATTGGCCTCATCTTCGCGTGGCTGGCCGGGCACGCGTATATAGCCCCGTTTGACGGTGGTAAAATCCGGCAGTACATAGTCAATGGCTGTTTCTCTTCGCTTCTTGTCGCATGTATGCACACGCATGGCATCCTTAAAGTCTTCGGCCACAAAGCATACATCTTCCTTGATTTGATTGACCACATGACTCTCGTCCATTACGTTGAGATGACGATACGAAATGAGTTCTTTGAGATGATTGGTCAGGGCCTTGCCGCCCACGTCGATTCGCCGTATGCCCTCCAAAACACGGCGTCCCAGAACGAATGGCACTATATGTGTGAAGCTGTACCCGACATCGATGATGATGCAATTTAGGGCCTGCATGGTTGTGCGTTCTTCACTGTCGGCCACATAATTGAAGGCTGCCAGGTCTGCTGCGGTGGTCTTGTAAAGTCCAGCCACACGGTATTCTTCGAAGAGCATCTCCAGCATAGCTTCCTGTACGCTGTGGAAGTTCATTTGTGGCTCGGTTATGACAATGGTTCGATTCTCCAGAGTACAGCCGATGCCCTCTTTGCTGAATATGTAATCCCAAACTGTCTTCTGGGTATCCCAATTGAGTAGGTAGCCGCGTTTAAAGCAGAGTATGTAAAACAATGCTGATGTATCCCGGCACTCTTCGATTTGGCTGCCGATAAATGCCCGGCGTCTCTCGCTCTTCGCTTTCATGATGCAGTTGGGGACAATTTTCGGTTCGTCCTGATTGGCCAGGCCAACTTTGGCTGTGTAGGCTCCATTATCTAGCACAACAACCGAATTGGCCATTTATTGAACGAATATTTAAAAGTTTTTTAGCAAAATTCGCGTTGGTAGGAACGAGCCCTTCTATTTAATCGTAGCAAGGCCGGCCGATAGGGCTGCCAACTCTTTCGTAATGGAACTAGTTCTTAACGAGCTCGGGAATTTTAGTTGACTTGGTAATTTTTTTGAAAATCCAACATGACCAATGTGGACGACTCGGATAGCGAAGATGATGGAGAAATGCTCAAATTCCTAGAGGCTACGGACCACACATTGTTCACAAATGAAATGCTAAAAACGGCCACCAGTACAAATCAACCAGAACCACCGGCAACGAAGACACTCAAAAGTGAGCGATATTTGGATGAGCAGACTGGAAATGGAGCCTCTGTCAGTGACCTCCAAGTAAGCCCACAAATACAGGCTCACATTTGGCGAAACTTGACCGCTTTAATACAAGACCAAATTGAGTTTTTCACACCAACGACTAAGAAGACGGAAGAGCAGCCCGTCGCCTCTAAGCACAGAGTGAGGCTGCTGTCCAATGCCGATTGCTATATAGATCCCGATAAAGCAGACGAAGAACCAAAGGGACCACTGAAAAAGCCCTCCATCAAAAGACGTAGATTATCCGACGAACAGGCCAAAAGAAAACCCGAAATTCTAGCCAGCTTGGCCGTCAGTGGTGAAGCAATTTTGGCTGGCCAAGATATGCTTCACTGGGCCAAGCCACGTGAACGTAAAGATAAACTATTTCCATACTATGTCAAAAAAGGTGCTCTGCAAGCTATAATACCCTCAAATGAATTCTCCCAACAAAGAATCCAAAACCATTGGAGTGAATCAAAGATACGACAAAATTTTAAGAAAAATAAAAAAAATTTGCCAATCTAAACAAATTTGAGAGTATTTGCGGTTTTATTTTCATTTGAAATTTGCCTGAAAGCCTAAACTACCAGACACACCACTACCAGACCCACTGGCACCAGCGCCACTGCCACCGCCATTGCCAGCACTACAACCACTGCCACTGCCTCCACTGCTACTGCTGGAAATGGTCGAGGACACAGTCATTTGACCATCCAGCAGGCCATACAGTGAACTGCTATTACCAAATTGGGCCTGACTTGTGCCATTCCCCATGCTCATAGATGTATTGCTACCACCCCCGCCGCCCAGATCCTGCAGCATATCGCCCATTATGTGGCCCATAGAATTACTGCCAGAGACGCTGCCGCTGCCATCATCGCTCGGCTGCATCTCGAATATGTTGAGTAGGTCATTGCCATTGAATTCCTGCTTCTGCAGGCTGCTCTGACTCTCCTTCATCAGTTTATCGTATTCCTGAAGCACACTGTCGAATTCAGCTATTTCGGCTCGATTTCTTGAGATCACCTTGTGCTTATAATAATTGTGTATCTGGGTAAGCGAGGTGCCTGTCAGCGATGTGTACGCCTGCTCCAGTGGCACCAGATGCAGGCCATTCGACATTTTCAGCTTGGGATCCATATCGTAGAAACCTCGATATTCTGAGATAAAACTACGCAGGAACTCTTCGGTGGCATCCGTCATTAGCTGGATGGCCGATTCGGAGCAGTCTGTGAAGCCGGCCAGACGGAGCAAGCCGCACATTACTTTCCGCAGGATATGCCGGCAGACATTGCTACTAACTTCTGGATAGAGTTGTGGATCTCCGCGGGAATAGGGTGTATCGACGGTGGGTATAAACCAGATGGGTTTTTGGAACTTTTGTTCACCCACCAAATCGGCTACATTTTCCGGTGGAAAATCCACTTCAGGTATCATTTGGCACGGGTTAAGCAGATAATTTGATGTACCCTAAACGATAAATATTTAAGCAAAATTACCCATTGGACTAGCTTCAATTACTTACGTTTTTATTGGAATAGGTGTCAATTAGGGATTGCAGCACTTCGGTTTGTTTCATCACCTCAATGGTTTGTATAATCAAAGAGCTCTTCAGTTCGATTTTATTGCTACAAAATACAAAATTGGTAAATAAAAAGATTCTCTAAATATGTTTGTCTTTTAATTACCGTTTTTCATATGGTGCCACATCTTGTCTTATTTCATCTAGCTTGATTTTCTTCATGTTGCTTGCCACAAATTTGTCGGGTGATGCGATGAAATTGATTGGGCCACCATTGCCAGATTCTGGATTGTCTTCCTCATCGGCTGTAAGCTCTCCCCAATGTTCGCCCTGCATTGATTTTGTAGCTGGAGACAGCAAACTGCACTTGACTATATTTAGCGGCCTTTGAAGGTTTTTACTTTAGTTTCCGAGCCGCCGCTAAAGGTTCAGTGTTGATAAATATAAAATGTAGAATTTTGCCAACAGCTGCTACCGGCACGAACAGTGTTGGTAAATGAAATATTAATGAGACCGCCTTTTTATAAATTATTTTATTTGTTCAAATACAAAAAGTCTTTAATTGATGTAATTTTGATTAACAAAAAAAAAAAAAAAGAAGAAAAAAAAAACCTCTTAATCTAAACTAAAATTATTTTCAGTTGCTGCGTATCATATATTTTGTTAGATCAGCATCACGGCCTTCCATAAGATACGTATTGATGCACATCTGGGCCATTACCGAAATCCCCAATTCGAGCAGGTGCCTCAGATCCTGAATAGCCAGCGGTGATTTCTTGGGATCCACAAAACAATGCGTGGCCGTACTAGCAATCGAATCATCTTTAAAAGGCGTCGACGGAGCCAAAATCAATCCACCACCCGCCCGTATAACATTGGTTATGGCCTCCTTGCTCCGTTCGGGCAAGCTCAAAATAACACGATGTCCACTAAAGGCACCCTTACCCTCCGAATTCCGCACCTCCACACGCCACCGATGAGCCGCAGCAGCAATTCTCTGATCCTCCGGCGGCAATGCTGGCAAATTCGAAGCCTTCGCATTGCCCCATTCATACAGCTCTTCATCAACAAAAGAGCCCCGAGCATTGCTCTCCTCAATATAATTCAGTTCAAGTATCCATTTACCAGCCGCCATACAGCCTAGCATTTTCTCACCCCGATTCGGACGCTCACAAATAAAGTGCGTGCATTGGGGATCATAGTTGGTCATCTGTTCGCTTAGCTCGCCACCCAATTTGAGGATTTTCTCAATGAGCTCCTCTCGTTTCGCATCATCACTGCAGGAGATGCTGAATCTAGGTATGCCCTTGTACTGCATTCTGGGTGAGCCCGTCGACCGACGCTTGGCTGCATTAAACTCCTCCGGATCGCGCCAGCCCACCTGCTCCTCGGTGCAGGGCATAAAGCCCTCGGATTCAAAGGGCTGAACAAACTGTACCTCACTCTCCATATAGTCATGACGTTCTGCCTGAATGGGTGTGGTGTTGACACCAGATCTCTCCTGGTTATAGCTACGCTTCAGGCTAGTCTGACGCGAAGCCTTGTCTCTCAAATAGCTGGTGATCTGCTTGAGTTCCGGCGAGTTTGTGGCCAGACTGCTGCTCATATTCCTTGAGGTAGCCAGGGGCACGACCGCCTGACCAGTCTCCTCGAAGCTGATTTTGTCAAAGTTAATGGTGGTGCGTCCGGCCTCGGTGGGTTCGGGGGACTGAGTGCTGGGTATATAGTGAGAGCCCTCCTGGCTGGGTGTGCCGGGTGTCGTTGCCGATGAGTTCTCAAAGAGTGTACGACCTTGGAGCTTGCCTGGTGGCGTCTGGCTGGGTATGGACTTTTTCTGGGTAGTGGATTTTCCCCTTTCCACAGACCTGGCCTGCTGCAAGGTCTTTTCCACCGACACGGACTGTTTGTTCTCCTCCCCCTCCTCCTCCTCTTCGTCATCTTCCTCCGGGCAGGGTATGCCCAGGGTCTGGCAGGTGATCTTCATCATACGCTTTCTGATGACAGCTATGGGTGTATCCGGTGTGATATTCTGGACAGGCAGACGCCAGCGCCGCTCAAAGTCATCGGCCATTCGCTTCTGGAAGGCCGGCGTGGAGCAGAATTCAGGTATGCCCGTGGGCGTGGATCTCGCCACATGTCGATTGACTGGAGTGCAGGCCTGCCGCTTGATACGCTCCAGCTCGGGTGTTGGATTCTCACGCATCTCCCGTATCACCTCGAGCACACATTGACGCTGATCCTCGGTGTCCATACGAGAAGCCACCTGCTCGAGGAATTCAAAATTATAACCCGAACGGGCCACCTGACCCGGTGGTGTATGCGGCGAGTCGGGTGTATGCGAGGGAGCCGGTGAGCTGCCCGAGGAACGGCGACGCATCACAGTGCCAGTGGCCAACTCCGACACACGCTTGTTTCGCAATGGAGTCACTGGTGCTGGCAATGGCTGATTTTCCACTTCCTGCTGGATCGGCGTCCTAACTGGCGTGGTTAGTTTGCCCGAGTCCTGCCTGGGTGAGTTACCGGGAAAATCGCTGGGACTCTGGCCCACTAGAAAGTCCTGGAATGGCAGCTTGACACCCAAACGAGCACATTCACAAAGCCAACTGGATGTGACCACCGGATAGGACCATTTGAGGGCTCCCTCATATTTGGAACCCTCCGGCTTCGAGCAGACCAGCAGGGGTCGCTCCTTCTTAATGAAAGTCTTGTTTACACTGGCGCCCATCGATTCCGCCACCTCATGGATATAGTCCCGTTCCAGGCCATTGTAAATGGACACCACTATCACCATATCCCTCAGCGGTTTACTCTCCACCGTATGCGGTATGGGACGATGGTAATACTTGATGGGTATCAGCTTATTCGGCTTCATACAATCCTCCTGCAGGAAGAGAGAGAAAGAGAGAGAGTTAGAGGAACTCGGAGGGATCTATGAATTTGGCTTACCAGATAGAGCTCGGTGACTATATGACGAGCCCGGACAGGCAGGTGAGCCTCATTGAAGGGCGAGTCAAAGCAGACAAAGGCATAGTCCACCAAGTCGAGAAAGGTCTGGGAGACCACAGTGCCCTGGGCCGACTCGCATTCCCGTATGAACTGCAGGTAGAACTCATCGTTGTAGTGCTCCCTGTGGACAAAGACGGTGATGCCTCGCAGAAAGTCCAGCTTGTCAAAGTCAATGCTCAGGGTGCTGGCACTCAGATCGGGGCAGGCCTGGGCGAGACTGGAGGCTGTTGGTGGTCTTAGGGGGGCCCCCTTATCACCATCTATTTGGGTGGAGGAGGACAGGGGTTGGATTAGGGTCACTTCGGATAGAGCAGTAGCTGGTTCCTGCTGCTTGGAATATTGATTGATTAGCAGTTCGTCGGGCTCATCGGCGGCGGCGGCTTCGAAGAGTTTCTTCTTGACCTGTGGCAGTTCGGGTTGCTTGAAGCTGTGATTCATGGAGAGTAGAGTCTTTTTGCTGGCCGGCGAGGCGGCATCCGGTTCCTGCTGATGGGGCAGGGCTATTCTGAAGGCCAACTCACTGACTAGGTGGCCGGCACGTATGCTCTCGAGTAGCCAGTCGAGGCGGACTATGTGTATGGACTTGCAGAGACCCTTGTCCTGCCACTGGCGGTAGGCGGAATTTTCCAGCTGACCTACAATGATGTGGGTGACATCCTCGTTGGGTTCGTCGTAGCGAGTGGCCCCGCCGATATTGAGCACACGGTTGAGTTTTTCGCGCTCTTCGGGACGAAATCCACTCAGGTAGATGCAGCAGCCGTCGAGGAAGGGTCCAGCCTTTTTGGTCTTTCTGGGGCTGATTTCGGCCAGAGTCTTTTGGTAGTGGTTGGAGCTGACGGTGGCTTGTTTGAGCAGATCTTTGGCTGGCGAGGAGGCGTAGCTGGCCAGGCTGCTTAGGGTTTCGTTGACTGTGGTGGCATCGCCACACATGCGCTGGCCTACATTGGAGACGAAGCTGATGCGAGAGAGCTCGGCCAGGTGACTCTGATCGGTGGCACCCAGAGAGGAGTTGCCCTTCTTGATGGGTGTGGAGACTTTCTTGGTGGGTTTGACTTCGTAGTTTTTGGTGGGCAAGGCATAGCCACGCTCATGGCTATCGAAGATCCACTCGGGTAGTAGAATGTCCTTTTTGAAACGAACGGCCGCCTGGTATTTCTCTGTGTCCGTATTGGACTGATCTGTGATGACAATGTCGACTTGTTGGGAGCGAAAGGCACGGTGATAGTTGCCTCCGTTTTCATTGACCAGCTGCATGATGCGATCGCGGCGGGTTGAGTCGAGGCCGCTGCAGGTTATGTTGGTGCCAAAGAAGGTGGGCAGATGGTATTTGTTGAACTCGTCATCTTGGGCTGTTAGCTCGCTGTTGGCTAGGCTGCGATCCCAGACTCGTTGCACCCAATCCACATGCATGACGGGTATACCGCGTAGAGTGGCATGTTCGTATTTGGTGGATTTGATGGTGTTGGATATTAAGTGGGTGACGTTGCGTCCAAAGTTGTGGAAGTAATGTCCACCCATCCATTGGATGAGTTGGCCGAGTTTTTCTTTTTCGGCTGCGCTAACTCCACTGGCCGAGACTATACAATTGCGCATAGCTGTTGTGTAGACAGGAGTATTGCCCAAGGGTATGGGCTCGGATTTGGTGAGGCAGGCGACAACGCAGGGTGGGCCCAGGACCAGAGCTTTGGTGGCTTGAATTTGTTTGAAAAAATCACCCTCGAAATCGGCCAAGACGAAGACATCTTTTTTGGTTAGGCTGCCGGTAGAAATTAGAGTGAAGCCTTCGCTGGGTTTGATTTGGCGAATCTGTGATTCCGCCAGATTCTGCTGCATCAGTGTGAGGGCTTTGGCAAATTGTGTTTGCTTGTCAATTTCACCAGTTGCGCCGGTTTTTAGGTTATCCACCAAATAGGCGCATATTGTTGAGTCTAGACTTATATTCATGCCGGAAGTTTTTTTTATTACTAACAATTTTTAGCGAACTTTTCTTTTTGGCAAAAATTTGCGACAATCTATTTTTTTGGCGCCCGTTTACGGCCAGTGCTGGTCAATGTGGCGACAGTAATGATTTGGGACAGTTGGCAGGTCTGTTTCGACGTTTATCGTTAACGATTAATCATCGAATGGAAAACAGAAAGAAAATTTAGTGAAAGCCGTACAAACAATTAAGGAGAATAAAATAGGAAAAACTAAGGAAAATTAGCCCCCTTCAAGGTACCAATGGGCAATTTTATGAGCAGGCAAAATGCAGCCGTCGAAGAAGCCGACCAGACTGCTAATCTTGCCTATAAATATCCACCCCGTATGGGCAACTTCTTTGGGAGTCACTTTATTATGGGCGGCGAACGTTTTGACACGCCCCAACCGGAATCGTATCTGTTTGGCGAGAATGCAGATTTGAATTTCTTGGGCAATCGTCCAACAGCCTTCCCCTATCCCCCACCCCAAGCCAATGAGCCAACCAAAACCCTGAAAAGCCTTGTCAACATACGCAAAGAATCGGTGCGTTTTGTGCGTGTGCCCAATGACAAAAAGCCCATCAGCAGTCTCGGCAGCAATGAGAGTTGCGGCGAAGAGGTCGATGGCAATATCCTGTGTGGCCTAAGCAGTGACGGCGACTCCATACCACCGCAGCCTTGCACCTACAACATTGAATTCACCTTTGATTCGGACGCAAAATGCGCAATTACGATTTATTACTTTTGCAGCGAAGAGATCAGCCCCAGTGGTGTCACCATGGTGGCCCGTGAAGGACTCACCTCGGAGACATATCACTACGAAAAGGGCATCAATCAGTATTTCTCCCAGCCGAGTCATATCTTCAATCCCCAGCTAATACCCGAGGACGAGCTCATCTATAATCCCGGCAAGGAACAATACCCAGTGGCCATACACTGTGTGGTAGAGGAGGGCAACGAGGAATGCCGTCAATCTCACACCACCATCTGTGTAATTGATCATCATCCGGAGAGCAATAGCTATGTGCTCCGAGCCCTCAAACAGAAAATCTTCGTAGACGGACTCTGCTACTTGTTACAGGAAATTTATGGCATTGAAAATAAGGTAGGTCCCAGTGGTCAGTGATTAGTGGTCTCAGTATATTTAATTTTTGTGGTCTTCCTCCAGGCCGTCAACAAATCTTCTATAGACGAGGAAATCGATGATCATGGCAGCGAGTGTGTCATCTGCATGAGCGAAACCCGAGACACTCTCATCCTACCCTGTCGACATCTCTGCCTATGCAATTCATGTGCCGACTCGCTGCGCTACCAGGCCAACAATTGCCCCATCTGCAGAGCCCCCTTCCGTGCCCTACTACAGATCCGTGCCGTCCAAAAGGGCATTAGCACTCATGTCTTGCATCAGAATACCCCGACTTCGGGTGCTGGCGAACCAGCCCCCGTAGATGTACCTCCCGGCTATGTGCCTGTCTCTCTCATTGAGGCCTTAAACGGACCTCCCCAGTTTGTGGGTCGGACCCGGAACAGTGACAACGATATAACCGATAGCGGGGCCAATACCGTGGCCGCCTCCACCATGACCACTGGGGACGCCAAGGCCACCTCCCCCGTCAAACCGAATAGCCAGCGCCGTTCCAAGATCAAGAAAAATGCCTCCACCTGCACCTCGACCAGCGAGGTGGGTACCATAACCAACTCGGCCCTCTCAGTGGTGGAAATCGAAAGTGATCCCAAGAAAGCCACAGCCGCCTCCACCACATCGCCTACAGCCAGCACCTCGCCAGTCAAGGGCAACGGCCAGGACAAGCTGCAAATTGTGAATGAGCGTCATTCCGGTCTCAAGTATCAAAAGCGCCCGGGCGACAAGGGCGACACCCCCGACGACGAGGAGGTGGACAGTGAGAATGAGAAATTATCGCCGCTGCTATCGCCGGGCATGAAGACCAAGACAAAGGCCACATCGACCAAGTCCCTCAAACAGGTTGTGGCCATTCTGGGTGGCAGTGCCGAGGGCGTAGACGATGACCTCGAAACGGAGGAGCCCAATTCAAACGAATCCGGTTCTGGCGGAGAGTCGACCATCTTGGAGGGTTCGGCCAGTAAGAGTGCCTCATTGAAGCGCACCAAACCACGTCCCGAATTGACTGCCAACTCTGGAACAAATACGACTCGAAGTGCTGCCAGCGCCGAGGTTGGCTCTCTGAATGCTGATGACTCGGATTATTATACGCCGGAGGATACACAGAATTCGATTTTGAGTCCACTTTGTCCCTCGGAACGAGCCAAGAGCGGTGATCCCCTCTGCGGACCCAATGGCCCAGCCGGTCTGGTGGGCAACAATCGTGGTAATACTCTCTCAACTGGTGGCAGTGTTGTAGTTGGTTTCAGCAGTGCCGCCAGCAATTTGGTCAAGAAAAATTTACACAAAAAGTCCACCTCGGTGGGCAATATTGTGGGTCCGGGCTCAAGCTCAGATCTCAAGTGCAATAACGTGAGCTCGTTGCCAGGCAAGTTTATTCTTTTTATTTTGAGATTGCCAATTAATTAATTGTTTAACTTTTGGCAGATATGCTGGATAGTCCCATAAGTGGTAACTCGGCTTCGACGCGCAGTTCCAGTGACAGTTATTCATCCAGCTCCTCAACGAAACAATTGCTCAGCTCGAATCCCACAACTACGGCTGCCAATATTATTGTTGACGATAAGACGGCTTTGCAAAATGCCGTTAATGTTTGAGAAAAAATTCACAGCCCCGAAGATAATGGCAAACCCAAAAAGAAAACAAAAACAAAAGAAAAAAACTTATTTTTAGCTCCTTATTTTAGTTAAATGAATAATAGCTTCAGTCTTCCTTGCCATGCGAGGTTTGGGCGGAGCGGCACTTAACCAGTATCCAGACACACACAGACACACATTTATGCAAGCATATATAAATATATATATATATATATACGATATAGACTGTAGTGAAAAAGGTTTAGCTTAAGAATATGGCTTGGGTAAATTAAAATAATAATATGATTATATAACATATAATATACAATAACTCAAATGTTAAGCTTACAAATAAAAGACAAACTTCCATAAATATTAATCAAAGGTCTTTAAGTATTTAGGCCAAAGTCTTGGAATAACCAGCTCTTTTTCCTTGGCATTTGGCGCCACCTGCTGGCAAGTCTTTAGCTTATTGTCTAAACACCGTTATAAATAGTGCTGGCAAATGACAAAACTAATCGCTAGCCAATTATCGATTATTTGTTCTGGATTTTTTTGAATTTATTTATTTTGCAAGGTGCCAAGAGAAAAAAAGAAGTCGAAAATGTGCCAAAAACAAAAGTGAGCTTAAATAATTTCTGGCTTTATTCCAAATACTCTAGAACTGGGTCATCTTTGTGACCAGTAGTCAGCGGTGGTGCAGGACGAGTAAATATAGCTGCACGGGCGCGAGTTCGGGGTTTCAGTATGTTGGCGTTGCCTACAGTTGCGGCCTTTCGGGTACGTCCTGTGGCCACCTCAAAGGACGGAGGTGGTGTGATTTTTAAAGGTTTCACCCTATCCAAAGACCAAACATGTTTGCTTTTAGGCTCTCCCTCATCGGCGGGCTTCACCAGCTTGATCCCAGCCTGAATGGCCTTCTGCTTCTTCTTGTAGTAATAGACTTCCACGCTGAGCGTAATCATGGCCAAGGTTAGACCGAGCATGGTAGCCAAAAACACACCGCCCAGACTCTGCAAGGTAATACCATCCTCATCATCTGTGGCCGGACAATGACGTCGGTTCGATTCATTCCAATATTTCTCCTTGAGATTCTCAAAAAACCTCTCCTTTTGCAGTTGTAAAATGGCATAGCTGATTTCGTCCTGAAAATAATCAACCAAATGTTAAAAAAAAAAATTCTGCAAAACTCTCAGATGAACTCACCCCCAGATGACTGCCCTGCTGTATGGCCACAGCATACGGTTGTTCGGCAAAAACTTCACCCACTTCGGTGAGATTACAGTTTCTGGTGATTTCATATTTAATTTCCGCCGAGTCATGGATAAAAGCATAATCAGCATGTACATGATCGTTGACCTTGCGAAAACCCTCGCTGGCATTGGGCACCGGACCCGAATTATTTATAGCCAAAAGCATATGACCAAATTGCTCCTTAACCGGATAATCCCAAATCCGAAAACGATGAAAATTCTCCGAAGCATTCAAAACCATCTCCTTCCACATCCGATACAGAGTGTCCTCAGCGAATTTCATATTCATAAAAAAGTGATGCGTATCCGAATTGAACACAACCGAATAATTGATGCGACTCTGACGGGCCAGCTGCTCCATAGAATTGATGGTGGTCTGCATGCGTTCCACTGTCAGAAAGGCAGCCAAATTAGCCGTAAAAGTGGCCAGCATTAAGACCACAAAAAGCCAATAGGCTGCCACCAAAATACGTCCAGATAGAGCCTTGGGTGCCTCACCACCGCCTTGCGGCGTAAACGAAGTCAAGGCAAACCAGAAACTCTCGGTCAAAGTGAATTGTCGGCAGGGATAAGGATAGGCATCGGCATTATTTCGCGAACTATACGGCGAGAATCTATCCAAGACCCAAATCAGAAAACCCGTGGCCATCAAAGCAGCCAAAATGCTTATCCACACCTCACCCCGCAGCACGCTCATAAACTTGAACAACGAAGTCCGCTTCACCGGCTTCCGTATCACAATTGTTATGCCCGTGGAATCATAGTAGGGCGGCAAGAAATCCACCACCTCCTCACGCTCCGAATACATCTTCAAAGCGGCTATGGCCAAGTCGGTCTCACCACTCACCAAATCTCCAATCACACCATCCCACTGGCCCAGCTCATTACGCTCGCCCATATGACCCGTCTTGGGTGCAACTATCTCAAAATTAAAATTCAATTTCTCAGCCAGACGATTCATGAAATCAATGCAATAACCCTCCCAGATGGGAGCACCCTGACTATCCAGCAAAATCTCACCGGTGTGCGGATCCCGACGTAAAAAACTCCAGGGCAACGACTCGGCAGTGCCAATGCGAAAGAAACGCTTGGCCGGACTCAAGGATTCGTTGAGGAGGCGCAAGTTGCCCAGGCTCCAAACGGCCAGATCCGTTTTGGCTTCATGTTCATTGGAATAATAACCGGCCGAGATGTTTACAACATAATTGATTTTCGGCAGTCTCAATAGATTTGTCATTGTAGTCCCCTCCCCCATCTCCTCTTCTGAGGCATCCTCGGCCGTCAGCTCGGACCTGGACTCAGCGGCAAAGGCCAGGAAACTGCTTAAATGGACATTCTCCAGCCAAACGGAGCGGCTGAATGAGTTGTCCTGGTCCCCAAAACTGCTGGCATTACAGTCCATATAGATAGGCTGGGGGAAGTTTTCTAAAATCTCCGCAGCACCAATCAAACTACGCAGCAAATCCAATAAAATGGCACGTTGCAACTGTACAGGATTAAGACTTTTCTAAGACTTGAAAAAAGGCTAAGGATTTAATGGGATTGCCCGAACTGGGGTACCCAGAAATAGCTATCTAATGGACTCACCGTAAAACCACTGGCACAATATTGATCTCGCATCTTCATGGATCGGCAGATGGAGCGGCCACTTAGGGTGAACCTTGTGGCAAATTCCATGGGTCGCTTGTACTTAAAGACCCGATCTCGGGTATCCAAAAATATCAAATGCCATTCAGCAGGCCGCTCAATAAGCCCAGCCTTATTTATCTGAGCCGAAAGATAAAGCGAATCTGATTAATCGAAAAGTTTATATAATCGGTTCCTACCTTTTCATAGATTTCATTCATGGCTGTGCCACGGGCAAAAATGGCATAATAAGTGGGCTTGGGTCTCATCGCTGCCAATTTATCCACAAAATCGGTTTTGCTACCGGCCGAGCTATCCAATATGATGGTGCGAAATGGATAGCCCCAGCCCAAGTGATGGATGGCCTCTTCGGCATCGCGGGTCGACTGGAAAATCATGGCCACATTGTTGGCCCGCTTTTGGCGCATATACTCCCCAAACATATCGAGAAAAGTACGCAGCAGACGATCCACACGTACATAGGGTATGCCCCAGTCCTGAACCATTTGATAGCCCTCCTGCCAGCGGGCATAGCTCAGGTCTACAATGAGAGTAGTGCCTCGACTCTCCAGTATATTACAGACTAAGTAAGACAGATTTAAGGTAAAAAGAAGGATATATATTTTTATTGGAGAAAAAACTTACATTCCTCCCTTTCCAGAGAGTCATCTACGGAGTGATTCAACTCGAGAATGGCATCACTGACTTTGGTATTCGTACGCAAGGCCTCCAGCTCTTTGAGCACTGCTGCCAAGTCTGACTCAAATTCGGAACGTTGCACTGGCTTCAACCAAAAGGCTGGAAAGAAAAGGAGATGTATTTTTTTCTTCGAATTCTTCGACTCGATTTGACCCACTTATTTTGAGCTCTTCCTCGCCTGAGACAAACAAAAGACTCCAGGAAATTGATAGCCAAAAGATTAACATTATCCTGCCAATCTAAATACTCCTATCCTCTTCGAATGACAGTGGCTTTGAAAATGAAATGTCAAAACCCATTCACTTTGATTCAAATTGCGCCATAATGAGCGCGCCTCCCCCATCACATCGATTTGGTGGTGCCATCAAATGCATTTATGCATTTTTGATAAGGAATCAAGCAGGCAATCAACTAACCCACTCAAGGATACGGTCAAGATAATTGCCCTAGCTCTGATTTTTTTGACAGGCTATTTTAGCTCAAGACTTTATTGTGATTTATTCCTAAGCTCCCCCTCATCAATCCATCCACCCAACTTAATTAGATAGACTTTCCTTTTTTTTTTTTAGAATATTTAAGAATCACAAGGACATTGAAATTTAATAAAATTTTCATTCGAAAGCGGCAAAAAAAAATAAATGGAAAAAATGGTTTTGTTTTAAGTCAAAACTGTACCTTTTTGTGGGCCCAACAATTGGAAGAGAGGACGTGTGATCTAATCAAGACTAGCCAAGAATATTAAGCCTACTCTGTAGTCCTGTGCGTAACTGTACTTTTTAAGGGAACATTTGAATCAATCGATAGGTAATTGTTCTTTTGAATTATTGATACAATTACAAGTTATTAATCGGTGGAAAGAAGCTAAATTTTACTGCATTTCCTTTAGCCAACAAATCTGCCTAGCTCAAGAAGTGGAAAGGTCAAAGTGGCAACTGTACTTTTCGTGGGCTCGACAAAGATAAATAAGTGGCCTTAATCTGCCCAAGCCACTGATCAGGTCTGTGATACTGCTTCATATTGGTCATTATAGTCACTATCTAAGGATTTCAGCACTCTACACCACTGTAGGCCTTTTATACCTGTGCGAGACTGTACTTTTTAAGGGAACCTCTGAATCATTCGATTGGTAATTTCAGATCTGAATTATTGAAGCAATTACAAGTTATTTGGAAAATCTAAAAGATTATAGCAATTCATTTTGAATAGGGTAAGAAGAAATTAGTTCAAATGTCAACTGTACTTTTTGTAGGTTTGCCAAATAAGACTTTACTTGCTTAAATAGCTATGATCTACTCGAGCCTGGAGAGTGATATGGGTTCAGTGTTTCCATTACAGTCACTATTATTTTTGGATTTTAGCCTTATACACTGTAAACCTTTTATACCCGTGCGTGACTGTACTTTTTAAGGAAACACTCAAACCATTCGATTGGTAATTTCTGATCCGACTTCTTGGAATTATTTGGAAGTGGAAATATGGAAAATTAAATCTCGAATATATCAGTATTTTTTCGAGTGAAAACTAAGCTTGTTTTAGACCTAACAAATGTGGGGGGAAATTTTACTTGATTTAGCTATAATTATGCCTAGATTAGCTAGTCACATTTTAGGTGGAACTTGTAAAAATTAATGAAGACTTTCTTAAACATTAAAACATTTCACTTATTACTTTTTTATATTTATCCAATTTCCAGAGTTGGATGTTTTTTTTTCTTTATTGTTAGTTTTTTTTTTTTTACTTTAGATTACAAATTGTTTGTGTGTGTTGTATGAAAGTGTATCTATTTTTTTTTTTTTTTCGAAAATATTTGCTTTCGCGAATAATTAATGATTTGTTTATATTTAATTAATGCTAGACATTTACACGAATACATATCTACAGATTCGTATATGTACATTAAAGTTTATAACCTAAACTGGATGAACAGAACTTAGAATTAGTTGCAGGGTTCAGTCGCATATCCTTCTTCTTCTTATAATTTTTTTCGAATCGAATATAATTATTAAAATTATATATGAAATATTTAAAGAGATTCGTGCTTAAATGCATAACATCTAAAAGTTATATTAAAGTATGAGAACATATGATGAATATACATTAAATTAATTAAATAAAAAAAAAAAATTAAATTAAATTATTTATGCTTCTTTTTTTTCATGATTATTTTTGGTGTGATTTGTTCGCTTCTAAATGTTTGTTTGGGTGCCATGAAGATGTGACAAGATGGATTCAATGTTCATGCCCACAATTTCCATATCATCGTCTGCCTGGCCATCCAATTGATCTTCGCCGGTTTCGGATTTGCCTGGTGTATTGTTTCTGGAATAAAACAAAAAATTAGACAAACTGTACTTTTTCGAACTGGCTGATTTTTGTTAACTTACATGGCAGCCACTTCGAGATCAGCAGCCTCATCGTTAGTCTCACTTGTTTCCGTCTGAGCATGCTTCAGGGCCAAAGGTGTAGATGTGGCTGTGGGCTTTGGATTGGACATGGCAGTAGGATTGGCGTCATCGTAATCCTTGTGATTGCTACTAAATTGTATGATACGCTTTTTGGGTATATTCCGATAGACCGATGAGCTGGCACCAGCAGCAGCAGCAACAGCATTGCCACTCTCTAGAATCTCTGGCTGCTTTTCCTCTGGATTATCTGCTTGCTTTTCGAGCAGAATTTGTGGTTGGTCCACACGCATAGTGTGCACTTCCTGACCCATTAGCACACGCATTGTAAAGTGCTGGAAATAATCCGCTGGCTTGCGCAAACGTGCCTGAAAGGCAGCTGAAGCTGTTGGTCCCTCATCTCCATAGGAGTAAATAAAATTGCGTTTGGCCTGATCGTGGGATAAATTCAAATGTCGGGCATATTCGTTACGCTGATTCTCAGCCTCGGGTATGGACTGAGTGCTCTCGGCCTCGGCCACTATGGAAGTGCTAGGTGTGGATAGACTTGTTGGTGGCGGTGGCGTGACCGGCGGTGGGTTAGGTGTGGCGGCTTTTGGCAGTGGAGACTGCAACCGGGCCTCGGCTCTTTTCTTGGCTGGTTTTTTGGTTAATCCTTTGGCATTCGTTTCACCAACTGTGGACGGATCTGCGCTAGCCAATGCATCGGCTTCTTCATCCGATTTGATTATATCTTTTGCATCTTTTAAATCTGTAAAATTTTGGACAAAAATATTAACCACATTCGATGATTCTCTCGATTTCTACTTACTTTTGGCTTGAACTTTGGAACGCTCTGAGCGTCTGGTTACATTGACAATTTTCTGTTCCGCCTTTTTGGGGCGGCCACGACGTTTGACATTCGAAATGGCATCCGAATCCGTATTCGGATCCGGATTCGAAGTGCTTGGCTTGACTTCCGGCTTGGGTGGCTTGACTTTTACAATCTTGAGCGGCTTTTTGGTGGTGGGCGCTGGCTGGGCATCAATCTCCTTGGTCTTGCGTACAC
Organism: Scaptodrosophila latifasciaeformis; assembly: GCA_037075145.1. NCBI lineage: Eukaryota > Metazoa > Arthropoda > Insecta > Diptera > Drosophilidae > Scaptodrosophila > Scaptodrosophila latifasciaeformis. The sequence continues at coordinate 3,619,179 of JBAMCM010000073.1, forward strand.
TTTTAGTTGGTATTTTGGGATTGGTCGTAGCCAAACCCAACTTGCTGGGCATTTCAGTTGAGGGCTCCTGTTTTTTGGCCGATAAATTCAGGGCAATCAGCAGGGCAGGATCACGTGGTTCAGTTTCCGGGGCTACTTTTGTGCTTTCTTGAGTCTGGACTTGGTTGCCTTTCGATTTGGCGGCTGTTGTTGTGGGTAATTTCAGAACTTTACTTTTATCCCGAATGGCATTGAGTTTTTTGTGTGTGGCCGAGGCTGCTGTGCGAATGGTTTTGATATTCTTTTGCTGCTCCAATTGGTTGGACTCTTTAACCTTTTGCTTGACCCGCTCGCGCACAACTTGTAGCTGTTGATTCATCTGCTCGGTGGTGAGCTTCACAGGTGGTGGGGGAGGTGGAGGTGGTAGTGTTATGGTTAGTGTTGGTTCCACCAAGCCAGTTGCTGGCTCTTTGCTGGGCGTGAGCAGATTTCTGAGGGGATAGCGTAATTCACCATCTTGACTGACCAGTTGGCCCGGCTCCAGATCCATATTTTTGGGACTCTTATAGACATGGGCTTCCTGAGACATGGCATTGACCGCCTTCAGCCATTCATCATCTTCGGTGCTGCTGATATCTGAAAGATTATCTATGTCCATCAAGATGGGAGCATCTGTGGCTGGATCGGATACTGGTGTGATCTTGGTATTGGGCAGACGACTGTTGGACATCTCTGAGTCGGAGGAGGAGCTGCTTGAGGAGCTGCTCGAGCTGCTGGGAGAGCTCGATGAAGTTGAGGAATCACTTGAGCTAGAACTATTCGAATCTACGGCATCGGGCAGACCGGCGGCTAATTTATAATGCAAATCGGTGGGTATCAGAACCGAGGCAGAAAGGGCGGCACTTTCGGCACTATCCACAGCCTCGCTGCCAAAGGAACGGACACGTCGCAGAACCGTCGGCTCGACTGGGACACGCTCCGTGGCCAAGGCCAGATCCGTGCTAGTGTCTTCCGCCGGCAATGTTATGGCTGGCAATAGAGAGCTCGGATTGTCCAAATGATCGCCCTCGTCGGGGCGATAATAGGAACTGCCAGATGATTGGTCTGTCTTGGCAGTGCTCTTGGGTGTACCCTGGAGCAGGCCAAAGGGTATGAAATGCAGACCCGGAGTGAGGACATTCAGCAGTGGTGTGTTTAGGATACTCTTGGTATCCGAGCCAAACAGAAACGAACTGCTGGGTAGGAGATTAGCATCTAGTGGCATCATGGTACCTGGTGTGGGTGGACGGGTGTCCTGGGCAAAACGATTGTCCTTGTAGGGTGTCTCCAGCAGAAGGGCCATATTTCTGGTGGTCTGCATGTGATTCATCAGGAGGCTAGTGAATGGACCACCATTGCCAGCCACGGGAGAAACTGAAGTTGAGGCCACCAAGTCCTGAGTTTCGGCCGGGTTTTTCTCTTTCGGATTTGGACTATCCTCCTCCTTCTTTTTCTCCACCGCAGATGTTATGGTGGCTGTTTTGTTTGACTGAGTCCGTGCTTTCGATTTCTTTTTAGTTGGAATATTCTTGGTGGTCTTCTTCTTTGCCTTGGGCTCACTGTCGACGGTGTCATGGGGTTCGGCGACGGCGGCGGCTAAGGCTGCTTTCAGTTCAGTTTCTGTCTTTTCCTTCTCTGGCTCTTTCTGTTTCTTTCCGGTTGGCTTTGTGGCCGTTGCCAAAAGTTTGGCCCGTACAGTGGAACCACGACTTTTGGACTTTCTCTTACGATTCTTACGTTTGGCCGAGCTGATCAGATCCTGGCGCTTGGCATTGATTTCACGCAAGCGTATCTCCAAATCCTGGTTGGTAGTATTTCGTTCACGCTTCCAGGCATTGAGCAAGTCCTCTTTGGTTAGTTCGGCTTCGTCTTTTGCGGGTTCCACCTTTTCCTTGGCCTTGTCGTTCGACTCAGTTCGTCCTAGATTTTCTTTGCCAGCTTCTGTGGTATCTTCGGTGGCTGGCTGTGGTTGATCTGCGTCAGGCTGTGTGGTTGACATTACTTGGGTAATGAAACGTTTGCAGGCCTTGGCCGCTGTACGGCGTTTGGTCTTGCGCTTTGGGGTCTGCTGGATCTGGCTGGGTGTGTCATTGGTCTGGTTGGATTTCTTCTTGCTGGTGAGTTTGGTTAGCTTCTCGCCGGCCTTGATAACGGTTTGATTGCTGCTCTCCTCCTGGGCAAAGAGTGGTGGGACACTGCCATTGCCGCTCTCATTGGCCGAGCTGAGATCGCCGCCGGTGGCCAAAATTTCCACATTGTGTATGATGGGCTTCTCCTGTGGCTCCTGAGCTGGTGGCAAGTATTTGGGTACTGCTTCTTTGGCAGTACGCCTCTCGTGTTCCTGCTCCACCTGATGCACCAGTTCGTCCATTCTACAGGGTCGATGGGAGGAGACGGGTTTGGTCATGACAGCAGTCTTGGGTGAAAAGTTTAGAGTGCGAACATGCGAGGTGCGTTTGCGTGGAGTGGACAGGCTACGGAATCCCTTGATATTCATAATGCCAGCCGAGGGTGTAACCCTTTCGATATGTAGGCGAGATGAATCCAAGGAGGCCGGCATCGATTGTTCCGTCTTGGCAAACTCCAAGTTGTTTTGAGTTTTGGTGGAAGTGTCCAAGGGCAGAATCCCAGCACTGGGGTTGGGCAAAGCACTGTCTAGAGGGACAGTGGGTTCTGGGGGTGCTGGTGGGGCCACTGACTGCTTCTGGGTGCTATTGATGATGATCGAATTCGGTGGCAATTGATTGGCTGCCACAGTTATGGGCTGGGGCAGGGGTATCTCTATATGGGAGACATCGCCATTGACAAAGGCAGTATCGTCACGCAGCTGCTGGGCGAGCCACTCGTTGTTGATCAGGAAGGGCATCTCCAGTCTGGATAGGGTGCCATCGTTGGACAAATACATGGGAAAAGTGAGTTGGCCATTTGAGGCATCCACACAGACCTGGCCGGTTGCATCGGTGACCGTGGCAGCCTCGCTGGTAATGAGACTCTCACCGAAATTTAAGAGCTGATCCGGATTGAAGCCACCCTCGCTACCCGTACCTTGCGAAGGAGGTCGTTTTTGGGCGCTCTCATTGAGAACAATTAGTTTCGAAATGGAGAAATTCGGATCGATTAAATTGACACTGGCCGAATTGTTCTCGCCGGCAGCAGCAGCAGCAGCGGCGGCAGCTGTGGCTGTCATGGCCGTGCGTATTATCAGGGGAGTAGTGGGCAGCATGGTCTCGACATTGGGACGTTGGTCGGAGCTGCTGTGCTGTGGTGATTGGGGCAAGTCCAGATAGGTCACTGCTTCAAGTTGAGCCTCTGCTGTAGGTGTTTCGCACTCCATGCCCACAACGTCCTGGACAATCTGCTCGAACGAGGGCTCCTTGACGGTCACATCGATTATATTCTTGACCAGACCATCTAGCAAACTCGAAGACGATATGGTCCTGGGTACACTGACTGTCTCCAGGGCCATATTTATATTGTGAAGTAACTTTTCCTGAAAGTTCTGGTTGGTCAAAATCGCCTGGGCCAATTCCTGTTCAAAATTAAATGAAATGAATATCTCTCTCTTTCTCTCTGCCTGTCTCTTTCTAATTCATTAGGACTCACCGGCATAGGCTGTGGTGCAGGCAATAAGGTGATGTTAGCGGCGCTCTGATTGCGAGGCGTGGAATTATTTTGTTGCCTGTACTCAAGGCCCGTTTTAATGATGCTACCTGTCTGGCCCGGATCATACTCATAACTTTCTTCCTCTGATGTTCCCTTGTCGATGGGACTCAGTGAACGTTCACTGGCCGACGAAGTCTGATCTTCGACCGAGTTGCCATTAATTAGATTTTCAAAAGACAGGCTAGACATGTGGCGATCGGCATTGCAGTAAAAATGTGGAGCAAGTCGTCGACGCTTGCTGCTCGAGGCAGCTGTTATTTCACCCGAAGAGTGGCGACTAAAAAAATATTTATGAAATTAGCAAGCCATTTGCAAAAACATAAAAACCTATTAATTGCTTACTTAAATTTGCGCTTCTTTGCGTGACTGGCAGCTGCGGCATTAACAGGCTCTGTCGAGGATTTGCCCAATTGTGGTTTCATCTTGACTAAGGCATTCACACGGTCCGACAATTTTAGATGATTCATTTGCATACGCATATTTACAGGCAGTTTATTAACTACATCATTCACTATAAATAAAAAAAATAAATGTTGACAATTGCAATGGAAAGTTGTTTTTTTTTTTTTTTTGGGACTTACCAATGCCGGTAATATTGACATGTTCGCGTATGATATCCTCTAAGCTGCCATTTAGGAAATTATGCGTCTGCAGACCTTGTTGCATAGCACAGAATACATCCTTAAGATGTGGTGATGTCTCGCAAAAGGTATGAGCGGCGCGCTTTAGATTTTGGTTCATCAAATAACCTGGAAAACAGTAGCAACAATTAATACATATAGTTTTAGTTATATGTTTACAACTTACCCAAAATCAGACGGGCCACATCGGATTCGAATACAATTGCATCCATTTCAAAGTATGTGAAAAAAAATTCTTGTTTTTTTTTTTTTTTTCTTTCTAAAGCAACTTTACGGCACAGGTCTGCTTCCCTTGCCTGACGATTGTGTTTGTCCAGTCTATTGCTGGCAAGCCACCTTGGTTTTCATTAGTGTTACAAATTTTTGGTATTTTTTCTATACACTAGAATTCCTAATGTCTTTTATTTATTTATTTTTTTTTTTTGGGCTAGGCCGCTTTCATGGGAAGGCGGTCCGCGTTTTTTGCTTTTTTTATTATCCAGTTTCATTCACGATTGTTATTGTTTTTACTGGTAAAATTGCACACAAATATTTACACGAAAAAAAAAATAACAAAGTGATTGAATTTTACATATTTACAAGATGCTTTATATTTTGTTTGTTTGCTTGGTTCCACGGTTCTGGTTTTTTTTTTCTTTTCTTTTCCTTTTTGCTGCTTTTATTTTGCTTGCCGTCTTATTTGCGTTTGTGTTTGTGTGGTCTTAGGTGAGGCACAAAGTTTGAGGGCAGGCAAATTAAAACAATACAACGATTTCGATTAATTATTTTATTGCTTTGCACCGGTGAATTGAATACTTTTATTGTTATTAATTTTATGAATTTCTTGTTTTAACGTTATTAAATTATTTACTACTGTACAACACACCTAACTAAGTTTGCCGCCAAATTAACCAAGCTGTTTTGGAATTTGCAGCGCTCATGAACCGTTCGCAAAATGATTTCGTTCCGGAACTGTAAAGCGAACTAATTCATTTTTGAATTTGCAAAAATCTTTACAATTCTGTAAGAAATTGTAGATTATTTCTTGTTGATTTTTTTTTTGTATTTTTTTTATTTCTAATGAGTTCTAAAATATCTGGTGGTGCAGCCACTACGGTGCTTTCTGAAATGGCAGCCAAGGTGAGTGATAATACAGCAGATGACAGTACCGCCGTTCCGAACCAGCCGGACAAACCCGGAAAAATGGAAGCAATTGAGGAAAGCAGCGGTCCTGACAATGCTGGCGGCGGCGGCGGTGGTGGTCGCCGACGTAAACGTCATATTTACAATTCCATACGCTCGCAAATGGAGTTTTACTTTGGCGATGCCAATCTAAGCAAAGACAGATTTTTACGCAAATACGTAGAGAAGGATCCCTGTAAGTAAACAAAATCGTTGTAAAATTTGGCTAAAATGTGTGCTTCTCTCTCTCTTATACAGATGTACCGTTGGAAATATTTCTATCATTCAACAAAATTAAATCCCTTACGCAAAAGGTGGATCAAATTGCCAAATCTTTGTCCAACTCTGAGCTACTTGAAGTAGATGAGACCGGCCTAAAGGTACGCCGCAAAACACCCTTGCCAGAGCAGCGCAATGTGGCCGACAAGACTCTATATGTAGAAGCCCTGCCGGCCACAGCTAGCCATGATTGGCTCAAGGAGGTCTTCAGTCGCTATGGCACTGTGGCCTATGTTTCTCTGCCCCATTATCCTGGCACCCGCAAAATAAAGGAGTTCGCCTTTATTGAATTTGAGCGTCCGGCTTCAGTGGAGAAGGCTGTCAAGGCATTTTCCAAAATTCAAGGTGTACTCTCTGTAAAGCGTACAGATCCAGCCGAACTGGCCAGTGTGAAATCCTTTAATCAATCCCAGCCTGCTCAGCCAGAGCCAGCCAAAAAAGAGGAAGCCGACAACCAGACCGCCACCCAGACATTAAAACGCGAAATTTCTGATCCAGACCCAGAAGAAGGCGTCAGCTCCAAGCGTATCAAGCTCGACTCTAGTGAGGCCTCCGTAACGGGCAATGAGACCAGCTCCGCGGAAAGTGAAACCGATGACAACCAGCCTGATGATAAAGAGCCGAATACCGAGGCTGGTCCCGACGGCACCGATAAAAAGCGGCGCCGCAAGCGCAAGAAGAAGTCTTCCTCCACCAAACCAAATATCGATCCCAGTGCCCTGGACCTGAAGGTCTTACCCAAGACCAGCTGGTCTAGCTTGCGCAACAAATATCTAAATCTACAGCGTCGCATAGTCAGCGAAGCCAAGAGTAAGCTTTGGCGCGCAAATCATCCACATTCACAGAAAGATGGCACACCCAAGTCCCAGCATAGCCAGGAAACTGGCACCTCTCATGCCGGTCTAACCGAAGAAACGGAACACTTGAGCGAGCCAGATGGAGACGTCGATGCACCCATACCGCCCAAACGACGCAAGCGTAATAAATCCGGTGGCAGCAACAGCAATTCGGGTGTCCATAAAATGAATATGAATTTCTATGGAGCCGGTGTGGCCGAGTCAGATGAAAGCAAATCCGCCATTAAGCCAGACAATCCGGCCGAAGAACGTCAACCACTGTTCAAATACGAACCTGGCCTAATTGTGGAGTGTACACTCCACGAGCCCTGCGCCAGTGTCAAGGAGTTCAAGGCTGATATGCGTCAATATAGCGACATTAAGTATGTGGATATCAAAGAGGCCTCGGACACGGCCCATTTGCGTCTGTCGACAGCCACGGCTGCCGAGGAAATAGTACGTCGTCTCAGCTGTGCTGAAATGAAATGCAAAATCCTTCATGGTCAGGCCGAGCTTCAGTATTGGCGTAAAATAGAACAGGACCGAGAGAATAAGCTGACCAAGCAGGTGCGAGTCCAGCAGAAGCGCGGTCGTGAAAAGGTGGTCAAACTCTTGGCCACACACATCAAGTTCGATGATGATGATCCAGAGGAAATACCAAACGCTACTAATACAGAATCTTAGATTTGTTTTACATTTTATTTAATAATAAATAAATCCGTCACCCCCCTATTTAATTAGACTAAACTAAATTTAATTCTTAGGCATTTCTTTGTTTTTTTTTTTTTGTTATCAGTCGCTTTCTCATGGCTTAAATATAAAGTGAGCCATCGGCTGGGCCCAGATAATGCATGGATATGAGGAGGACATCAATGATGGTCCAAACGCCGAGACCACCGAAACTGAAGAGCTTGCCTATGCCCTCCTGCCAGTGGCCCAAATAGAAACGATCGGCTCCGAAGCCACCCAGGGTGAGGCTGATTAAGAGGGCCGTGCTCCAGCGATAGCCTTGTGTCCAATTACAGCGCAAATTGCGGGTGAAGGAGCGATTACCCAGGCATAGGATATCCTGGTGTACGGTGCAATTGGTGCGATAATATTTATCAGCTGCCGAATTGCAGTGGGCCCGTTGGACGCAATTCTGCTGCCATATTTCTGTCTGATAGCAGTAACGACAATTCATTTGTCGCTGGAAGGTGCGCTCGCCTAGGCACTGCACATTATTGATTGCCTCGCATGTGATGTTAATGTCGCGTCCATAATAACAGGCATAGTTATATGTGCAGCGTATACAGGATATTGGTAGGCGATCGCAGGATGTCTCCTTTTCCAGGGGGCACAGTATGTTTGTGATGTTGTTATCGCTAATTGTGGATTTGGTGGCAATATTCACTTGAGCTGGTATTGTGCTCTCATTCTCATTGTTATTGTGACTGGCATTGCTATTGTCTTTTCGTGTGGAATGCGATTGCTGGTCATTTTTGGCTTCATTGCCATCCATTTGGTTGCCACCGGCTGCTGTTTCACTGTTACGAATTCCAGTCAATATGCAAATGAATATAAGCGCTATGGCTGAGCGCCTATTGACCACAATGCATTGACGATCTTGGAGCATTTTTTTTGTTTTTTTTTTTTTGTAATGCAAAACAAAACTTATTACTTTTGAAATCGAGATTCCAGCTCAGATGCAATTAGTTCCATTGAACAGTTCCTTTTGTTGTTGTTGTTTTCTTTTTAGTTGTTCATTTACATATTTCTTTGTTTTTCTTTCCCTTTTGCTCTTTTTTGCGACAAGTAAAAAATTCTAGTGAAAAAATAAATGTGTTTAGAAAGAACTAGAAATATAACATAAAAATCGTTTTATTTAAGTTCATTTTGCTCCGATAAAAATATCCATACCTATCGTTTTTAATATTTTGCATATTTGTAAGCCTTAATAATTAAATAAAAAGCAATCTATCTTATTCTTACTCTTTTTATCATATTTATTGTTTTTGGTATTGTTATTGCCTATTTTTGGCTATCGATTGTCGAATATATCGGCGCATCGATTATATCGTTATTGGCTTCGATGATATGTTAGTCCTAATTCATTTTGCCGGTTTTTTTTTCGTGTTAAGCGTTTTTGATTGTTAGAAATGTCGCGTGAAAACAAATTGAATAAATTAAATTTACAAGTGCGTTTCAAGCACGCGTCAGGTCTAAGATTTCCATCCTTTGAAAAACCTGAGCCCTTGGGCATATTTTGCGTTAATTCCGAGCGTAAATTTCAAAATGACTCTGAATTTGTCAGCTACTTTTGGCAGCCAACGGCTTCGATAGATTTAAATGCCGGCATTGACAAAGCTGTGCGCAAATATCCAGATGAAAAATACCATGATATACTTATGATTTTACAGTATATTTATAATCATCAGGAATATTTGCACACAACCGATTCGGGAGCGCTACAGTTAGACGCCGACTTCGTGACATGTCGTGGAGTAATACGCCATATTATGGTCACACCATATGAAAAACTCCGTGATTATCGTCTCATGGCCATATATCTTAACGGCACAATTTATATATCTAAGCTCGAATCCGACTATCAGCGCCAGGAACGCGAGAATATGTCGCCGCTAAATCTACAAATGTGCTCCTGGGGCTTTAAATTTGAACAATATTGCACCACAAGTAAATTATTTGATTCAAGAAAATCTGCAACAAAACATTAATTCATTTCTTCTTCTTTTTTTTTTTTTAGAAACTCCAGGTGTTCCACCGGATACCAGTGTCCCGGTTATTGAGTCCGAGGAGGCTCACTGCCTATTTCGTACCAGACTCAACAATAAATTCAAACTGCTCTATGCTGCCGAAATGGATTGCATCAAGAGCCCAGTGCCCATGTGAGTTTGTTTTTATTTTGGCATCATTTCTCAACACGCTTAACGCTTGTTCTTAATTTCTTCCTGCAGCGATGTTAATAATAAAAATGCTCTGAATACAGCTAAATTTATCGAGCTAAAGACAGGAACGTACAATATGAATGCCGGTCAGCAACGCGCCTTTGACTATGTAAAATCACTTAACTGGTGGTGTCAGTCTTTTTTGGTGGGCATAAATGAGATTGTGGCTGGCTTTCGTGACAAAAGTGGCATAGTGCGTCACTATCAAAATTTCAATGTGCATGAATTGCCCAACGGAAAAGCTTGGAAACCGGCTGTGAGTAGTGTATTCTTGAATGCCTTCCTGACCGAGCTGAAATTGTTAATGGAGCACATTAATGATCCATATACAATGGTGCAGCTAGACTTTTTACCCAAAATGGATTGTGTTACCTATAAAGTCATAAATGGACCAGAAGTGTACGATTTCCTGCCACAATGGTATCGCGTTCTGATGCGTGGCACTTCAGAAAAAAAACCTCGATAAATCGAAATGCATTTTTGATTTTATTCAAAAGCAACAAACTTGAATGAACAAAAAAAAAATGAATATAATAAGAACCTAAGCTAATGTCATATTAAGAGTTTTTGAAAAGCTCTTTAATAATTTTGAGTGGCTTTAATTTTTGTATTGAATGAAATAAAACTTTATTTGCTTAGTTTTTTAAAACAAACAAAAAAAATATATATTATTTTTACATTATCTTAAGTCGTTGGTTTCCAATATTAAAGGTACATTGGCATCTGTGGAGATTTTCCCTGCCGTGTATAAAGGAAATTGTGGACTGGTGGGTAAGGAAGCTGGGGCGGCGGTTGCGCGTCTGCGATCTGCCAGATTCGCGTGCGATCCTATGCTGCTGCCAGATGTAGAGTTCTCCCGTTTCTCAATGACACAGTCAAAGAATCTGGATAGTTTCACAGCATCGGTGGTGCCTGCGGCCAGACTTCGGGTGTCCCGACAATTGAGCCAGATTTCTTCAGCTCCACATTTATCGGCAATGCCACCGGCCCTTTTCACAGTCGTTTTGGGCAGACGTTTACCGTCAATTAGGTCCAGTTTGGTGCCCACCACTAGGATAGGAATTTGTGTGGCTCCCAGAAATTCTTCTAAATCGAATCGCAGATGATTATCACCTAGGTATATCCCTTTGGGTGAGGGTGGTGAGGAGGCTCCACGTATTTTATATGTATCCTTGCCCTCTTTATTTACAATTTCAAAAAGCCAGTTCAGCAGTTCCTCCTGTGATTTCGCATTGGTCAGATCGTGAACCAAGATGATGCCATGAATGCCCGGATAAAAAACGCTGCGTGTATTTTTGTGACTCAGCGAACCGCCAATATCAAAAAGTTCCACAAAATACGGGCATTGTCGTGTTGTACCTTCCTTGAATTCATGAATTTTTACTTGGATGTTACAGCCGACCGTCCAACCCGGTCGTATCAGGGATTCGTTATGGGCTATCAAATGGGTCAGGCAGGTCTTGCCCACGCCTACAAATATTTATTAAAATAATGAGCAAAAGCACAAAAAAATTCATAATATTTGAATAAAAAATACCTGAGTCGCCCACCACCACAATGCGTACACGATTGTTCATTTGAGATTCGTGGCATTTGCCTTAAAAAAACATTAAAAATTTTAAACAAATACTACAAAATTAAATTGCGTACATACGCTGTGATTGCAGTTCGCTCATTAAAACTGGTTCATTTCAGTAGTTCGGTAATGAAACACTCCTATAATCTTTGCTGGTGATATCAAAATTGACTTGTGGCGCTGTAATTCAAATGTATTAAAAATTTATTTCTAACTAAAATAATATGATTAAACCCAACCTAGTCGAATGCACTGAAGAGATAAATATTTAATTGCATTGCCAACTATGATTTTAGTTGCTTGCAATTCCCTAAGGCAAAATGAATCATTTTCTAACGAACTAACCAACGAACTAAACAAAAATCAACAATTTAAATAAGAAATATAAAAAAAAATTAAATATATTAATAAATGACTATCAACCTGGCACCCTAAGCCGTTTTGCATTTGAACAGTGCCGGCAGATGTTGACCCTTGACATTTTGTTCATTTCTTGGTGCCTCTTTTTAATTGAATTCGTGACCGATCTTTAAGTGGAATATTGCAATTTTCCTCACTTTCAAGCTGAATAAATAAATTGGTTTTTGATTTGACTATGTTTTCTTTTTTTTCTGTTTTTTGTTTTTAACAATTTTGTTGTTTTTCTTGAGTTGCAGCCCGTTTCCCAGGCATCATAATCATCAAGTGCATTTACATCCAATTGATTTGTACATCCGGCAAGGCTGGACATTGATAGCAACAATAAGCCAACAGCTTAAATTTAAAACCCATAAATCTTATGCCTTTTATTTACATCACAAAAACAGAAGAAGAAGATGAAGAGAATCTTGTTAATTCGACTATTAAATATACTCTTTTTGTCTGGTCTTCTTATATAAAGTTTTCTGTTTTGGTGGACTGAAAAAGATATATCTATATATATTTGATGTAACATGTCTTGCCAGAAGTTTGAAGTACCTAGCCTGTTTAGGGTATAAAAACAGGCAGACAAAATAAATGCAATGGCTTCAAGTTCGTTGATCGTCTGGGATTTTTCTGGATTGTAAACGACACCATTCTGGCAGTCTTGTCTCATTCTATGAATGACTGACTCTCTCTCTCTCTCTCTCTCTTTCTGTTTTCGTTTATATTTATTTATTTCTAGATCTTGTAATTTCAGCACGCGTCTAAAGTGAAATGAAGCCTGTAGTGTGTTGCCACCTGTCACAGCGTCTTAACAGGGCTTAAATGATTTCCAGCCGCAAGCAGAATTGGAAACTTTTTATTTAGAATCAGATCATGATCATCGTCTAAGGTTTGTCTTTTTCTCTTCTAATCACTCAAGTTGCTGTTGTTGTTTGATGATCTGCTGGCAGGTGCAAATGTCTTAAATTATAGTTAAAACATTTTCAAGTTAAGCCAAGTAGGCTTTGTGAAGGCTTTCGCCAGCCTTTTAGAATTGCCAGTAGTCGATCCAGTCAGTGCGGCCGTTTTAGTCAGTATTTTATTATTCGACACAATTCTACAATATTCAAATAAAATATATCAAAGTTAAGTGTACATTAACATTTCATTTTTATTTTATTTCTTTTTTCGTCATTATAAAAGGTGAGTAAATGGTTTGATTTAATTTTTGTTGAATTTCTGCAGCACCCTTATCAGTTTTGTCCCTGTGGCTGTCAGTTTGGTGAATCTCTGAAAAATGTATAAATAGTTGAGACGTGTGTAGCGCGTCTGCCATTCCAGAAGAATTGTTTTGCATTTAGCTGGATCTTTTTTTAGATTGCCATCCTTGAGTGATCTGGTGATCTTGATGCTGATTTCTGTAGTCTGTTTTCACAGTTGGTTTCCATTTCAATGTCAGACAGATTGAGAGACAGGCAGGAGGTGGCCTGATCTCTGGCGACTATAGTCAACGAATTACAAGAAATTCTTAGTCTGTCTTGTCTTGGATAAAACATGCATGCTCCGAATGCCGCACGATTAAGAGGAAACATATTTTTTTCACAAAATTAATTGAAGTCAATTTGAGGTTAGGTTGACTGCCTTTCAACGCTAATAGGGAAGACAAAATACAAAGGTTTATTCTGGGTTCAACTAGTCTTTTGATTTGATTTCCTTGTCACCCAAGTCACCTTAGTTTTTGTTGTTAGCAAAAAAGACTTTAGTTTCCGAAAGTAACTCATAAGGCATACAACTTTTACTAAAGGCTTGAATATATATTAATTTCGATTTTATTTCACCATTCAGGTGAGTGGAAGTAATCATGTTGGGTAAATTGGGCAGAATGTGCCTTATGACCAGCCGAAATGCCTGGAAGCTGGGCCGTATCCAGGGCTGTGCTACTCAAGTTCAGGTCCCCTTAGAAGAGATTGAGAGTGAGTCTCCTCTGGAGCAAATTGATATTCCCAAGAAACGGCCACGTCTGGTGGCCGATGCCTCATTAATACCGACTGCAGTACCTTTGTCCTTGGAATCGAGGGTGGTCTCCATGAAGGCGAATGATGGCAAAGACAAGGGCAAGAAATCTGAGAATAGGCCCAAGGCAGATGCCAAGGCTTGCGGGGATAAAGATGCCGGTGGAAAAGGTGCCAAGAAGGAGGAACCGAAAAAAGAAAAACGCATGAAGAGCTTCGAGATCTATCGCTGGAAACCGGGTGAAAAGCCAAAAATCCAGACATATAAGCTAGACTTAAACAAGTGCGGAGCCATGGTCTTGGATGCCTTGATAATGATCAAGAATGAAGTGGATCCCACGCTCACCTTTCGTCGCTCCTGTCGCGAGGGCATTTGCGGTTCATGTGCCATGAACATCAATGGCACCAACACTCTGGCCTGCATCACGGCCATCGATACCGGATTGAGTGCTCCATGTAAAATTTATCCCTTGCCCCATTTGTATGTGGTCCGTGATCTTGTGCCCGATCTTTCGCAATTCTATGATCAATATCGTTCCATTGAGCCCTGGCTACAGCGCAAGAATCTACAGAATGAATTTGGTAAGGCTCAGTATCTGCAGTCTGTGGAGGATCGTGAGATGCTTGATGGTCTGGTTGAGTGTATTCTATGTGCCTGCTGCCAGACGGCCTGTCCCTCGTATTGGTGGAACAGTGAGAAATATTTGGGTCCGGCTGTTCTGATGCAGGCCTATCGCTGGGTCATTGACTCCCGGGATGAGGAGACCGAAAAACGACTCTGCTATTTGCAGGATCCCTACAAGCTATATCGCTGTCATACCATACTCAACTGTACCAACACTTGCCCCAAAAATTTGAATCCAGCTCGGGCCATAATACAGCTGAAGCAGCTTCTATCCGGGTTGAAGAAGAAGGGCAAGCCCAAAATGAAAACTAATGCCCTCTTGAAGAAATGTTAGACTCAAGAGGAATGTCTTTCACTTCTCTTTACACACTCAATCGATATTTTAAATTGTTTTTAACAAAAAAAAAAAAAAAAAAACAAAAAGTTATCAAAATTTATCAGCTTAAACAAGAATTTCTCTGTGATCCCATTTGGCCTATTTGCACTAAACGATTTTATTTATTTTGATTTTAATTGAATAATTGTAACAACTTTTAATTATTTTGGCGAAATATTTGAATTGCTAAATTTTGAATAAATGTGTTTCCCGAGCAAAAAAGAAAAATTCTTTTTACTGTAACAGACGCAACTGTACCTGCAAGAGTAGAGCTATCGATGATCAGAGAGTTATATATTTATAAATAAAGGACACAACTGTACCTGTGATTTGTTTGGATGGATTAAGAATGGATTAATATTGCAAAATATTTAGACACAACTGTACCTGAAAGCGTCAGCTTAAAATACTTGCAAGACTCATCGATGCTCAAAGAGTTTCTTAAAAAGACGCAACTCTACCTGAAATTTTCTGTCTAAGAAAAGAGTTAAGGATTCCTATAGAACTGAATAAGCTATAAATTAAATTACTCCTTATTCAAAAAGCTCCTCGTTATTTTTACACTTAAAAAAATAAACAATTCTGTTAATCTTTGCGACTTTTCCGCTGTTTTCTTTCAAAAATTGAATGCAGCTGATGGATAAACAAAAAAGCTAACAGTATTCCAATTTCGTCTGAAAAGCTTTTCTTACACGAAAGGCGTCTCTTCCTCTCTCTTTCTCACTCGCACTCACCGAGTGCCTTTCTAGCGTTCCCTTTCCCACCTGCTCTCTCACCCCTTTCTGTGTCTCATTTTTATTATGAAATAAAAACAACAAACAATTTTTATTTACCTGAACCTAAATGGGTGTGTGGTAGGCAAAATTTACCTAGCTTCTCTCTCTCTCTTTCTCTCGCTCACTCTCTCTGCCTTTGTTAAAGGCAGAAAGCGTTGTCATCACCACGTGCCAAGTCAGCTTAGCTCTGGCGGCTCTGGCCAACAGCAACAACAATGATGACAACAAAAAGCACAATTAATGTGGGCAAAAATCAAAGCTATGTCAGCTAGGAAAACAAAAAAAAAACAACAACTAAAAAAGCTTACTCATTCGCTCTCTCGCTCTCAGTCTTGCTCACTCTCGCTGGGGCTTTGAGGCTTTGGTGGGACGCTGTTTCATTGAAACTACGTCACAAGACAGAAAAGAGTAGCCGAAAGCGCCGAGGTGCCGTCTATGCGAGGTGGTCGAAAAGAGCTTTTGGACGCCTACAAAACAACCCCGAAGCGGCTTTGCCAATCAGTCGCAAAAAGTACGTCGCCAGAACGCAAAAAAAAAATTTTAATTCAATTTTAGGCGAATTCTAATTTTATTTTAAATAAAAAAAATATATATAAATAATAATAAAATTAAATAAATAAAATCAAATAAAAAAATAAATTTTTTTTCTAAAAAAAAATTAAAAGGAAAATTCCTTTTTAGGTAAAAGAAATCTGTAAATTTTATAAACACTCTGAGTGTGTGTATGTGTGTGTGTGTGGGTGTGTGTCAAATATTTTTGTTGATTCTTCTATTTGTTTTTTTTTTTGTAATTGTTTTTAAGTGGCAATAAAAAAAGAATTAAATAAATAAAAACAAAGAATACCTTAAACCTTGGCAGAGTGTGTGTGTGGGTGATTCTGTGTGTGTGTGTGTGTCTGTGTGAAGTTCCTTATTTTCATTTTATAATTCTAAATTTCTCTCTCTCTCTGTTTATTTCTGATTTCATGTTTCTCAATCAAAATTAAATAAAAAAAAGGTAACCAAGACCAAACGACCAAGCAACGCCAAAAAAAAAAAAAAAATTATAATAAAAAAATTGGGAGCAACGAACGAAGGAAGTCAAACCGAACCAATTCCGCTCAACTCAATCAAAAAAAAAAAAAAATCTCCTCTCAAAAAAACAAAAAAACCAGAAACTGTGTGTGTGATTTTTTTTTGTTTTTGTTTTTTGCTTTGATTTTTTCCTCTATCGAAAAAAAATAAAAAGAAATATCCAAATAAAAGTTTGAGCACATCAGAAGTCAAAAGGCAGCCGAGCAAACAGAAAATATGTCATGGAGATATGCGGTAAGTTGAAAACTTTATCAGGCCTATGCCTCCTCTCTGTACATGTGTGTTTGTGTGTGTGTGTGGTTGTGTCAAAAACAGCTGGCTATATTTTGCCCTGAGCCACCCTGACCCTCAAACCCTCAAGAGCAATCAGAGCGCTCGCTCGGCTCAATTTTAGCCAAGAAGGATGCTTTCCTCCTCCTCCTTTTTCTCTTCCTCTTCCTTCTCCTGCTCTGCTCTGGCCTCCGCCTCCTGATCCACCTTGTTGTTTGTCATATTAACATTTTTTTTTGGACGACCGTGTGCTTTGACCTTGAGCAAGTTGGTGCGTGCACTGCTGACCCAATTTAATTTTAACACAACAGACTTGCCACCTGAAAAATGTATAATTTCTCTTTTTGCCTCTTCTTCTTCGTCTTTTCCTTTCTTTTTTTTTCAAAAAGTTTGTGTGACCTACTCAAAACACACACACACACACGGATGAATACTCAGGGCCTTTTGTATGCAAATTGCTAAGTTCAAGTGCCTTTTTCAAAGTGCATTAGGCGTGGCTTTGAAAATGTTTAGAAAAGCACAAAATGGTAAAGTTTTTATCTAATTATTTTGGCATTGTTTCTAATAGATCCAACCCCACCTGGTTGTTTCGAAATAATTAAAAGAATTTGGCGCCCATAATGGGGCACTTCAAAATGACACAGCTTGTCTTTAGCGCCTGACGTGGGGCCCATACTACCAAACATCTTTCGAATTGATTGAATGATTGAATCTTTTTACTAAGCGCCCAATACGGGGCCTAAACCAGAAGAGTCTGACCTTTTGTTGAATATTTCAAATTCCAAAGAATTCATAACTCAAATAATTCAAATCTTGTCACATATTTCCTCCTCATTCCTTTGTGTTGTCAAAGTATAATCAAGATGATCAAGACTTGATGTCCTGCTTAGAATCACTGCAACGAGACTGCAAGATATTCTCTGTTTTGGCGCCCAAACTGGGGCACTCACACACACTGGGCCACAAAATGAAAAGCCAGAGACAAAGGCCAAAAACACAAAAAACAAAATAGAATAAAGCAAAATCCAATCTATATGGAATTTACTGTTGATTGTAAAGACTTAAATAAGCAATAGAATTTAATGGCAACGGTAAGCCCACTCAGAATCGGCCCAGTTAATTGTAATAGGCTTTTTAAGGTTACACCAGATTACTCATACGCCCCGTGTGGCCAATTAACTTAATTATAAAAAAAGAAAAAACAAAAAACAAAGAAAAACAATACTCTTGTTGTTGTTGTAAAAGTCCAAACCCTTAAAATATATATCAAAAATATTGAACAATTTTAATTAAATTTTTTTTTGTTTAATTTTAATTGGTCTGTTTTGTGACTTCCGTGTAATGTGCAATTCCAATTGTTTTGCATTTTTTAAAAGCCAATAAAAAATTTAAAAAAAAAATGGAAAATTATAATATAAACAAAGCACGATAGAATTTCGAAGCATTTCACTCAAAATGTCAATGTCGTTTGCTATTGTTCTAGGTATTCCTCCGACTCTAGCTAAAATGTTCAGTGTCAAGCCCAAAGCCCAAAGCCCAATGCCCAAGTTAGCTAATTAAACGATCGATAGAACGATGACTGGTCAGACCAACCCATAAAAAAAAAAAAAAAAACATATATAGCCCAACTAATGTCCGTCAGTCAGTCAGTCATTTAGTCATTCAAAACACTCAATCACTTTTGCACTTCTCTACTCAGTCACATACACTATATATATGGATATACTATATAGGTATTCCCAAACAATTGCGTATGGGCGGGATTTTTATTCAATGATGTGACTGGTGGCAGCTGTTGCGCCTGATTGAGCAAAAAAAAAAATAATAATAATAATAATAATATATAAAATGAAGAGGCAGAAGAAGCTTTTGTTCAACCACTTTAGAAATATATTCAGATTATTTTTACCACAACATACCCCGGCCCCCCCACCACCACTATATCGAGCTATTTATTTATTTTCAAACAATTATGGTATGTGTGTGTGTTTTTTTTTTTCTGAAAAATCCATGGAAACATTTGAAAATGTTGTCATCGTTTTCCTTTCTGTAAAAGTATCTGTTGATTGAAAAGATCTTGAAAGAAATGTATGCCTCTCTTCTTCTTCTTCTACTCTCAAATATCAAATGAATTAATTGGAAATATATAAATACTTTTTTTTTGTTTGTTTGTTGGATTTATTCCTGGATTACGCTTTTGATTAAATAAAACAAAAAAAAAATTTATTTAAAAGGAAATCGAAGCCAATAGAAATGAGTCAAATTGTTTGGTTTGTTTATTTATTTTAAAAATATTTTCTTTGATATTTTTATATTGATATTCAATCATTTTTTTTTTGTATAAACTAAAAGATTCCATACATTCGAATTGAAAAAGAAAATTCAACTGTTTAGGTTCTTCTTGCTGAACAGGTTCCATTTCAGAGTTTACTTAATTATTTTTGTTGTAATTATTGTGTAAATAATTAGATTGTTGTTTATATATATTTTTATTAAATTTAAAATTGTTATAAAAATTGTGTGTGTGTGTGCTCTTGGTTTTTATTATTACTGAACTAGTGAAATGAACTTGTTCCTTAAACTATTCATACAATAAGTTCATTTGATGAGTTCTTTTGAACATAGAATTTGCTTTATTTTAACAATTATGAAAAACAATATTCTTAGATATTTTTGAAATTATTAATTAATATTATTTTTAATAAATTTTACAAAATATTTGAAATGAGTTGACTAAAAGCTAAAAATTCAATTCATTCGAAGTGATTTGCTTGAGTTCTTTTTGTTCTTCTTCTTCATAGAAAAAGGCAAATTATTTTTGTTCAAATATTTAAAAATTGTTATTTTATATTTGAAGCGATTGAGAAAAGCAAGAGTTATTTTTGAGGTTGGCTAATTTTTCTAGATTCGAAATTTCCCAAGTTTTGCGAAGCTGAAATTGATTTGTTTTGTGTTTGAATTCAATTTTGATTTGCTGTTTTCTTTATTTTGTCAATGTTTTTTTTTTTTTTTTTTTTTTTGGTTGATTGGAAGAGGTGCCCCCCAGCTGGGCAGCCAAAATGTAATAAAGGTGCTATTCCGCATCCGACTAAGACACCCACATGCTCGACCTTTGACGCCCCCGCCGCCGCCCCCGCCACCGACCATCTCTGACTATGCCTCTGTCTGTCGGCCAGGTTTGGCTGGGTTATTTATTTGGTCACGTCATACAAATAAGGCAAATTAAAAAGTACTGCGCATTAAGTTTCGGTTTTTTCTCATCATGTAAAATTGTTTACCATTTTGGTTTGGTTTGCCTTAGTTTGGTTTGGTTTGGTTGGCTTTGCTTTCGTTGTTGTTGTTTTTGCTGTTGTAGTTTTGGCAAATTCTTTTGTATAAATTGTGGCGCATTAACAATGCAAATTTTTTAAATAATTTCTTTTTCTTCATTTGCCTTCTGTTTTTTTTTTTCTTCCGTTTCTTTCCTTCTTTTGACAACTGTTTAATCAATAAATTTGTCTGGTTTGAATTACCCTTTTTTCCCATTTTGTTTTTGATTATGTTTTCATTTTGAATATTGTATTTACTTTTTTTTTTTTTTTGGGTGCATGTCAAGGCGATTGGATTTGACATATGTTGCTAAATTTAGCTGAGATTTGTTTTATTTTTTTTGTTCTTTCTTTCTTCCCTGTTGCCAGGTGTTTGTGGAAAATGCAAAAAAAAAAGGAGAGAAGAAAAATTAATTTTTTTTTGATTAAGTTTGAAATTTTTTTGCCACACCCAAAAAAAAAAAAAAAAAAAAAATACAAAAAATTCTTGGAAATTCTTTGTATATTTTCCAATTAGATTTTCCATTAGTCTGAGTGCATTTTTTTCGATCAAAATTCCGAAATTGTTTCAAAATTGTTTCTCAAATGAGAAACGGATTTTCACACTTGAGAATTTTTCTCGAAATTATTCGAAAAATTATGTGTGATTTTATATTTCTCTTTACTTCTTCTTCTTCTTCTTTTTGTGATTGTTGTTGTTGTTGTTAGAATTTCAAGGCCTTGGCTGGCTGTGATGATTGAATTAATTTAAATTATTGATGGACTTTTGAAGGCTCACAAGCTTATTTATTTTTATATATCTCAGAGTGACCTTTGGTCTAGATTTTTGAAGAAATTTTTGAGAAATATTTTGGAAAATATTTCAAAAAAATATACACCAAATTTCTATGAATTTTCGAAATGTATTTCTTTGGTGGAAATAATTTTTTCCATTATTCCTTTTTAGCTAACAATTTATTAAAATTTTATTTACTCTCAAAAAGTACAGTTATGTCTTCCTCTTCTTGAGAGCTTAATGGAGGGTCAAAACTTACACCACAAATATTCCCTTTCAGGTTTACTATTAAGACCCTTTTTATCAGGGTAAATACCTTCTTGAACTTTATTTTAGAACTTGGAAAAAAAATCCCAAAAAGTACAGTCTCGTCTTCCTCTTCTTGAGAGCCTAATGGAGGGTCAAAACTTACACCACAAATATTCCCTTTTAGGTTTACTATTAAGACCCTTTTTATCAGGGTAAATACCTTCTTGAACTTTATTTTAGAACTTGGAAAAAAAATGCCAAAAAGTACAGTTTCGTATGAGATGCTAAGTCTCAAGGTTTCAAAATCTCACCTGGAATTGTATAATATCTTTTTCCGCCCCAATTACTTTGCCAGAAGACTTTAATTTCCTTAAACCTCTTATGCTGTGATTCTTTCCTAAACAAATTTAGCGAGTTTTTTTTATATAAGCTTTCTCTTTATTTTTATTTTTTTCTTTCTTGTTTTCCTTTCAATAAAGGGTGCCAGGGTATTAATATCCTTTATATACGTAATACCTATCAATGCTAAGTACACACTACACATTCTACGATACACATACACACATACATATATATGTATCGTTTGCTTTGAAAGCAGGTCACGTATACGCTCTGTTGTACGTACTGTGAATGACAGGAAAGCCCTTGGGGCTCGGCACCACCTTAGCGGCAACAGTTTGCCATTTTATGCAATTTTTACTTATTGTTTACGTAGGATCGCTTGACCCAACTCTGACATAGTTTTTGACTCAATGTTTAGATGGCCATCGGTTACCGGAAGGAATAACGGAAATATTCAGGTAGTAGCTGAAAATGAAGTTGCCTGGGCTAAATACAAATAAATATCAATGAGAATGTAAGGCAATTGTGCCAAATTGCCAGGCATGACACATGGCTAGACAATGCCACGGACTAATAGATATATATATATACATATATGTATGTATGTGTGAGTCTATTATAAGAAAAGACATTGCCAATAAATTTAGACATACACCTTCACCGAGAGGAATACACAGACCAAGAGAGTGAGAGTGAGATGCTGAGTAAGCGTTGGGAGATTTAAAATGTTAATGATTCAATTTATGCCCACACGAAATTCACACACACACATACACACAAGTGCAATATACAAGTACAGTCACGCCTTTTTCTATGATTAACAATTTGATGAAAATTTTTGTATGCTTTCCATTTGATGCGGGTCTGGCTTATTCCAGATCGACAGAAATCTATCTGTATATATTTTGGATTAAGTGGACATTGGCTTAGAATTTTTGGGACACCTTTTGAGCTTCCAAATTTCAAGGAATTTCGATAATTTCTTCTTGACAATTTTTTATCTTAAAAAAAAAATTCTATATACCACAACAAGGTCAAGGCATTTCGTTAGCTAAAAGTCAAAACTGCTAAAGAAAATAAGAAGAAGAAAAAAAGAAAAAATGAAAAACGCCAACGCGCTAAAAGTCAAACGCCTCCGTTTTTCTCACCTGAGCATCTCGTCGACGTCAATGCCATTTGGCCAATTTTCACTCGTATCTTTTCTATATATATATACATTTATATAGAATAGAATAGAATATTTCAATATTATGTTACGCATAAATTTCAACAACAATTTGGCCTAAAAATAGGGCAATTACTTTACTAGCCAAAACACCAAACCCTCCATCCATCCTTTGTGAAATCTGGTCGTCTGTTGTCGGGTCTTCGCAGGGCTTTTTTCAGATTCTTGTTAAATTGTTTGCTTTCTTTATTTTTTTATTTGTATTTTTATTTTCCTTTGATTTTGATTAATTTGGGCTTTTATTTTTAGAACGTTTTGTGGGGAAAAAAGAGAGAGAGAGAGAGAGAGAGATGCCTTTTTTATTTTTGCAAGAGATTTAAATGGGGCTTTATTAACCTGTCAGCCAAACTGATTGAATAACTCAAAAGATTTTCAAGAGATTTTCTTTTTTTATAAAGCTAAGGGTAAGGATCTTTCTAACGTTAGACTAGTTTTTACAGAGATTCCATTTCTCACGACTTTCAGAGAGATAGTCCAAGCCATATCTCTACCCTAACAGGCTGAACCGAAGAGCCCGCCCTTGACAAAGGACTATATTATATCAAAGCCCAGGAAGAGGCTCAGAGACCTAGACCAAACCACATAAATGAATAAGCCAAGACGAGCAATTGACTATCCAGAACCATGAAGAGCCCTTGATATATTTCAAATAAAAAGCGAATATAATTTGAATCAGAATCTCTGGAGCCCAGGAAGAGGCCATAATGAAAGCTCAGAGACCTAGAACAGTCCACGAAGACGAGCAATTGACTATCCAGAACCTTGAAGAGCCCTTGATATATTTCAAATAAAAAGCGAATATAATTTGAATCTGAATCTCTGGAGCCCGGGAAGAGGCCATAATGAAAGCTCAGAGACCTAGAACAGTCCACGAAGACGAGCAATTGACTATCCAGAACCTTGAAGAGCCCTTGATATATTTCAAATAAAAAGCAAATATAATTTGAATCAGAATCACTGGAGCCCAGGAAGAGGCCATAATGAAAGCTCAGAGGCCTAGACCAAACCACATAAATGAATAAGCCAAGACGAGCAATTGACTATCCAGAACCTTGAAGAGCCCTTGATATATTTAGAATAAGATATAGGAATATTCCTAGAAATATTTTGAAGACTTTAAAAAGTTTGAAATTTAGATTAGATCATATCCTTTTGATGCTTGAAATGTTCTTATTGAACCCATGAAATAACCAAGAAGTTATTGGATAGATTCAGACTTATATATATGGCATACACACCCCTAACGGGGTAGAGCCTGATGCACGATATGCCTCCACGCCTCTCTGTTCTGTGCGTGACTGCGCCATTTGGTGACACCAAGCGTCGCCAGAACTGCGTCCATCTGGTCCCTCCAACGTACGCGTGGTCTTCCTCTCCTACGTTGTCCGTCAACTACCGCATCGAAGACAGATCGAGCTGTCTTCGATTTCCCCTAGATTCTCAGACTTAACAAAGGTTTATTTTATTCCTTTATCGAATAGAGACTTGATCGAAAAGTTGCTAATATTCCTGGGGTTTTTGAGAGGTTCTTTTAAGTTGAAACTTTTTTGTGATATTTTTTTTAGGTTCATCAAAATTTTATTGAATTTGACTTAAGATATTTCTTGAGACCTTTTGATATATCATTTTATGTGAAACCCTATCAGTGTCCTTGTATTTTTGTGCTTCTCTGTTTTCTATTTTCATTTTTTTATTTAATTTTTTTTTTAATTTCTTGGAAAATTTCAGCTACTCAACGACAGATACACCAGCAGCATTGGTGATCGATACAGTCCACTCTATTATCAGGTTTGTTCTGTCCACACTACTCTCGCTCTGCTCTAAATAAATTGAAAAGAATTTTTGTTTTGTTTGCTTGTCTTGTCTTGTTTTGTTTGGCTTGGCTTGGCTTATTTCGTTTGGTCGAATTGCTTCAGGTTGACTGAAAAATTAACACTCGCACCTCGAGATGCTTGCTTGGCTTGTTATGAGTTTGTTTCCTGTTATCTGATTATCAATTCTTTGGAGCTTTTCGCTCGCCTCAAGTTGAACTAACAGTTTAATGTTAATTTTTAATATTGAGACCTGTTGCATTTTGCAGGTGTGAAATAGCTTGGGAAAGAAATGACCGAGTAGTCAAAATAGAAAAAAAAATTAAATGGAACAAATTTTTGAAAAAAAAAATTTTTTTTTTGATAATTGTGAAATAAACTTTGCTCTTTCCATAAAAAAAAAATAATATATTAATTTTGATATACAGAACTCTCACTAGAGGAAATGATTGAGCCAACTTCAACTAGCTCCTCAGTCTTGATATATATTTCGGAGCCAACCAGATCGGTTCCCTTTATCAGATAGACCAATACTATTCTGAGGCTCTCGACTGACATAAACACACTTGCTCAGACTTCTATATCCCACCGCTGTCATATAAGCCTCAGTCGAGATATTAGATATCTCCGACGTTTACCGACAGATTCTAATCAAGTTTTATTACAAACAATTTTGAGTACCAAATTTCATTTGGATCAGCTATACCCACCTATTGATATCTTCGATATTTATTCACCGATCTTCAGCAAATTTATTTTTATCAAGTATTTCACTCAGACACACCTGTGTACCTAGTTTCATTTGAATCAAATTACTATATCTTTTATACCGAAATTAATTAAATTATTTAGTTTTCTCTTTCCCTCTCACTAAATTTATGTCCATCATTTTGGGACAAGGCATAAGCAGCTAATAAATTTATTTTTATTTATTTTTTTTAACATGCTATAAAATTTAATTAAGCCAGAAAGAGAGAGAGCATGAAGAAGACTTACTGTCATTTGCCACACGAAAAGCTCTTAAATTGTTTTTCGAAAAAAGGAAAAATTTATATATATATCAAGTGGATGTCATCATCAACAACAGATCACAGATAAATAGAAACAGACAATAGATCAAGAAAAAATAAAAATATATATAAATACCTATACAAGTGAAAGAACTTTTCGACGTCGAAATGTTTGATTTTCAGGGTCGCCTGCCACATTGAAAAGCAAAAGTTTTTCTTAAAAAAAAAAACAATCAACAAAAATGTAGAAGAAGAAATGCTGCCAGATATTTGCTCTTTTATTTTTCTTTTTTTTTTTTTTGTTATGACAACTAAAAAAGTTTCACTTTCACGTTGCTCGCCAATTTTAATGTTGTCCTTGGGATTGACAAACAGGCAAATGCAGAGCCAGAAATCAGAGCCAAGTAAACATGAAATGCCCAAAATGATGACGATGATGTTACTGCCTCTCCACCCCCCTCCTCTGGTCTTTGTCTCATTTGGCTTTGGCCTTCGCCTTTGCCATAAATCTGCTTGGGCGCGCTAAAAATTTTGGCCCACTCAAATTGTCGCGTTTATTTTGATTGTGCCAAAATAAGAGAAATTAAAAAAATAAGCCAAAAAAAAAAAAAATAAAAATTTAAATGTCAAAAGTTGACTGGCTTGATCAATTCTTTTTGTTATCCTTGCAGTCACCCAGCCGCCTGGAGACCTCCGAACACACCACAGGACGTCAACTGCAGCGTGTCCTGCATTATTCGATGGCTCCTTGCCGCTCCCTGCCGGGCCTAAGACGCGCCGAATGTGCCATACACGATGTTGACTGTGATGAAGTCTATCCGGGCATCTACATAGGCGATGCGTGAGTCTCAATTCCAAATCAAAATAAACAAGCTCAAAGCTCAGGTTCCATTTACTTTAGCCAAATGAAATTTCGTATACAAATTCTCACATTCTTGGTGATTTCAAGTATCAAATTTGATTGAGTCAGCTTGGGAACTGTGAAAAGTATAAGCAAAATTAAATAGAAGGAGGCCTACGGCTTTTTTCATTACAAAAAAGAAAATTGAAAATAATAGAGGAGATATGTCTAGAATGTATTTAAGGTTAGGTGGTGTTCTCAGGTATATAGCCAACCTAGTATAGCCAACTAGTATAGCTATATATACCTATACCTATACCTATACCTATACCTATACCTATACCTATACCTATACCTAACCTATACCTATACCTATACCTATACCTATACCTATACCTATTCCCATACCTATACCTATACCTATACCTATACCTATACCTGTACCTATACCTATACCCATACCTATACCCATACCTATACCCATACCTATACCCATACCTATACCCATACCTATACCCATACCTATACCCATACCTATACCCATACCTATACCCATAACTATACCCATACCTATACCTATTCCCATACCTATACCTATACCTATATATAGGTAAGATTTCTACGGTTACAACCAAGGATTTTTCTAGATTTGCCAATTTGAAAAATTACTTACAAATTATTTGATGAGCAAAATAGACTAACGGATTTAGGGGTTATTTGAGAATTATTTTGATATAGTAAGGGCCTGAGCTTTTCCCAGAGTTACATGGAAGCCGAATAGCTTGATAAGCGCTTCTGGGTTATATAGGAACTACCAGGTCACTATCAGTTCCATTGGGCGCTTGCTTAACTTGTCTATTATTTTGATTTGGAATTAAATATTTCATTTCTTTTTTTGTGGAATTTTTAATAATAATCTTCTTCTTCTTCTTTGTTTAGTGCGGCAGCAAAGAACAAGACATATTTGCGTATGATGGGTATCACACATGTCCTAAATGCGGCGGAAGGATGTCGTTACGGCCAAGTGGATACAGGGCACAGTTATTACCGTGATATGCCCAGCATTAGGTGAGCTAGAGACGGTCTTCAAGCCAAAAAGAAACAACACCAAAGTATAAAAAAAAAAAAATTCTATATCAGATCAGCTTCTTTTTCCTTTTTTCTTCATGTTGATCATTTTCATAAGCTTAATTTTTTTGGACTATCTTCGGAGTTCTCTTCTCGAAGATCTACTTTTTCCCAGACAGAAAATTTTGTCATTATATTTTAGTCGAATTTTATAGGAACCTTTGGGAGCTTTTTTTTAGATATCTCAGGAACCGTTTAGACTTAGTAAGAATTAAATTCGATACACTATTTTCAATATAATATTTGATCGAAATTGGTCATAGTTATATAAAGAATTGATTAGGGTTCTTATGAGAGCATAAAGCCTGAGGTTACCCCGGCTTGAGATCTATCTGATAAACTAGTGAAATTCGGAAGATATGCCTGAGTTTATGTCGGAAACTCAAAAATTGAATTTCAAAGAGATTTGTCGGTCTATGCTGAAGTTATCCTTAAAACTAATTTTGTCTCCTTATGATAGCTACAAAGGAAGGACTAACTTGGCAGGGTCTTTCGGTAAATTTAAAAAGATCTTCGATAAGAAAATACATTTTTTTTCAACTTTGGCTTTTAAATTTTTGAATAAAAAAAATTTTTTTTTTTTTCAAAATTAATCAAAATTTCCAAATTTTTTAATTCTCTTTAATTTCTTTACTTTTTCTTTTTATTTTTTTCTCATCGCGCACCTTAAATCATTTTGGTTTTCTTTGTCATATGCAAATTGCAAACATTTCTTATTTTGTATATATGCACATGCACTCTTCTTGTCACTCTTGTTGTTGTTGTCCTTGTTGTTGTTGCAAAAAAAAAAACAAAAAAAAAATGTGTTTAGACGAAACCATAAGGATTGTGTTTTTAGGTATATGGGCTTCCCCATGATCGATGCCCCGAGCACAGACATCTCACGTTACTTTTATGTGGCAGCCAAATTCATAGACAGCGCCATCAGCAGCGGCGGTGAGTAAATGAACTAATCTTACGCTCTCCATTTTTACTCATCTCTCTCTCTTGCTGTCTATCTCTTTCGCTCGTAGGTAAAATTCTGGTACACTGCTTGGTGGGTATGTCGCGTTCGGCCACTTGTGTGCTGGCCTATTTGATGATCTGCCGGAAGATGTCGGCCGTGGATGCGATACGCACTGTTCGTATGCGTCGCGATATACGTCCCAACGATGGTTTCCTCCAGCAACTGGCCGATCTGGATATGGAGCTGAAGCGCAAGAATTTCTATCCCTATTAAAAAAAAACAAACACACCGAAAAAAAACAATTATATAAAATACACCAAAGAATAATACAAAACACACACACACATATACACAGACACATACACACTCTTTCTTTCTTCCCACATAAGGAAACTTTTGAATTTCTTTATAAACTCACAAAAACACACATACACGTACACACAGACAAAAGCTCTATGCTACAAAACCATTTTGCTGATTGTGAGACTTTGAGCTCGTTTAAATGTAAAAAAAAAAAAAATTATAAGAAAAAAAAAATTACGTTTTTTTTTTCAAAACTAAAAATTAATAAGAATTTGCAAATAAAATTAAAAATTCAACTAAATAAAAACAATTTTTGTGTTAAGCAGAATTGCTTAGATTTTTAAGCAAAAAAAAAAAAAAAAAAAAAATACAAACTGTTTCTTTCAAAATGAGGGGAATTTTTAAAATCGACACCAACACACACACACACATACAGGCATAGAACAGAACATACGGAAAAATAATAAGAAGAAGAACTAGCTTGGTCAACTCAATAAAGAACCAAATTAGAATTTAAAACATAAAAAATAAAAAACTCATTTTTTTATTTCACACACACACACACACACATACAGGTATACAACGATGCATACTTCAAAAAAAAAAAAAATATATATATATATAGGTTAAAAGTTACTTCAAAATCATACTAAACACTGGGCAAACCTTTGTAAGCCAAAGTGAAAAATATTAAGAAAAAAAAGTGCATCTTTTGAAACAATAAAACATTTTGGAAGTAAATCAAATCGGGCTGAAACAAAACTAACTAAAAAAACAACAGAATTATATATGGTATATGTGTAGAGTATGTATGTGTAAGCTCCATAGACTTCCTATCAAATCTGCCCATAAAAAATATAAAAATAAAATAAACTAAAAAAAAAATCAAGTGTTTTCCATTAAAAAAAAATCTTTTTGTTCTCGAATACATACAAAAAAAAATATATATATACAAGACATGCATACTTACATATATATAAAATATATATACTAAATAAAAAAAAAATGTAACAAAAAAAAAATTAAAAGAGCTGAAACCAAATAAAAAAAAAAAAACATTATAAAAAAATGTATAAAAAAAATATATATATATACTTATATATACCACTATATATATATATAAATATATATTCAACTATTGTACAATGAAATAGCAAAGCTAACAAAAGAAATTAAAAAAAAAAAATTAAATAAAAAAAAAACTAAAAAAAAAAAAATCATATTTTCTAGAACATGTATGAGCAAAAAAAAGAAACAATATATATACATATAAAAAAATGATAAAAAAAAACAACCAACTAAAAAATTATATAAAAAAAAAAACTATATTAATATTTAAGATGTGATTAATAAAAAAAAAAAAGTATATTGAACTTAAAAAAAAAAATCTGAATTTTGAATAATTAAATTTAAATTTTTAAAACCTCAAGTTGGCAGCCCTGACACTCATACACGCACTCCTGTGGCGGTCTCGTTCAGGACGCCATCTGGCGTAAATATCGATCAGTCCTTGCAGAAAATACAACCCTGCGAACGGACCAGCGCACGTAGCTTTTAACACCAATAATATATTCTACGAGTTCATATTAAAAAAGAGAATAAATGTAATAATATTAAAGGCTAAGTGTTGACCATTGACTGGAGCACCACTACAAGAAAGCCAAACTCCTTAAACTAGAAGCGCCATCTAGCAGAGTATTCATACAGCTGCAAGCTTGCCTGCTGCTCAAGCCAAGTTGACCTGCCCAAGGCAGACTATGTCAATATCAAATGTGTATTTCTCTTATTTGGCTTTTCCCTGGAACAAAGTAATACCAGAAATGTAAAGCTCTAGGATTTAGGGGCTTGCAGGTGGACCAAGGGGGACATATAATAGCCCTGAATAAAAATCTAAAATCTTTTTTAATTCCTAAATTAGTACAGCTTGTTTAATTTCAAAATAATATTTTACAATATTTTTTTCTAAAAAAAAAGAAATTTATAGTCTCAGAAAAAAAATCAATTAACTTTTTTATAGTCCATTTGGAAACTTTCAAGATCATAAAAGATATTTATAAAACAATCCAAACAATTTTATGAAATCAACACAAATTTCCTGATTCTTTCTTTTGTATAAAAAATCGATCTATTTAAGACTTCAGACCTTCAGTTCCAATTTTACGGTTACATAAGAAACCCTTAACTATTTGAGATTACCTTTGTTTCCCTTACCTAAACTTGGTTGACTCTAATCTCTTATGTCACAAAATATAAATAAATTTTGCCTTTGTGTTTGGCCAAATTAGTGAATTGTTGTCCGGGTGGGGGAAGGCGGGGATAAGGAAGGTTTCACATCAACTCTTCCATCCTGGGAGCAGCTGTTTGGTGTTAACTATTTGCTGAGCTTATGGACAATTCAAATAACTACCCCTATGATTCGTCGACCACCCACATATACTTCTATATAGAGCAAAAGAAAAAAAAAAAAAACTATATCAAAAATTTACTCAACTCTTTTGCATGTATTGTAGTCTGGATTCCCATACCCCAGCGCTACAATAGATGAAGATTAATTACGGGAAATTCGTAACATTTTTCATGCTTAATCTTGGCGCGCATCAGGAAAATACAAAACAAAATAAACCCACCACCACCATCACCACCAACATCGCCCAGTCCAGCTGAAAAACATCCCAACTGTGCTGTTTCCGTCCTCTCCTTTCTGCCACCGCCTTGCCACTTGTCCAGATGTATTTGAAGTGTTCTCAGCACGTTTGGAATAAAAACTAACTTATTAATAATAATAATTGTAATACTCTCTCCATTAGGAAACCAACAAACAGTTCCTGTCCTCTCTATAAGGAACTTCGTATCTGGACAGACTCTTTGATGCTTTGAAATTGGTAAGAGGATTTCAAATCATGAGACTGAGAGAATCGGAAAGTGGAGACCCCAAAACAAACTTAGAGGAGGCTAAATTTTTTGAATTCGTCAAAGGTTAAAAATACCTGGGATCCCAAAGAAATAGAGCTGTGAAATGTTTAATATCCTAAACCGAACTATCTCAAAATCATAGGTAAATCGAAAGCTTTAATATAAATAAATAATAAATAATGATATCAGGTTATTTGGGGAATTGTAGTAATGTAATGTTTCTTTGAAAAAAAGCTCATAATTATAAAAATCTTTGTAGAATAACTCTAAAATAGTAGAGAGAAATTGAGATTCCTCAGAGGGTTTTTGGAAAAGGAATTGCTTATTTATAGAGGTTTCTGAGGAGAGCAAGAGAAAAAGGAATTGAAAAAGGAAATTGAAGTATAAGACTAAGAGAGGAGAAGATTGGGAGAGTTACTGTGTCTTTTGGAATGAAGATGAAGTGAGAGGCAAAGTCTCCTGGTGGATAAGATAAAGAAGGAACAGAGAGAATATAAAGAAAATCGAAGAGGTGAATTAAATGTCAAGGAAAGAAATAGTAATATCGGATATAATTTACAGATAAAGATACGATGTCTTGTGAAATGTGCAGATACAGAGATTGGATAGTGAGAGAAAGATTGGAAGAGCTGGTATTGCTGGTATTCTCTATTGAGAAGATCTGATAAGTAGGGAACAGGGTATATGGAGAATATATAAATAAATAGAGCGAGAGAAAAATATACAAGGATAATGAAAAGACAAAAAAAGTTTAAGAGAGAGAGAGAGAGATTGATATAGATATAGATATAGATATAGATATAGATATAGATATAGATATAGATATAGATATAGATATAGATATAGATATAGATATAGATATAGATATAGATATAGATATAGATATAGATATAGATATAGATATAGATATAGATATAGATATAGATATAGATAGATAGAGAGAGAGAGACAGAGAAAAGGTATGGATTTGGACTGAGGAACAGATTTTCGTATGTTTCTTTTTATACTTTTCAGGGAAAGCTCTGCTAGGAAAGTCCTAGTCTGCCCCCAGGGTTCCAAAATTAATCAGATCCAGAATAGAGCCAATTTAATTGAGATCATTTGATTTGTCTTTATCTTTATTAGTTGGATAATTTGGCTTCCTAATATCATCAAGCTTGAAAGAGAGTATTCCAAAGTCGGCTATCCCCAGCTTATTTGAGTGTTTATTTACTCAAAAGTCACACATGTCTCTGGATGAATTTAGCCTAACTATAATAATTTTTTTTGAAAAATGATTTCAGCAGCTTAGCCAAAAAAAATAACCGAGAATAGGAAAAACTGAATAGCTGATAGAAGCGGGAAGGAGGTGAAGGGAATGCTTGAACTATTTGAACTGTGAACCCAGCTGGACATTAACCAGACCGCATTATGGCCAAGAAAACCACTTTGAATTTTCAACTTTAACTTAACTCTCAATGCCTTTTGCCATTTGACCAGGTTAAGAAAAAACAAAATGTGGCCAACACTTGTTTTTCTTGTTGTTGTTGTTGTTGTTGTTGTAATGGCTCCTGTGTTTCTTAATGCTTTGTTGGTGTAGCGCGCGCGTTATTTCTTTTATTTTTTTTAACGACTTTTTTTTTTTTTTGTGTTAGCCTGGCTACCTGTTAGTCTGGTGTTCTCTCTCTTCTTCTTCTTCTTCTTCTTCTTTTGGTTTAACTTGTTGTTGTGACTTTAAGTGCTTAAATCTTTGTTTCTTTCATACCCAGAGAGACATTAATTTTATTGCTGGACCCGGGAACCCGGCTACCCGACCCCAGCCCCAGCCCCAGCCACGGCCCCGGTCGACCTAATGGAAATCTCTTCTCCTCTGGTTTTGGCCTCTCGGTTATTGATAGTTTTAAATTAAGGTCAACTGTCTTTTGGTAGTATTTCAACTGTGGAATCCCACACACACAGGTAGCTATTTAATTTAATTATAAGCTCGGCTCTTACTCAGATTCACTCCACTTTTGATAGGGCCTCGAGTCGAGTGTTGCTGTTGTTTTGGCCTCTTAAAAGGCGCAACTAATGTCAGATCATTTTCGAAGAAGATCAACCACTGCACTTGTTTACCCCCTCTCCTCTCCACTCCATCACCAACAGCATCTCTGCCGTCTCTTTCGCTCTGAGGCGCACAGTGGGAGGTGAAGAAACCCAAAGAGACCTAAAGAAACCCAGCTTGTTGCGGGGAGTGGGGGTTCCTGTGAAATACATCCGACTCTATTAATCTGAAACTGATGGAATGTCAAAAAAAAAAAAATAAAAAAAAAAACATGAAAATAAATCAAAAAGACGGAGAAAATCTTCAAAAATATTAAAAGAAAAAGGCTCACAAATATTTTTGAGACTTTGTCAAATTATAAATTAAATATTTAATAAAAATTCTATAAAATCTTAGCTAGGAAAATTAAATTAATTAAAATAATTTATTATTAATTAAAAAAAAAACAAATTTACGAAAAAAGAAAACTCAGGAAAAAAATGAATTTCATTTAAATAAATAAAAATTCAATAAAAAAAATAGCTTAAGGAAACTACAAAAAAATTAAGCTACATAAAAAAGAAAAAACAGGAGACACATAAAAATTTAAATTAATTTAAAAATGATATAATATCAAATAAATTAAAATTTTGAAAAAAGAAAATTCGTCAAAAAAAAAACAAAAAAGAAATAAATTCATTGAAATAAAAAAATATTAAAAAAAAAATTGAAAATATAAAAAAAAATCCAATGCAATTAAAATAAAAATTTCAAAAATCTAAATTAAAAGAATTTAAAAAAAAATAACATAGAAAAAAATCATAGGATATATTAAAAATTCATAGAAAATCTAAATAAAAATTCAGTTCAATAAAAATAAGAATTTAAGCTAAAAAGATAAAAAAAAATCGTAGAAAACAAATTCATGGAAAATAAAATAAATTATCGAAAATAAAAACATAAAAAACTTTTAAAATCTGAATTAAAAAAATTTAAAAAAAAATAAATTATAAACGATAAAATAAAAAATTCATAGAAAATGTAAAAAAAACAATCATAGAAAATATTAAGAAAAAAATTCAATTAAAATAAAAATAAAAAAATCTGAACTAAAAAATAAAAAAAAAAAATCATAGAAAATAAAAAGAAATAATTCAGCGAAAATGTAAATAAAATAAAAACTTAAAAAATCTGAATTAAATTTGTTATACAAAAAAAATCATAAAAATAAAAGATTAAAAGAAACTATTTAAAAAAATATATAAATAAAACTCAATTAAAATAAAAACTTTAAAAATCTGAATTAAAAGAAATAAAAAATAAAAAACCATAAACAATTAAAAATAAAAAATTCATAGAAAAAAAATAATAATAAGTCATAGAAAATATAAATAAAATTAAAACTTTAAAAACAATAAATAAAAAATGCATAGAAAATTAAAAAAAAAATACGTAGAAAATATTAAAAAAAATATTATAAAAAAATAAGTATAAAATTCAGAATTAAAAAAATAAAAAAAAATTATACAAAAAAAAAAAACCTTTGAAATTTAAAAAAATCATAGAGAATATAAATAAAAAATTC
Source organism: Scaptodrosophila latifasciaeformis (assembly GCA_037075145.1). NCBI lineage: Eukaryota > Metazoa > Arthropoda > Insecta > Diptera > Drosophilidae > Scaptodrosophila > Scaptodrosophila latifasciaeformis. The sequence continues at coordinate 3,654,256 of JBAMCM010000073.1, forward strand.
AATTAAAATAAAAACTTTAAAAACTTGGACTAAAAGAATTTAAAAAAATCATAAACAATAAAATAAAAAATGCATAGAATATTAAAAAAAATCATAGAAAATATTTAAAAAAAAAATCAAAAAAAAATATAAATAAAACTCAATTAAAATAAAAACTTTAAAAACTTGGACTAAAAGAAATAAAAATATTCATAAATATAAAAATAAAAAATGCATAGAAAAAAATTAAAAAAAAAGAATTAATAGAAAATTTAAGAAAAAATCATTAAAAAAAAATCATTTTCAAAACCGATCAAAAACTAATAAATTTCTAAAAAAAAATATTTTCATTTCGAAGTTTCAGACTTTATCTCGCTTTAAAGGGAGTTCTCCACCCCTTTCTCCCCCCATCCCACGATTTTGATAAATCATGAAGAAAGCTTTCTTAATAATTTCTTCCTCTTCTTCATTGCGTTTTTTTTCTCTTTCGAGCTAATGTGTTGCACACCCGCATATTTACTCAATTTCATTTTGACCCCCCCCCCCCCCCCACCGATTTGTTTGGAAAAACTTTCCCACAGATTTGTTATTATTTTTTGAGTATGTTTTACAAAATGTTTCTTTGGCGCTTACTTTTTTGTTTTGTTTTGTTTTTGTTTTTTTGGTATTTTTCTAGCAATATTAAATGTGTTTTTGAGTGCAGGAAATTTTTCATGCTTTGGCTAGTGGATTGAGCGAAGGGGTAGCTGAAATGAGCAGCTGCTCTCAGTGGAGACTAACTGGTTCGAGTGAGCTGACTGGACTGCTTGATAAAAATAAAAAAAAAAAACAATAACAACAACAACAACAAAAAACAATAAATAATGCAGCCAATTAAAACTTTGGCTGTTTGGCCAAGCACACACACACACACACACACATGTAGATTAATTGACAAACAACAGCAAATTGAATGCAATAAAGCACAAAAACACACACACACACAGACACGCTGACACTCACACATACAGAAACAGATATCTTTTATATAAAACGGCATGTGCATTAACAATGTGATTGACTGACAACAATCAATTAAAAAGGCGAAAAATCAATGCTTGAACTGCAGCAGTTTGGCAGCAGCAACAAAACAACAACAACAACAACAACAAAAGCAAAATGAAATAAGTTTTAAAACAGCAAGAAGAGGAAGAGAAAGAGAGAGAGAGAGAGAGATAGAGAGATCAGTGCCGTAGAGGCCAAGCGGAAATTATTAAACAAAAAACAGAAACAACAACAGCAACAACAACTTCAGTTTAATGGAATTGTTATCAAAACACATTAAAAAAGAGAAACGAAAGCCAAACAACAACAGCAGCAACAACAGGGAAGTAGACAACTCTCAAAACTTGAAGAACAAAAGATGGAGAGAGCCAATAAATGCACTTTGTCAATGCCAATTCACACAATAAATCTACAGAAAGATAGCAGAAAACAAACTGACAGAGAGGAGAAAGTGACAGAGACAGAGAGAGAGAGAGATGGAGAGATGGAGTAAGCGCTTGGTTGGGGGTGTAGACTTTTGGCTCTGCAGCAGACATGGTGAGTTTGACAGGTCAAAAAGAAACGCCAAAAAAAAAAAAAATTAAATCAAGAATGCAAAAAAAAACAACAAAAATTATAAAAAAAAAAAACAATAAATAAAAAAATGAAAAAATTAAAATTGCACAGAACCAATAAGAAACTAGGGAAAAAATATTTTTATAGGAAAATATAGAATAGAAAATATTGAAATATTGAATTTCAAAATTTACATTTAAATTTCAAATTGCCCGATCAAATTTTTGTTTCATTTTAGTGCCAAGCAAAATTTCAAAGGAAACAAAATCACTCCACTCCAGAGTCAGCCTTGCTCTCTTTCACACTTGCTCTCTTTCAATTTGCAAAATAGATCATACACACACATACACACATGCACACACAAGAGCTTGCCTGCCTGCCTGCTTACTTTGAGCTAGCAGCGTAGTATTTATACCCTGCACCTTAAAGTAAAGGGTATATTAAGTTTTATGCAAATGTATGTAACATAGAGAAGGCAAAGTCATAGACCCAAAATATGATCAGGGTGACTATAAAAATATATATAGCCATAGTCCGTCCGTCTGTCCGAGACTATAAGATTCGGGATTCGGACTCCTTATGTGCGTACACTGGTCAAGTCTACTAGGTACAGAGTGTTTCAAATTCGACCACGCCCGAGTTTAATGTTCGGCTTCATTTTCAGTCTCTCTTAATCCTCTCAGTGCTCTCGCTGCGATTGCTCGGCTCGCTTTGTCCTACGTTTGACATTGGCAACTCGTTTGTTTCAAATCAAATTTCTTTTATTGTGACAAAAGTTAAGAATAAGAAAATAATTATTTCTCTTGACTTATACGAATTTAATATAAATAAATCAATTTCTATTGAGCAAAAGTGTTTAAGTTTTCAATAATTTGCATTCTTCTTCTCTAGCATTCTTGTGTTTTCGGTACCGTTACTTTTTTGTTTTTTTTTTTTTGCATGTGTGTTTGTGTGCTTCGTGGTGAAATTGACCCTATGAAAATGTTGAGTTTGAATTTAAATATTTTGAAAAGGGTCTAAGCAGTTTTTTTTTTTTAAGAAAATTTGCGGCAGGCCACGTGCCACCTTGGCCGAGGCCCCAAAAGACTAGAAAGATTAAGCCAAAGAAGAAGAAAAAGAGGATTTTTTTTTTCAAATCTTTGAGAGCAAATTGCCACCACGCCCCTGAGCCAAATTGGCCAAGAACACGCACAGCACACAACGCATCCACAACAGTTGGGGCAGAGGCTGCAAGCATCAAGCTTAAGATCCGATCAGCCTGCTGTTGCTCCCCAAACAGCAACCTCCACTCACTTTATGCCTCTGACATTCTGGGAATGAGCCAAGGTGCTCTCACCGATGATGATGATGGTGGTGGTGGTGGTATTGGTGGGGTGGGGGGTATGAGTTGAGTGTCAGGTGCGACCATTAGAGCTCATTATGATTGGAGCGCCGACACTTTGTTGATTTCGTCGCTGACATTTTGTTGATTTTTCGCGCAACATTGATGATGACTTCTGGGCCAAGTTTTGTTGGCCATTCCAGGCTTAGATCAACCGCACGCACACACACACACACACACAACCAAACGACGCCACTCAACCAGATGTATCAACAACATCTGGAAGATAAACAGAACACAAACCACAGGCCTCTTGGCATTTTGTTTCTTGTTAACTTCTTTTTTTTTTTGGTTGCATTTTGTTTTTTTTTTTTTTTTTGTTTTTGCATTTTTTCTGGCCACGCTTCGACGCCTTCGTTGCTTCGTTTGGCTGCGTGCGAAATAGAAAAATTGTCTAAATTAAAGGAGAAAATTAAAAACTTCACACGCACTTCACACATAAAATTAACAAAAAACAACCACGACAACAACAACAACAACAGCAACAGTGAGAGGGGGAAAATTCAAAGTCATAAAAAAAAAACGTGAGAGGTCTGTGAACTGACGAGACGACCAAGCAAGCATTTTTCGGGAAAGCGCGGGGGGAAGTTTGATTGACGACAACATAAACAGAAGAGAAGATTTTGATAAAAAAAATAGAGGGGGGGGGGGGGGAGGGGAATAGTCAAAGGCGAAGGTGGCAAAAGAGATACGGTTTACCAATTAAGCAAATCGACTTTATGGGCAACGTCGGAAAAAAACTCGATGAGAGCGTGTGTGGACATACAGTAGTCACTCTATTTGGATGGATTCCAAAAATGGCTTGATTTAAAAATAATTCGGAAAAAATAAGAAATGATTATTTAAAACATTTAAAATATTAAAAAAAGTATGTAAGACTAAATAAAAATAATTTAGAAAAAAAATAATGAAATAAAAAAAAAAACAAGAAAAATAGTAAAAAAAAAATAAAAAAAATTAATAATTACATTAAAAATAAATTTAATTCTTTTAAATTAAAAAAAAATAAACTAATTAAAAATAAGAAAATTAGTAAGAAAACTGAAATTAATTAAAGACAAATTAACAATTAAATAAAAAATAAATTGACTTCATTTAAAATATTAAAAATATTAAGTAAGACTAATTAAAAATAATTTGGAAACTAAATAAGAAAAATGGTTAGAAAAAAATGAACAAATCAACAATAAAATTAAAAATAAATTTAATACATTTAATTAATAAAAACTAAAATAAAAAAATTAATTAAAAAGAAATAAAACAAAATTTTGTTTAATAAAAAAAAATAAAATAGACAACATCAAAAATAAATAGAAATAAAAAAAAAAAATGTAACTAATTAATTGGAAACAAAGTAGAATTTATAAAAAAAAAAAAACAAAAAAAAAAAAAAAATACAATAATAACTAAAAAATTCTTTAAAAAAAATTGGAATAAAAACCTCAACAATTGAAAATAATAATTAATAAAAAGGGTCTCGAGTCCCTTTTAGTGTGTCTCCACTGTGGCCACACAACTAAGGAAATACGAAAACAAAAACCTCAACAATTGAAAATAATAATTAAAAAAATCAAAATTTAAAATTAAAAAAAAAAATCTGTGAAAATTCTTCGAGTCCATTTTAGTGTGTCTCCACTGTGGTCACACAACTAAGGAAATGCGTGGAGCCTAGAGTGTGTGGATTCCAAATGTGTCATGCCAAAGGGTGTCATGCGTCAGCGGACGCAAAAACAAAAAAAAAAAAAACACAACAAGAAACTCAAAAACCAAACGGAACGAAAATAAAAAAAAAAACAATGAGATGGCAAAAACGAAGAAAGGAAAAAAAAAACAAGACAAAGTCGGCGATACGGTGACTGCGACTGCGTGGCTGATGAATTATCCAAAACAAAACAAAAAAAAAAAAAACTTTGGTCAAGTACACATTCCCCTCCCGCCCCTGGGCCTTTCTTTACATATCTTTTGCCGCCCTCTTCTTACTCAGTCCAGCTAATCATGTGCAGGCAGGCAGGCAGGCTGGCTTGTCTCTGCTATGTACCCCGCCCCCACCCTTGCTTCTAGTGACGAATTGCTATTTTCACTTTGTCAAATGCAAGTCAAGTCAAACTGCAAGACGAAAGTGCGTGTAAACAGAAATAATATAAAAATATTTTACCCACCAACAACGACAGCAAAAACTAACGGTGACGCCGACTACGACGACGACGTCAGCTTCGTAAGAAGTCGAAGGCTTTGCTCTTGGTGGTGGGTGATCAATCTTGAGCCTCTGGGACGAAGGAAAAAAAAACACGAGACAGGCAGCGAGAGAGAGAGAGAGAGAGAGGGGGAGCAGTTTGGGTACCGTTAAGTTTGCTCGAATCTAAAACTAAAAACGAAATTTGCAAGAAAAAGGAAATAAACATATTTCACATGTCTGGCAACGCTTAATAATTTGACAGCTCCTTTGACAGATGGCCCAGCCATGAACAAGTGAAGCATTCCTTCTCCTCCTCCTCCTCCTTCTTCCCACGTCACCAAGAGAGCAATAATAAATTAGCAAAAAATAAAACAACCACAAATGTAATTTAGCCAAGTCAAAGCGTAAGAAGAAGAAGAAGAGATAAAAAGAGGGAAAGGCAAGGAAAAATGCATTTTAAAGCGGCCTTAATAGCCATTAGCAGGGATCGCACACACACGCTCACGCTCACTTAGTCTGCCCAAGATGAGAAATTCAAGAGCCAAAAAAGACAACCCCCCACGCCGCACCCCCTTCGCATCCATATCCCCATAATACTGACAAATGTTGGTCAGAGAGGGCGGGGTCAGTGGGGCGTGCCAACTAACTGAGGCAGCTGCCATCTATCATATGGCCAAAACGCCTGAGAGAAGAATACAAAAATTTTGAAAAACTTTGAAAAATTTTTTGAAAAAGATCGCTTCTCGTTGGTTTAATTCATTTAAAGATGAATCAAAATCAACGCTTGACTGAGCTTTTTTCTTACTCTGCTCAATTACCCAGCGACTGCCGCCAAGGAGAACAACTCAGCCTCTCACCAAGTCTGAAAGAGAAAGAGAGCGAGAGAGGGGGAGGGAGAGAAATGCATTAACCGTGTGAGTCTAAAGGATTTTCATCTAGTTATTTTTATTATTTCATTTTGTTTTTGTACTTTCTTTTTATATAGAATGTGTTATATGTTGTCTTTGGACTGGCTAGCTGTCGGTCTGTCGTCTCTCTGTCCAACTGAGACTCTGTCATTTTAGCCAGTCTATCTTGGCTGTTAGCATGTGAAATCTGTCCATCTTTTTTGCTCCTCTTTTTTTGTTCATCCTTGGACAGGGTGTGACCCAAATTAGTTTTTAAGGGAATCAAAAAAATTTTCAGATCTTTGGAAAATCGTAAATTTCTGTTTTGGAAAATTCTAGAATTCTTTGGGAAATTAAAGCTTATTTTGATTGTTTCAATAATAAATAATTTGAAAAATTAGCAATAATAATTCTTGATTCCATTGGAATTTTGAAATTGTTTTTTCGATAATTTAAATTTTTATGGACTTAAATAAGATCTTAAAATATTGAAATTTTTCTAAGCACATTTCATTTGCTAATTTGAAAATTTTCAATAATATTTCTTGATTCCATTGGAATTTGTTTTTAGGGGATTTTGAAATTTTTATTTCGGTAATGTGAAGAATTTTTATTCTTATTGAGTTGAATAGGATCCCAAAATTTTTTTGTCGATTATTTTAAAATTTTTGCAAAAGAAATTTCCAAGAATTTTGAGTAAGTTCCTTCAAATATTTTTTATTTTATTGAAAATTTTTTAAGACCTGAGATAAGCTATGAAAAAAAATATTCAATTATATTTTGATATTTCGAACTGCTAAATTTTTTTTTTTTAATTAAAAAAAAATCCGTTTTTATCAAAAACTTTTCTTGTCAAACTTCAGATTTGCGGCCTTAATTTATTCTATAATATTTTTTTATATTAATTTTTAGAAGTAAAAAAAAAATAATAAGAAAGAATAAAATTTAAAAAAAAAATTTTTTTTATAAATTTTCAAAAAAAAAAAAAAAATGAATTAGAAAGGATAACATTTTTTTTAGGTAAATATTTTTTTTCTTGTGTTCAATCAATGAATTTTGTTTTTTTCAGGATCACCCTGTATTTGGCTGTGCACACACAGTTGTGCATGTGTGCGTGCGTGAGTGCGTGCGCGCGTGTTTGTGTCATTGTGAACGGCATTTATGCGCTACATTCAACATTATCAGCATTTATTCTTCTTCGGGGTTTTTATTTCGCTATTTTCCAGCGTAATTTCATAGATGCTGCTCCTCCTGCTGCTTCTTCTTCTTCTTCTTATGACAGCAACAACAACATTAGAAATTGCTCAGCCAGCGTTGGCGGCGGCGGCAGCGGCAGTTACTGTCGACAGACTACCAGAGTGGCAGGGAAGGAGTTTACGTTGTTGTTGTTGTTGTTATGTTGCTGCCGCCACTGTTTCTGCTGATAACAATGTTGATGATGAGAGTCCCGTTGATGTGTATGTGTATGTGTGTGCGTGTGTGTGTGTGTATTTTTTGTTGCTTGATGATGACGGCGATGACGATGAGATGGCATTGCCGGTGTTCATTGCCGCCTCTGCCCTTTAAGAGGCTTCCTTGGACATACTCACACGCACACACACACACAAATGCACAATGTGAAAAAGAGAGATAGAGAGAGCCAGGGGGATAGACACCCAGATGAACAGCTTCATATAAAACATATAAAGTTGCGCTTTTATCAACAATGTGTCCAATTTATGTGACGCTTTGTGGGTTGGATAAATCGTTTATATATCAACTGATCAGGTCTGCATTGAAAGAATATAGGAAAAAAGAAATAAAATCCAATAAAAAAAATAATCACATGGAAAATATATATGAGCAAGGAGAAGTCTGTTATCTTGTTATCAAGAAAATAATTCAGGCGGGTTCTTAATGTTCGAAGATTTTCATACATTAATTTATTCATTATTCCTCCAAAGCGCTGCCAACCTTTGCTGAAAAGCCGAACACATATGCCAACTTACCTTAGAGAAGATATCGAGCTTGCAAGATTTTGATGAGGAACTTATGAGGAACTTAGCTTGCAGGACTAGTCAAAAGTTATATAAGCTCAAGCCTTATAGAGATAGACCTATCCAAAATCACTTCCGATATAGCCAAGTTCTTTGAGATGTTGAAAAGTTCTGAAGAGCTTCGATATAGCCAACCTGTCTCGGTCATCAAAAATGCACTAAAGGTCTAAATAAATGCATTGCCGATATAATCAAATTGTCTGAGTATCAAAAGGTTCTGAAGGACTTGGATAAGAAATTCACTTTCGATATAGCCAAGTTGTCTCGTCTATCCAAAAGACTCTAAAGGATTACCGAAGTAGCCAGATGTCTGGGGTATCAAAAGGTTCTGAAAGACTTGGATAAATAATTAACTTCCGATATATCCAAGTTCCCTGAAATTCTTAGAGGTACAATTGGGCACTACAAGTTTGATTAAAGGTCTCTTTGAACTTCTCATGGAAAGCGTTTTTGGCTTGTTCGGCAAGACTTTTTCTGATCTTATTGAATCCTTAAGTATATCTAATATAATATAATGCTGACCCGAATCAGTTGGGAGAGTTCTTCATTAATAAAAAGTTTTGGGAGCTGACTAATTTGCATTTCTCCTTCGATCTTATTCTTTATCTAATTTATTTATGGTTTCTATTTTCTAGTGGACTTGTCACGGAGCTGAAACCTCAAGGAGCACCACCGCCAACACGTATCACTCCAAAAGCTGCTAAAGCCTTCGTCTCCGTAATTGAGGAACCGAACTGGCCCACTCAGGTGAAATTTGCTGGATTAATGTTTTCGGGTAAATAAAAACCAAAGCATTTCAATTTACCATTTGATTTTCTAATAGATTTGAGAGTTCCATTTATTTATTTTCAATATTTATCTTTATCTTGATTGGCTTAGATAATTAGCAAAAACTAAGAGGCTATTAAGCCTATTAAACCTAGGAATCGAATTGTAATCCAATCAGACCAGCTGCCCTGAGCAATTGATTTTTTTTAATAGACTTTTCTTGCTGGTTCTAAGAATTGTTTATTTGGAAAATCGTTTAACACCATTGAACAGGTACTTTTCGGTTGAACAGAGTTAGCCGAACTCGGCCAAAGATGAGAGCTATTTTTTCGGAGATTACGGACTTGGATAATGAAGTATCATGAAGCTGTGGGACAAGCGATTTAATCAAGAATCTTTCAAATTATGTAAAGGTGATAGAGATACCTGAGTATGCTCCGTGCTATATGGATTTTGTCTGGATATTGTCTGGATAAGTTTACTATATCTTCGAATATTGAATATATCCTAACCAATATTCCTTAGACTTATTAGGCGTAAAAGTCAACCATTTCCTTTGGACCAAGCTCAATGAAGTATAGCTCCATATATCTCGGTAGTTCCAGCCTAATCTTGTTCAGTGTTATTCATTGGAATACTTAGAAAGAGACCAAAACTCTGTCCTATTCCACTTGAATCAAGGCACCCAATTTGAAATAGGCTCTTGGACCCAAAAGCTTCTCAAGTTGCACCTGGAACCAACCAAAGCCTCTGTGAGGTAATTAAAAAGAGTCTTTGGGCTTCGGCACTGCTTAGCCAGCCTGGCCAACCAGTTCTTTGGCCATCAAGCATCTCGAAAAGAGCCTAGCCCAGACTAGTTCATGGCACGAGCGTTTTGGGCTGGTCAAAACTTCTAATTAACTTGACCACTTTAGCTGTCAGAAAATATATCCAACTCGAATCATTTTATGAAACGATCTGTAGTTTTTTTTATTTTTATAAAAGAAAAGGAGACATTTTGTTGGCTTTAATAACAGAGTTGCTTTGCCGAAATTATCGAGACCCTTACTGATTTTTTTGAGAAATTTGCTGCAATTTGTATTGTAAAAATATTGAGTATATCGTGGGGACTAACAGAAGATTTTGGGAAAATTTTTAAACTTTTGGTTTTTGCCTTGTTGGCAGAGTTGCTTTGGTCAAGTAATCGGGAGATTTTTTTTGAAAAATGATGCCCATTTACAATCGTTTCTCTGATCAAATTTATTATATTCTTTGGACTCTTTTCTTGTACTCTTTCAATTGGCAATTGTATAAGACTCAAATGGGTCTCTCAATATATGTAGGTATATATATGGATGCGATCATTTTGGCTGTCGTTCATATCTGGAAGACTTATACAAGAATATTTACATACTCCAAATTTGATTTGGTTTGAATAACTAAATTATAAAGCTTCCGTTCATGCTCAAGTCGGCTCTAAGTCTGAATGATCTAAATGATATTTGGTATATAGAATATTGTTCTTCGGGGCATACATAGGTATATATCTAGTTTCAATAGGACTTAACTATTAATTTTCTAACTATACCAAATCGGCTGGGGAGACTCTCTCTGTATTTATCAAATGATCTGAATCAAATTTGATTTGTAGTAAAGTGGAACACCTGAAACATATATATATTTCCTTAGGATATCTGTGTCATTTTTTGAATAATCTAAAATAAAATAACTAAGCTAAGCTAGACAAGTTCCCCAAGTTTCATCTCGATCTCATAAATCAGATCATATAGTTTCCAAGTCTTAAGGATTTTATTTATCAATCCCTATTAAGTCGGATAATTCAAGTATCTAAAAGCTCCAAACAAAATCTAAACGAATCAATTTTTCCATTTTCAAAAAGAGTATCCAATCTTCGACGTCATCAGTATCTTCTTTTCATTTATTCACCAATCGAATTTAGTCGAAAAGACAAGACATGTGCTCTAAATTATTTAGTGAATGGCAAAAACTATTAAAACAAAGAAGAAATAAACTAAACAAAAGCAAAAACAAAAGCACAGAAGACAAGTTAAAACAACAATAACAACAACAACAAGGCAAACAATAATAATAATAATAATAATAAAATACAGAAAAGGCAAACGCGTAATTGAAAAAGCAAACTAATGACAAAAGCGGCCGGTGGCCATGGCAGTTGGCAACGCGGCAAATCACACACACACACACACACACACAGAGACACACACACACAACTATGCAAATAAATAATCATGTTTGTTGTAAATGTTCTTGTTGTTGTTGTTGTTGTGATTGGTGTGAACGTGTAAGTCAAGCAACAAGGCAGCCGACAAGCAAGCCAGCATTTTAACCTGCCCCCCTCCCCCTCCCCTCACCACCAACCCCTTCAGCCATAGTCACTCTGACAATTTCCCAGGAAAGTAAATGCAAAATTTGAATTTATAAATACACATTGAAGACAGAAATAAAAGGAGAACACACATACACTTGATTTGACAGTAAAACCGCCATATGATGCACCTATTTCCTATTGAGATGAATGAGGTGACGGGGCTTCGGATCAATATAAAAAAGAAAACTTAAAGTTCCTCATGTCCTATGGATTTTATATACCAAATTTCATAGCTTTAGCTATAATAGTTCCTGAGATACTTGAATGGGGGGAAGGGTTGGGGTCTATCACTGCCTTTACTGATAACTCGTATGTTTATGGTCCGATTATATTCATCTTGGTGTCAAACGAAAGGTATTTTCATTGAGCACATTTTGAAAGAAAAAAAAATACTATTAATCTTAAGCCATAGGAAGTACAGGTCTCTGAAATAATTATTCGGAAAGCTCCACCGAAAAAAATATTTACCCAACAGACTTTTCCTTGCTGATAGGATAATATTCGGTCCAAGTTTGGTTATTCCAGCTTTGAGATATTTACGATTAATTTTTTTTTCTATGACCTCATGAGCTGTGGGGGGGGGGGGGCATCGGATCAACATTAAAAAATATACTTGCCCTTACTCGTGTCCCATAGATTCTATATACCAAATTTCATAGCTCTAGCTTTTGTAGTTTCAGAGATCTCTGCTTTCATAGAGACGGATAGACAGACGGATATGGCCAGATTGATTTCTCTAGTAGCTTTAGGGGGTCTCCGATGTCTCCTTCTGGGTGTCACATGCATTCACTGCTTTTCGGTAAAAATAAAAAATAATTTTACTATTTGTCCCTTTTAGTCAGTGCTGACTGCAGCTGGGGAGTGCCAAAGAAATAGAGTGAAAGAGAGAAATGGAGTGAGGAGGAGTCAGTGCGTCGAGCTACGCCCAAGCTGCGTGCCTGTTGATGAGGCGTGGCCATTTGAGTGTGTGTTGTCTTGATGTCTGCAAGTAAAAACGGAAATGGCAGCACAAGTGCCGCGGCCAGAAACAACGACTCACTGATTCTGCCACTGCCACTGGCACTGGCAGTGGCATCGCCACCGAATGATGGACTCTAGGCTGGAATTGCTTTCAGCCAGAAAAAGATTCAGCTAATCGGCATAAATAGTTGATGACGAACATGGCAAAGGGGGAGGGGGTTGGGGGTGGAGTAGGGAGAGGGGGTGAGCCGTATAGTCTAGGCCAAGATCACAGAATATGCCCAAGATACGATCTCAATTTTGAAGTTGGCTTTAGCATTTTGGTCGGGCTTTGCTTTGATTGAATCAAAATACACGCCGAGACAACAACAACAACAACAAGAAATATATCGGAAAAATCTGAGGAGACTTGGGGCGGCAGCTCACAAGTCATGGCCATAAACAGCTTGGGGTTTCTCTCTCATTTTTTAGAATTCAAAAACAACAACAACAACAACAAGAAAAGTGAAGGCAAAGCACAACAACAACAACAAAGTGCAGCGCCTGCTGTGTGATTGTCCAGTGTATCGAATGCCATCTGAGCCCACTTTAATTCTTTTTTTTTTTCTTCTTTTTTGCTTACCCCTTCTACCCAACCCCTCCACTCCCCTTCCACCCTCACAGTCTGACACTCTTTAGGCATTTGTCTTATTTATTTATTTTTTTTTGTATCTAAGAGATACAAAAGAGTATAAGCTTGGACTGTCTGATTCTTGAGGCTCAAAAAAAAAAAAAAAAATACCAGAAAGAATTACCAGAATACCTGTTTAAAATACCGACTATCTCTCAGTATCTTACAGATACAAAAGGGTATAAACTTAAAAAATTGTCTGAAATCCCAAAAAATACTAAAAAAAATACCAGAATACATGTTTAAAATACCGACTATCTCTCAGTATCTTACAGATACGAAAGGTTATAAAATTAAAAAATTGTCTGAGGCTCACAAAAAAAAAAGTACCAGAAAGAAATACCAGAATATCTGTTCAAAATGCCTCCTATCTCTAAAAAAAAAAATACCAGAAAGAAATACCAGAATACCTGTTTAAAATACCGCCTTTCTCTCAGTATGTTACAGATACGAAAGGGTATAAAATTAAAAGATTAACTGAGGCTCGACAAAAAAAAATACCAGAATATCTGTTTAAAATACCGACTATCTCTCAGTATCTTACAGATACGAAGGGGTATAAAATTAAAAGATTGTCTGAGGCTCACAAAAAAAATACCAGAAAGAAATACCAGAATACCTGTTTAAAATACCCTCTTTCGCTCAGTATCTCACAGATACGAAAGGGTTGACTAATTCAAAAATACTAAAAAATATACTAAAATAACCATAAAACCTAACTAAAAAGATGCCCAAAAAAAAAGGCCAAACCAAAGAGAATATCAAAAAGTCTGTAGTAGACTGGTTTTTTTTTTTTTTGGTCTGTACTTGTTTTTTTTGTTTTGTTTTTTTTTTATCATTGCCGCTAGCCACAGACTCTATTGTCGTTGTTGTTGTTGTATTTTTGCGCTTGTCGCTTTGTGTTGACCAGGCCGATGGATGCTGTGAACAGCATGATGCCATCAGCAAAGAGCCAAAACATTAAACGCACTCACTGAGAGCCAAATTCAAATTAAAAAGAAAAACAAAAACAAAAAAAAAAAAACGAATACCGAAAAACTCTCAAATACAAATTCCAAATTCGAAAAAAGAAAAAAAATACGCCAAAGAGAATCGCATTCTGATCTGGGCAATGTGAGTTTTGGCCTTCAATCTATGCGGACTCGAAAATGAATTGTGGCCCAGTCGAAGCCTCTCACAATTTCATTGCCAAAGTGGAAATACTCTTTTTTAAAATGGAGTCCGGGGGTCTTGAGAGGCCTCAGAAAGACCTCCTCACGCTTTAGCTGGGTGGATCAGAATAAATAAGCTTGAAATTCCTCGAAAAATAATAAAATGATGACCAGTTTGGTTTGTCCTGGTTCCTTGAAACTAAGCACATAAGTTCTTGATGGCTCTAGTTTTATTTGGGAGATATAGTGCTCCGATCCACCTCAGACTTGGGGGATCTGTGCTTCTGGATTTGATTAGGCATCATAGTCAGTTTGATCGAAATTCCTTCAGAAAAGACCGAGTTATAAGCCAAATGAATATTGTCTGATATAGTGCTCCAAACCAGCTCAAACTTTAGGGATCTTTATTTCTGATTTTAATCAGGCATCATAGTCAGCTTGATTGAAATTCCTTGAGAAAAGACCGAGTTATAAGCAAGTTGAATATTGCTTGGAGATATCGTATGATATAGTGCTCCGATCCAGCTCAAGCTTGGTGGATCTATGCTTCTCGATTTGATCAGGCATCATAGTCAGTTTGATTGAAATTCCTCGAGAAATAACCGAGTTATAAGCCAAATGAATATTGTCTGATATAGTGCTCCAAACCAGCTCAAACTTTAGGGACTTTATTTCTGATTTTAATCAGGCATCATAGTCAGCTTGATTGAAATTCCTTGAGAAAAGAACGAGTTATAAGCAAGTTGAATATTTCTTGGAGAAATCCTATGATATAGTGTTCCAAACCACCTCAAGCTTGATAGATCTGTGCCTCCGGCTGTGATCAGGCACTCTAGCAAATCTGAGAAATAACCGAGTTATAAGCCAGATGAATATTGTTTGATATAGTGCTCCGATCCAGCTCAAACTTTAGGCAACTTTACTTCTGAATCTAATCAGGCATTATAGTAAATTTGATTAAAATTCTTCAAGAAATAACATAGTTATGAACAATTTGCATTTTTACCCGTAGCAAAGTGCCTGATTCATTTAGGTCAGCCTGGCTGCTCTTACATGCACTCTATTTCTCTTGGAACGCCTTTGATCAGCTTGACTTGGGTCGGTTCGATTTGGCTCTAGCCAGTTCTGTTCTTTTGTGGTCTGCTTCTTGGTCAAGAGAGTCACACTCACACTCACACTCACACTTACAGTCACCGTTATCGGCACGCATATTTGCATAACTGCCATAAACATGGCCAAGGCTAGGAAGGGTTCACTTCGCTTGCCCTGGTCGTCAGTCTGATTTGGCTCGTCCCCTTCTCGGCTAGGCAAATCTCTCTGCATATTTCACATATTCTTCTTGTTTTCTTTTTATTTTTGCTTTTGCCACTTAAGCGGCTTTATTATTTTTCTTTTTTTTTTGTGGTTTGGGAATGCAACAAGTTTATTCCATTGTTAGAGAAAAGATAAACGATTATAAAAGCTGAGCTTTTCTGATTTTCTTCTATATCTTTCATAACGATTTTTATTTTTTTTTTTTATATTTTTTAATTAATGCAATTTTTGTAAAAACATTTTTCGAAACTAACAAAAAAAGGTTTGGTCAAATTGGCGACACTCCCGTTTTAGTCACTCTTTTAAGATTGTTTGCCTTTTGGCAATTTGCTTAGATAAAGATAAAAAATAAAAAATAACAAATGAGTCAAGCCCTTGGGCCTTTAAAAATTTTGTGTAATAATTTTGAAAGAAATATTAAATTTATTTTTTTCAAACTGGCAAAAAAAGATTCGGAATTCTTGAGAAAATAAATAATATGATTATGATAATATTTCCGAGACTTTTTTTTGAACCCAGCAAAAAGCAAACCAATTCAGACAAGTCGAGTTGAGTTGAGTCTTCAGTTTTCTGTTTATTTCATTATCAGAGCGACCGGAATTCTTTCAAACTCGGCCTCTTTCTCACTCTTGTCGTTTGGCCAACTTGTTCGGACAAACTGAGCATGTCATGAGTAATGTACAACAACAACAATGACAGCTACGCCCTTTTTCTTTTTTTTGTTGGTGTTTTTTGTTGTTGCTTTTCAAGTCAACCGACACCGCCCGCACACACTCCATTAGCTCCATTTGAATGGGCCAAAACGCTTTCGATTGTTATGTTAATGTGCTCAGCATATTTTATTCATAAATGACAAGAACAAAACTGAAAAAAAAAATATATATATATATATGTATACCTATACCATACTCATATACAAAATAATTACCCACATAACACGAAAAAAAGTTATTTGGATCTGTAAAAGGTTTTTGGAAATATTCGTGGCTCCAAAAATTTTACTTTGATTTTGAGTAAATCCATATAAAATATTTTATCAATCGTTGGACTACTTAAAGAGTTATGCTGGGTCTCTGAGATCGTGAGTGCCACTCTGAGGACTGAGACTCTGAAAGACTTTGTAATTTGAGTTTGAGAATTTCACTGAAGCTTAGTTTGAAAAAGCTTGAGAGGTCTCCTAAAATCAAAGGACATTTCATATGAAATATGGTCTCGATTGGTGGAGTATTTAAGGTTTTATGATGCACCTAATAATTCAGAGAAATATTTGGGAATTTAAGCAGACAGACTGGGCTTGAGATTCCGGGTAAATACAAAAGTCTCCTGACATCAAAGGAATTTTTATATAGTCTCGACTGGTGGACTGATGGGCCTAAGACTTCAGAGAAATGTCTTGGAATTTAAGCCAAGATCCTGAGACAGCCTGGGCTTGAGAGAAGTGTCCGAATGACTCGGTATATGTTAAGGTATGGAGGGTCTCCGAAATGCCTTGGGACTACCTAAGCCTCTGAGCTTTCAAGTTTCAAGAGCCAAGATCCCGGGTAAAGTATTTAAAGACTCTTGCTGGTCTTGAGATTTCGGGGAAATTCAGAAGTTTCCTATAATCAAAAGAAATTTCATATGAAATATAATCTGCATTGGTGGACTGATGGGCCTAAGAATTCAGAGAAATATCTGGGAATTTAAGCCAAGATCCTGGGACAGGCTGGGCTTGAGATTTTGGGGAAGTGCCCGAAAGACTCGGACAGCTAGCTCCACTCTTTTGTAACTCAAATCGGTTGGGTATATATTAAGGTATGAAGGGTCTCAGATATGCCTTGTCTCTGAGCTTTCAAGCTTCAAGTTTGAGATCGAAGTTTACCGATTCAACTTGAGATTACTTTGAATTTTGTTCAGATTCGCCTTTTAGGTGCCCTCGGGCTCTATGGGACTTCCTATATAAATACAAAGGGTGTGAGAATCACTATAAATATTTTGAAGATCGCAAAATCCATATTTTCCCTTGTTAAAAATAAAAAAGAGTATGCTTAGTTCTGGTTGAACTAATCGAAATATTTGATTTATTTTGGTCATAAGCATATTTAATATTTTTCAATGACTTGAATAAAGCCGAGCCCATATTTTTTTTTTTATTTTGGCATTTTTGAAATTTGTTTGACTGCACTTTTCGGCTGAGTTTGCATAAGTTTTTTTATTGGTTGCTTTTTTCTTTTTCTTTTTTTTGGGTCATAAAATTCAAAGTTTGGCAAAATGAAATAGATTTCTAAATTTGACCCTCAAGTTTTAGCTAGTTTCTTCGGTATCAGATGGGCTTTCCGATTCGGAACTGCTTAAGAGTTCAATGATTGTGGGATTCCATAGCTGATTGGTTTTCCTAGACTTTGTCTCATCTTGTGTCTCATCCAACGGGGACTCGATTTCAATCACCTCCTGTTTAATATTCTCGAGCAATACTTTTTTAGGAGGAAAAGAAATGAGGTAGAGAAAGAACGAAGAGAATCCAGAGAAAGAGTTTACCTGGCGGCTCCATAGATATAGGAATTTCCTCTCTTTGTTTGGTGAGATTTTTGGCAAGGGCGGATTGACTAGTGGTTACTCTGGGATCTAGCTTCGCCGGGCCTATGACGAAGGGTGCCTTTAGATATTCCACTTTCAGGATTTCCACTTTGGTAGACTTGGCTGAGCTGGTTGAGCTGGCAGCTACCTTTTCATGGGAGTCTGGAGCAAGACTCTTGTGTTGCTCAGTCTGTAGAGGACTCCAATTGTAATATTCCAGGGTTTCCTCGTCGCTGTATCTCTCACGGCGCCTTCGACTGGCCAGGACCTCATCTAAGCACTGCAGCTGATATCTGGTCTCCAAAACTAGACCCTTGTCCAACATAAACGAATCCTCCTCCCTCTCCTCCTCCAGTTTCTCATTCACTTGGCTAGGGTCGGGAGCAATCTTTGGCTCCGGGCAAATTCTCTTGATCTCCGGCTTATCCCGGCGAGTCTGACTAGGACGCTTTGCCGGCACCTGCGCTGGCTTAGGACGGTTGCCTGGGCAAGCGAAGAGCTCTGATCGCGTAGCACGCTCCACTATGGGTGGCGGAGATGGCGGACGCCGCAAAGTGGGCGTTATCAATTTCCTAATCGCCTTATCGGTGGAACTACTGGGACGCGTTATAAAATCACAGGTCCTCAGGCCCAGCAAATCGAAGGCCCTCTCAATGTCGGCCATATGCCGCACCGGCAGACTGGGGTGCTGAGATTTCGGTATATCATAGAGATCTAGCAGACGATAGGCCCGTATTACCCGACGTGCTCGTGTGCCATTCGGGCGCCCGCACTGATTGACTATCCCAAGGAGTACTTCGGAAGAAACAAGAATGAAATCTTAATAGTTTACCCGACAAATTGGACTTACTGCCTTGCAGACGTATCACGTTTCTCTCCAGAATTCTCAGATCCGGCTGTGGACAGCCGTGGGCAAAGTGCATTACCTGGACTATTTTCCAAAGTTCCTGTTCGTAGCGATTCATAACTGGTTTGGATGAAATCTGGATGAAATCTTGGGAAAAGCCTACTCAGTTGGTTTTTGGGGTTAAATCGAAAAAGTATATCAAATATTACTCAGATAAAATTTGATTTTTCCTCACCTAGTTGGGTTGGATTAATCAATGATAATCCAATTAGATTCCAGGCATTTCTCTCATAAGTATTGAACAATTTTAATGAAATTATTTTAGAAGATATTTTTGATGCAGACAAATGTGTGTACCAAGTTTTATTAGGATCGAACTACTCGGTCATAAAGCTGCCATGGAAGCCCAAATCTTGGGCTTGTTTTCCAATCAATCTTTAGTTTTAAAAAGCCAAGTCAATCATTTCTGATTTGGAACTAGTCTAACTTATATCAAATCGGTTTTTGGGGTTAACCCAGACATTTATTGTTCGATCTTATTGAATTTATATAATTGGCTTACTTAAAGAGATGCCCCAATGTATACCAAGTTTCATCTGCATCGAATTGTTAGATCCTCAAAATTCGATACAAACTAAAATTGGTTATGGAATTATCTGAGATATTTTTTAATCAATCTGAATCAAACTCAAGCCCAAATCGATTTAAGGGATAACTCAAACATGGATCGATTCATGGATCGATCATATTGGTCTTACATGTCGAGAGTAATCGTACAAATGTAATTAAGTGTACGTAGTTTCATTTGGATTAAATCAGTATATTCCCTTATCAAAACCGAATCGGTCTTGGGATTATCTTTGATACTTACGAAGCTATCCTGCCTTCCTGGATCAAATCACTAAACCCGAAAGCTGTCATATAGATCCAAAAAGGTCTAGGCAATAACTCTGGTATTTCAGATCGAACCACTAAATCCTATAGCTGTCATCTGGATCCCAATAGGTCTAGGCAATAACTCTGGTATTTCGAATCGAACCACTAAATCCTATAGCTGTCATCTGGATCCCAATAGGTCTAGGCAATAACTCTGGTATTTCGAATCGAACCACTAAATCCTATAGCTGTCATCTGGATCCCAATAGGTCAAGGCAATTACTCTGGTATTTTTGGATCGAACCACTAAACCCTGAAGCTGTCATCTGGATCCCAATAGGTCTAGGCAATAACTCTGGTATTTTTGGATTGATCTGGATGGAGTTCGATTTCTTCGAAATATAGATCCAAATAGGCCTAGGTATTTTTTTTTTTTTAATCAAATTTGAAGGAATTCGATTACTTCGAAAATAAAACTAGAATTTTTTTTATTTATTATTTTTTTTTTCAAAATTTTTATTTCTAAAAAATATATAGTTTTTTTATTAATTTCTAAATTTTTTTTCTTAAATTTTCCAGAAATGTTTCGGGCCAAATATCTCTGGAAAGAAAACTTGCAACCTTCAGAAACGAAAAACGGTAAAAACGTTTCCCATTTGCCATAAAAAGACGAAGAAGAAGAAGAAGCACAAAATAAACTGCCCGTAAGACGAGTAGATGAAAAGCCAAGTCTAATGGGAGGAGATGTGGGGGGTGGGGGGGTGTCCCCATAAAAGCATTGCTGTAAAGGGTTGACGGCGAAGGCGTTACCATTTTGCTGTGGCAAGTTTGTTGCCTAAGTCTTTTGTTTGCCACACCGCAGATTTTGTTTTTTTTTTATTATTAATTTTTTTTTCTCGGCTTTAAAAATCCAGCCCAACTGAAGCTGTCTCGATTTCTTCTTCTTTCATTTTTTTTTTTTTTGCAAAATAGAATGGGGCAAAGGGGGAAGCAAGGAGTGAAGGGGCGAAGAGTGAGTCTCTTTGATTTTTGTTTGTCTATTGTTTGGCTTGGTTCATTGCATTTGCAGTTTGGCTTAGATCAGTTGCTGCTGTTGTTGTTGTTGTTGTTGTGCATTCCTTTGCAACGGCTGCGCAAGCTGCGAGTGTGGCAAGTAAAACTGAACCGGTTTTTCCAGCATTGCCATTTTCGTGGTCCCCGAACAGTTTGGCTCGCCTGGCTTCTTCTGCTGCCTTGGACATGTGGTCCACTGCAAAATAATAAAGCAAAAAGAAAAAAAATTAAATAAACAGAAAAAAAAACAGGCAAAACAAAACCAACGCGAAAGAAGAATAAGAAAAATGCAAAAGCTGAAATGCAAAGAGGAGAGAGAAAAAAAAGAGAGAGAATAAGTAAATGCAAATAATGCTAAAGAAGAAGAAGAAGAAGAAGAAGAGAGACAAAGGAAAATTAAACATGCTAAAAAGGCAAAAAAAAAAAAAATAAGACAAAACAAACAATTAAGAAAAAGCCAAAAGCAGGGCAAAAAATAGGCAGAAACTGAGGCAAAGGGAAAATGAAAAAAACAAGGAAATTAAAAGAGAAACAGAAATAAAAATAATAAAAAAGATTAAAAGAAAGAAAAATAAAACGAAAAAATAAATAAAAATAAAAAATTAAAAAAAATAAAATAATAAAAATAAAAATTTCAAAAAAAAAAAATAAAATAAAATAAAATAAATAAATAAAAATAAAACAACCATAAAAATATATTAAATATATAATAAATATTAAAAAGAATAAATAAATACAAATATAATAAATAAAATATTTTTTTATTAAAAAAAATTAAAAAAAAAAAAATTGTGGAAAATAAAAAAAAAATGAAATAATCGGATAAAAATCAATACAAAAAAATTATTTGTGTGTAAAAAAAATAAATAAAAAAATAATAAATAAAATAAATAAATATAAATGAAAAATTAGCAAAAAGAAGAAGAATAAAAAAATGAAGGGAAAATAAATTTATGATTCTAAAAATTTATAATAATAATTTTAAAAATATATTATATAAATAAAAAAAAAAAATAAATAAAATAAAAAATAAATGAATAAAAAATAAATGAATAAAAAAGAAATAAAAATATTAAAAGAAAATAATTTTTAAAAGCCGCACCAAAAAAATCGAAAAGTCAAAGAATTGAAGCAAATCAAAGACAAACCAATTGCAAAAGCAAAATCAAAAGCAAAGCCAAACCGAAAAGCAAAGAAAGAATTCACAGAAAAAAAGACAAAAAAAATTCAAAGAGAGAGCGAGCGAGATAGAGAGCTAGTTCAGTTTAAGCAAACGGCATCGAATTCGGACACAGCATGACCGAAAGCTTCCCCCCCCCCCCACTCAGGCCCCCCGCTAAACAAGACAGAGCAGCTCAGCTTCCAGGCTCTGCGATCACTTCAACTGCTCCCACCACACTTGCACACTGTCTCGCTCGCTCTGGCTGGCCGTCTGGCTTGTTCGAATCGGTGTATGTGTGTGTGAGTGTGATCAGGTCCAGCCTACCTTGCATCCTGTTGAACCGGTTCGCCAGTACAGAGAGTAATGGGTTTTGCTTTATTCCATAACTCCAGACTCCTGCATTTATCTTATCTAGTCTTTTTTTTTGTTATTGTAATTTTTTTCATTTGAAAGCGCCAGCAAGTCCTTATGTGGTTAGAGTGGGCAATTCGTGTCCACACGCGTTCCACATGCGAACACAGTCCAACCGCTTCGAACATGTTCGCCTGCGCTTCAAACTCGAAGAAGAGTTCGAAATTCGAATTGCTTCGAACAGAGTTCCGACAGAGAGCAGAGGGTACTTCTTAAGAGAGCAGAGGGTACTTTTTAAGAGAGCAGAACAGAGCCGTTAATTTTTGAATTTGAAGAAATTTCGAATTTGTTTTGCTTGTTCTACGGTGGAACATGTTCGAGCTCGCGTTCGAACAACATTTGTTGTGTGCCTTTTGTGGGTGCTTTCTCGCCTGTTTCGTTTGTGTGCGCTTGCTGTGAGTGGTTGTGCTCGCTGCCGTCAGTGCGTCGCCGTCTTTCAAAGTTGAAAAATCGTACGAACGGTTAAGTTGTTTCTCTGCATTCGTTAAGCGTTGACTTGGGCCACGGATAGGCGTTTCGTTTTGGAGTGTGACAAAGAACGGCGGAGTTTTCGACGTGTTTGTGTGTGCGTGCGTGCGCCAAGTAAACCGGTTTGGTAAATTTTTTTTTTTTTTTAAGTATTTTTTGTTGTTTTTGGATACCCTTACAATTTCAGTATTGAACAAAACATAAAACCAAACTGAATTTGTTTAAAAAGGAGCCAAGCCAAGCCAAGGCAAAAAAAAAAAAAAAAACGAATAAAAGAAAAAAACACAAACACACACGCAAGCCTCTAGCGGCTTCTTGAAATTGTTTGTTGTGTGAGACACTCAAGCCGAAAACATCAACAAAAAGTAATGAAATATTTAAACAAAAAAATAAGAATCAAATAAATATTCCAAAAGTCAGAGAAAGAGTTGCAGGCGAAAAGTGCAACGAGCAAAGCAAAAAGAATAAATTCTGCAAACGCGACGCGTTCAAATTTCTGCCTTTTTTTTCTGGTGTGTGTTTTGTTTTAAAATAATTTTTTTTTTTCTTGATCAAATCAAATTGCATTGGGCCATTCATACGCTGCCAACACAAATAAAGAAAATAAGCAAAGAAAAGTGTTTTTAATAAAATAAAATAAAAGAAGCTAAAGTGCAAGCCAAAAAGTAAAAAAAAAAAAAATAAGAAAAGAGAAAGAGTGCAAAAAAAAAAATCTAGTGAAAATAACAACAACAACAGTGGCAAGGCTAGCCGAATTAAATAAGGAGAAGGGAAGAATTCCCCAAAGGTAAATACAATCAAATAAAATAAAACTCTTCGCCTTGCTCAATTCAACTTTACACAAAACTAAACAAAATACAAAATAAAATAAAATAAAATGTGTTATTTCACTTCTTTTGTGCAGTTGTTGTTGTTATTGTTGCTGTTGCTGCTGTTTTGGTACTTCCAATTTCTAACTGTAGTGAGTGAATGCATGTGTGTTTGTGTGTGTGTGTGTGTGTGAGTGCACACCCGTTTAGTTTCATTCACTTTGCCTTGCACAAAAACGAAACGAACAAAAAAAAAAAAAAGAAGGTCTATGCAAAAGGCAGCGGGATAAAACGGCAACTAGTCTATCTCGCTCACTCACTGTGTCGTTCGCTCTGTTGCTCCCTCGCTCTTTGTCTGACTTGTTTTTTTCCTTAGTCACCGCGTTTGCCTCTGCCTAAACTACCTGCAGGCTGTAGTTGTAGCTGTGCTCAGGCTGAATTCGGTTTTGCATGAAAGAGATAGAAAGAGACAATGGGTATTTTTAGTGTGTGTGTGTGACGATCAGGCTCAACATTATTATCTATTGTCATTACAATATATCATTGTTGTTGTTGTTGTTGTGTTTAGTGCTGTTTCGTGGTTTTCTGCGGCGGCATTGGCATTTGACTATGTAATTGAGCGAGTGGGGAATTTTGAAATAATAAAAAAAAAACTGCGCCAAAATGCATTTTAATGTTGAGTCGACATTTGTTTGGCTAATTTTTAGGATTTTTTATTTTTCCAAAGCACCAACAAAAGGGAGCATTTGCCGTTGTCGTTACCGTTACCCCCAAGCAGGCAAGTGCATGACATTTTAATGCCTCCCTCGCCGCGACTCGCCTCGCCTTGCTCTATGCTTGGCCTGCCTGCCTGACTCGCTCTATACTCGGCTTGTGCTGCCTGTCTATGTGTGTGTGTGTGTGTGTGTGCGGTTAGGGAGTAAATTTTTATACTTCTTCTCCCTCCTTCTCCTCTGTTTTTGTTTGCGGAGATGAGAGTCTTTTTTTTTTGGGAGAGGATTTTGTCATTGCAAAAGTCATTTGACATTGTTAAGTGTTTTAGTATGTGGCAGATTGGCAGGCCTTGCATTCCCACTGTTGCCCTCACTCTGCCTTTTGCTAAACTGTTAATGAGTTGGTGTGTGTGTGTTTTTTTTTTGTTACATTTTCTGTCTCGTTTCCTCTTTTGTGTTTGCTTCAAGTTTCGTTGTAAAATGTTCAAGTGATTGTCTAAATTGCTCAAAGTTTCTCCATAAATTTTATGCATATTTTTTTTCTTCTTCTTCTTCTCGCTCACATATCTTAAATATTTAAAGACTTTGGGGAGACTTTAAGGGGAAAACTTTTTTTTTTTTTGGATTTTTCAAAAAAAAAAAAAAAATCATAATCACCTTTGAATTTATTCAAAATTACTCAAAACGATCTAACAAATTTTCAATTCATTCCAAATTCGAATGAAATTGAATACATTCGAATAAAAAAAAAAAAAAAAAAATTGGTAATACGAGAACAAAGATTGAGAAAGCTCAAACCTTATAAGCATGATAATGAACAATAAATTTATCATAAAAAAAAAATAATAAAAAACATAAAAAAAAGTCAAGAAAAAAACGTGACATTTTTCAGTTTCTTGAATAAACCAAAAAAAAAACTCCGAATTTTTTTTTGACATTGAAAAAGTGGGGAAAAATTTAACAAAAACTTGAAAAAATTTTTATTTTTATTCAAAAGTTTCCAATGTCAAAAATAATAAAACTTTCCAATTAAGGCCCCATTTTTCCTGGCTTCTCATTTTGTCTTCTTCTTCTTCTTTTTATTTATTTAATATTTTTTAGTTTAGTTTACTTTTTTAATTGCCAACCAGAGAACTTGCGATCAAATTGAGACAAAACAAAAATATCAAAGAAAAAAAAAACAAAAAATATCAAGCAGAAAAGTTATTTTGGCTCAAAAGCGGAGAACCCGTCCAAAAGATATTCTATTTCAAATGGCTTCGCCTCGCTTTGCTTTTTCAAACAATTTCAAATTGAGAAAGTTGAGCAACTTGGAAAATGAAAGAGCAGAGCAAAAATTATTTATGGAAAAAAGGCTGAGCAAACACAAAAGTGGAAATTATTTAAAAAAATACCAAAAAACCAAAAAATAAAAAAAATTAAAAAAAGACAATAAGAAAGGTCGAAATAAATAAATTATGAAGTAAAAATAATTTGTAAAGAAATACAAAAAAAAAAATACCAAAAAAAAAAATAAAAAATTAAATTAAAAAAAGACAATAAAAAAGGTTGAAATAAATAAATTATTAAGTAAAAATAATTCGTAAAGAAATACCAAAAAATACCAAAAAAAAAAAAAAATTAATAAAAAAAAGACAATAAAAAAGGTTGAGACAAATAAATTATTAAGTAAAAATAATAATTAAATTTTTCTTTTTTTTTTAACAAATTAAAAACAACTTAAGAAAACATAAAATGGGAAAATTCCCCCAATTTTTTTTGTGAAAAGAAAAATTGTTTTGTCATGGCGAAAACACTTGAAAATTTAACCAAAAAAATTATTATTATTATTTTTTGGCAAATTATGAGGAGGGGAGGGGGGGGGAGGAAGTGAGGGGCTCAACTAACCCGTTCCGCTTTTCTGAGCAAACCCAAAAGTGGAATTAGTAGAAACGTTTAATTTGTTTTTTTTTTGTGTAAAATTTGCTTTTTTTTTTCAAATTAAATTTTTATTTATTTTTTTTTCTAATAATTTTTGAGGGCTTTGTTGGTTTTTATGGCTGATTCAGTCTAGCGCAACGAAGCATCGTTAAAATATATAAAAAATTTGTCAAAAAAAAGAGTAAAAAAAAAATGATGATTTGTGTTTTGTTTTTTTTTTTTTTGAGAGAGAGGGAGAGGGGGGGGGGTAAACATTAACAAAGCCCACATTATTGGCCTGGTCCAAAGTTGGCCTATTCATAGGCAAATTTGAACATGAATTTTTATTTAATAATTTTTTTTTCTTTTTTTTTTTTTGGTTTTGTTTACCTTTTTGGTCATTTCGATTAGGCAAATGAATTTGAAGCTTCTTCGTTGACAAAAGAAAAATGATTTTCGAAATTTGAAAAAAAAATATATAAAAAAAAAGAAACAAATCAAAAGGCTTTTAATCATTTCAAATTTGACAATAAAAAAAAATTCTACAAAAAAAAAGAAAACACTCAAAAATGGTCAACGGGAAGTTGATTCCGTTTATTCTTTTGGAAATTGAAAGCCATAGCCAAGAGGGGGCGGGGGGTGTGGCCCTCTTCTCCCTCTCACTCTCACACTATTGCCATCTCTTTCTGGCAGTCACGCAGCGCGTTTTCAAGTTTTCACGATTGAGGTCAAAAAGGAAATGCGTCGTCGTCGTGGTTGTTGCTGTTTTTGTTTT
This sequence comes from Scaptodrosophila latifasciaeformis, assembly GCA_037075145.1. Lineage (NCBI taxonomy): Eukaryota > Metazoa > Arthropoda > Insecta > Diptera > Drosophilidae > Scaptodrosophila > Scaptodrosophila latifasciaeformis. The sequence continues at coordinate 3,681,135 of JBAMCM010000073.1, forward strand.
TTGCTGGCGCCGCAATACCCCCTCGCTCCTCTTGTTCCCTCTCCCCCCTCCCGAAGCCATCTTTCTGGTCCTCACGGCAAAAGTTTACAATAACTTTTGCCACAGTTGTTTTTTTGGGCCTCTTTGAGTGTCTCGCAGCTACTTGGATGCATTTTAATTCGATTGAGTGTATCTTTGGCGCTTTAGCTGTATTTGTATCTGTATCTTTTAGCTGTATTTGTATCTGTATCTTTTAGCTGTATTTGTATCTTTCGGCCTGTCACTTTTGTTGTGCTCTCGACTTTTGCTCCTTGTTTTCTTTGCATTTTTGCTCTGACATTTTTTTCTGTGAATTTTTTTTTGTTTTGTTTGAAAAAGGGGGAGGGGGGGGGGCGCTTTTCCCTTAGTTTTTTTTCGACTTTTTTGGAGATTACTTTTTCTTCTTTAAGTTTTTTTTTTTAATATTTTTGGTCTTTTTGTTTTTGGTGTTTCGCTGTTTTTGTTCTTCTTCTTGTTCGCACTTTTTTGAAATTCTTTTCGGTATTTTTTTTGAGATTCTTTCCGGTATATATATTTTTTTTTTCCTTTTCGCACTTTTTTTTCTTTTCGGTATTTCTTTTTTTTTTAATTTTTTTTGGGTTTTTTTTTTAGATTCTTTTCGATATATTTTTTTTTTTAGATTCTTTTTGGTGTTTTTTTTTTTTTAGTTTTTTGAGATTCTTGTCGGTATTTTTTTTAGATTCTTTTCGGTATTTTTTTTTAGATTCTTTTTGGTATTTTTTTTTTTTAGATTCTTTTTGGTGTTTTTTTTTTTAGATTCTTTTTAGTATTTTTTTTTTATTTTTTGAGATTCTTGTCGGTATTTTTTTGTTTTGAGATTCTTTCCGATATATACATATATATATATATTTTTTTTTGATTCTTTTCGGGTTTTTTTTTTGAGATTCTTTTCGGTATTTTTTTTTTTTTTTTTGAGATTCTTTTCGGTATTTTTTTTTTTTTTTTAGATTCTTTTCGGTGTTTTTTTTTGTTTTGAGATTCTTTCGGTATATATATTTTTTTTTTTTTTGAGTTTCCTTTTTGCACTTTTTTGAGATTCTTTTCGGTATTTTTTTTTAGATTCTTTTTGATAATTTTTTTATTTTTTTTTACATTCTATACGGTATTTTTTTTTTTTTTTTTTTGAGATAGGATCGGCCTGCTTTATTATATAGTAATCTGGGGAATTGGCTGCGTCGCCCTCCCCCAAAAAAAAAAGAGTCTGTAATCTTTTTCGCCTTGGCAAAGATTTTTTTTTTTTGCTTCAGTTTTATAAATTTTTTTTTTGTCAGTTTTGCAGAAATTTTTATTTATTTATTTAAATTTTATTTATAAATAAATTACCCACGCCTAAAAAAATTTTTGCTGGCTTGGCAAGTTTTTTTTGCTTAAGTTTTTTTTTTGATCTTTGAGAAAATTCACAAATTTGTTTAAAAGTAAAGAAAGAAATTTATTTTATTTATTTATTTATTTTTTCAAATAATCAAATCGACTTTTGATAAGTGGTGAGTCAGTGGTTTCGCTTTGAGCTCAAATGAGTCACAGATAAAAAGTAAACTAAAAAAAAACTAAAAACAAAAAAATCACAAAACTTTCAAACGGTTTGTTTTGTTTTAAATTAACCCCCCTCCCCCCACCCTTTTTGTATCTTTCAGTTAACTTGGCCTTGGCAAAAGCACATGGATACAATTTTGACAATCACAACAACAACAACAAATAAAAAATAAATTTAAAAATAAAATAAAATTTATAAATTCTTTTTTTTTTTCTCTGCTTTTGTTTTAGCCAAACTAAAAACTCAGGTAAGTTTGCTTTTCACCTGTTGTTGTTTTTTTTTTTGTTCTTGGCCATAGATACGTTTTGTTCTGGAAGAAGAAGAAGAAGCAGAACAAACTCATTTTGATTAAAAGAAGAAGAAGAAGAAAATGCAAAAAACTTGAGCAACTTGAAATTCGTTGTTGCCTTTTGTTAGGTTGTTTTTCTTTTGGTAGAAGAAAAAGCAAGCAAACGAGAACCCTGACAACTTGGCCAAAACAAACCTGATAGCCCTGTGGAGGAGGAAGCTCCTAGAAAGCCAACAGAAGACCAGCTCAGATTGCACTCTCTCTCTATCTCTTTCTCTCTCTCTCTCTCGCTCCACTCTGGGTGTCTTTTTCATTTTGTATCTTTAAGATACTTTTGTCTGAACAGAGTTCTTTTTTTTGGCCAACTTGATACATTTTCTTCTTCTTCTTCTTCTTCATCTGCGGTTGTCTTTTTCATTAATTATTACTTTTTTTTTTTTTTTTTGCTTTGAGTTGGAAAAAGTGGAGGGGGGATCCCCCCCCCCGCCACCCCAGCAAAAATATTTATCCAATCATTTACAAAAATACAGCAGGTTTGACCTTTTCGCTGGTAATAGCAAAAACAATTAATTGATTAAATAAGTTGGTCAATTGAAAAGGTCGAAACAAAAGTTCAAAGGTTATCCAAATTTTTTCAAGCGCAAAATTCGAATTCTAATTTGGATTCTGATTCTGATTCTGATTCCGATTTCCCAGACTTTCATTCCCATTAATCTGATCATTCCAATAACGGATTAATGGCACCCCCCCCCCCCCCCCTCTCTGATTTCCTAAGAATTAAAAAGATCTTCTTCGCCCACCTCAAAGATAGTTTTTGCCTCTGTTTTGGAACTTTTTTCTTTCTTTCTTTCTTTTGAGTTTTATTCAAATCTTTTTCCAAATAAATACAAAATGAATCTCATCAAGTGCTGATAATGATCAAAACAAGCCCAAAAAAAAAAAAAAATCTACTGTTATGAAAAAGTTCTCCAATTTCTTTTGTGAGGCAAAAAGATTTTGTTTTCGTTTTTTTCCCAAGAAAAATTCATGAAATTGGCAGATTCTTTTTCGTTGAGAAAAATTTGAAAATTAAATGAAAATTTTTATCCAAAATTAAAGGCATTCAATTTTTAGAGAAATTATGGAAAGATCCTTCACATAAAAAAAAGGAATATAAAATCGGAGGAATTTTGTTGTCTTAAAATTTTTTTACGATTTCAGTGGAAAAATATAGGAAAATTGAATAGAATAAAAAAAAAAATTATCAACTCCTTAAAAAATTTAAAATCGGAGGGAATATCTTGTCTCAAAAATTTCTTTAGATTTTAGGGAAAATTTTGGTTCAAAGTAAATAAAATATTATCAATTCCCTTCGAGGTAAAAATATTCTCAGAAAATGTTAAGGAGCCAAATTAAGGGGATTCTTTGGGAGGCTAAATAAATTTTCCCAACTCCCGAAAATATTGAAAATATTTCCCAAAAATTTTCATCGATTTTCTTTAAAATTTTTCACCAATTTTCGCCCCGTAAAAATATTCTCCGGAAATGTTCAAAGTCAAATTGAGGGGATTCTTTGGGTAACTAAAACTCAGCTTCCCAAAAGAATTTTTAAGACAAAATTTCCATAAAATTTTCACAGTTTTTATTTCCAAATTTTCACAGATTTCCTTGAGCATTTTCACAGATTTTCTTTAAAAATTTTCACCGATTTTCGCCCAGTACAAATATTCTCCGGAAATGTTAGGGGCAAAATTGAGGGGATTCTTTGGGTGGCTCAATAAACCCTTCCCAACTTCCCGAAAATAAAAACCATGTTTCCCTAAAATTTTCACAGATTTTCTTGAACATTTTCACAGATTTTCTTGAACATTTTCACAGATATTCATAAAAATTTTCGCCCAGTAAAAATATTCTCCAGAAATGTTAAAAGCCAAAATGATTGGATTCTTTGGGTGGCTAAATAAACCTTCCCAACTTCCCGAAAATATTGACAATATTTCCCAAAAATTTTCACAATTTTTCTATAAATTTTTCAACGATTTTCTTGAAAATTTTCACAGATTTTCCCCAATAGAAAAAGTGTAAAAATAATGATTCATTTCGATCTTGACAATTTTCCTGGAGTTGCTCAGCTTCTTTTTCGATTCAATTTTTCACTTGAAATTCTTTGCTTTTTCATTTGGTATTCTTTTTTTTTTCCTTCTCTCGTTTCCAATTTTTATTTTTTTTTTTTTTGAATAATTTATTTTTACCCTTTATTTTTTTACTCGTCTTGTTTTTTCCTCTTATTCTGCTGCTTCTTCTTCTCAGTCATTTTAATGTTATGCAAATGATGCGTCACCTGAAGCATTTATCAATAATTTGTTTGATCAGAAAGAGAAAGAGAGAGAGAGAAAGAGAAGAGGGGAATCGTTTCGACTACTTAAAATAATTTCAGCTTCCTTCGGGCCACGCAAGCCCAAACAAAGCCGCGAAGGAGACACACTCTCTTTTTTTTTTTTTCTCACTTCTCGCCGCCACCTCCGCCGCCGTCGCCGCCGCCGCTGGCACCGTCGACCAATCGAAGCATTTGAATTTAAATCAATTTGATTCTGATTAGCCACACACGCAGTTTTTCTATATTTATTTAACTATTTATTTTTTGTTTTTTTTTTTTTCTAACCTTTTACGGTCACTTTTGTTTTTTTGTCTCTTTCTGATTCTCCCAAGAATTCTCGAATCGTGTGTGGGGTGTTAGTTTTTTTTTTTTTTCTCAGTTGGTTGGTAAATAAATTAGTTTTTATTATTGGGAAACAGGTTTTTCTTTTTGCTGTTGTTGTTGTTGTTGTTGTTGTTTACACAGTCAGGTTACATGCCTGAGTTCTTTTCGGGTTCGAACGCACTCTGCTCTTTTTCTTCTTCTTCTTCTTGGACTTCGTCTTCTCTGGTCTCCGTTTAAAATTCTTCACAGTTTTAATACAAAATGAAAAAAAGAATTAAAACCAGTTTTTCTGTACTTTCCAACTTTTTGTTTCGCTCTCCTCTCTCTCCTCTCTTTTCTTCTCGGTTCAATGAATCGATTTTTGGTTCGGCTTTTTATCTTCTCGCTTTCTTAACACTTTTTTTCTTTTACCCCCTCTTTATTTGCATTTTCTGAGTTACTCTTTTAATAGTTTTTTACAATCTTTTCATAACTCATTTCTGGGTACCTCGAAACCCATCAGTCCTATGAATGAAGCCTCAGGTGTGTTGGTATTTTAAGCCCAACAAATTTCAGGATGATAATCCGTTTGGATCCTGAGATATCAGGCATTTTCTTTATCCACCTTCCCCGGCCCCGACCCCGCTCTCCGCTCTTTATTTTAATTGTGTTTTTCAATCTTTCCATAACTCATTTCTGAGTACCCCGAAATCCATCAGTCCTATGAATGAAGCCTCGGGTGGTTTAGTGTTTTAACACCAACAAATTTCAGGGTGATAATCCGTTTGGATCCTGAGATATCAGGCATTATTCCAAATAAGCTCAAGAATATATATTTTTTTTCTGGATTCTGTCAGGCCCAACAATTTTGAGAAAGCTTAGCAAATTTCATGAGGATACCAAGAACCCAGGTTGGCTTTACTTTTTTCCCCTTTGTGGGTCCAGGGAAACCTACCAGTTATTGGTAGTATATAGCCGAAGTGCTGAGAGTAATCGAAGTCTCATTGGATACCAAGAACCAAAGACTCTTGACTGGTTTTTTTTTAGCATTGAAGTATCCCAGTTTTTTGTCCTTGAAAATTCAAACTCTTCAGAACTCTTTTGTCTTCCTAGCCTAACCTAAGCCCAACTCAAAATTTCAGGGTATCCAAAGTTTTCTTCTTCTTCTTGTCAAGTTTCTTCTAAATTCAATTAAATCAGCCCAAAGAAAAAAAAAAGATGCCCAAACAAACCGAAACCAACTCGAAATCTTTACAATTCTTCTATACACTCTTCTTCTTCTTGTTATCTTCTTCTTCTTATTTTTTTCTTGTTTTCAATTTTATTGTTATTTGTTTGCCATTAGCGCTGCCTGATCAAGTGCTGTTCAAATTATGGAAAATTAAAAATCTATAACGACCCAGAAGGTTTTCAAATCAAAAAAAATAAACAGTTCTGAGGAAGGAATTTTTCTCCCTCCCTCCCTCTCTCTCTCTCTCTTTCTTTTTTGTGTTGTTGTTGTTGTGGTTGATGTTGTTTATGTGCTGTGACTAATGACAGTTTTGTAGTCATTATAAAAAAGATATATGGTTTTTTCAGTATTCACAAACCTACTCAATTTTCGGGTCTCTCTTTCTCGTTTCCAATTCTCCAAGTCACTTCTTCTTCGTCTTCTCATTGTTGTTGTTTTTGTTGTTGTCTGCCAATTTCTATCAAAGGACAAATTTGCAATTAAATGTCGTCGCCAGGCCGCTTGGTCATAAATTAAATGGCGTCCAATCTGCTCTTCTTCTTCTTCTTATTGCTGTTCTTGTTCTTGTTCTTGTTGTTGTTGTTGTTGTTGTTGTCGCTGTCAATGTCGGCAAAAAGCTATAGAGCCAAGGCAAGCCATACCAAGTTGGAGAGCAAATAAAAAAAAAGGGGGGAACGAAAAAAAATTAATCGCATTTCATGAACAAAACAGCCAATCGAATCGAATCGAAACTGATAATAAGGAAATAATATTTTCCTCTTCTTCTTCTTCTCCTCCTTCTTCTGCCAAAATCCTAAAAAAAAATTATGGAGAAACTTTTGCTAGAATCAAAAAAAGCCAGGGAAACCTAAAGAAAAAAATTGTAACCTCCTTTTTTGACACTGAAGAATTTTGCTCAGGGCCCAGAGATAGTCTTGAGAACATCCAAGAATTCTTGTGAGACTACGAATTTCTGAAATTTTTTCTCAATTTAGGAGAATTTGAACTTATCCAGGAAGAAGTTTTCAGATTTTGTTTGAGAGTCTTTGAAATTTTTTCTCAGCTTAGGAAAATTTCAAATTATTCTGGGAGAAGTTTTCAGAGATTTTTTGGGAATATATTTGGTTCCCTAAGGGAATATTTAGAATACCCTAGAAATATGATTAAATTTTGGGCTTTTCTTTCCGCAAAAATTTCTCCAAATTTTGTTCACCTAAAACAGGTCAATATGGTCCACATAAGCCCGGGAGAAATTAGGCAGAACACCCTTTTGTCCCCTTGAAATTTTTCAAAATGAAAGATTATGGATATTTTCCACTTAGTCAAGACTTTATCTGAGCTTAGATAGAACCAAAAACATTGCTTTTAAGGCTTTTGTTTTTATTGAGAATTTCCGAACTTTCATTATTTTTTTTTTATCCTATAAAAATCAGTTTCGAATAGGTAAAAAAAAATCTTGAGAATTCATAAATTTCCCATTTATTCATAGCTCCTTTGAGGGTCCAGGGAAACCCACCAGTTTGGTCAGAGTTGAGAATAGCTTGAAATGTTTATTTCCTTAAAGCCCGAGAACCAAGAAGTCTTGACTGGATATTATCTAAGATATTTTTACTCAACCTAAAATTATTTAAAATATTTTTAAACGAATAGGCAAGACCCAAATTAGATTAGTTCTAATTCAGATCAGCTTAGGTTAGGCTAGGTCAGATTACGTCAGGTCCCCAGTTCCCAAAGGGAGACTGGATTAATTGAAGGCCCCTGGGATTGGTTTTCTTTATAATAAAGAAAATTTCTGTAACCCCTTAACGAGGGACTAGAGCGGTCTACAAAATCAAGACCTTTGGAGAAGCAAACCAAATAATTTCTCCAATGATTTTTGGACTTAAAAAAGTACAGAAATATTTTCTACAGTTTTTTTTTTAATTTTTCCCAAAGCTTCTTGAATATTTTCAAGGTTTCCTGAGTAATTTTTCCCAAGACTTGAAAAAATACGAATATTATTTTATAAATCGCTTAGACCCTAATCAGATTAGTTCAAGTCAGGTTAACTTAGGTCGACTTAGGTAAGCTTAGGTTAAATTAGCTTCCCGAAGGGAGGACCTGGGAATGTTAAATTTCTATAACCGAATAACGAGGGACTAGAGCGGCCTAAAAAGTCAAGGCCCTCGGAGAAGCCAACCAAATGATACCTCCAATTTCAAGACTAAGAAAAATTACACAAATATTCTCAATAATTTTTTTTTTGGGAAAATTTTGCCCAAGGCCCTAAATATTCTCTATAATTAACGAGGGACTAGAGAGGTCTAAAAAGTCAAGGCTCTCGGAGAAGCCAACCAAATAATTTCTCCAATGATTTCAGGACTTGAAAAAAAACAGAAATATTTTCTATAATTTTTTTTTTTTAATTTTTCCCAAATATTTTCAAGATTTCCTGATTCATTTTTCTCAAGTTTTCGCAAAGATTTTTAGCTCATTAATTTTTTTTTTCGATATTCTTAAGAAATTTTCTACTCTTTTAATTTTTTTTTTTGCTTAATTTTTTTCCTCGATTTTCTTTTTCTGACGAGGAAATATGAAACTGTTTCGGTTTTTTCTTCTTCCTTCTGATTTTTTTTTTGCCTCAACTCTTCAAATGGCTTATAAAAATTTTTATTGTTATTTGTTTGTTTTGGTCTTTGGAAATTTCCAGGAAAAATCTGAAAATGCAATTTAAAACCGCAAATGGACCAAACCGAGACCAACAAAAAGAAGAAGAAGAAGCAGAAGACGAGGTGAAAAAAAAGGAGACGGCGGCTCAGGTAGACCGAAACTAGAAGTGTTCACTACTTCACTCTCTGCCTCTGCCTCTTCTCCCTCTTTTTCTTCCTCTTCTCCCTCTTCTTCTTCATGGTCTTCTTCTTCTTGTTTAGTACCTGACAGAGTCGGTTTGGCTGGGTCTCTGCACTCCTCCCACGCGGCGTGTGTTCCCCGAGTCGTTTGACAGTTGGCAACACCTTTTTTTTTTTTTTTTGGCCAACCAACTCAGTTGCCCTCTTTCAAATGGCTGAGTTTTGCTTTGCTTTGGTTTTACTTTAGTTTTTTTGCATGCCATTGAAACACCTTTTTGCCAGCCAAGTACCACTTAACATTCCAAGCACACACACACACACGAACACACACAGACGAGGGAATTTGTTAGCCTTTAAAAGCCACCGACGCCTGCGCAGAGCAAATTCGTGAGTTGAGGTGGGTGAGGGGGAGGGGGGGGGGTGGGTAGCTTTACAAGATCGTAACTGATTGCCTGGAGCAAGCGAGAGCGAGAAAGAGACAGAGAGATGCTGTGAGTAAGAAGATATTTTTGAGGGCCTGTCAAAAGTATCTCACAGATACTTTTGGTTATCTCACATAATTTCTGTTTACTTTCACTCTTTTTTTTGTCTTATCTATTTTATCCTTAGCCTGGGCTTCCTCTTTTTCTATTTTTCGTGTGTGTGTGTGTCAGTTTCCTGCCTCCCCCTCACCCTCCTCCGGTGAATTTGGCCTCGACCTGCTGAGGATTTCGTTTTGGGCGCCAACAAAGTCGCCATTTTAATGTGCTTCTTCTTCTTCTTTTTTCTCTATTTTTTTCTGCATTGTCGTAGTCGTCGTTGTTGTTGTTGTTGTTGGCACTTTTTCGAAACCGGAAATTTTTGTCATTAGCTGGAAATTTTATTTTCGCTTCGTTTCGTTTAAAGATTTTTACTGTGTTTTCGTAGCTTTTCCTGACCTTTTTTTCCTCCCTCTCTGAAAAGGTTTTCCTAGGTCTTTTTTTTTTTGGCTGCCCCAAACAGATACTCTTTTTAGCAGAGCTTTTGTGTTTGATTGTGAAATCATACAAATTTTTGAAGCTTCAAAAATGAAATTATTCTTGAAATTAATTTTTTTTTATGATTTTTCTAAATTTATTTTTAATTAATAAAAAAATTTTTTACTTCAAAATTTTAAGGTTTAAGAAATTTTAAGTTTTTTTAATTAAATTTTTTTTTTTATTGATTTTATAATTAGATCCTTTTCGATGAAAAATAAATTAAATTCCTTTTTTAGTTGTTTATTTTTTATTTGTAATGTTTTTTTTTATTATTTATAATTTGCATCATTTAATTTATTTATTTTTATATTTTTATTCATTGGATGATTCAGATTTCTAGGCTTCTTTTCATTTATTTTTCATTTATAAAATTAATTATTTTTTATTTGATTATAAATTTACAAAAAATGCTTTTAAATTAAATTAAAATTTGTTAGTTTACTTTTTCCTTTTTTTTTGTGTGCTTAAAATATATTTTTTTTCTATTATTTTATAAATTTATAAAATCTTATAATTTTTATTTAGAAATTTTGAGTTTTTCCTATTATTTGCTATTTTTTAATATTTAATTTCTATCATTCGCTTAAACATTTTTCCCGCTTTCATTTTATTTTTAATTTTTTTTTTTATTTTAATATTTCTTTTTATTTTATTTAAATATTTTTTTTTTTTAATTATTTCTTTTAAATAATTTTTTTTTTTTTTATCAAATTTTCCATCATCCATTTAAATATTTTTTTTTAGTTTCAATTTTTTTTTTGTTCTTTTATTATTATTATTATTTTTTAGTTATTTTATTTTTGTATTTTATTAATTTTTTATTTAGCAAATTTTCTATCATCCATTTCAATATTTTTTTCTAGCTTCAATTTTTGTTTTTTTTTACTATTTTAATTTATTAAAAAAAAATTTGTTTTGTGTTTTTTTTGTTTTTTTTTTTTAATTTGTTTTGTGTTTTTTTTTTTAATTTTTTAATTTTTATTATTCGTTTTTTATTTAGAAAATTTGTCTATCATCCACTAAAATATTTCTTTCTAGTTTCAATATTCTTTTTGTATTCGTTTTTTTTTTTTTTTAATATTTTGGTTTGTTTTTTTTTTAATATTTTGTTTTTGTTTTTTATTTTTATTAATTTTGTTATAATTTTTTTTTTGTTTCTTTTATCCATTTAAATATTTTTTTTCTAGTTTCAATTTAATTATTTTTTTTTCTATTAATTTTTATTTAATTTTTTTTTTATTTTATTTTAATTTTTTTTAAGTAAATATATATATTTTTAAATTTGTCATAATTTTTTTTTTATTTTGAATCGAATTAGCAGCAAAGTAAACTGGGTAGAAAAAGGTATTCACAATGCTGGCTTATTTTTCTTCTTCTTCTTCTTTTGCGCCCTGTTTTTGTGTTACCTTTAAGATATGGGAATATGTGTGTACTAGTGTGTGTGTGTGTGTGTGTGTGTTATTTTGTTGGCGGCCCTGACTGCGTTTTGCTTTTCCGCCGCACATTTTTATCGAAAAGCTATGCGATTTTTTTTTTTATAATTTTTTTTTATTTTTTTGTTAGTTTGAAGCGGCTTGGTGGACGATTCTCAGGCTTTCGATATGTTGGCATCCTCTCAACCGGCTTCTATCTGGCTTCCCTTTGGCCCAGGCGTCCCCTTTAGGCCCATCTGTCTGGTTGTTTGGCTGTTGCTTTATCATTTTTCTTCGTCTCGGCAAATTTTTTGTTGGGCCAAATTGGTTGAGTTACTCTTGTTGTTGTTGTTGTTGTGGCTGCTTGGGAACTTCCTGTGCTGCATGCGACACACATTACAACTGAGACTCTCTCTGTATGTGTGTGTGTGTGTGTGTGTGTATTTTGGCGACGACAAATGATAAATGAATTTGTGATAAATGAAGCATGTGGCTAAAAGTTGAAAGAACACACCGAGTGAGGGGGGGGGGGGGGGGGGGGCAGGTCATGAATTTATGCCAAGGTGCAATGGGGCTCGTTGTTTTCTTTTTTTTACTTTTTCCCCTATTTTCTATTTAACTTTTTTCAATTGTTAACTTTGCAAAGAAGAAGAAGTAGAAGAAGGGTGGGGAGGGGGGGGGGTGGTAGTGGTAAATTGTACTGATGACCAAAGCCAGACGAAGGATGTCAAGTCAATTTTCATAGACTTCTCTAAAGGTGGAAAAGCGAGGGGGGGGGGGGGCTGAAAATAAAAATTTCACTCAACTTGAATGAAAAACGAAATGAAAATGACTCTCATTAATTTCAGGTTTCAAAATTTGAAAAGGTAATTTAAGGGATTTGCCAGTTATTCCGAAAAGGTTGAATTTATCAAAACTTAATGACACAAGCTGGCCGATATGAGACTCGAAATAGGCTTCAGAGGGGGGGGGGGTGGAGAGGGTGTGGAGCCAAGGACGGACTAAACTCAATGAAATGGCCATAAAATTGAATTATTTGTCTGGGTTTTGAGGTTAAGTTTAAGTCCTACTTATCCACCTACCTTATAAGCAGAGCTCTTTGATATAACACTTGCTTGATACAAAGGAGAAGCTTGGAGTTGCCTGAGTGGATATTTCCACTCACTCACCAAGGCCCTGTTTGCCGTGGAACTTGGAAAATGCTAAGAACAAATTCATAGGATAAGCTTTTCCAGGGGTTCAAAGTCTTCTCAAAGTTGACTGCTATGTAACTCAGTTGGTTAAGGTGGAGTGAGTACTTACTCTTTCCTAATTATAAATATCCAAAAAGAGGTGAAGCTATTTTGTCTTTGAGACCTAATTGGATCGGCTAACCTGAGTAGCTTCGGGACTCTAAGTGACCTGAAAGCTGATTGTTATATAACTCAATTAAATTCTTGACCCCTTTTTGAAGCCTATTCAAAACGGGTTCAGACCCTGAACAATCTGAAGACTGCTTGCTTCGGAACCCTTTAAAGAGCTGACTCATTTGATAATATTCCGAGTCTCTTTCGATTCTCTTTCGAGTCTCTCCCGATTCTCTTTCGAGCCTCTTCCGAGTCTCTTCCGAATCTCTTTCGAGTCACTTTCGAGTCACTTTCGAGTCTCTTCCGATTCTCTTTCGAGTCACTTCCGAGTCTCTCCGAGTCTCCTTCGAATCTCTTTCAAGTCTCTTCCTAGTCACTTTTGAAATAGGATAAATCGAGCAAGTTGCCGAAAATAAATTGTTGGCTCAGAAATCATAAACCTTCTCGCTGAGCTTAGTCAGGCTCTATCAAACTCAAACCCCTTTCAAATACTCTCAGGAAATTTTGCCAAAAAAAGAAAAAAGCAAAAAAACAAAATGTTTTCAAAATTTTTAAAGCCTTTTCAAATCAGGCGACCAATTCAAAGCTGCCTGCCATAAAACTCACCATATCAAATGACTCGAGGCCCTAAGCTATATCTCTATGTGTCTGTGTGTGTGTGTTTGTGTGTGTGAATTGTGACTTATTCAACTTGTAACTGATGCCGAAGCCGATGCCTCTGGGCCGGCACTTTGGCTGAAATGAATCTCAATCTCCATTTTAACCACGTTCTCGCGCGGCCATAAATATAGAGGAGGGTGAGGGGAGAGGGGGGGCGGAAGGGGTGGCGGGGTACACAGGCAGTGTGCCAAGAGTGTAGCACTTCATTTTTTCTCTCTTCTTCTTCTTCGACTTTTTTGTGTGGGCTGGGGGCGTGGCAGGCCGTGAAGGGTTTGGGGGGGGGGGGGGGGGAGAGGTCTATGTGGATGGATGATGACAGCGGCACGTTGTCCTCATTAACTGCTTCCGTTACGAGGCTCGCCAGGATGCTAAAGGAAAAGGGGGCGGGGTTGGGGGGCTGAGGGCTGTGGGAAGGCTGTACAGAGCAGCCCTTAAAACAACAACAACAACAACAACTCTGCAATCATCGCACTTATTTGCAATTTTATTAGACACTCAACTCTTTGGCGTTTGCTTTTTATCTCTGTTCCTCCTCTTCCCTCTCCCTCTCGCTCTCTCTCGAGTTTGGTTAGGAAATTTTCCTCGGTTTTTTTTTTGTTTTGCTTTTTGCCTGCGGTTTTTCAGTTATGCGAATTTCACTGACTCGGTCGAGTTTGTTATGCAAAAACTTTGCTCGGGCCGAGGGCTCTCTTTGGACAAGTCCAAGTGATTGGCATGATTTCATGTTTTGATTGGATTTCCCATCAACCCACTCCCCTCCCCTCCCCTCCCACCACCACTGGCATTGGCTATCATTTAGGCAGCTCAATGTTTAAGTCATTTAAGCCAATTGCTTGTCAGCCAAAAGTAATTCCCATGATTATCATGGATATTTTCAAAAAGTTTTCCCTCTCTCTCTCTCTCTCTCTCTCTGTCTCTCTCTTTACTCTTTCCTTCTTGCTGTTCTTGGAAAGTTTTCAATGTTTATTTGAAGACTATTTAAAATATGATTCAATGATTATTTCAATGTTTCACTCAAAGTTTTTTTCAAATTGGTTCAGTATTTTTTTCGGAGCTCGGAGAAATTATTGAAAATATTCTCAAAAATTTTTCAAAAAATCATAATTTTTTTCATAAATTTTTATACATAAATTAAATTCAGATTAAAAAAAAATTAAAATTCCGAAATCCTTTTTTTTTCTTTTAATATTTTTTTTTTGCGTATGTCAAAATTATTTTAAGAAGTTTGGGAAAATTTGAATTTATTTGAATTTATTTTTTCAAGTATATTTTTTTTTTTTTTTTTTATGGGATCTCTTTTTGTCCCCTGGAACTTGATTCCAGAAACAGGCGAACACATTTACCAGAAAATAAAAAATTTAAATAAAAAACTTTTGGATTTTTTCATGTAAAAAAAAAAAGAAATAAAGAAATGAAAAAGGGAACCATGAAGAAGAAGAAGAAGGGGATGAAGGGGAAGAAAGAGAAACACAAGTTAAACGTAGCCAAGGCGCACCCAAATGAACCGCATAAATACACACACACACACACACACACATATGCGCGCACAATTAAAAGTCAAGTTAGCCGAGAGTGTTGACAAAGTTACCCAAGCCCCACGCCGCCTCCCTCACCCTCTCACCCCCTCGCCCATGCCCACACCCGCCGGTCTGTTTGGCTCCTTTGCGCTTGATTGCTTCTGCCTCGTTTTGAGGGGTGGCGATGGCTATGCTGGCGGCGAAGGTAGGGGGGTGGGGGGAGGGGGGGGGAGGCTGAAACCCGTGGGTGATTTTAAGCGGGAGCCTTGAGTTTGCAACGCGGCGCATTGCGCTTAATTTTCATAATTAAAAAAGTTTACCTACGCCGGAACAAAACTGAAGTAAAATAAAAATGAAGCTGGGGACATTGCTAACTGTGTGTGTGTGTGTATGTGTGTGTGTGACTGTGTGTATGTTTGGCCCCATTTCGGGGCACGCGGCACGCACGTGAAAGTGTTGCCCACGTACGCATTTTGTTAGAGCGAGACAGGGCAAATAGGGGGGAGGGGGAGGGGGGATGGGGGTGAAGGTTAAAGAAATTGTAGAGACCACTGGTTGCTTTGGTTCTTCTGTTTTTTTGCCATGAAACTAGTAAATATTCACTAAAGGAAATCTGGAAAAATGAGAATTTCTAGAAATTAATTTTTCATTCACAACTTTTTCGTTAGTCAATTGAATTTGGGTAACTTGAAAATTTTCGAAAGGTTAATGAAGAGGTGAAAGAGTCTACCAAGTTTGAGAGTGATTGACTAAGTCGAAACGAGGGGGCAAACTCTTAAAAGATCTTGAGATCTTGAGTTTTGAATTTGGCAAACTTGACATTTTTCAGAGGTTCCTGACTAGATCAAAGAGTCTACCAAGTTTCAGAGTGATTGACTAAGCCGAAACCAGGGGGCAAACTCTTAAAAGATCTTGAGATCTTGAAATTTGAATTTGGCAAACTTGACATTTTTTCAGAGGTTCCTGACTAGATCAAAGAGTCTAGTAAGTTTCAGAATGATTGACTAAGTCGAAACCAGGGTCAAAAGGCCTTGAGATCCTATCCTGCTCATCTATGAGATCTGAGCTGAGTCTGACTTGAAAAGGAGCTGCCTGAGGCCTCAACTGTGAGTTATGAGCTGAGTCTGACTTGAATAGTTCCAGACTGATTGACTAAGCCGAAACCTAGGGGCAAACCCTTAAAAGATCTTGAGATCTTGAGGTCTTGAGATCCTATCCTGCTCATCTGTGAGGTATGAGCTGAGTCTGACTTGAATAGGAGCTGTCTGAGTCCTCAACTGTGAAATGTGAGCTGAGTCTGACTTGAATAGTTCCAGACTGATTGACTAAGCCGTAACCTAGGGGCAAACCCTTAAAAGATCTTGAGGTCTTGAGATCCTATCCTGCTCATCTGTGAGATCTGAGCTGAGTCTGACTTGAATAGGAGCTGAGTTCCCTTGGACTAATTTCTTCATATTTCCTTTGGCTTACTTACCAAATCTATGAAACTTTGGACTTTAGCGGAAGAAAGCAAAGTCAGCAAGTATACAAAATTTCAGGGCGATCTTTCCCACTCAACTCTCAAGAACACTTGGGGAAAGAGTATATCGAATTCGTTTTGACTTAAAATAATTCTCAATTAATTTATGCAAATAATCGGGTAATTTTTTTTTGAGTTAATTCCAGCCAGGTACTCTCCATTTCTTGTCAGCAAGGGAACTGCTTGTTTGGGTGTGGCTCGAGGGGGAGGACTAGAAAATGTTGGCCACTCCAAAGCTCGACTTGGTTGACTGCCCTGCCAAGTCCTTCACCCACTTCCCCAAAACAGCAAAGGCAGCTCCCCTATTTTATTTTGCTGTTGTTGTTGTTGTTGGATTTGTTTTTTTTCCCCCCCCGCTCAGAGTGGCAGTCTTGCAGTTGGTTGAGTCCTCGTAAGTGGAGGTCCTATTATTATTATTTCATTTATTTGTATAATTTTTTTATTACTCTCTACCCCACATACCCCCCTCGCTCCCTGCCCCCACCCTTTCCAGCCAAGAAGTCAAAGACAATGAGTTCTAAGCTGGGGCCGATTGTTCCTTTTTGGCTTTTGCCTGGCAAAGCTGACATCTTCATATGAGTGACTGATTTGGCGGGTTGTGGGGCCTGAATCAGAATCAGAATCAGCCAAACAGAAGTCAGCTCGACGGGTTGTTGGCCCCTTAAAAAGATGTGTTTTTTTTTACCATTTCGAGGGGTCATTGGACGGCAACCCTAGTCTCTCTCGGTGAGCCAGCAGCTCCCCCAGTCAAAATGGAAGGGAATAAAAAAAAAAAAAAAATATGCCAAACTAAAAGGAAGCAGGCAGGAAAAAAATACGAAGCTTTTTCGTTAACAAAAACAACAACAACAACAACAACAGCAAAAAAGTCACGTTAACACGATTTTTTTTTCGAGCCACTCGAAAGTGTGTTGGCTCCAAAAGGAAAGGCAAATTTTTTGTAGTTGATTTTTAATTTAACAAATCCTCTCCCCCCCTACCACCTCTCTCACTCACTCCCTCATTCGGTGTGTCTTTGGGTTTTCTCAATAATTTGAAGAAGAATTTTTTGACAATTGAAAATGTTTATTTTGCGTGTCGCCTTCCCCCCCTGGCAACCGCCACGTCTGTCTAAGCCACTTAACTGTAATTTCCGTTAAGCATCACTGATATCCTTCCCCGACACACACACACACACACACACACACATATGTGTGCCTGTCTGTCTGTCTGTCTGTCTGTCTGTGTGTGTGTGTGTGTGTGTGTGTGTGTGTGTGTGTGTGTGTGTGTGTCTGACTTAATGCTTCATTAACAATTTTGACTCTGTTTGTTTGTCTGTCTTCTTGTTTCCTTTCGCTTACTTTTTGTTCTTTCTCCACTTGGAATTGTTGTTGTTGTTGTTGACAACAAGCAAAGAAAGTCAAAGGAGCCCACGCACATTATCCACAGCTGATTTAGGGTAAAGTCTCCCGATTGAGTTAACCATTTTTATTTCTCGGTTAAATAAATAAATAATTCAAATTTATAATTATTCAGTTTTTTTTTTTAAATAAAATTTTAATGTGTATAATTTTTTTTAATAATTTTGTAATTAAGACATTTTCATATTAAATTATTAATTTTATTTTTTTTATTATTTAAATTTGTCTTTTTCTTTTGTTATTTTATTTGATTTATTCATTATGATTTTTTTTTTATTTTTTGATTTATAAATATTTTAAGCAAGGCAATTTTATATTATATTGCTAATTTTATTCATTTGTATATTTATTTATTTTTATTTAAATTGTCCTATTTTTTATTTATTTTTATTTTTTGTAATTTAATTTTATTTTTTTATTATAAATTTTTTTTAAATTTACAAATATGTCTTATTATTCATTTTCTCATTATTATTATTATTATTATTATTTTTTTTTATTAAAAATTTACCCATTTTTTTTGTAATTTAAATTAATTTTTTTTGTATAATTTTTGATTATTTTATATTGCTAATTTTATTTATTTGTATATTTATTTATGTTTTTTTTTTTAATTGGCCTATTTTTCTTTATTTTATTTTCATTTTTTAATTTTATTTGAATTTTTTTTAAATTTTTAATTTTTTTATATTGTATTATTATTTATTTAATTTTCTTTTTAATTAAAAATTAATTAAATTAATTTTATTTGAATTTTTTATCATTTTCATATTATATTGTTCATTTTTTTTATTGAAAAATGTTCTATTTTTTATTTATTTATTTATTTAATTTTTTTGTAATTTTATTTGATTTCTTTTTTTATTTAGTTTTTCTTTTTTTGAAATTTTTATTTTATTTATTTTTTTAATTTATTATTTTCCTTATAATATTTTTTATTGGGAATATTTTTTTTTTTTTTGTATATTTTTATTTCTAACATTTTAATTAATATTTATTTTCAATTTATAAATTGATGTATTTTTTATTATTTCTAATATTTTAAAATGACTTAATTTATATATTTATTTCATTTAATTAATTTCATTTATTTTATTTATTTTTATATCCCCACAAATCAATTTGTTTCTTTTCCTTGCAATTTGATTTGCATATTTTCTGTTTTTTTTTTTTTACAAATCTTTGCTTGCAACAAAAATTTCACAACTTCCATAAAACTCAGACTGACGAAAAAATAGAAGAAGAAGAGCGAATATCTTTTGTTCCTTTTTTTTTGGGCTGACTAAAATATTTAGATACTTCCAATGCACACACAATTTCAAGTTGCCACATTTCATTCATTTGAGTTGGCTGTTAGGCAAAGGCGACGCCAGAGTCGACAGAGCCAGGGGCAGCGGGAGTCCAGCGTGTCAAGCGAGCGAGTGAGATGGACAGAGATTGACTAAGCGAGAGAGAGAGAGAGAGACATATTCGGCTTCTGCTAGTTTGAAAAGAAGCAGGCATATCAAATGACAAGTTAACCCAAAAAAAAAGAGAAGAAAAAAAATACACATATTTGCCACACTCTGTGTGTGTGTGTGTGTGCAGCGGTGACGGTGTGGCAGTGGCAGTGGCACGACTCAAGTGGCTGCCGCTCATTGTTAGTGCCACTCATTGAAATTTGAGGCAAAACGCTGTGTCGCTTCAAAGCCACATCAAATGTCAAGCGGGCCCGACTAGGCCAAGGGAGAGGTGGGCTGCGGAGTGGGTAGAGAGGGGACGACTTGCTTTTGGTCTACCTAACTACCTACCTACCTGGTGCCTGCCGGGCATTTCCACAAGTTTTTTGCAATTGAATTTGGTTGCTCATTCTTCTTGCTTCACCAAAAAAATAAAAAGAAGAAGAAGAAAAAAAGAAAGCAAAACAAAAATGTCAACTTCTTGGAGAAACTGCGAAAAACACAAAAGATGCTTTGTAGACTTGTTAACCCCCCCTTCATCACTCCCCCCTCCTTCCCCACTTGCCCCCCCCCCTTTGCTGGTAATCAAATATCAATGAAAAGGCCTCATGGGGTAAAAAGTTAGCCCAAAAAAAAAAATGGTACTTTTATTTCTCCTTCTTCTTCTTCTTCTTCTTGTAATTGTTGTAGAGCAAACACAAAAGACAAAAAAAAAAAAGAAGAAGAAGAAGTGTGCGGCATTGCGGTAGTTTGCTTTTGGCTAATTAGGCCGACTCGTTGACAGTCAAAATGGAAAACAACAAAACTGCAAAATGTCAAAAAGCAACAAGAAAAAAACACACACAGAAAAATACCAAACCAAAGCCAAAGCCAAAATCAAAACCAAGCCAATTGTGAAAATAATACTGCCTCTTTGAAAGCAACCCAAAACACAGTTGAATTCGGAGGGGGAAATGAGACGAAGAACTCTGATTGAAATCGGAAAAATGAAATCTGAGAAATCCTGGGAATTATGCAACTCCTCAGGAAATACCAAAAAATGTGAGGGTTTCTTGGGACTTGAACAAAAATTTAATCGAAATTGAAAAAAAAAACAAAATAAAAAAACTACTCAAAATCAAAAATTTTTTCTCAATAAATTTTTGAATATTTCAAGAATATTTTTAGTCAAAAAAAAGGGCTGACTTTTCCATAAAAGTTTTTAAAGGGAAATTTTCAAAATATGAGGAATTTTTGCAAAGAAAAGTTTTAAATCTTCGAAATCTTTAATCTCTTTAAATCTTTAATGGCTTCGAAATTGAAAAAGAAAAAATTAAAAAAAAAAATTTACTCAAAATTTTGAAGAGTTTTTAACGATTTTCGGAAATTTCAAAAATATATTCAGTCAAAAAAAAATAAAAATAAAAATAAAAAAATAAAAGTAAAAACTACTTAAAATTTTCTAAATTTCTCAATAAATTTTTGGGAATTTCAAAAATATTTTTATTCAAAAAAAGGGCTAATTTTTCCCATAAGATTTTTGTAAGGGAAATTCAAAAAATATGGAGGAATTCTTTAAAAGAAAATTTTGGACAGTTTTAAGCTTTCGAAAATAAATGGCTTCCGAATTGAAAAAAAAAATAGAAAAACTACTCAAAATTTTGAGGACTTTTTAACGAATTTTTGAAATTTCAAAAATATATTTAGTCAAAAAAAAAAAAATAAATAAATAAATAAATAAAAAGAAAATTTTTTACAAAATTAAAAAATATGAAGCAATTTTTTTTTAAATAAAATTTAATATAATTTTAAAATATTCGAAACTAAATTGACAACAAAATAGTCTCAAATATTTGAAATAAATTTTATGGAAATTTCTATTATAAGGGAAATTAATAAGTTAAAAAAAAAAATTAAATAGTAAAAAAAAAAATAAAAAATGATAAAAAAATATTCAAATACAAAAAAATTTCCAAGTTCTCGAATCAAATTAATTGAGAAATAAAAAAAAGTGGAGTTTATTTTTCCAGAAAAAAACAAATATTTTTCAAAAAAAATTTTAACAATAAAAAAAAAAAATATTTGAAATTTTCTTTGTCTTCGATTTTTTTATTTAAAGATTTTTTTATTTATTTCAACTTTAATTTTCTTCTTCTTCTTGAAAACTAATTTCCCTGAATTTCTGAGAAAAAAAAAACATTTTTTTTAAGGTGAAAAAATGTGGCTGTGAACTTTGTCCATTTCAACACTTTTGGTCAGTTTTCAGCTTCACAAAAAAAAAATGAGAAACAACTCAAAAGAAAACTGCATAAAATTTGCACAAAAATAGTCAAAAAAAAAAAAAGAAAGAGAGAAAATTGTGTGAAACCAAATGAATTCCAAATCGAAAAGGCCAGTAAAAATGTGACAAAAGAAGTTGACAATACGATGGAAATTTTCAAATAAATATTTTTCCATCAGCTTCAAAGGGGCTCACCCAAAAGAGCGAGAGAGAGACAGAGACAGGGGGGAGAGAGAAAGAGAACTACCTTCTTCTTCTTCTTGGTCTTTGGTTCAAGTTGACCGCAAAAGCCACTTTTTTCTGGGCTACTTTTCATTGGTCCAAAGGTCAAAGTAATTGCAATAAAACCATTGGAGAAAAGTGAGAAAGGAAAGCCCAGAAGAGGTGGAAAAAGTTAATAAAAAGTGGCAAAAGCAAACCTAAGGGAAACTAGAAAATTAATAAAGAAACAAATAAGCAACCGAGAGAATATAAACACAGAGAGAGAGAGGGAGAGACAGAGAGAGAGAGAGAGAGAGAGAGAGAGAGGGAGAGACAGAGAGAGAGAGAGAGAGAGAGCTAGCAAGAAAATACATCAAGTTAAATGGGGAAAAATTTTAGGGAATTTTAAAGGGTTAAAAGTTGGGAGCAACTTGATCAGGGCTACCAAGAACTTGGTTTAAAAATAGACCCACTTGATCAGGGCTACCAAGAACTTAGGTGAGACCAACTTGATCAGGACTACCAGAAACTTGGCTTAAGGATGAGATCCTCTTGTTCCCAGTTTAAAGATGGGACCAACTTATTCCCAGCTAACCAGATTACTTAGGCTAAAGCAGACCGGTCCGACCCTATATGACATGGGCCTGGGAACTAGGCAAACCTTAAAGTTTTCCTCAGCCACAAAATACTTTTTAAAGTCTTAAAATTCCTGAAAGAAAATATATCCTTGGTATGATTTTTGGGCTATCCGTAATACCTTTAAAAATTTGCCATAAATCCTCAAATAAAATTTGATCTTTGCTTTAGTTAAATCCCCTTTGATATGGCCAAGCAATCTAGGGAAATCTGTCGGGGCCTTGAAGTCCTGAACCCTCTTGGTTCCCAAGGGGTCCAAGTGTTTGATAGAGTCAACCGAGGAAAGAAATATATTGATCTATAAGGATAACAATCAGAACCTAAATCGGTTAAGGTAAATTTCAAATTAAACTGATCTGAATAAGATGTTCGATGGATAAGGACTGGGTCTGTAGAGGATATAGAAATGGTCAGGGTGGCAGAGGAACGGTGGAAGGGAGAAGGCAGCCGGTCAAGCGAGGGAGCGATGAGTAGATGAAGGCTTGAAATGAGGAAGGGAGACAGATAGACAGAGGGGGACAGATAGACAGAGGTGGACAGATAGACGGGAAGGAATCCATTGCTCAGGATGCCTAAGAAGAGAGAAAGAGACGGGGAAACAGCTCCAAATGGTCAGCCTGAACCCTCACCCTGGGGCGTCTTATCAATCCCACCCCCATTTCCTTTTTCTTTAAGCTTTCAAAAAATTCTGATTTTTTTTTATTAAAAAAAAAATTCTCAAAATTTTGAAATAGCAAAAAAAAATATTCAAATTTTTTCAAAAGAAAAAAAAAACTTGTTCATATTTTGTCATTTTCATGTTTTTTATTTTTTAATTTTTTTTCTACTTATTTTTTTTTTTTTTGTATTTTTTTTCTTCTTATTTTTTTCACTTGTTGTTGTTGTGTGTGTGTGTAAGTGTGTGTGTATTTTTTTTTGGCTTGTCTCTTTTCGAGTTGTTTGATTTGCGCTTGATTTATGCGCCTTTCGAATGGCAAAGATTAGACATTTGTTAAGCAATTAATTTCTCCCTCGAATGACACACACACACACACACCGACTCGGCCCACACCAAAAAAAAAATAGTAGTGCACGTGTGTGTGTGTGTGTTGTTGTTGTTTTTTTTGGAACCGCTTCGACGCCCACCAAAAAGGCAGGCGGAAAACGCTGAAGGCGACGACCGCGACTGCGGCGGGGCCAGACTGAAGTGAACAGAGTTCACTGCTTTGGGCGAGAGGGAGGGTGGGGTGGTGCTTGTGGCAAGTGGCAAGTGGCAGGCCAAGCGTCTAGGCGCTAATTAATTTTATTTTAAACAGCAGCTGGCTGGGTCTATTTTTTTTTCCTTTGAGGGAAAATCAAGCAAAAGAAGAAGAAGAAGCTGAAAATGTTCTAAAAAATAAATGTGGCATGAAGAAGCGGCCGGGTGTGCCCCACTACATGCCTCATTAATTTTTCTCTTTATTTTTTTTCTTTTTCCTATTTTTTTAACAGGTGCATAAAAATCTCTTCCAACAATTTTAAATTGATAAAAAACAAAAAAAAAAATAGAAAACATTTTAAAGGTTCTTCTTTCCTTTCGAACTTAATTAGCTTAAAAGCTGCTCAAATTGTTTGGCCAAAAAAACAAAACGACTGAATAAAATTACTTTTTGAAAGGCTTGCAACAAACTTTCTTTCCACTCGAATAAAATTTTTATAAAAACAAAAAAATAAAAAAAAAATAAAAAATCATTAAAAAGAAAAAAACTTTGACCAGCTTCCCAGTGACTCGTCATTCTCTCAGAGCTGCCATTTATCTGAACTACTCTGCGCCATCTACTCATCACTCCCCCCACACCCCGCCCCCCTCTCTGACCTCCTCTTCTCTAGGATTTTTTTTTTTGTCAATGCGAAACAATTTTCACTTTGCCTTTGAGAGTGGCGAGGAGAGAGTGAAAATGCAACAACTCAGCTCAACTCAACTCGGACAAAACTTCAATTAAATAAATTATTTTATGGAATTAATTATGAATGAGGCTCACACAGGGGACGTGGAGGGGCATGGTCGGTTAGGGTAGAGGATAAATAAAACAAACAAGCAACTATTAAAAAGGGAAAAGAAATACCGAGAGACAGCGAGTCAGCCAAAAGGAAAATTATTAAATTGAAGAAGAGTGCAAAAAAAAAATTATGAGCAAAAAAAACTAATTAAAAAAGTAATGAAAGCATAAAAAAAAATATTTGAATAAAATCAGAATTAAAATAAATTGGCGGGAATTCAAAAAAAAAAAATAAAAATAAATAAATAAATGAATAAATAACAAAAATAAAAATAATAACAATGATAATTATAATTATAATAATAATAATAATAATAATAATAATAATAATAATAATAATAATAATAATAATAATAATAATAATAATAATAATAATAGAAAAATAATTAAAAAAAAAAAGAATTAAATGAAATGAATTAAATTAAAAGCCAAAAAATATATAAGTAAAAAGGATAAAGTTAAAATATTATTAAAAAAATATATATAAAAATAAAGCAAAATATTCAATGGTGTAAAAAAAATAATAAAAAAAAAAATTAAAAATATTTTATTAATCAAAAATCAAAAAATTAAATTAAA
Source organism: Scaptodrosophila latifasciaeformis (assembly GCA_037075145.1). Taxonomy (NCBI): domain Eukaryota; kingdom Metazoa; phylum Arthropoda; class Insecta; order Diptera; family Drosophilidae; genus Scaptodrosophila; species Scaptodrosophila latifasciaeformis. The sequence goes on from JBAMCM010000073.1 coordinate 3,705,679, forward strand.
AAAAAAAATAATTAGCAAAAAATTGTAAAAAAATATCTAAAAATAATATAATACTAAAACTAATTAATTAAGAAATTGAAAAAATAAATAAATGAAAATAAATTATTTGTAAAACAAAATAAAAATTTGATTAAAAAATTAAAAAAAAAATAAATTAATTAATTAAAAATAAATAAAATGAATTAAAGAAAACCGATAACATTTTTTAAGTGAAAAAGAAAAAATATTCAAAATTATCTGAAAATAAAATTTTATTAATTTTTTTAATATTTCAAAAATTTAACAAACTTAAAAAATCAAAAGCATTTTAAGTGAAAATAAAAAAAATATTTAAATAAAAATAAAAATATTTTTTTTAATTTTTCAGAATTCTAGCAAATTTAAGAAATCAAAATCATTTTAAGTGAAAATAAAAAAGTATAAATTTATTTTTTTTTTTATATTTCAGAAAATCAAAAATTTAAAAAATCAAAAAATATAAAGTGGAAATAAAAAAAAATTAATTTTTTTTTTTTAATATTTAAGAAGTTTTGTAAACTTAAAAAATCAAAAACATTTAAAAAATCGCCAAAATAATCAAATTAGTTTTTTTTCCTCACAGAAAAATTTCCCATTGATAAATCCAAAAGAGTCGTTAAGTTTCCACTTATTTTGCTAATTTTTATTCATGTTCAAGAATTTTTCAAAAAAAAAAAGAAAAAGCCGAGAAACCAAAACACATTTTTTTTTTCTATTTTTAAAAATTCAAATTCTTGCGGATTCTTTTAATATATTTTTTTTGCGTCCACTAGAAAAATGTCAATGGCCGCGGGGAAAGAGACAGAGAGAGTATGTGTGTGAGAGAGAGAGAGAGAGAGATGGGTTTGCCCCAGGGTGTCTCCCCAAGTGGAATTTCTCTTCCTGTTTTCTTTCTCTTTTGCCAATTTCGGGTGGGGCTCTTTGGGTGGCCCAAAGGGCGACGGGTGGGGATGGGGGGGGGGGGGGGGTGCGGACAAGCATTTTACACACATTACACTTTTGGTACGTGTGCCATCGCCTTGGCGTGTGCAGTTTTATTTATTTTGTAATAGTTTTTTTTTTTTATTATAATTTTTTTTTTTTTGTTTTTTCTTTTTGCTGCATCATCTTCATTTCCGGCAAGCAAGTCGGTCCGAAATGACTGCTGCTCCCTTGGCCGAAACACACAAGCTAATTTTTTCTTCTTCTTCTTCTTCTTTTTGTTGTTGTTGCTGTTGCTGTTTTGTTTTGTTCGCATTTTTATTTTATTTTGTGTTTTCCGTTTGGTTTGTTGTTGTTGTGTTTTTTTGTATTTTTGTATTTTATGTGCCACTTGCGTGTGGCAGATGCATTAAAAGTGACGATTTCTTGGGCGGCCAAAGAGATGGTGGGGAGGAGGAGAGGTGAGGGGAGGAACTGCCAGAAACAGCGAGAATATCGGCCCAGCAGATAGTGAGTGTGTTTTGTGCCAGACGTCTAAAGTGTGGCTAAACAGTGATGGTGGTGGCGGAGGGGAGGGGGAGTGTTTGGGGTAATGGTCTCTGCTCTTAGAGAAGGGAGGGAGGGGGGAGGGGTATCTCTGGGCTGAGGTGTGTTGTTGGCAGTTGACAAAGTGACTGTGATTAAGTTTTCTGTTGAGCCAAAAGAGGTTCTGAGTAGGCAGCGGTCTGATGGTGAGGGGGGGAGGGGGGTGCGGGGGAATACACACCGACAAAGTTGGCTAAAATGGCTACTAACATTTAATTTAAATGGCAAAAATCACGCGCGTGTTGAGTTGGCTCGTTTCAAGGTGGCACATTAAGTGACACCATCAAACCCAAGGAGAGGGGCGGAGAGGGAGGACGAGGGCAGAGGAAAACCGTTTAGACCGAAAAAAAAAGAGTTGGAGAAAATGACAGGCGAAATAGAGAGAGAGAGACGAGGCAAATGAAGTAAAGAAATAGGAGACAAAGAATAGGAAGAAAGAGGATAGAAGAAAATAAATCTTAGAGAAGACTCAGGAAAGATCAGAAGAAATACAGAAAAAGAGAGAGAGTAGGAGAAGGAAAGGAACTGAGAAAATAAGTAGAAAAGATCAGAAGAAGGAAACTGCAAAAAGAAAGAAGAAAGAGAATAAGAAAGAAAGTCCAAAGAAAGCAGAAAGAAGAGAGAAAAAAAAGAGAAAGGAGAATGGAGAAACTGAATAATCTGCTTCCTCAGAATCCTCAGTTTCCTTTCACAATTTTCTCTTATTTTCTTTGCCATTCTCTTTTCACCTTCTCCCTCTCTCTCTCTCTTTCTCTTATTCCTCTTTCTTTTGGCTTCGTATCTGTTTAGAACCTTTGATAATTTATCAAAGAAAATCTCATAAAAAACAGAGACTCTTCATATTTCTCTTGATTCCTCCCCCCTCTCTACCCACTCATTCTCTCGGGAAACCCCAAAGGCAGTCAATCATTTTGCTTAGGATAAAAGAGAAAAGCGAAAGTGGAAGAAGAAGATGGCAGAAAGAGGTGGTCATGATTCTGGGAAAAGCCACATAAGGAATATGACAAATCTGCCAAAAAAAAGAAAAAGAGAGGCGTGAATTTCTTAGAGGAAGAAAGGGGGGAGAGGGGGGGATGACTTGGGAAAGCCCATGATTTGGAAATTTGGTTCTTCGCCATTCTAAACTTGTCTAAGCCTTCGGACCGGCCATCTCCCCCCCGCACCATCTTCTTTCTGGGGATTTGACGACGAAGCAGTTTTCTAGCTTTTGTCCGTCATCTCTTTATGAATAAACATAAATTTGAATGTATCAAAAAAAAAAGAAAATATTGCTTGTGATAAAAAGCAGAAATTGAAAGTCCTAGGAAAATCATCGCCCCTCCCCCCCAAAAAGTTCAGGCTACAAATTCAATTAAACGTCGTCAACATTCGCCTGGCCAGCTCGTTGGTGTCGTCGTCGCCGCCGCCGCCGTCGCCGCGTCATGCATCAATCAATGGCATCATCAATCAAATGCCAAGAACAAATTTCAAAAACACACATACACTCAGAGTTGGCTCATATCTATAACCATAAAAATATGTACATTTAATACTCTCACCCCGACATTATCACTTCGGGGAAACCCCCCCACGGTTTCATGGGAAAAAATCCTACTCGTGCCAAGAACAGAGTAAAATAATAAGTGATGATGAGAAATAATTTTCTCAACTTTTCTTCAACAAATCCCCAAGTCTTTGATGGTGAAAAGTTTTAGATTTTCATGTCAAAAGCTTTTGAAATATTGACCAGCACTTTGGTTTCTCTGGAACCGTTTCTTTGCCCTGGGATCATGTCAAGAATTTCGCTTAAAGTGTACCTTAGCTAGCTCAATTTTTCTTTATCAAATCTTGGGTTACTCTAGAACCGCTGGAATATCTTGGATTCATGGAGAGAAATCTAGTTCAAATGAGGCCTAGATAGATGATGTTTTATTCCGAAATTATTGACTTATGAGTTGATACCTGGGTTACTCTAGAACCGCTGATATATCTTAAGTTCTTAGAGAAAAATCTAGTTCAAATGAGGCCTAGATGGATGATGTTTTATTCCGAAATTATTGAGCTATGATTTGATAATTGGGTTACTCTAGAACCACTGATATATCTTAAGTTCTTAGAGAAAAATCTAGTTCAAATGAGCCTCGATGGTTGATGTTTTAGTCCGAAATTATTGAGTTATAAGTTGATAATTGGGTTACTCTAGAACCGCTGATATATCTTAAGTTCATAGAAAGAAATCTAGTTCAATTGAGGCCTACATTGGTAATGTTTTATTCCGAAACTATTGAGTGATGAATTGATACTTGGGTTACTCTAGAACCTCTGAAATATCTTGGGTTCGTAGAGGGAAATCTACTTAAATTAAAGCCCAGATGGATGATGTTTTATTCCGAAATTATTAAGCTATGAGTTGATATTTGGGTTATTCTAGAACCGCTGGAATATCTTGGATTCTTAGAGAGAAATCCATTTAAACTAAAGCTTGAGTTTCTGTATTTTAATATCCAAGCTGCTGAAGTATCTGTAAAAATTTCTTAGATACAAGAAACCCCAAGATCATATAGAGAAATCCACTTAAAGTGAGTCTTGAGCTTGTCAATTTTATCTCCCAAACTGTTGAGCCAAGTCGAAATGCTTGGGTAACTTTAGTGCCGCTTAAGTATCTGGGGATCATATAAAAAAAAATCTATTTAAAATAAATAAAACTGAGATATTTTCGAAATAACTCAAGATCCATCTTGGTATTCTTTTTAATTATCTTGGAAATTACCTCTTCCAATTGCCAATTTACTCGGGTCACCGCCCATTGCGAGGCTCCTTCTCTCCCCCCCCCCCCCTCTCACTCTTGTAATTTTTGTTAGTTCTTCAAATCATTAAAATTGTAATTCTTTTTTCTTTGCTCCCCCCCGCCCTGCCCCCGGCCCATGTCTTTCGGAAATAAAGAATTCTCGAGTCTGTTTTTTTATGGTTTTTGTTTTGTTATTTTTACGATTTGTTAATTTTATTTTGAAAGTTGTAAATTTACATTTGACGTGTGTCTCTCGGGTTCTCCTCCAAAGAGTGCTGAAAGCCAAAGAATCGACTAACGAATAGGCCCAAATTGTTGGGGTTAATTAGTCATTTTGGTCTCTTTCATGTTGATGATGAGAAGTTTCCATAGACCGAACCAGACAGATAATTACCCATAGTTCCTTCGTCTTCGTCGCTTTGATTTTTGTGGGGGGGTGAGGAGTCTGGAAAAATAAATCTTCATCTTGATCAGATTGTTTTGATTTTGAATTTAAATAAAAATAAAATTTCTCTTTTCTTTTTATAATTTCAGGTATGTGATTTATTTTCGTGGAAAGCCTATTTAAGTGGGTAAGCAAAATTAAGTTAAAATAAAAAATTAATAATCAAGATTAAATTAAATTAAAACCAAGAAAAGGTAAATAGATAAATTATATTAAGCAATTTTATATATGAAAAATTAACATAAGAAAATATAAAAATAAAAATTAATCGAAATAAAATGAACTGAAAAAATTAACTGGAAATAAAAAACAAATAAATTAAATAATTAATAAAAAAAATAAAATAAATAAATAAATAAAATAATAAAAAATAAGAAATTAAATTAAAAAATAAAAGTTAATAAAAAAAATAATAATAATAATGATAAAAATGAAAAATTTTAAAACTAAGAAATAAAAAATTCAATAAATAAATTAATTAATAAAAAAAATATATAAAATAAAATATTAATAAAAAAAAATTAAAACTAAGAAATTAAAAATCCATTTAATAAATAAATTAATCAAAATAAATAATGAAAGAAATTAAAAATAAAAACTAAGTCAAATTTAAATTAAAATAATAAATAAAATTAATGAAAGTTTTATGTATGCATTTTTAAATAATAAAAATTATACATAAATAACTTAAAATAAATAAAATAAAATAAAAAAAAAAAAACTTAAAAAAAGTTATAGCAAAAAAAAAAAAATAATAATAATAATTCAAAATTAATCCATTAAATAAATGTAACCAATTAAATAAAATAAAATCGAATTCAAAAAGAAAAATTAAATCTAAAAAGTCTGAGAAAAAAAAATAGTTCATTGAGTATACAAAAAAAAAAACAACAAAATATTAAAAATAAAAAGTTAAAAAAATCAAACAGTTTTGCCAAGATTTTTTTGGCTTCCCCTTGCTCCCCCTAATTCCCCCCTCCCTCCCCTCACCTAGAGTTGCAGTTACTTTTCGAGCAACGCCGTCATCATCATCATCATCGCCGTCACCGTCACCGTCACCGTCATCGTCATAGTCGGGTTCGGTCGTCATCAGCAACAAAATATCTTTTGTCGTTGGCGTCACCTTTTCTGTGCGTCCCTCACCCCCCACCCCACCTCGCCACCCATCCAGCTGGGTAGCCGTGGTGTGTCTCGGCTTGGCTGATATCTCATGGCTCACATCGCTGGGCTTTTGTTTGGGGAGCCTCACTTTGGGCCCGAGACCAGACACATTCGCGGTTTTAATGTGTTTTTAATGTTATTTCCATGACATGCCGCCAACATTTAAGCTTGGCCCAGCACACACACACACACATACGCACACAGACAGACTGGCACACAGGCGTTGCATAGTTTGTTGCACGTTTGATGTATTTTTTTTTTTTGTGTTTTTTTTGACTCTTCTTTTGCTTCCTGGGCTGAGCAGAGCAGAGCAGAGCGCCCACATGGACTGTCTATCTTTTCAGGCCAAGTGAATGAGTGACTTGGGCGACTCTGTTGGAGCAGAAGAACTTGATGCTTCAGCAAAGCGGGCAGGTGGAACAGAGACGGCAAGGGGTGGGGTGGGGCAAGACTGCCCCTATCTAGCTTAGCCAAGTTTGCTGCCATTCAAGGCAGTCAAGCGCGACTCCGCTTGGCAGACCAACTCAGTCTGCCCGGGTTCCACCTCTGGTCTATCCAATCCTCCCTCCTCTGCCTCATCTCAGCCCTCGCCAAGTTGAGATTTTCCTTATGTACTTTTTAGGTTTGCTTTCCGAGATTCCTTGAGTTTTGCTGCTCATTTTTTCTTGCCCCTCCTCGACTCACTCTCTCTCTCTCTCTCTCTCTCTCTCTCTCTCTCTTCCTCACTGTTGCTGCCTCTGTCTTTTCTGTGAATGTGCAAGAAATATTTTGCATATTTACTTTGAAATCTTTAAGAAAAAAAGAAGGCATATGCTTTTACGGTCTCTTTCTCTCACATGCCCTGTCTCTTTCTGTCTTTCTTGTCTACATTTTTATTCTGAGCAAAATTAGACCGATTCTTGGGATTTTTGGTTGGTTTTGTTATATTTTTGGTTTTAAGGTTTTTTTTAAGACTTTTTTATTTTAATTTTTTTTGTATTACTTTTTTTATTTATTTGTTTTCCTTTTTGTTATAATCTTAAATTTTATTTAAATGTTTTTTTTTTTAATTCATTTTTTTTGCCATATCTTTTGTTTATTTAACCTGTTTCCTTATATATTCTTGAATTTTATTTATTTATTAATATTTATTTTTTTTATTATTATTATTTAGTTTTGTTTTATTTATTTATTATTGTTTGAAGAATAATAATTTTTAATGTTCTCCTTGTAATGTTCTTATTTTTTTATTTAATCTTTTATTTTATTTTTTTTATTTTTTTTTATTACTTTAAAGAATTTTTAATGTTTTCTTTGCAATGTTTTTTTTTTCATTTATTTTATTATTATTATTTTTTATGTTATTATTACTTATTTGTATTTTTATTTTTATTTGTTTTCATTTAATACATTTTTAATAGTGCAATGCTTTTTTTAATAATTTAATGAATTTTCAATGTTTTTTTTTCATATATTTTTTTATTTTATTTTTATTCATTTAAATTTTTTTTCGTTATTTTTAAAGTTTTCCTTGCAATGTTTTTTTTTCATTTAATATTTTATTTTATTTATATCAATTATTTTTTTTATTAATTTAAAGAATTTCTAATTTTTGTTTTATATATTTTTTTATTATTGTTTATTGTTTAATTATTTAATTTTTTTATTAATTTAAAGAATTTTTTTTAATTTTTTTTATGCAATGTTTTTTTTTCATTTAATTTATTATTATTATTTTTTTTTAATTTTGTTTTATTTTTTTGTTTATTCATATTTTTTATTAATTTTAATTTTTTAATCTGAATATCTTATTTATAATATATTTATTTCTTATTATTAATTCATTTTTTTATATAAAATATTTATTTTTTTTTTTTTTGTATTAAAAAATGATTTTTTCTATTTTTTTAAATATTTTTTATTTAAATTGAATTTTGTTCGGGAATATTTATGCTTCCTCTTTCTTTTTTTTTGGTTTCATAATTTTGTTGTAATTTTCACAAAAGTTGCTGTTGTTGTTGTTGCCGCTCTCGTTCGGTTTTTACTTTCTAGTTTTGCTTTCATTTTTTTTTTTTTTTTTTTTTTTTGGTCAGTCACGCAATTAATTTTGCACGCAATTTGATTGTGGAACTTTTCAAGTATTTGTGTGTGTGTGTGTGTGTGTGTGTGTGTGTGTGTTTGTACTCCACAAATCTTCTTAAGCCAGGTGAACCCCCTCAGCGTGCGCACCACCAACTCTCTTCCTGTCTTACTTCTATCGTGTTTACTTTTTGCCTACTTATTTTGTGTTTTCTTTTCTTACTCTTCTTCTTCTTGTTTTTGTTGTTGTTGTTTTTTGTTTTTGTTATTTTTTGAAGTGCACTTTTTGTCGGCTTTTTCCAAAACTTGATTGAGAGGGTTGCGGTTTTCGTGTGTGTTGGCAGCTTCGAGAGTGTAGGCGTGTGTGTGTGTGTGTGTGTAAGCGCGAGAGTGCCTGGCTGTAGTAGGGGTGGGAGAGTGGGGGTGGGGGGCTGTTAGCATTCACATGCTTGCCTTGCCAGCTGTTTACTGTTATTATTAGAAAAGTTTTTATGCATATAAATTTTTCTTTTTTCCCCTTGCCCCCCGTTTTGCCTCTTCATTGTTTTTCTCTGTTTCTCTTCCTACCCCTTCTCCCTTGTTGGCATTCTTCTTTGTGTTGTTGTTGTTGTTATTGTTCCGCCTACAAAATATACAATTTTTTTTCTTTTTGATAGAACAAATTTCTTAACGGTTGTTTCTTTTCTTCTTCTTCTTCTTTATTCTTGGCTTTGTTGTTCTTTCTCAAATCTCGCTCCCCTTTCGTATGTGTGTGTGTGTGTGTGTGTGGGCATCATCGTTTTATGCTACGTGTTTTGAATTTTTGTATGTTTCTGGCCTTGCCTAGTCTCGCCCCCTCCCTCCGCTCTTCTTTTACGCCTCCACCTGCCCCATGCTCTTTCATTTTTGTATTGGGAAAATAGGCAGACTGGAAAAATCAACATTGAACGTAGAAGAAGAAGACACACATACACCCACTCACACACACACACACACATACACACACATAGACGAAGAACTAAACAGCCAAAAGGCGCGTTTTTGATAATGAGCAAAAAAAAAAAAAAGAAAAGAAATTGCCTAAGCAATTTTATTCCGTCTTCTTCTTCCTCTTCTTCTTCAGCTTGCATCTTGTTCAAAGGCAAAGGAGACCGTTAATCATTTTATCGATTTGCCTGGCTTTGAAAGTATGAGTGACTTGAGAAAGAGAGAGAGAGGGGGAGAAGGTTTCGGATGAAAGGGTGAATCATTTTTTCTTCTTCTTTCTCTTTCTCTTTTTTTTTCTTAATCCTGAAGAGCTTTTTAAATACAAACACTTCATGTCAATTATAAAGCCTCAAGTGTTGTTGTTGTTGTTGATGTTGTTGTTGCTGCCTAGTCAAGTGAAAAATCACACACACATAGACACACTCAGTCATTTAAACTGATGAATTTAATGCATATTAAACAGATGTAAAATTTACACTTCAATTACAAAAATCCAAGTGGGTTGAGGGGGAAAAGAAAAAGGGATAAACCGAATATATTAGAGTGATAAAGATAGAAAGGGTGTGAGACTGAGTGAGCGAGAGAGAGAGAGAGGGTGTGAGTGTGAGAAGAAGCAGAGTGTTAAATTCGAGATGAAAACCAAAAAGACTCAGCGAAAAATAAAAAAGGAAGGGACAAACCACCAAGAGGAAGCACAAGCCGAGAGAAAGAGATGCCACTTGCATGTGTGTGTGTGTGTGTGTGTGAGTGTGAGTCTATTAAAATTAAATAAAACAGACGCTGGGCCTAGGAAAAAGAGTGGCAAAAAAAATTGAGACTTCGAAAAATTGAAGAAAATCCAAATCGATTGAAAATAGAAAAAAAAATAAACGGTTATCAATTAAGTTGGCAGGGCAAATGCAGCGGCAACAGCATGGAAGAAGAAGAAGAAGAGGGACAGCAGCTTTCGAACTAACAAGAGGAAGAAGAAGGAAACAGCAACCAAGCAAACAAAAGGCAGAGCAACCCAAGAAGAAGAAGAGCAACAATAATAAAAATAATAATAGTAAGAAGAAGAAGAAGAACAGCAGAAGAGAATAACAGCAAAATTAACAAATAACAAATTTGAATAGCAACAAAATTACAACAACAACAACAGAAGAAAACAAAACAACAACAGCAACAACAATAACAACAACAGTAAAAAACAAACAGCAACAGCAAACTTGAAACAGCAACAAAGATGCCAAAACAAGAAGAAGACGAAGAAGAAGAAGCACAGTAACAGCTGAACAAAACTACAGGAGCAACAACAACAACAACAACAAACGCATTAAACCAGTCAAAGCAACAAAAAAAAAAACAAGAACTGAACAAAACAAGCTAAGCAAATACAACAACAATCATAGGCAGGGCCACAACAACAACACGAACAACAACAACAACAACGATCAAAACCATTTACATTAAACAGTCGTAAATGCAATTTAAAGAGTCTCTCAGGCGGGAGTAAGCAGTGCCTTTGCCTTTGCTTGTGTGCGTGTGTGTTTGTGTGAGATTCAGTCCAGCCTACCTGTTTGTCTGCCTAAACTAAGCGCAACACTTAGCTTTTGTCTGACACACACTTTTTCACTCTCTCACTCTCTCTCTCTCTCTGACCAACTGCTAGGCTGTAGTCTTTCAGGGTGGTGTGTGATTTTCGAAAAAAAGTACCGCTTGCCTCTGCTGCTGCTGTCGCTGTCGCTTGTTCTCCTTCTTCTTTGTCTGTGGCGTACCTTGACTGATGCTGCTGTTGGTGACGGCGCTTCTGCTTCTGTCGCTGCCTCAGCCTTTTGCTGTCTCGTCTCGTCATCTCTGTCTAGCCTTTGTTCCTTGGGTCTTTGCTGTTGTTGTTGTTTTGTCTGATGCGGCTAAAATTACAAGTAATTGAACCGTGGCAACAGCACAGTCCCGAATCCGATAAGTGCTGGGAACATGGAACATGTGTGGCGGGCGGCATTTTTATCTCTCTCTTTAATACAAAAATAAAAATGCAACAACAAAAACAACAACAAGAACAACAACGAAAACAGAGCCACAGGATGTATTTACCAGTAATTGTCTTCTTCTATCTTCCAATTGTCCCTGTGTATGTGTGTGTGTGTGTGTTGCTGTGCCTTTTCATCTCTGCCCTTGGGGCATATTTAGCAGCTGGAAAAAAAAGAGGCCGTACCTGAGGGCGGGTTAAATGAAGAGCAAAGAGGAGGAAGTAACTGTAACTAAAAGAACACAAAAATAAAAAACAAAAAAAGGTGGCACAATTCAAATAATTCGATTTGAGATCTTTCGTTGGGGGAAAACAAATGGGAAATTATTGAAAGTGATTTGAATAATTTGAAAATTTAATCACAAAAAAAAAGAAATAATAAAAAAAAAAAATAAAATAAATAGTTTGAAAATTTAAAAAATTTAATCACATATAAAATAATAAAAATTAAATAAAATTAAAAAAAAAAAACAAATAAATTAATAATTAATAATTTGAACAATTAAAGAATTTATTCACATAAAATAAGGAAAATTAAAAAAATTAATTACTAAAAAATATTTAAGAAAAACTAAAAAACATTTTAAATAATTTAAATAACTTAAAAAAAATAAACTTATTTAATTTTAGTTAAAAAATCAAAAAAAAAAAAAAAAAATTTATTAAAAAAAAAAAATTAAATAAATAAAAATAAAAAATGGGGAAAAATAAATAAATAATAAATAAAAAAAACTTAATTAATTTTAATTCAAAAATTGAATAAATTAAAAATAAAAATAAAAAAAATTAGGGAAAAATATTAAAGTTGTTTTAACAACTAAAAAAAAAAAATCACTAAAAAATTTAGATTTTTCGAGCTCGAAATAAATTATTCGTTTTTTTTTTTTAATATTTCCTTTTTATTTAATATTATTTTTTTTTATAAAAATTAATTTTCATTTAACGTGTTAAATTTTGTAAAAATACTCCAACCTTTCTTTTCTCAAAATGCCACTCACTTCTAGTTCAAATTTAAACAAAAAAGAAGAAAGAAAGAAAGAAAAACAAAAAAAGGAAAATCCTAAGCAAAATAGAAGAGAAAGAGAAGAGGAATTAGTTTTGAGGGGAAAAGCGTGAGGAAAATTGCAGATATCAAGGATGGTCGAGTCGACTTTTTGGTCACACATATTTCATGCTCAATTAAATTCCCAAGCAAACCGAACCCAACCAAACCAAACCAAACCAAATCCAGTCAAACCCAACCGGACCGGGCCAACTGACCAGTTGCCCCCAACAAAATTCTTTACTTCCTTTTCGAGTCTCGTGTTTTTCGGTTTTCTCTTCACATTCTGGCATCTGGCTTTGGTGGGCTTTTATTTCGTTGTTGTTGTTTTGAATACCCTGCAAAAGGTTTCTTAGATTTTACAAAAAAAAAAAAAAAAAAAAAAAAAAAATTAGGCTAAAAAAAATTCTATAAAATATTTTAAAAAAATTTCAAAGAATATGATTTTTTTTTTTTTTTTGAAATAAAAGAAAAAAGATTTTAAAAATTAAAAAAAAAACAAAATAATAAATAAATAAAAAAAAATTATTTTTAAATAAAATTATATATACATAAAAAAATAAATAAAAGAAAAAAAAATTTTAGGAGTTAAAAGAAAAACAAATTAAATTTTTTTAATAAAAAAAAAAAATATACCAAGCTGTCAATATATTTTTTCACTACGAATAAGGAAAATTTTAAAAAATATAAATACAAAAAAAAAATAATAATAATAATCAAATATATGTAAGTAAAAATAAAAAATAATAATAAGATTTTTTAAAAAAAAAAAAAAAAAAAAATTAATTAAAATCCAAAAATACACAGAATAACTAAAAAATATTTATACAAAAAATAGAAAAATATATACGAAAAAAATACAAATAAATAAAAAATGAATTATAAATTTTTTTTCAAAAGCAAAAAAGAAAAGAGAAATTGAACAAATTAAAAAAAAATAATAATAATAATAAAATTAAAAAAAAAAAAAAAAATTAAAATCCACAAAAAAGGCACAGAAAAATTCCAGAAGTTACAAAAAGAGAAAAACTCGGTAACCTTGTGAGAGGGCATCCTTCGAGTCGGCGAGGCTTAACCTTGTCTCGTTATTTTTGGTGCCCTTTTTGGCATATCTTTTTTTTTTTTTTGGGTGAATTGCAATGGCGCCAGAGCTGGGAATTTAATTCACATTGATTGCATTTCAGTGCGCATTGCATTGCATTTTAAATAATGTTTGGTGTACGAATAAAAAAAAATAAATAAAAAATAATATAAAAAAATAAGAGAAAAACGAAATTCTTTTTTTTTTTTTTTTTGCATTTAAGGCGATGGAATAAAAGCAACTCCATTTTTTTTTCACCGGCTCACAGTGAAATTCCAAAAGAGTTTTAAGTCAAATAAAAAAAAATTTAAGCGAAAAAAAAAAAATTAAATAAAAAAAGGAATAAAAATGGCCCCATAATAATGAGGCTGCATTAATTGCATTGACGTGAACGAACCATCCATCGCCAGGCCGCTTTTTATTTAAGGCCACTTGTGAGCCTATCCCCCCTCTCCCCCCTCTCTCTCTCTCTTTTGCATTTTTAAAATGCTCAAACAGATCAGGCAAATACCAATCAACAGACTTTGGTTCGGGCTTTCCTGAAAAGTAAAAAAGATGAAGAGAGAGAGAGAGAAAAAAAAAGAAAATCACGCGAATCTCTTTTTCGATTTTAAGCCAACTTAACAATCAAATGGCTCGGCCATTACGTAGGGTAGGGATGGGTAACGGGGGCAGGTGGGAAATATTTAATGCCATAACAAATTGTAATTACGCTCTGATGAAAAATAAAATCAAAAATTATGTAATTTAAAACACAAAGTCAACGAGAAGGCCAACCGATTGGGCCAACTCAGTCAACTGGGCCAACTTGACAGTCCCCCCCCCCCCCACGCACTGGGTGGATGGTACTCATCTGATTATGCGGCATAATTTTCAATAATTATGCACTTTGCATACAACCCAAAAAAAGCCCACAAAGGGACCTCAGAAAAATAAATAGCTTAAAACAAGAAAATAAAAAAAAAATATATTGAAAAATGTAAAATTATTAAAAAAAAATATATTTAATATTTTATAAACAAAAACCAATATATAATTTAAAGAGAAACCATCATTAATAAAAATAAATTAATTCCAGTTTATAAATAAAATAATTCTTGAAATAAAAATATATTATAAAAATAAAAATTAATAAAAAAAAATATTTAAAAAAATAAATAAAATAAATTAATGCATAAAACAATATACAAAATTTGCAAGATATTAAAAAAAAAAAAATTAAATAAATTATTGAAAAAAAAAATTATAAAAAACATATATATAAAATAAGTTAATGAATAAAAAATATATAAAAATTGTAATATATATAAAAAAATAAAATAAAATAAAAAACATATATTAAATAAATTATTGAAAAAAAAAATATAAAAAAAATATATATAAAATTTGCAATAAAAAAAATATAATAATAATAAAAAAAATTAATAAATATAAATAAAAAAAATTAATGAATAAAAAAATATATAAAATTTTCAAAATAATTGAGAGAAATTAAAAATAAAAAAAATTACAAAAAAAAGGGATTAATAATACAACTAAAATAATTAAACAATATATAATTAATAAATACTAAATAATAAATATAAAAATATTTCACTTCAATCAAAAAAAAAAAAGTTCATCTTAAAATGATTAAAAAAAGAAACTTTGAAAAAAAAAAATCATTAAAAAAAATTAATGTAATAAAATTTAATTGGTCAATTTGATTTTGGTATACGAAAAATATTTTGAAAACGCAAATTTGTGGCACCCTCATGAATTTCAATATAAATTTTTCTCTTGGATTTTTATGTGTATCTGCGTAATTGTAGGTGTGGCAATGGGCGTGTAATTATGTGGCAAATTTGGTAATATAATTTTAATAAATGATTTAACCAAATGCGATATACTCTTTTTTTATTTTGACCAAAAAAAAATAAATATTTAAAAAAAAATTATAAATTTTTATTAAGAAAAAAAAAATTTTGAAAAATTAAAAATTTTGTTAAAAAAAAAATATTGAAAGATAAAAATATATAAAAACTTGGAATACAAAATTTATATATAAAAATATTAAAAAATTAAAGTCTTAAACTAAAAAATTTATTTAAAAAAATAATAATAATAAAAATATTAAAAAATTAAACACTTAAATTAAAAAAGATTATTAAAAAAAAACATAATAAAAATCTTAAAAAAAAATTGAAATTATTATTATTATTCATTTTTTTTTTTATTAATTTTTTGCTAACTATAATTTTTTTTTTATAAAAAAAAAAAATAATTTTTTCTTATACTTTTTTTTCTTAGTTAAAAAAATTTATTTTTCAAATTTTTTAAAGTTTTTAATTTTTTTAAATTATTTTTTATTTTTTTATTTGAAAATTTTCAATTTCAACCAAAAAAGAAAAGAGTATCCAACAAATGTCTTGCCTGAGCAAATTAATCAGTCTTAATGGGTGAGTGATTAAGTGAGTGGGTCAAGGGGGCTGCGGGCAGGAGGAGGTGGAGGAGGGGGGCGTGGGCGTTATAAGCAATCAATTTTAATTTTGATGAAACATAAAATCATCTTTTTAAATTCAGCCAACGTTTTTCATAAATCGACAGAAATTTGACGGAGGAGGCTCACAACAACAACAACAACAACAAGAGAAAGAGACAGAGCAAGAAGAAGAAGAAGAAGAAGAAGCAGCAGAAAAGCAACGAGCAGCCAGTTGGTTTTTCGTTTTTGTATTTATAAAATTTAATAGTCAACAATGAAGACACGGCAGAAAGCCAAAAGCAAAACAGAGACAGAATCATTGTGAAAGAGAGACAGAAAGGGCGATAGGAATGAGAGGGTAGGAGAAATAATAATAAATAAGCATATAATAATTGAAAATACAATTAGCATAATTGCAGCCCAACAGAAGCAGCAGAAATAACCACACCCACACACACACAGAAACAATTTGAAAAAAAAAAGAATTTACCTTCCGAGGGCATCACCCCCAACAACAACAATAACAACAACAATAGCAATAGCAAGAACAACACCCTCACATCATCAGAGACAAACGCAAAAATATAATTAACATAATTTATATTTACACATATTTAGCCATCGTTACGCGGGTTTTCACAAAGCCCTCCCCCCTGCCCCCTCCCCTGCCCCCTCACCTTTCGTGTCCCCTCTCCATTTACCAAACACCCCGTTGCCATACCAGGGCACGCCCCCTCTCGATCCAGGCAATTCTCATTTTGTAAATGAATTTTAATATTTTCCATCTTTTTTTTTTTTTTTTTTTAAGCCGAAGCAAAGAGAAACAAAAGGTTTAAAGTAACAAAAACATTTAACAAAGTAATTTGCCAGTGGGTTTTGTCCGTTGCTGTTGTTGTTGTAGTTGTTGTTGACAGTGGAAGAGAGTCGCTTTTTGGAATTGTGATAATGTTGAAATTTAAAGCCGATTTAAGAACCCACGAAAAGACCGCGGCGAATTCGAGTTCACCTGGCGTCGCTATGGGAATTCTCTCAAAAAGTTCGGGCAACCAAAGAAGGCGGAGGGGGAATCTTAGATCAAAAGAATTGCAAAAAAAATAAATAAAATAAAATAAAATAAAATAAAATAAAATAAATAAAATAAATAAAATAAATAAAATAAATAAAATAAATAAAATAAATAAAATAAATAAAATAAATAAAATAAATAAAATAAATAAAATAAATAAAATAAATAAAATAAATAAAATAAATAAAATAAATAAAATAAATAAAATAAATAAAATAAATAAAATAAATAAAATAAATAAAATAATTAAAATAAATAAAATAAATAAAATAAAATAAAATAAAATGAATAAAATAAAGTAAAGAAATTCTAGAAATTCAATTCGATTAATTAAAAATAAAAAAATAAAAAATAATAATAAATTAAATATATTTTTTAATTCAAAACTAAAAAAAAAAATTATAAAAAAATAAATCTAATTATATCCTAAAATAAAATAATAAAATAAAAAAGTATATTTTTTTTAAATAATTTATAAATAAAGTAAAGTAAATAAATAAAAAATTATAATAAATTAAATTGAATTTGTTTAATACCTAATTTAAAATTAAAAAAAAAATAATACTAATTATATCCTAAAATAAAATTTAAAGTATTTATTTTTATAATTAATTAAAAATATTTATAACAATAAATAATAAAAAAATTAAAATTAAATCAACAAGATTATAAAAAATTACTCAAACTAAAAAAAAGATGATTAAAAACAATTAAAATTAAAAAAAAAAAAAAACTATAACAATAATAATTAAAATAATAAAGCTAAAATTAATTGGTAAAAAAAAATTATAAATAAATGATTAAAAGGAAAGTCTACCATTTTCATGATGGTAGAAATAGGAGTGGATTGAAGCCCTCGAAATACCCCGAAAAAGATTCCCTTGAAATACGAGACTATTGTCAAGAGAAAACTTAAAGCTAAACTTTTCAGTCTCTTCTGAAATAACTGCAAATATTTTCCAGAAAATCTGAAACCGAAAAATTTTCAAAGTATCAAAAAAAAAAAAAAAAAAAAAAACTCAAAGAATCTGAGAAACTCTCAAGATTTTCTATTCCAAGAAAATGTAATAATTAAAAGCGACTTTATGTTGACTCGTCTTTTGGTTTGAATTTTTCAAGGATTTAAAATAAAAAAAAAAACAAAAAGCCTGGGAATAGTTTGGGGCTGCAGCGGGTTGGTGGGGGGGTCCGCGATGGGGCCAAACGAATACCTTTAGCCACAATTACGTACGTGAGCGTAAAATAAGCGTAAAAAAACAACAACAACAACATAAAATAAAGAACCAAGCAAATAAAAGAAGAAGACGCAAAAAAAGGAAAGAACGAAAAAGAAGAAGAAGAAGAAGAAAAAAAGAGCAACCGATGCTGTCAGAAACTTTTGAATAACAAATGAAGGCAAGCAACGTTTTGGCCACGGCTGCTGCTCCTGTCTCAACCAGACATGAGCAGACTTTTTAAGCAGTCTGTCTCTTCAGTCAACTCAGAAGCCCCCCTCAACCCACCACGCTTCTCTGCGGCCGTTGATGTCTGATATCTGACTGGCAAGTCTGTCCGACTTGCGAGGCGAGTACAATCTGTCCGAGTTAAATAAAAGAAGCGCAGATAAAGAACGTGCGAGGGGGGAAAGCATCAACTAACTTTACCACTGCAATGCCAAAAAGAAAAGAGAGAGAAAGAGAGAGAGGAAAAAAAAAGTTAAATGCTGCAACGCGGCGTATACGTAATGTGCCACTAAACTGCCACTGTCTCTGATCACACAACTGATGCCACTGCCACTGCCACAAGTGATGCTAGAGATTCCACCAATTCTGATGCCACTCTCCTCTTCCTCTGTTTAGTTTGCTTGTTTGTTTGTTTGCCTGCCTGCCTGCTTGCCTAACTGACTGACTGACTGACTGGCTCCCTGGTTGGCTGACTGACTCCCTGGCTGACTGGCTTGCATGCTTAGTTGATACGCCGCCACTGAGTAGCAGATTAGTAGCGCTTATGCTTGCACCTACTACGTGGTTCCCACTACAACAACAACAACAACAACAGCAAGAAGAAACAACAACAAAGTCAGCTGCAGTCGAGACCTCGCATAAAGCAAATAATTTCTGGCATATTTTTTCTCTTTTTTTTTCGTGTTTTTTTTTTATTTGGCCAAAGTTTGATTTTTATCTTACAATAGTCAAAGATGAAATATTCGATTCGTATATGAAATTTCATCGGGATTGTTTGAAAAATAAACGAGATATTCTGAGAGGAACTTGGGAGATAAATTGTGATACTGATAATTTTGGCTGTAAAAAATTAAAGAAGCTACTAAGTAATACAATATTGTATTATATGTCTATTATGATATAGGATCGAGGTCTGCTGGATTCCAATTTATATGGATCAAGAATATATATGTTTTTGGCTTTGATCGGAAAATCCGCTGGGAATCTACAGAATCGAAATCTGCTGGATTCCAATATAATTTTTGATTTAGACTTTTTTTTTAATAAGAACAGAAAATCCTCTGGCAATTCTCAGAGACTCAGACTCAAAAGACTCAAAAAAAAATTTTTTTTTATTATATATTTTATTATTTTTTTTTATATATTTTTTATTATTTTATTATATTTATTAATTTTTAGTTATTTACAAAAAATTATTATTATTCGGTATTTTTTATTTCATAATTTTGTATTTTATGTATTTTTTTTTAATTTTTTTTTTATTATTATTATTTTTTTTAAATTTTTTTCTTTTATTTTTTTTTTATTATTATTTTTTTGCTTGTTACTTTTTTGCCGCAAGAAAAAAAGCAGAAGAAGCACTCAAGACGTGGCCCATTGTGTGTGTAAGTGTGTGTGTGAGTGTGTACAGCATCATTGTCATTTTGTCGTCTTTTGGTTGTCATTTGATCTCTCTTCCTCTCTCTTTCTTGCCCTCTACCTCTCACTCTTTCTCTGTCTCTGGTCTATCCTTCCTCACTCGGTCTCTTGTTGTTGTTGTTGTTGTAGCTCAAAGTGGCTAAGTGGCCGTTGGCTTGGGACATAACACGGTATAGCTTTCGGTTTTGGCATGCAGCTCTCTTGTCTGTCTTGGCTGCCCTCCCCCCCCCCCCCCCACCGCTACCACTGACACCCGCCTCCACGCCCTTTCAGTTCGCCTTTGGTTGCAAGTCGCGTATGCGTTTGGAATTTTTGATTTCATTCTTATTGTTGTTGTTGCTGTTTTTTTATATATAATTTTTTCTTTTTTTTTTTTGTTATGCAGTCGATATTCCCTCTCTCTTTACTTCGTGGATTCGTGTTTCTTCCTCTTCTTCTTCTTTTTTTTTTTGAGCTACTGTCGGCTTTGTTTTTCATTTGCTTGTTTGTCTTCTTCCTTTTTTTTTGTTGTTGTTGTTATTTTTGCTGTTTTCAGTTTGCGGCAGATTGAATTTTGATTTGGCGGGTAATTGAACTTTTACTACATCTCGCCAGTGCTCTGGGCCAGGTCCTCCTGGTGCTGGTCCGGAGTCGGAACTAACCAAGAAAATTGAGTGAATTCATTGCTCACCGCTCAGGCACTTCCACTTCTTCTTCATCTCTTTGTCCAGTCAAGTCCACACCAGACCAGACCAAACCAGACCAGGACAGGACAGGACAGGCTGGGGCCAGGCTAGTATGGGCCAGGCACGTTGCCCTGCCTGGCTGGTTGGGCTGGCTTCGCTGGTCATTCAGTTGGCTGGAGCAGCTCTCTTTTGGTCTCACATGATTAATGGCTGGCAATGCGCAACGCACGATCTACGGTTTTGGCCTCATCATAAATTATTAAACAAGTCCACTTGACACATGCACACACACAAACACACACACACATACACACGCTGTCATGCACATGGAGAAACATATAAATGACCAACGTCAAACAGAACGAGAAACCAAAACTAAGACAAGCCAAACCAAACCAAACCAACAAAACATGCCGAGGGTGGTTCCAAAAATTCACATATTAAAAAAAAAACTCAAAATTTTTTATAAAATTTTCAGAAATATTTTTAAACTTTTGACCACGTTTCAAAAAAAAATTATATCAAAATATTTTTTCCGGTAGTTGAAAAGTAAAGTTTTTTATCAAAATTTTTTTCGCGGTAGTCAAAAAAAAAAAATTTTATTATTAATTTATTTTTTTGTTTGCTTTTTATTTTATTTATTTATTTATTTATTTAATTTTGATAATTTTGTTTGTTTTTTTTTTTATTTCGAAATTTCACGTTTTCATATTTCGCAATTTATCATATTTTTATTTATTTATTTTTTTTATCTTTTTAATTGTATCACTTTTTATATTTTTTATTATCATTTAAGTTTGTTTTTTATTTTTATTATTTATTTAATTTTATATATTTTTTTGGTAAAATATTATTGTTTTATTTACGATTGAAAAATTATTTTTATTGCTTTTTAATTATTCATGAATTTTTTATTATTAATTTTATTTTAATTTTTATTATTTATAATTTTTTATGATTTTATTTTTCCCTTTTATATTTGAATTTAACCATTTATTTTTTCCTTATAAATTTTTAATAATGTTTCTGTTTTATTTTTTTTTATTAATTCTAAATTTTTTTTTATTAGTTTATTTTTGTTTTTTTTTTTATAATTTCTTTTTAATATTTCCTTCAATCTAATCTAAACTTGTAATTATTTTTTTATCAAATAAATTTTCTGATTAAGCTTGAAATTCACCAATTAATCAAATCAATTATTCTCCATCTCTTTTCAGGTATGTTTTTTATCAAGAGTGAATCACAAATTTTCTTAAACTAAAATCGGTATTTATTTTAAATTTTTTTTTACACAAAAAAAGTTTTTTAAATTATAAAAAATTTTTGAAAATTTTATTGGGAAAATTCCTTATTTCTGTAAAATTGATTACTGCTCGAACCGCCTCCTTGGACAAAATCAAACAAAACTGTACAAAACGACAGAATCAGAAGGAAAAGAACAACAACAACAACAAAAGCAGCAAACACAACGCTTGAGTTGGCATGCCCAGCATTTTTGGCATACCCCGAGAGCCCGTGAGGCTCCGCCGAAAACGGTAAAAACAACTTTGCTAACCAGCTTCAATAAGTGAGAAAGAGAGCGACAGAGAGTGAGAGGAAGAGGGAGATAGAGAGACCAGGAGAAGGCTGCCTTTGGTATGCCATATAAAAATGATGATACACTTGCTTATAAAGTGATCAACATTTTCTATAAAAAAAAAATAAAAATAAAAAAATAAGAAATAAGAAGAAGAATAAGAAGAATTGCAAAATGTCAGCGTGTCCAAAGCAACTTTGCCTCGTTACGCTTTTTTTTTTTTTAGTCTCCAATGGAAAGGAATTGATTACGGATTCCAAAGTCTTGATCAGGCCAAACCAGTGGACTGCCAATGTCACTTGGTTGCTTCATTTATGAAAAAAAAAAATAAAGGAAAACCCAAAAGACTCGATTAGGATACAAATTATATGGCACAAGGGAGAAGCTCCAGCTAGCTGAGGAACTTTGATGATTTATCTAGATGGAAAGAGGCGAAATTAAATAATTTCTCAAAGGAATTCGAAAGATTATTTTGCAGGAATTTAGGGAATCCCGACAAACCTTATTGAACTTATTATTTATTCCAAAAGAATTAGAGAAGGCCTCTCGATCTGGAATATTGATACCAGAAAAAAATTAAAACGATACTTGAGAACTCGGGATTATTTTTCTAGAGAGGATTTGAATTTGGAAAGCTTGAAGAAACTCTTGAGGAATTCATTGATTTTCAAGAACTGAGTAAGACCCCGAAGAACCGAAAGATCGGGAATATATCTCCCCAAAATTAGGTAGAACTCAAAAACTTTGACAATGAGAAGAATGTTTTGAGAAACTCAAGAATCTTGAGCCCAGGCAAACTAGAAATAAACCTGGATATGAGGCAGACTTCGGAACTACGAAAAATATATCTGAACAAGTTCTAGGGATCCATTAGATTTTAAAAAAGCAAAAATGTATAATTTTCTTGAAAGGAAAAACCGTTAGATCAAATCTTGATTGCTTTCTTCCCATTTCATTTCATAGAATTTATCAGAGCTCAGCTTCTTCTTTTTGGATTAAAAAGTTTCGGGAATTAAAATAAATTTTCCTTGTTGTTGTTGTTGTTAAATGTCCCTTAGCAGCTAATTGATATGGCAAGAAAAAAACTTTCTATATAATATTTTTTTTGTTGTCTTTTGAATGACTTTTCAAAAAAAAAAAAGGAACCAAGGAAAGAAATGAATCCATTGTGAATTCTGAGAGAAAAGTTTTCCAGTGATTTTCATCAGCATTTGAAAAGCTTATCAGGCTCCTCCTCCCCCTACAAACCATTAAAATGTCTCAGTATTTAGCCACCGAATAGCAAAGTCATTCGGGCTACAACATTTTTGCCAGCAAAAAAAACAAGGAGATAAGAAGGAAAAGAAGAAGCACAAGAATAAGAAGATGATGAAGAAAAAAGTGTCTAATGATTTTGAAGGCCAAAATGAGTGAGCAACGACTACGGACGAGAAGGTGGAGAAGGCAGCTACTAACGTTTGGAGAGGGGGAAGGGGATGAAGTGTAGAAAATAAAGTGATGAGATAGCCACTAAATTGTTGGCAAACGCCAACCAACCAACCAGCCAACCAACCAACCAACCAACAAGCTAACCAACCAACCAGCCAGTCAGCCACCTCTGAAGCGTTGAAGTGGCAAAAGCGTTGCAATTTTTGTCATTTCCTTGTCTCGCCACTTTGTCCTCTCCTCTTGGCCTGGCCTGGCTTGGCTTGACTTGGCTTGGTTGTTTATTTGTTTTGGTGACGTTGGCTGAGCGCATTCAGTTGGCCCAATGATGATGACAACTACGGCGCTGATGACAGACAAAGATAAAAGGAGCAAGAAGAAGAAGTGGAAAACCCAACAACAATTTCATAATAATAATCAAAGTCATTGCAATTCTTCAAGTCTAGAAGAAAGGAACAGAGATTGATTGATAAAAAAACAAAGAAGGAAAGGGAAAGATCTAGTTTGAAGAAAGATCTAAAGAGTCGGAGCTGGTTCAAGGAAAGAGATAGCTGAAGAAAGAAAGCAAGTGAAGAAAGAAAGCAAGTGAAGAAAGAAAAAGAAAGATCTAAAGAGTCGGAGCTGGTTCAAGGAAAAAGATAGCTCAAGAAAATACGAAGTTTGTTTCAAGATAAAGTTTCAGTTGGTTAAAGAAAGATCCAGAGTCTGAAAGCTATAGAAATATAGAAAAAGCAAGATATAGAGAATCAAAGAATAAAGTCATTTGGAACCTTTTCTTTAAGAGAACCTTACATATTATGACAAGTCTTTGGGCTCTCAACTCAGACATATGAATTGCTTCTACCTTTCACTTTTACCTGAAGATTGCAATGGAGTCTTCAGTGGTCTCCTAGGTATTTTTGTCTACTCTTTCTTCTCCAGTGTTTTTTTATGGTTTATTCTCTACAGTTTTGAATTTTCGTCCTCTTCTAGAAATTAAGTGAGTCTTTTGAGAGTTCAGTTAGGAGAATAGGAGTGGAACTGACTAGCTAAGCTTGGAACTTCTATAAGAAGTTGACAGTTCATCTTAGTCTTCTGCTCTTCGGAAGACATTACCGTTCACCCTGTTGCTTTGTCCTTTCTTCCCTTTTTTGAAGCTTCTGTAAAACTTTGACAGTTTCCATAAAGTCTTTATAGTCTTCTGCTCTTCCGAAGACATCACCGTTCACACTGTTGCTTTGTCCTTTCTTTCCATTTTATTTTCAAGTCTTTCACTTTTCTCTAGACTTTTTGTTCATAGTCTTTTATCCTGCTGTTGTTTTTGCTTCTTCTTTCTCAGTTTCAGGCATTATCTCTTTGCCTCTGAGTTCCCCAATAAGGTTCTTCGATTCCTTTTTAAGTCTCGCAAGATCTCAAGCTCCTTCGTAGTGTCTCTTTTCTATAGCTCCTGAGATTATTGCCGACTCTTTCTGTAGTGTTTGATTATTTTTGCTTCTTGTCTTTGCTCTCCCCTCTCCACCCCCTGACTTTTCATTCCTCTGAGGGGTCCCCTCCTCTTTCTCTTTCCTGCTTGTTGTGAAGTAACCCCAAAATGGTTGTCTTTCACATATTGTCATGTGGAATGCCAATTTAAATTGTGCCCCCAAGGACTGGCAATCTACTGACAGGTTCATGACGTAGCGCATCCTCTGCCTTAAGATTTTTCCTCTTCCCACCCTCTCTCTCTCTCTCTTTCTGGCTGTCTATTCATTTGTCTGCCTGTTGACAGGATACTAAACCAAAAGCTGCAAATGCAATCCCATTTCCCTTGTGCCCACTTCCCCATTTTACTGCGCCAACCTTGGTCACCTCAAGAGTCTCTCAAGGCTTTGACCAGTTTATTTAGTTGGGTTTTTTTTTTTTGATGTCATCTTGTCTACCGTTGCTTGACCTTTCCATTGAATACCAACTATGTCTTCCTCTGCCTCTCCAGGCCCTGTCTGGCCCTGTCCTCTGCCATCCTTTTGGCTGAATTTATGACAAAATAACTTGTTGGAATTTATGAAAACTACGCCATAATAACAATAATCAGACTAAGTAGTGACCGTTGGGCTAGAAGGCATCCTCCCCTTCCCCTCCCACCGCACCTACTCCCTTCCACCATCATTGCCAGAGTCATTCCTTTCTCAAGACCATAAACTATGCGCCGATAAAGCTGCTCTCGACTTTTTTTCTGTCCCCCCCTGCGCCCCCTCTGCTTCTTGTTCGTTTTAATATAAAAAGTGGCAACCAAGAAATGCTAATAAGATTGTGTTGACCCAAGCTAGGCCAGGGAGCCAACGCAGAGAAGAAGAAGGGCAAGAATAACTGCGTCATCAGTATCGTCGTCGTCGTCTCAGTAGTCTTGGTCGTCTCAGTAGTCTCAGTCTTATTGGTCGTCTCAGTCGTTTTTCTTTTTTTTTTTTTTTTAGTGCAACAATTTTAATGCGCACACACAGCTTAATTAGCAGAATGAGTAAAAATGTCGCGACGACGGCAACTTCGTTCGTTTCTCTTCGCCGCTTAGAGGCGCCCACTCTTCGTCTTCTTCTTCATCGTCTTCTCTTTAAATCTGCCTCATTTTAAGACATTAGATTAAGCAGATTATTATGTCTGGACTGTGGAAGCTTTTCTTGTTTACTTTATTATTGGTCTTTTGGATTTATTGAATTATTTGCCTTGACTTAACCCACTCAAGCACTCCACCTCACCACACCCCATCAGTCCATCAGTCTACCAGTCTCTATTAACCGAATAATATAGCCAACAATAAAATCATAAATTCATTGTTATGACAAATAAAATTGATGGGGCAAGATTAAACCTGCATTTTTAAAGAGATTGATAAACTTAAAAGATTAAGCAAAGCTAACTTTATGTTCCCATTAATTTCGAAATGATTTCGGGCCTATAATTTTGACTTTTGAAATTATCAGTGTAAAAAATTAAGGCTTTCTTAATTGATTTGTTTACATTTTTTTGAGAATTTTGATAGGGAAATATATAGATAAAATCTATTGATTTTGGACTAGAAGAAGTGATTCCTTGGGATCCCAAAAATTGATTCTTTCATATGAAACAAGCCCAATAAAGTCCCTAAGACATGCCTATTACTTCAGTTGCTTGCTTGTTCTTCTATGTTCTTCAGGTTCCTATAAGTTTCAGAGGCTTCGGTCATATGAAACATGTCAGGTTTCTCAAGGAAAGTCTTCAGGTTCCCATAAGTTTCAGAGGTTTCGGTCATATGAAACATGTCAGGTTCCTCAAGGAAAGTCTTCATGTTCCCTTAAGTTTCAGAGGGTTCGCTCATATGAAATATGTCCAAGATTTGTCTTTAAAAAATAATTTTCTATTAAGTAACTTGGGCTTGACTATTTCCCCAAGTTTCTTAAAGGAAGTCCTGTCTGTCTATTAAGTGACTTCAGCTGTCAGGTTCCTCAAGACAAGGCCTCATGTTCCCATAAGCTTTAAACGGTTCCGTCATTTGAAACATTTCCGAGATTTGTTTTGAAAAATATTTATCTTTTAAGTGACTTGGGCTTGCTCAGGTTCCCATAAGTTTCAGATGGTTAAACTATAAGAATCATATACCTCAAATAATTCAGATTTCTGAAGAATCGATCTATCCCTTCAGTTGTACAATTTAGCCTAACTTCCCAACGCCTTGAAGATGGTTTAAAGAATCCTTAAGAGACTCGAAAAAAAAGACATGAACCATTAAGGGGAAGGCAAAGAAAAATATGCAGAATTAATTAAGAATTTTTGGACTCTCCCCTCCCTATCTATCACTCAGTCAATCTCTCCCTGTTGATCTTGAAAGAACATTGACTTGTTTTCTATATATGTTTTTTTTTTTTTTTCGTATATCATTTAGACTCTGCAGGTGTTTCACACACACACACAGGCACACAAGTGAGTATGTTTTGGCCCTCATCAGGCCACGGTTCAGTTAGTTTCGCCCCCTTCTAGGCGCCAAATAAACAAGACAGTCCACACCTTTGACAAAGTAAGAAAGAGAATGCATGTGTATGCGTGCGTGCATGTGTGTGTGTGTGTGTGTTTATGAAAAATTATAATAATGACCAAGAGACCAGAGCCAGGCATTTTTCCCTTACTACACTCTTCTAGTACCTTTTTCCCCCCTCTCCAACCGCCTTGTGACATCTTTTAAGCTGACAAATTTTTCGTCATTTTCAACACCCTCAGTATTCAGTTTAGTCAGGTCGCTGCCCCGGACAACCCCACGAAACAAAAAACTTGGAAAAAAAAAAAAACAGAAACTAAAAACTTCCCCATTTTTTTTTTCATTTCATTTTTTTTTTTGGACTGCATTTACAGAGCGCAAATTTTCACTCGTTCTTGACATTCATTGTCGTTGTCGTTTGCTGCCTTTTTCTGTCATTCCACTCCTTTTCTGCTGCCCCCCAACCCTCTTCCTCCTCCTTCTTCTTCTTCTTCCTCTTCCTCTTCTGTCTCTGCCTGTTTCTTCTGTGTGACTGACAAGGCGGCAATTCGCCGAGCTTCTCTGTGTGGGTGATGATTCCTTTGGGCTGTATCACTTCTACCCCCCACCCCAATCCCTCCCTTTGCCCCTTCCCACTGCTTTTTTTTTCGTACTCTCTGCAGCACTCCAGAGCCACTTGACATGCTGGCAAACGTGTTGACTTGTGCGGTCTCCGTTTTGTTGCTGTTCTTGCTTTTTGTTGTTGTTGTTGTTGGTTTTGCCCCAGCAGTTGCACGACTACTCTCATGCATTTGTATGTGTCGCAACTTTTAATGAGCAAGCAAATGAAGTAGCAGTCACCAGTCGACAGTCAACCAAAAAAAAAACAAGAAAAAAAACAAGAAATCTTAAAAATAAACAAAATAAATAAAGTCAACAACTAGCGACAATATGGAACCGGCCCCGCCCCGCCCTGCTCCTCCTCCTTTTGGCAAGACAGTTTTGTGACAGTTTTGCAAGCGGTTGCCTGCTTGTCTGATTCTTGGCTTTATTATTTCTAAGGCAAAAAAAAAAGGGAATAGAAAAAGACAACAAATATACCAGAAAATTTAAATAAAAAGAAAGTCGGTTTCTTTCACACTTTCTCTGTTTTCCTATCAGTGAGATAGGCTTTCGTTCTCTCTTTCAGTTTTCTCTCTCTTCTTCCCCGTTCCAGATCTATCAATTCTCAGATCTACTCAGATAGGCTCACCCTTTCTACCGGCTCTCCCTTACTCTCTAATTTGCGGCATACTCCCTTGCTCTCCCTGTCTCCTACTCTTCAACTCAGATCTATCAATTCCTATCACTCAGACAGGGTCTCTTTCTCTACCGGCTCTCCCTCTTTCTCTCTCCGTTCCTTCCTCACTCAGAAAGGCTCTCTCTCTCTCTCACGTTCTGCCCTCTCCGTCCCCTCCTCTCTAACTCTCCCTGTCTCCCCTCAGACCCAGACCACCCTAGTCAGGCACTACTTCCTCCGTTTATCTTGTCAACTCCTCCTAAGCACCCAAGTGTCTGGCCTCTATTTGTGGCTGACTTTAAAAAAATACCAAATAAAATACTAGAAAATTTTCAGAAAAATAAAATTGAATAATTAAAAAGAAATCAAACTGAAAAGTCTTAGGCATTCGCCCTGGCTCTCCCTCATGCCCAGCTAGTCACCCCTGTCATGCACTGCTTCCTCCTGTCCGTGGGTCTCTTTGTCCATCGGTCTTGTCAGTTCCTGCTCAGCCAAGTGTCTGGTCGCCTTCATTTGCCACACGCTCAAAAATGACAAATTAAGGCGACGGTTGCGGTTGAGGTTCGCTTGGTCTTGATCATCGTTCTGTCTCCCTCGAGTTCACTAATTGTTTTTGATTCCAGGGGAAGTCAGACCTGCCGGTTGATGTCTTGGTGGGATTATAAAAATTCTTTCAAATGTAAGAGTATTTTTTTTTTCTCCACCCAAAATTAGAATTGGGTAGACTCATCCCCCCTCCATAAACAATTCAAATCAAACAAGCCCCAAAAAAAGTGGCCACTTAAGTTCTCTCAGATTCTTGAGATTCTGGCGGTAAATTAAGCGCTGACAGAGAACGCACTCGGAACCTCTAATAGAATTCAAGCCCCCAAAGATCGCCACATAAATTCGGGCTAGTTTATAAGCATTTCATTCTCTTTCTCTCCCTTCCTCTCTCTGTCTTTCTCAAGAGATTTCAACACCCTCAAAAAAAAAAAAAAAAAAAAAAAAAACCAAATCAATTTGCTGGGTTCAAAGCAAAGCTCAAGTGTTGTCGGTATTGTTCCAAATCTACACAATAAATATCACAATTGATGATTCAAAAATAAGAAGAAGAACAAGAAGAAGCAGAAAAAATATTCCGCTTAGGAGGTCTTGAGGGGTCTCACAACTTTTTGGAGTAATTTTTGTTTGCATTTTATTTGATTTTTACCCTTTAAAAAAAAAAAAAAATATCATCTCTTTTTTTTCGGGGAGAAAAAGAAGAAATCTCTGATACAAATTTCTGGATGGATCTCTTTATGAGTGCTTCTTTCTTTTCTGTGCCTGCGTTTGCTTTACTTAATTGATTAAGCGTGAAATAATTTCTTTTGATTGACTTCAATTGAAATGAATTATTCTTTAATTGGAAGTGTTTCTTATAAGCCAAAGAAAGTGCGACTGAAAAGAAGCTATATGAAATTCTGATAATGCTCAAAGAAAGAGACAAAAACAATTGGGAGAAAAAATATAGAGACTTTGATATCTTAGGAGAAGTCTTGCTAGATTTTCCCGGGTTCGATGAGGCATTGGGCCTCTCTCCATTCACTCTATTCTTTGAGGTTCTGAAAATCTAAGAACTCTTCTGGGTTTTTCTTGCGGTTTTCGGGACTCTCTTTAATATTATTTAAAGGATTTTATTCGTTTTATCTTGAATTTTCTATAGAATATCACTCCATCTTTTAAGGTCTCTTTCTATATAAAACTTCTTAAATATTTGTCAAGTCGTTTTCATTCATTCATTCCCAGAGTTCTCTAAGTCTTTTGAGCCTTTAAGACTCCCTGAAAATGCCAGCTCACTCCGATTCTCGAGATTTCTCGGGCCCTTCCTTTCACTGTTTGAGGGCAAAATCTGAGATCTCCTCTGAACTGGCTGCCACTTCGAAGAAGGCGCAAAAATAATAATAAAATTTGCTGTCGTTGCGAATATAAACAGGCAATTTTTTTCTCCAAAACAAAAAAAAAGGAAAAATAAAGAACCCAAAGCAGAGGAGGAGTTGGTGGAAAGTGGCAAAAATGACGGCAGCTGTTTTTAATGTCTCCGCACTCGTTGAGACTGTGACCGCCGTCAAACTTGCCACTGTCAACGCCATTGGTGGGCCTCGTTTAAATGTGTCTGCTGCCTCGGGCTCCCCCCTTTGGGGCACCCCCCACCCCGTTAGACCTCGCAAAGACTGAAGCTGCTCTTGGCTATTTTTATATTCTATTTATGAAGATACAGCCAGGTGCCTGGATTCTCTTCAGTTGAATATTTCGAAAGAATCTTACAACTTGAAGCCTTGAAATTCTTTTACAATAATTTCAAATTTATATATCTTCCGATTTGTCAAGTTTTATAAAGAGTATTCAAAATTCCATTTGTTTTTTCTTAGACTTTTTTTTTTTTTTTTGATTTTTGCCAAGTCGGCAGTTTGCAGACAGAAAAACTTTGTTGCCTCAACATTTGCAATTTTTTGGGGTGTAAAAAAAAAAAAAAGAAACTGAAAAAATTGGAAATCATATGCCCATTTCGGTGGGAATGGGGCGGTCGTTTTCTTTATCGCTGTTCCAGTCCCTGGCCCATTCCTTCGGAGTTTTATGTGAGCGTTAAGTGGTCAACTTTTTCGGTGGTCTTAAAAGACTTCGACACGCCTGAAAAATGAATAGGCGAGAGAGGAAGGTGGCAAGAATGGAAAGATTTTATTTTTTATTTTATTTTATTTTATTTTATTTTATTTTATTTATTTTATTTATTTTATTTATTTTATTTATTTTATTTATTTTATTTATTTTATTTTATTTATTTTATTTTAAATTGGTATTATTTTGCCCGATTGCATTGCAGGCCTATTTGGTTTAGTTCGATTGCACCCCCCTCGCACTCTCTCCTCTTTCTAACTATTCCAAAAGCTTTTCAAGGGGATTAGTGTCGCCAAAGCAATGGCAAATGTAGTTTTACACCAAAAACAAAATCGAAAACCAGAAGCCTCTGTGAATAGCGCCCCCCTCCCCCTCCCCCTCCCAGTCATCGTGTCACCCTGTCGCAATGGCACCCCTTCCCCTTCCATGCGCCCTTAGCCAAAGCAGGCTTTTGTGCCAGTTTGAATGCAATTTTCGCATTGCCTGACGAGCGGCTTAGCAGAGACGCCATAGTCACTGCCACCAGGTGGACCTGGTCATAAAAATTAGCAGTCACCCGGTGAGTGAGGAGTGAGAGGGAGGGGTAGGGAGGAGGGGAAGAACAAAGATCGTTGGAAGGTTGGGGGTAAGGGGAGAGGGTTGGTAAAGCTCTCAAAGAGGGTCATAAAGTTGACCGACTCTTTGGGGACTCGCCAATGCGGGGGTTGCCTGGTCTTGGTCAATGCCGGCGGGATGGGGTGGGGTTGGTGTGCGGGGTATGAGTTGTTCATGGTGCGCTTGATTGCAATTAAAGGCAACGCATGTGCATAATTCACATTTACCGGTTATAAATTATGCAACTCAAGCGACAAGAAACGCAAAATGCCTGAAAGACTGCGAGACTAAAAATAAACCGAATGGGGGAGGGGCAATGGTAAGGGTGAGGGTGAGAGAGATGTGGCTGGAGCTTCGGCAAGGGTGAGCCCAAGTGGACAAGAGTTATAAACTGCGAAAAGGGGAACGGAGGGGGGGGGGGTGACTGTTAGTTTGGTCAAACGTACCATGCGGCGTATGCGCAATGCGGCTGACATAAGGAAAGGAAAAAACAAAAAAACAAATGAAAAGAATAAAAATGCTTTGTTGAATGACATAAGCGTTTAAATGAAATACTCACACACACACACACACACGCACACACATACACGCATTCATAGTCATTCCCACCTACACTGCAGTAGAAAGGAAAATTAAAACAACCGAAAAATATAATTTTCGTTTTTTTTTTTTTTTGGGGGAAAAACGTGCACAAAAGTACTTTTCGTTTATTTAAGGGTGACCCCACCCTCACCCCTCCCCCCCCCAAACTGGGTTAACTAGGTTGTTGGAAAATAAAAATAGGAACTAAACGAGAAGTAACAGAAAGAGA
Organism: Scaptodrosophila latifasciaeformis; assembly: GCA_037075145.1. Lineage (NCBI taxonomy): Eukaryota > Metazoa > Arthropoda > Insecta > Diptera > Drosophilidae > Scaptodrosophila > Scaptodrosophila latifasciaeformis. The sequence continues at coordinate 3,738,043 of JBAMCM010000073.1, forward strand.
GAAAGCACCCAACAGAGAATAAAACAAAGCTAAAAAGAGAAAGAGACAGAGAGAAACAGAGAGAGAGAGAGAAAGAAAAAACAAAACAAAAGCAAACATGTGACATATGCCACAATTAATGCCGTTAATTATTAAAGTTAACACCCAAAAGCGACATGCACAAGTCAAATAAATAAAGCACACACACACACACATACACATGCACACATATACACACACATACCCACACACCCACGGTGTGTGAAAGAGACCTACATATTGGATGATATATTATAGATATTTTTAATAGATATACCAGTTATTTTTCACCCTGATTATGATGGATAGCTTTGTCGGTATTTCCTCTGCTTCTTCTTCGTCTGATTCCTTTCTTTCTAGTCGGCAAAATTGAAAGAAAATCATTTATGAAATAAATAAAAAAATAAATAATCAAGTTGGATATTTTTGAAGCCCAAAAAAAAATATTTTCACAAAAAAAAAGTAATAAAATAAAATAAAAAGTATAAAAAAAAATTCAAAAAATATATACTAAAAATTAATAAATACATAGTAAATATAAAAGCTAAAAAAATGAATACGTATAAAAATAAAAAATTTAAATATAAAAAAAAAATACTGAAGTAAAAATAAAAATAAAAAAATAATAATAAAGAAGAAAAAAAATCATAAAGACAAAACAATATTTTTAAAGGAATACAAAAGCTTCAAATAAAATTTTAAATAAAAAATAATAAAGCAAATAATAATAATAATAAAATAATAATTTTTAAATCAATAATTGCTTTGGTATTTTTTTGTTTGTTAATTTTTGAATATTTTATTTTTTATTTTAGGGTTCTTCAGCTTTAAAAGGGAAGAAGAATTTTTTTGACTTGGGTTTATTTTTTTTATTATTGAAAATTTTTTTAATTTTTAAGAAGAATTTTTTCAGCTTGGTATTATTTTTAGAAATATATTTTTTTTTTATTGAAAATTTTGTAAATTCTAATTTTTGAGCATTAAAAATGTAGAAGAATTTTTTAGACTTGGGACTATTTTTTTTTTTTACCTTGGAAAAATTTTTTAAATTTAATTTTGGAGCTTTAAAAATGAAGAAGACATTTTTAGACTTGGTATTATTTTTAGGAATATTTTATGTTTTTAATTGAAAAATTTTTGAAATTTTTATTTTTGAGCTTTAAAAATGAAGAAGAATATTTTAGACTTGGTATTATTTTTAGGAATATTTTATTTTTTATAATGAAAAATTTTTTAAATTTTAATTTGTGAGCTTTAAAAATGAAGAAGAATATTTTAGACTTGGTATTATTTTTAGGAGTATTTTATTTTTTTACTATTGAAAAATGGGGGAAAAAAATATTTTTTCTAAATTTTTTAAAATTGTTTTTTTTTTTTTTTTTAATTATATTATTAATATTTTATTTTAATTTTATTTTTATTGAGTCAAATATATTTTTAGCTTTTATACATATTTGATTTTTTTTCTCTCATTTTAAATGAAATTCTGAGACTTAGTATTTTTTTTTTAAATTTGTTTAACAAAAATTTTAAATTACAAAAAAATAATAATTTTCCAAAAATATTTTTTTTCATGGATTAAAAAATTTGAAAAAGATATTACAAAAATATTTTTCCAATTTTTTGTTTTAATTACAAATAATTAATTTTTGTTTTGTTTGGAATATTTTGAAAAATTCCACAAGACGAGCGAAACGAGTGAAGTACAAAATTTTTTTTCCGGGAATTAGGAAAAAGTTGCGAATGCCGAGAAGTTTGCTGTGCACGAGAAGTGCTTATTAAAAACTCTCAGGGTTCCTATTTTTCACACTCCACCCCCGCCACTCCTCTGGTGTCCTTTGACTCGGAACATTGTTTTTTTTTTCTTCTTTAACTTTTACCCTGTTTTTATGGCACACCCTGGGCGAAATAACTAGAAACCAGTAACCTTAGTTCGCCCCTAAAACCACCCTCACACACACACACGCACACGCTTACACACGCACACTAGGACAAGCAGAACAATTAAGGACAATGCGTACTAATTTCAGGGGCAAAACAAAAAAGTTGAGGCAATTGGAGAACACCTGCTGACTTGGCTATTCCAATATGGATTACACACCCCGCAGCCCCCTCTACCTACTACCTTTTCTTCTTCTTTCTCTCGGTTTTTTTCTCTGCTCTTATGAGCTGGGGAAAATTTCAAATTCAAAACGGTTTTTTTTCATTTTTTTTTTTTTTTTGTGCAATTTTCACCTTTGATTGGTGGAGACCTGAGGCGTCTCACCTCTGCTCAGGCTCAGCCCACGCTCTGTCGAAATTAGCTTTTTATATTTGTTTTTTTTTTTCTGTTGACAATCGACCAGACCATCAGCCTAACCGATTCGACGCCAACGCCAAAGAAATTTACATTCAAAAGATTCAAAGCATTCGACTATCAGTTTGAGGGGCTCATTAGTTCTCATTAAAATAAATATAAATTTTTTTTAGTCCATGATAAATGCATTTATAAACAAAGCATTTTTTTCTCAGTCGCAACTGAAACCCGAAACCGAAACCATGACGAATACAAAAAGAAAAAAAGATAACCAAACCAGATGATATTTTAAACTGGTTTAACACTTTTCAGCTTTCAACACAAAAACGAAAAATCAAAAGAAAAAAAAATTTATTTGATTTTTTTTTTCTTCTTCACCCTCCTCTGCACTCTTTTTTTTTGTGTGCTAATGAGCTTTATTTAATAAGAAGAAGAAAAAGAAGAGGAAGAAACTATACAATCAACTAATTTATGGTTTCATATATATTAAAATCAAAATAAAAATCATGCTTAAATGAAAATAAATTTTTGATAAAAAGAAAAAAAGACAGAGAGACAAATGGTATTACGTGGGTGGGCAAGGTCGTTTATCTGAATGCTCCGGTTTATATCTCAAGTCAGGTAGTAGCTTCCAATTAAAGAAATTTTGTTTTCGATTAACCGAAAGAGTTTCACAGTGAAAAAAAACTTGACAGATTTCTCAGAACTCACAAGAAACCAAAGAGTTCGAGGAACTCCAATTTGAACCTCCGTAAGAACTCAAATAATCCAAAGAGATTTCGGGCTCCGAGTGAGATCTGGAAAATTTAGGGATACCACAAAATCAGTAGCGATAAGTTAAACTAATTGGAATTTGATATGACCAAAAATTAGTTTTTAGAGATTGAAATCCATTAGAGTCCGAAGCAATAAAGGGATCCCTCCAAACGAGTTATATTCTGAGCGTATTTCCGAGCTTAAAAATATAAATTGTGTTAAGACTGAACTATAAGAAGTTATAATTATACCAAAGAGTCTCTAGGCCCAAAGCTAAGATTTGACTGAATCTGAATTCATTATAGTCCAAAGCAATTAATATACTCAAGGGATCCCTCAAAATTATTGATATTCCGAGCCTTTTTCTGATCTTAAGAAAATTATCCTTAAAGGAATTGAACTATCGGAAGTTATAATTATATCAAAGGGTTCTTAAGTCCTAGAAGCAAAGATTTGACTCATTCTGGACTCATTATAGTCCGAAGCATTTAGAATACTTAGGGGTTCCCTCGAAATAAATTATATTCCGGGACCATTTCTAAGCCGAAGAATTAAACTTTCTTAGGAACTGAACTATCGGAAGTTATAATTATACCAAGGGGTTCCTAAGACCGAGAAGCTAAGATTTAACTAGACCGAAAGGAGGCCTTAGAAGTGTGGAATTGACTGAGGTTTTCTGGGTTCCTTGAAAAGTCTGAAAACTGTAGTTAAATTTATTATAGTCAGGAACCAATTTCTGGGCTTAAGAAACTGGAATATGATAGGTATAAACTCATTATAAGCTTTTGCTTGCTCAAAAAATATAATAATTTTTTTGAAGTCTTCTAAAAATTTTTCAGAATCAAAACTTTCTTTAAGTTTGGAATATTTTCTTAAAATTATAGAAACTTTAACTCAATTTTTTTAAATAAAATTATACTCAAAGGGAAGACAAAGATAGTGGGGAATATTTTCGTAATAAAAATAAACCAGTGGAAGCATTTATTTGGTCATCTGGTTGGATTGTCTGGTTTACTCTTCTTCTTCTTCTTCTTCTTCTTTGCAATGCATTTTTATAACAAAATATTTTTTATATATTTATAACAACATAAGAAAAACAAAGGAGTCGTCTCTTGGGCTTAAATGAGGGGCAAGGGCCAAATCAGCTGGATGGTTCAAGTGGGTGGTGCGGGGAGGGGAAGGGGACGTCGTTGGTACAAAAGGCAATTGCAAAAACGCATTCAACCCGAAGTAATGTCAACATCAGCACCATCGCCCTCTACGGCTAACCCCAACCCCCACCTCCCACTCCACCTCCCCCACCCCCTCCCTTAGAACCTTCTCAAATGCATATAACGGAATGCCGGCCATTATGACAACAACAACAACAACAACGTCAACGGCAACAACCTCAAATGGCCAACATGGCGACAATGCCAATGAAAATGGCTATGCGTGCATGTGTGTGCCTGAGTGTGTGTGTGTACGTGTGTGTGATTGTGTACGTGTGTGTGCGTGTGTGTGTGTGGCTTACTACTTTGTGAGGTTATGTACAAAAATTATTTTTATTATTTTACACAATTTTTTTATGTTCGTAAAAGCAAAATGCGATTTCAAAAGTAGTAAAACAACAACAACAACAACAACAATACGAAAAAACAATAACATTAAATGTTAGCACACACACACACTCACACCCACACACACAGACACATACTCTGCGTGTTTATAATGCGATTTTTGAACTATTATTCTGCTTCTTCTTCTTCTTTTTCCTCTTCTTATCTTTAAGCGCATTATGCATTTTTGGCCTGGCTTACACCCCGCTTCCCCCTTCCCCTTGTCATTCATTCTACTCCGTCATGGCCAAAGCAGAGCCAGCCTTGAACACCCACGTCAATTTTGAAATATTTCAGTCTTCCCCTTTTTTTTGCAATTCAATTCCAAAAATATGTTGCAATTTTCAAATGCTCCGCTTAATCGTGGCTTTCAAAATATTTTCCATTTGAAATTTATTTGATTTGAATTGGAATATTTTGTAAACTTTTTTTTTTTTATTTTCAATTTGGAAAACTAAAAGAGAAATTTTGCTTTAGAAGACTTTTAGAATTGTTCTATGAAAAGGGGTTTCGGGGGAGAGAGTTTCTATCAGTGAAATTGAAATTGATTGAAAGGAAAAGGTTGTACTGGAAAATCCTGAGTCTATATAAGCATCAAAGGGAGACATCGGAGGGCCTCCAAAGCTTCTAGATATCAAACTAGCCATATCAAATATCCGAGGCACACCGAATATGGAGGCCTCTCAAAGCTTCTGGATATCGAACTAGCCATACCAAATATCCTAGGCACAGAAAGAAATTTCGAATAGCTCAGCACTTTCAAAGGGAGTCTTATATCATACTAAGGGGCAAGGTGCCAGACCTGGTCTACCCACAAAAGGAATCCATATTCCTATAGAAAAGAAAACTAGCCTCTCAGTTTCAAAGCTAGCCTAGGTCATCCTGGTATAAGGCTGAGTTAAACTGTACCTCGGCCGTATAAGACCATTAGCTACTCTAAGAACCTAAATCTGTACTAGGAATATCTTTCACATTTATTGTCGGATTTACTTCGAAATCGGGGCACACTTCTTTTATGTAAAGCTACATATATGCGTCAATTTTCTTTAGAATCGGAATACCATATCCTTTAGCAGTCAAGCGAACCTAAAACGGTCTCAGTAATTTCTCCTAGATTTACTGACTGATTTGTTTCGTATTCGGGGCTGATATCTCTTATATAAAGAGACATATATGTGTCAAATTTCTTTAGAATCGGTTCACTTTATCATATATCTATTGGTCCTTGGCATATCTCCCCCATTTATTGACCGATGTGCCAAATTTCATTAGAATCGAACCACTATATAATAAATCTATTAGACCTTGGAATATCTCCACCATTTATTGACCGATCCGAAAAAACTTTGGCATTAAGGATTCTTATTTCTATGATTTTGTTGACAGTTTTAATATATTTTTAATTTCCAAAGATGAATGCATTATTCCTCTAATTCTTTAATAGACTTGGAGTAATTTTCTCTGTGAGGAAGAAGATTGAATCAATTTAGTTAAATTATACAGTTTTGTTTGCTTTAATTCGAACAAAATTTTTCATTTGATTTGAAATGGGAAATGGGGGTAAAATGTTATCTATTTGCGCTGTCAATTTGATGATTACAAAGAAAGTGCAATTCATTTTCAATTAACTTCGAAGTGAACTAACTATTTTCTACTAATTTACTCGATTTGCTTCTGTTCTGTTCTGTGTTTCTCTTTGCAGAATAATTTTGCTCGGATTCATTCAAGCATTGAAAATTGAATGAATTGCAAATAATTTTCATCCGAAAAAAAGGAAAACACTAAACAAGAAGAAGAAGACAAGGACAAAACAGAAGAGGAGCCGAATAAACAAGAAAACAAAAGGTGAGTTCATATTTTCTGCTGACATAGATTTAAATTGTTGAAACTATAAATTTGACTGCCACCACTGCCACTGCCACCGCCCCCTCATCCCGTGCCATCCTTGTGTATGTGTGCGTACCGTTAGATACAACTATATTCTGTATCTGAAAGATGCATTCCAGGGGAATGAAAGGGCTTAGAATAATAAGGCGATTTATCAAATGCATGTAAATTACAATAAATTAAACACAAATTAATATTAATGACAACAACAGAAAATCCAACCAAATCCACTCAAATTAAAGGGAGTAGGAGTAGGCGTTGCTTGGAATAACCAAATTCTTATCGGATTCGAAAATGCGTTGCTCTTCTGCTGCTCATTTGGTCTTTGGTTTTGTTGTCATTGTTATTGTTATTGTTGTCATGGAAACAATTGTCGAAATGAAGTGGACAAGAAGAAAACTAGGCAATCTTAAAACCAGCCCTGCCCAGCTCAGACCCCCTTACCCGCCCTTCCCCCCAGAGACACAGACACTTTCCTTGAGCCCTTTGGATTTATTTTGTGGCAAACTTAAATTTTGACCATTTGAGCAATTGATCTCAGAGCCAGAGACTCAGACTGTCGTCATTATTATCTTTGGCATTCCCATCCCCACAGGAATTGAAAATTGCAACTTTCACCCACTCTGTCTTTTCTCTCTATCTCTTTCTCTCTCTCTCTTTCTCTGTCACCTAAATCCAAAGCAATGGAAAGGGTAGCTATATTGGGACAATTACCTTGGTGCCAAGACTCTTTGACAACAAAGAGAAAAAAAAATAACATTTTGAAAAATAATTTTAAAAATTTTGAAAAAAAAAAATTTAGAAATTATGAAAAAATTTTGGAATATTTTGAAATTTTTTTTTCAGAAATTTAAAAAACTTTTATTTAGAAAACTTTTTAAACTATTTTAGAAATTTTGAAAAATTTTTTTAGAAACTTTGAAATTTTTTTTTAAATATTTTGAAAAATTTTTAAGAAAGTTGGAAAAATATTTTAAATTTTTTTTTTTTTAATATTTTGAAAAATTTTTAAGAAAGTTGGAAAAATTTTATAGAAAATTTAAAACTTTTTTTTTTAAATTTTGAAAAATATTTTAGAAAATTTGAGATTTTTTTTTAATTTAGAAATTTTTTTTTAATTTATAAAATTTTTTTTTTGAAACTTGGAAAATGTTTAGATAATAAAATTTTTTTTTTAGAAAATTTCAATTTTTTTTTAAATTTTGAAAAATATTTTTGAAAATTTGAAATTTTTGTTTGTTTTTTTTTTTTTTTAGAAATTTTTAAATTTTTTTTAATGACAAAATTTTTGAAATTCTCCTCAGACTTTTTTTTACCTTACAAAAAAATTCTTGGAATTTTTTTCAAAATTGAAAGCTTTGCAAATATGATTGAATCCAGTGTGGCTCGGAGGGCTTGTTGATTCCTAATTTGGTCAAGTAAAATTATGCAACTATAAGCCGAACCTAGTCAGGTTTGCAAGCAATACAACAAAAGCAACAACATTTACAACAACACCAGCAACAACAAGCCAGGCAGGCAGGCGTTGACTTTAGTTTCGTCCACCTCCTCAGAGTTGGCTTTGGCCCAGCCTTTCCCTCTGATTTTCCTCAGTCAGTTTGTCGGTCGGTTCCCTGAGGTCCTTGTGTGTGTACGTGTGTATGTGTGTGTGTTTGTGTGTAATTTTGCCCCTGTTAAATAATTGTAATTTATGGCTTTTTACGCAAATAAATGTTTGTATATTTTATATGAAAATCAATAAATTTTCAACACACTCGCATCAGGCAATTTTCCTAATAGACCAAATGAATGACCGACCAGTCTAATTTGACTGCCTGCTGCCCCGTCCCCCTCCCTCCCCCCTGGCACTTTGGTTCAGCACTTTGGAATTTTTGATTCCTTCAATTTATTTACTCTTTTTTTAAAACATTTTTTTTGCAAAAGTTAGAATAAATTTTGAATTCATTGAGGAGAATATAAAAAGTTGAACAAATTTTTGACTTGCTCAAAATTTAATTTTTTTTTTTTTTTTTTGCGAACCAGAAAATATTTTAAGAGTCTGGAGAATTTTATTTTATTTTAAGAGTCCGGAGGATCTTTTTTTAAGGAATTTTTGGGATTTTTTTCTTGAATTTTTAGACTAGGAAAATCTTTAGTTTTTATTTAAAATAAATTCACGAATTTTTCCAGTTTAATTTTTTATAGAAATCATGAGAATATTTAATTTTTAAACTTATAGAAAACCTGAAATAAATTAAAATAAATTTAAATAAAAAAAATATTTTTTAATATTTTCGAGGAATTTTAATTTATTTTTATTAATGTTTTTTTTTTTAGATTTTCTTTTTTTTAATTTTTAAACTTTTTTTTGAATCAAAAAATTTTTTTTCTCTTAAAAATCAAATTTTTTTTTTTTGTATTTTATTTTTTTTTCGAATTTATTTATGTTTATATATTCGGTTAAAATAAGCTGAAAGACTTTTGCTTTTATTTTGAAATAATTTCACATATTTGCTTGCTGTGTGAATTTTTGGTTTGGTTTGGTTTGGTTTGTCGTCTTCTCTGTGGCGGCAAAAGAGATTTTCAGCTTTTGCCTTTTTTGATTTTTCATTTTCTGGTTAAAAATCGAAATTAATTAAATTGTGTCAAAGTTATTAAATTTTATTGGCATTTCATAATAAATAAATAATTGTCGACCGCACATGTTGACATCGAAATGTATTTGCCTCTTTCATTGACTCATTCTCTCTCTCTCTCTCTCTCTCTCTCTGTTTATCTGTTTGATTCTCTGTCTCCTTCTTGGCCCCTTTGTATTTATCTGTCTATTTGTTTTCTTTCATTCTTTTTCCTTAGGCCTTCATTTTATTTTATTTACTCTTCTTTTTTTCTCTTTTTTTTTTTGTATTTCATTCTGCGGTTATTTGCTTTTGGCTTACTGAAATTATTTTTTATTGGCCCGATTTATTTGACATTCTTTTTTTTTGCATTGTTTATCCCTTTCAATATGATTTTATTTCAATTCGAATTTACTGCTTTATAATTTTCAGACTTGTGCTTTAATCATTCAAACCTTTGTGACTCACCCAATGGGAGGGGTGGGTCGGTAAGGCCAAAGGAATCAATGGTTAATTATCTCAAAGTGATTGTATCAGAAATTTATTGGCAATTTCTGGCTTCTCCTAAGTCTTGACATGATTTTCAAGTTTCAAATTAATCGATTTTTCTTGAGAATTTTACTCCGAATGAAATGAAATTCCAAAGAGCTTAAGAGATAAGACCAGCATATCTCTGAGATTTCCTTCAAGTAACTCAAGTTATTTCAATTATTTTTGCCAACTTCTCAAGCTTTCTAGGAAATACTTTTCCGTTATATAAATTCCTAAGAAATACCCAAGAGATTTCCAACCATCGCATTGATCTATCAAATTTATGGTGACTCTCAAGGAAACACTGAGTTTTTAAGGAATCCAATATTTCTTTTTTTGAGGAATCCAAAGAATTTTGAATTATTTTTCAGATCTAATAAACCAAAAAAGCTTACCCTTAAGAAGCTGAAGACCTTTGTCTTTTTTTTTAGATCTTATAAACCCAGAAGGATAATTAGGTACTTCAAGGATATCTCTCTCTCTAGAGGTGATCCAACAGTTCTGAGTTTACTCAAGGGATATCTGAATTGTTGTTAAATAGATTATTCTGATTTCTACATTGATTCCCCTAGGGAGGACTATGAAATTCAGGGAAATATATCTCCCTTTTCTGCCATTTCCCAAACTATCCCAGAATTTTTCCAATTATTAAATAAATTAAAATTAATATATTTTTCTCTTATTATTCAAGCTTATTTATAATTCCATTTGCGGTTTCTTCCTCTCCCTCCCCCTCCCTTTTGATTATTCATTTATTTATTTATTAATTTTTTTTTTTATATGCCCTTTTGTTTGCCAATTGCGGCGCGACCCTTTGAATTGGTTAATGATTGGTAAAACATATCGGGAGTGTGTCTGGTAATGAAAGGTGCGGCCTCTTTGGTTAGTCCCCATTGATTAGAACTTGTATCAGGAGTGAGTGAGTGTGTGAGTGTGTGTAAATAGAATTGTTTGATTTGGGTGGTGAAATCGAAGTGTTTCCACCTTTGTAATTGCTGTGTGAAATGCTGATATGAAATTAAGAAGATTCTCGAATATCGTCTATATAATTTAATGATATATTTATTTTGTATAGTCGCCGCAACTCTCCCGGGACTGACCTCTTCTCTTTGAAGGCGAAAATTACTAAGTTCCACCCATCCATTTCTTCCAGGCTTCCAGGGTAAGCCAAAAGTCTTTTTGTTGGTTTTTTTTTTGGGTATATCGTAAGTGGGGGCTTACAGAAGGTAGAGAGAGCCTGCTGGCTGGCCTGCTGAGCAGGGTGTGTGCTGGGGCGCTGTGGGGCCTTGAAGAGGGTGTAAAAAAAGTAATTATGAAGCTTTATGACAGCCGGTCAACTTCATTCAACATACATTAAATTGGACACAAACACACACACACACACACACGCACACTTGGGTATTTTTTTTTTGTCTCTTTCTATATGATTTTTATGGGCTCTTCGGGCAGACTCTTTGCCCTTCGATAGGCTTGATTCGTCTCTACGCATTTGTTGCATTTTTATGCGTGTGTAGATTCTTTCTTCTCTTTCTTTTCGTTTCGTTTCGTTTTACTTTTTTTTTCCTTTTTGTTTATTTTGGTTTTATGTTTGTTGGCTCAGCTGGACATTGACGCCTCTGTGGCCACCGTACCGCGTGCGCGCGCCCCCCTTTGGCAGGGCAGGGCATATGGCCTGACGCTGTCTGGTCACGTATGATGACCCAAAAAAAAAAGAGAGAAGTGTTGCGTCTTCTTCTTCTTCGTTTTTTTCGTTTTTTTTGTTTATGTGTTTTTAATAAAATTTATTACACTCTCACATGACAAACATGTCGGGTCTTTGTCGAGCCCCTCCACCCGGACAACGAAACCGGCTCATCAATCCATCCAACCCCTCTCCTCTCGACACACTCCTCTTATTTGTCTAATAGAAAAATTATGGCCTCGTCTTGCTGGCATTAATTTTTATATGCCACCTACGTTCGCTCCTTTGCCCTCTTACCTACCCACCCCTCTCTTGCACCCACCATCCAGCCTTCTATAATTAAAGCATAAACATTTTGCTTTTATTGAAATACCCAAAGAAAGAAGCTAAGGAAATTCTTACATCAACATATACATTTTTTCTTTTTTTTATGGCTTATTTAATCCTTCGTTTTGATTCATTTATGATTGGCCAAATAATTTCATTGGTTTTTCGAATATTCAAAATATAATTTACACCCATTTGAAATGAAATATGCTGAAAAAGAAAATAAGAGGGCTCATCAAATGTAATCAAAAAGAATTAAATATCACATTACAATTGTGATTTCCATATAAATCGAAATCAACAACGGAATCGGAATACAAAACTACATAGCTTTCCATACACTTTTCCAAAAGCCAAAAAACTAGCGAGTCCAATGAATAAATGAAAATAATAAAAAAAAAAAGTTTCTTGGTTTTTATTAGGAAAAATTAAAATTCCCAAAGTGGAGACCATTTTCAGGTCTGTGGAAAAAATAGTTATTTGTGTTAAGATCTTTTTGAGAGAGATCCAGTCGGGAGATGAGAACCCCGACCATGATATGAGATCCGACCTTAATATAGGATCCGATCATGTTCTGAGATCCGACCTTTTAATTCTGAGATCTTCTTTGGAAGAATCTTTAGTAAAGGCTACCCAGATTTTTAGAAATCAGAGAAATTATTTAGAGTTCCTTTTCCATATAAATTTGGTAGCTCTATGAAAGAGTTTTCCTTGAACTTTTGATTTGAAAAATTGTTCATTGACCTAAGAGGTTGGAGAGCTTTTTTGTTCTAATAAAATCGGGATGCCTTGATTATCTCTTTCCCTTTGGAAGAGGTTTCTCTAGTCTTATCAAATCTCGTCAGATTATTTTCTAAACCCTTCGTTACGACTTCTTTGAAGAGGCTTTCGAAACCTTTAAAAATCAGACCAATAAGATTATAATCTTTTTGATTTGAAAGAGATTTTCCTTAGTCTTATAAAGACAATAAATTTCAAAATCTTGTAAAAGAAAGAGTCTTTTGAAAAACATTTGTGATCCTTGTAAAATCAAACAAATTCAATTTCGAAAAGCCCTCTCATTTTCATTAAATCAATTTGCAAACTGGATTTTTGGTAAGAAACTGATTCATTAATTAGTAAAACTATTATTATAGGCAATTTGATTTGCAATTTGAGCTTCATATTCATCATTTTCAGATTTTGTAAAAGGAGACACCATCAGAATTTTGCCGAAATCAAAATCCAACAAAAAAAAACCTCAGACCTCAAAAACTGAATATAGTGTTTCCAATAAAAACATAGAAAAAAAATAAGCAATGTAATTTTGCAAATGTTCAAATAAAATTGTACAAAAGAATTATAATCGAAATTACAACAAAGTGGGGAAATGGCCTATAAAATTTGCAATACCATATTAAAATGCTCCAAAAAGCGAATTAGGTGGGCTGAATAAATTTTGACAGACAAAAAGGCCAATAAAGACAGAAACAGACAGACAAAGAGAGAGAGAGAAAGAGAGATACTAAAAGGCTAACAAAATAGACAAAACAAAAGGTTTTTTTTTTTTTAAAGAACCAAAAACATTTCAATATTCTCTGGTATAAATTTGTTGTTGTTGTTGTTGGAGTTGTTGCCTTGTTGGCTGAGCCTATGCAGTTCTGGGATTTCACCTGACCTGAATTATCCAAAAATATATACATATATATAAACCGAATATGAGTTTGTCTGCATCGCATTTCCAATTGTACAAAATGACCAAAACAGAATCAAAAAAAAAAAAAAAAAAAAAAAAAACAAGAAGAAGCACACAAAAAGAAGAAGAGAGAATACTATTTTGGCATCGGTTTAGTGAGTTTTTTTTTCAATCATTTGGGGAAATCATTGCGCGTAATTAAGTTTAGTTTTCCATTTGATTGCAATTGAAAGGTAGCTGAAAATAATTTCAAATCTCACCTCACCTCGCATCAAAAGTTGATGTTTTCAGATCAATTTAAATAAACATAAACCAAATCGCTGGTCACTTTCATTCTGATTGCTGTGGGAATTTATGGTGACCTAATCAAGGCTCATGGCTATGGAAATTTGCAAAGAATGGTATTATTTTTAGGCCTAAACTGCTTGCCACAAAACTCAATTAATATCAAATGGTCAAAGGTTCCGATGAACCTAGGCTAAAGAGGAAGCTCAGCTTGGCTGTTTGCTATGAAACTTATAGCTTTCTGAGGGAGATCTTGAGCTTGCTGATTTTATCGAATTTTCTATCCAAAAGGATTTAATTAGAGACGGCTTTGAAAGCTGTTTGCTATGAAACTTATAGCTTTCTGAGGGAGATCTTGAGCTTACTGATCTTATCAAATTTTGTACCCAAAAGGATTTAATTAGAGACGGCTTTGAAAGCTGTTTGCTATAGCTATCGAGTGTTGTCAGTTATCGTATTTGGACTACTCTTTAATTTTGAGAGAATACTCCTAATGCCCTGAGAAGCTTTTTGGAATTTTCGGGAGACCTAAGAACGAAAAGAGCTGTCTGAATTTTTTGGATGACCAGTAAGCTGGCTGATCTGAAACTTTCCGTTGAAAATATTCTATGACAGAGGGACTCGAGGGTCTGACCCTCTGAAAAGAAAAGAACTGTCTGAATTATTTTGACCAGCAAGCTGGCTGATCTGGCACTTTCCTCAGAACTTGTGACCCATTGAGAGTTTCACCAGAACTTTTCTATAAAAGAACTAGAAGTCTTGGGAATTATTTGATTCACTTTTCATTCAAAAAAACTGAAGATTTTAAGGAATAAAACCAACTCCCTTTTCTTTCAAGTTTTTGAAATATTTAGGTGAGTCTCGTACAGAAATGCTGACTGCTCTGAAATCTAGAAATCAAAGCAACTTCTTTTGTGTTCAATTTGGAAAAAAGAAGCTAAAGTTTGTATGAGTCGAAGTAGCTCAAAGCAATGATATTCGAAGCTATAGAAAATATATCATTTATTTTGGAATAATTTCTTGAGTCAAATTCAATCAATTTTTAACTTAAAGCTTTTTTCTATGAAAATAATAAAAAAAAAAATAAAAATAAAATGAAAAACAAATAAAACATTTAAATTTTGTTCATTAATCCACTCGCCGATTACAAAATCTTTCAGTCAATTTATTTTCCACGTTTTTATTTAATTTTAATCCTACACATATTTGTGGACAGCTGGTTTATATCAATTTTATTTCATCTCCCTCCCTCACCCTCTCTCTCTCTCTCTCTCACTCTCTCTGAGTAGTTTTTTTTTGCATGTTTTTGTGTTGATGTTTTTAAAAATTCCCTGCCAATCATTCCGAAACATTAGGCATATCTTTTATTTTTTTTTTTATATATTTTTCGTATTTGTTTGTTATTTCAAATGAGGCGGCGGCGTGCGATCCGCAATTCATTTAATAGGTTTCTCTCCTTTCTTGTTTTTTTTTTTATTATATTTTTTTTGTGGGTATTTCTAGTGGTCTGTGTGGCATTTAATAATATACAAAAAAAAAAAAAAAATGTAGGAGAAGTAGAAGAAGAAGAAGAATGCTGGAAGACTTGCACAACACGCCAAAAGTGCATTAGCGGCGATTCTTGGATTTCTAACAACAGAAATGGCTGGAATTTTTCTCTTTATTTCTGTTTTTTTTCCTTTTTTTATTGAATGAAAAATTCACAGCATTTATTTTTATATTTTTTACTCTTTCATTTAGCTTTGGCAGGCGGCAGCAGGTGCTTTCAATTAGCTGACTGAGAGAGGCTAGGAAATTAATGGAGGGAGGGAGGAAAACCAAGAGAGAGGCAGTCATTAAGTCTGATCTTGGTCTTTAACTTCTTTCATAAGCTTTTTGGAAACTCAAAGATTCCCAGATGGTTCTGGATTCTCTAAAGAAATCAAATCATTCTGGGAATTGTTGGGTCCAGCTTTTATTAAAAAGGCTCAGCTGGGCTCTTAAATATGTTTTTATTCTAGAGTTTTTATATGATTACAGACAATCCTTGTTTTTTACCTGGATATAAAATCAAAACCCTAGCAAGACCAGGCTCACAATTGTCTTAGCTTTCTTCCTAAAGCTTTGAATAAAATAAAACCTTGGAAAGATTCCAAATTTTACCAATACCTCTGGGGTATTTCCCATATCTCTTTGATTTTCCCAAGAACCTAAGCCAAATTTAATAGGATAACTTACAAGGTGTCTTGGCATATACACATCAAGTTTTATAGAGTTCCTATCTAAGGTTACTTAGTTTTACTGTAATTTTTTAATCACCACACCTCACTTGATTTCCTCTAGATCTCAGTAAAATATCTACACCAAATTTGCATCTGCTTTGATACTCAAACTGCTCAGTTTTACTTAGTTTAATTCTTTATAACTCTATTAATCTTTCAGAGACCCCCACCAAAATATATATATGATGATTAATAAGGTGTCTTGGTCTACACACATATCAAATATCAATTTGTTGTCTTTCAAATTTGCCCACTTTGTCAATAAATCAAAATTTAGCATATCTTTTCGAAATTTCTCATAGATCCCCTTTTGAGGGCACTCAAATATCTACACCAAATGTGGCTTGAAAATAACATAGATTCGAGGGAGAAAATGGCATAAGATCTTTTGATATTTTTAGTTTTGAAACCGAATACTTTTGAGTCAAGTCAGAGATTGTCTGAAGTGTGCCTCATTGAGTCTTTAAGTGTTTTTTGGATTTTTATATATTTGTATTTTTATTTTTTTATTTTTCCCCCAATATGACAAGATCACAAAAGTAAACCGGACTTGAAAGAAACAGAAAGAAAAAAAAATCTTTGAAAAAGAGTTTTTTTTTTTCTTCTTCCCGAACAAAAGAGTTTCTCAATTTTGATCTTTTGATGTCTTTGAAATGTTGGAGTTGCCCCCGCCCGCCCAGTGATGGCAGAGCTCTATCATTTCAGTGATGTATTTGCTGTGCGTGCCTCAGCGCTCCCCCAGCTCCTCCCCCTCCCCTCCTGCCCCACCGACTCGACTGCATTTTGAAGTGATTTTAAAATGATTATTTTTTGACACATGCGGCAACACCTGCCTGGTATTATTTTTTTTTTTTTTACCAGTGGAAGTGGGTTGGGAAGGGGGGAGGGATCCCTTGTTTTTGTTGTTGCAGCTGCCAAGTTTCAGCCGCGTCAATATTACCAACACACACGCACACTCACACACACACCGGGCGAGTCAACATGTCGCTGGCCAGACTTGTCGCTGCCAGTTTCATTCTGTCTGCTTTTGTCTGTCTCTTTGCTCAGGCATATGTTGTATATTTCTCTCTCTGGCTATCCATGTATCCATGTGTGTGTGTGTGGGTGTGTGTGTGTGTGTGTTTGTGTATAATTATATAATTTGACTGCAGCAATTATGTTGTTCTTCGTTAATTGAAATGTAAACGTCATCATTATGATAAGCGGCGCATGTTTTGAAAGTGGATGGAAGATGTCGAGACTTAGGCGAAGAGGGGGCCCTCCCTCCCTACTTCCCTTTTTCCCTTCACTCTCTTTTCGGCTAACCAAAGCGAAGTGAATCAACTTTACTCCATGCCACTTCACTTGATTTTGCCCCACTTCACTCCTCCAACTTCAGGCTAGCTTGCCACTCTCACTCCCTCACTTCTCTCTCTTTCTCCCTTGCCCTGTTTCCCTTTTCCTTTTCGTTTGGCTCTTTCTTGCCCACTTTGTTAGAGCTTCGGTGTTGGTTCAAGTCTTGTGTGCTTGGAGTCTCCCCTGGCAGGGCTGGCAGGGTGCACTCTGCAGTTTTGCTTCCTCTTGTTTGTCTTTCCAACTATTCTGGCTGTTTTTGTTGCTGCTCGTTCGACATTCTCTGCTTGGGCTTATCTGACAAACTGTGACCATGCGGTAAATCTATTTTTACCTGATTTTGTCTCACTTTCGCGCTTTCCGCAATCTTCCTGGTTTTCTCTCTGTTTTATCCTCTCTTACTTCTTCTGAAAAAGAGAGAGAGAAAGAGCGGATCCCTGAAGGCTTAAACCTAATCAATCATTGTTGAACACAACTGTACTTTTCATGCTCAATCCTTTCTCTGAATTTATATTTTCTTCTAAGCCTAAGAAGTCCTTAAAAAAGACAGGGACAGGAAGCTGAGATTCCAAAAGGTTAAAACATAACCAAACAATTTTAAGCACAACTGTACTTTTCATGATTCTCTTCTCACTCTTTGTTACTCTCTATCCTTCTCTCTCTGTCTTGGCCTTTCTTCCTCAATCTAAGAATTACTTAAAGAAAGACAGTAAGAACAGCAAGATACAAAGTAAACTAAACAATTTAGACCTCAACTGTACTATTCATGATCATTCTCAGTCCCTCCTTAACACTTTCTCTGCACCTTTGTCTTTTCTTCTTAGCCTAAGATGTCCTGAAGGAAAGACAGCGACAGTAAAAGCTGCAAGGTTCAAACATTACCAAACAATATTTGTGCCCAAATATACTTGATCATTCTCTTTCCCTCTCTGTCCATCTTTCACCCCTTTTCCCTCTCTCACTTAGCCTAAGAAGCCCTGAAGAGCAGATTCCCAAAGCTTCGAATTTAATCAAACAATTTGGAGCACAACTGTACATTTCGGAAAAAGCTCAAGTAAATTGAGTCATCCTTAATTACTTTTATATTTTCCATATATTTACGATCCGATATATTCTGGACTTGGTGTTTTTTCCTTCACGCTTCACGTGTGTCCGTTATTCACTTTTGTCATTTCCTTTCGCATTTCCGTGTTGCAATTTTGACGTGCCATGAAATTGAAATGTAGAATGTACTGAAAATGCACAATTCGGGGAGGAAGAGGAAGAGGCGAAAGAAGCAGAAAACTGACAATACAAGACAAGACAAGACAGCAAAACTGGCCCAGACAGGCAGACAATGAAGGCGAAGAAGAAGAAGAAGACACGCGGTCAAGTGAAATTAACCGACGTGCAGACAATTTGCCAATTCCCCTCCAAACCCCTCTCCGATACCCAGCCCATCCTTTCGACGCACTCCTTGGGTGAGACCTTTGGGCAAGTCAACACCTTTTTTTTTGTCTTTGCTCTTTTTTTTTTGACTATTTTCCAAAGTTTGCGGAACGAGGTGCGAAAAGTGGAAAACTTTTTACTTCACTCACTTTTTTTTTTTATTTAATTCAATTGAAAAGGCCAAGGAAATGAAGTTGGCCTGTTGGAGGTGTGGAGAGTGAGCTTTGGGGATGGGCAGGAAATAACTTTAACGCGGGGTGGAAAATTGAAAATTGACCACAAAAATAAAGAAAAAATAAAGAAGAAGAAGGTGACAAGGGCTGAGAGAGAGAGAGAGAGAGAGAGAGAGAGAGAAAGAGAATGACATTGAGACGAGGACAAAGGACTTGAGAACGAGTTGGTAATGACAGACGAGACAAGAAGGGAAGGAGAAGAAAAAGGACAAAGAAGAGAAAGAGGGAAAAAGCTGCGTAGAAAGAAAGAATGCAGAATGATCTTGAAAAGGTGGGAAAAAACGAACAAAGAAACAAAGAGAATTGAAGAGGCAGCGAAGAGAGATGAGAGCTGTCAAACGTCAGCAATGTAAAAAAGAGCGAGAAGACGATAGAGAATGAATGGAGTTTGAGACAGAGAAAGCTACAAAGAAAATGATGGAATATAACGCAGACAGGCAGGACTTGAGTAAAAGAAAAGAGCTCATAGATCAAGGAATGAGGTGATACTAGGAGAGCTTTGGGAAGAAATAAAGACAAAGAAAAATAGAGGTACAGTTACAGGGCCAAGGCAAAAGTCACAGAAAATAGGAAGAGCCGAGGGAAAGAAAGAGGGAGAGCTGGATAAAGGAAGACCTCAAATAAAAAGTCCAAGGTAGAAAGAGAGTGAACAAAGTTATGAAAGAGAGACGAAAAACCCAGAGGGAAATAGAGAGAGAAAAAAAGAGAGAGAGAGAGAGAGAGAGAGGGTGAGCGAGAGCGAGAGCTTCTAGCTTCGCTGGAAGAAAGAAATAAAGACACTCTTTCTTTTTTTTTTTTGGTTAAATTTTAGCAACTTTAAGTTGCTCTTCGCTGCACTCCTCCTTTTTTTGTCTCAGCTCCACCTCCTGCCCCGCTCTCTTGCTCACTCCCTCTTTGTTGCTCTCTCGCTCTTCTGCCGCTGTCTAGATTGTCGGCGTACGTGACATTCGTTGGCGCCAGAAAAGCACGTAAAATAAAAAGTCTCACAAATCTGTGAGACATTTTCATTGTTTTTTTTTTTTTTTTTAGAGAATTTCCTTTTTTTTTTGGTTACTTTTTTTTCGATGCAGTTTGGTGGCCCCTCCAGGATCTGTCTTCCTGTCTTCAGCATTTTTAGTGTGTTGTTTGCCTGGTTGTCTTTTTCGGCTTCCTCTCTTCTTTTCTTCTTCATCTTGTTTACCAACTTGACTGCAACGCAGCCGCCGCCGCCGTCGCCGCCAACGAAGCGCAAAAGTGTTTGTCTGCTTGGTTAGACCAAAAAGCAAAGTGAAAGGTGGAGGGTTTTCCCCTTGGAAACTCCGCAAGGTTTGAGGCGAATTGCAAGCCATAAATTTTGCTTATCTCAAACGGAAAAATACAATTTGTAATTGAAAATATTTTTCTTCCAAATTTTACCCCAAAAAAAAAGGCGAACATTAAAGTCAAATTCGGCCGAGTATGAAATATCCTGTTTACCCTGGAAGAGGAAAGTAAATCAGTAATACAATGGGAGTCCACTTAGCAATTCACAAGGTGGCAATAGGGGTCCACTTAGCAATTCACAAGGTGGCAGCTCTGGCTTGTTGGAAAACCCTGAATATTATTTTGAAATCGAAGAAAAGTTGTCAAAAAATTGACAAGGGAAAATGAAAGGTTGTCTCGAAGTTTTTTGGATAGCTCGCTTAATTATGATCCAATTTTATTCGAACCAATTTATCTTAAAGCTATAAAAAACTCAAGGCTGTAAAATAGTGAGGGATGGGAAGAAAGGGTGAAGGGACTACAAGCTCAAGAAGTCCCAAGATTGGATGTCTTGGTCAGACGTGTGGTCCGATTTAATCGGATGATAATCTCAAAGATATAGAAAACAGCTTGAAGAAAGTGAAGGACGAGGGGCCAGCAAGCATCAGGATTCTGAGACCCCACACAGACATGTCTATCAAACTAATCATGGGAAACTTTGAGAGGTCTCCCATATTCCCTTCCCTTTGTTTTATGTAAAATATAACAAGAAATTTGTTTGATTATTTGGAAATGATTTTATGTATTTTAATTGTTTTATTTGTATACTTTTTCTGGTTTTTATTTGATGTGATTTTGTGTGATTTTCTTGAATGAGAATTGAAAGAATAAAGCCAATTCAATCTGAGTTGCATTGTCATTTTAACACATTTTTAATTGGCATCAGTTACGGGCCATGTTGCTGTCATTCTTGAGCAGCTTTGATATCCATTCCATTATTCCGTCTCCTTCTTTCGTCTTCCCCTTTCTCTCTATCTCTATCTATCTCTCTCACTCTCTAAGCTTGGCATTTGTTCCACATTTTTTCACACACACACACACACACATACACTCCCATTCAGTCAAGGAGTACATGTGTGTGTGTTTGTATTCTCAACCATTTCAACTATTCAGACAGACTTGCATCGAGACACTCTTTCAATTGAGAGGGACTTTCATCGAGGCAACAACAACTTCGACAACAACAACAAGAACAACAACAATAACAGCAACAAGAATCTTCTATCTTTCACTCAGGCTGTCCGTCATTCATTCGGACAATCAACGATTCAAGCCTTCCGTCATTCAATGATTCATTCATTCACTCATTTCTAGCATTTTATTTTGTTTTGTTTTTTGTTTGTTTTTTTTTTTTTTTCTTTTTTCCTGACCATTCAGAGTTACTTAATTAACGCTCGACGAGAGCCAACATAATTCCCAAGCCCCTTTTAATTGTTTGGTTCTTTTTTCCGACAACCCCGGAAATTGTTTTTAGATTTAATTTATAAACTTTGAATTCCGATAATTCTAGCTGGTCAATTCTGATTCAGACTGGGATAATAAGGTATTCTGCACTTGCATAAGGTTTCTAGGTGCCCTGGTTCCCCGAGCTTCGAAGAATTGAGGAATTTAGGAACCTAGGAAGCTTGGGGAATTTGAAGACTCTTTGGACTGAGCCTAAGAACCTGGGTGCTCCTGTCTAGTATTAAAATTTGATAATCTTGTACGAAGTTTCAAGGTTCTCTGAGATTCCTATAGTTTTCTTTTAGCCTAAGAATCTGGTAGCTCTTGTCTTGTCTTAAAATTTGATAGCTTGAAAGATCCTCTAGTCTTGTACGGAGTTTCAAGGTTCTCTGAGCTTCGTATATGCTTGTTTTAGCCTAAGAATCTGGTAGCTCTTGTCTTGTCTTATAATTTGATAGCTTGAAAGGTCTTCTAGTCTTGTACGAAGTTTCAAGGTTCTCTGGATTTCTATAGTTTTGTTTTAGCCTAAGAACCAGAGAGCTCTTGTCTAGGTTTGAATTTTGATAGCTTGACAGATCCTCTAGTCTCCTGGGAAGTTTCAAGGTTCTCTGAGATTCCGATAATTTTGGATTGGAATGTGCACCTAAAAAGTTCCTGACTTGCATTAAAATGTCCACCTTGTCTCGTGCAAAGTTTTAAAGTTCCTGGTTTCCCCAAAAACTAATCGCAGATTCCTAAACTCTTAGATTCCCAGAGATTCCCTTGGCTTTGCTCAGGTTTTTCCTACTTTTATTTACATCTTTAATTCACCTGTAAGCACAGAGAGGGGGGGACTGGGTGAATGGTTGCAACTTCCCTGCAACAAGTTGGGGTTTTTGGCCGCATTTCATAAAACTTCACACACGCCCCCTCTCCGCCCGCCCCACCCGCCCCGCCTCGCATCATCCTGCCGCCCCTCCAAAGAGTCTGTGGAAAATCTTTTAACCGCAAATTGCAAAAAAATAAAACCCTTGCAACGACTTGTGGCATGCAACACACACACATACACATATGCTCGGTTTGCACTTGATTCCCTACTCTTTTCAGCCCTTACCCCTTCCCCTCTCTCTCTCTCTCTCTTCCTCTTCTTCCCTGGGACTTTTAAAAGTTCTCCGAGAGTTTTTAAGCTTTCATAAGTTTATGAACAAAAGTCACCACCTCGGTCTTTGTAGGGGGGCCCCTCCCCCCTTAGCTCTCTCTCTCTCTCTCTTTCACTCTCTATGTCTGTCTCTTTCTTGCGCCCTTTTTTTTTTTGGCTGGCAAGTTGTGGCATCTTTTGTGGCTTAAAACAGACTCGCTTGAGTTCTTCGCTTTCTGCTTACTCAGTTTCAATGCAAATTTAAATGCACCCCCTCCCCCTGACCCCCTGACCCTCTAACCATCTTCTGACTTCTTCGTAACCACTTTATTGGCTGTCTTGTGGGCGCCTCCCTCTCTCTCGCTCTACTTTTGCTTTGTTTTTGTTGTTTTTGTTGTTGCGAATTAATTACATTTTATTGGCCAGACTTGTTTGAACTTGAAAAATTCGATTAAAGTTTAGTTGATTTGCAAGTTTAGTTTCGACTTTTTCTTCGGAAACCAAAAAAAAGGCTTTCGGAATATTTTTTGTTTTTTTTTTTTTTTTGTTTTTATTTTTCAAAAAATTTCAACATGTGTTTATTTAAATCGTAAACTGAAAATTTAACAGCCCAGAATAATAACAACAAGAACAACAATCTAATGTCTCGAAAGGTGCACACACCCATACACACACACACACACACACGTCCACACGTAGACGAAATCATTAAAATGAAAATTTGATGGCTTTCGAATATCTGTGGGGTCTCCCTGGGATGGCTCTGGCTCGTCATAGATAGGCCCAAGCCCAGGTCAGACCAATTCCCAGCCAACTCCTCACCCACCCTCGCCCTCACCACCACTCTCGTCGTCATCATCGCCCTCGTCGTAAAGAGTATCAAAAAGCATCCTTATTATTGTCGCTGTCACTTTTTTATGACTAATCAAACCTTTGGCCACACCAGACGGCTGCCAAAAAGCACAACAACAACAACAACAATGAGAACAGCCAAATAAATAAATAAACAAAAATTATACCAAAAAATTACGTGAATAAATAGACGAAAAATGTACACTGAGAGAAATTGGAAAATGCTTCAAATATTGCAAAGAAAAATTCGTCGAAGAAAATCAAATAAAAAATATTTTAATTAAAAGAAAAATAATATTAATAAATTAAAAAAAAAAAATTATAAATAAAATTTAATGGATATAAAACAAATATAAATAACTGATAGAGTTCAATTAAAAATAAATTATTTAAAAAATATAAAATAATAAAAAAAATAATAATAAAAAATGTATTATAATATAAATAATTATATTAATTATAATTTAAATAAAAAAATATAAGAATTAAAATAAAATAAAAAAAATATAACAGTTAATATAAAATTTCAGAAATAAAAAATCAATTTTGATCAAAATCAAAATAATTAAAAAAAAAAAAAACAAAAAAAAAAATGAAATAATTTTAAATACAAATAAAATTTTAAATTAATTGAAATACCTAATAAAAAAATTAGCAAATTAAAACTAATATCAAAAAATAAAACAAAACAAAAAAAAACAATAAAAATAATTTTTAACCTTCTTAAAAAAACATTAATAATAAATAAATAAATATATATAAATAGGTATTATTTTTCAGAATTATTTTTTTTTTATTTATATTTTTGAAAAGATTCGCGATTTATTAAAAAAAAATCTTAAGCGTTTTTTTTTTATATGAAAAAATTTAAGCTTTTTTTATAAGATTTTTCTCAGTGTATTTTGGAATTGGTTTTCCCATTAATTTTTTAATATTTTTTAAACAAAGCATATTTTCTGTTTTTTTGCTGTGTATTTGTAATATGAGACACATCATTTCTGTTGTTGTTGCTGTTGTTGTTGTTATGATTCTCGTTTGATGGTCTTGTTGTTGCTGTTGTTGTTGTGATGATATTGATGTTGCCAGCTGTTTATGATGCGTTTACGACACGTCACAGGACACGCACACGTGACGACACCGACACAAACAAAAACAACACCAACAAAAAGCCCAAGAATAGGAAGAAGAAGAAAGGGCAGAGCGAACAGCAGGCAAATTGAAGCGCCACTGATGCTGCCACTTTTGTTGCATCGTAAAAACTCCAGGGGCCAGGCAAGTTGGTGTTAATGTTCGACGCGGAGAACGAGGAGGCGATACCCTGGCCAGTAGGGAAAGGTGCTGTGATGTTGTTGGGCGTTGGTTGGGAGGGAGCGACGGAGGGGTTACAACTCGTAAAACTCGAGCGCGCTAACCACACAAAATGTTGATAGTGACAACACCAACAACAACAACAACAAAAATGAATAAGAAGAAGAAATAATAATAAAAAAAAATTGATAGTCTCTTTGCACCCCAACCGGCCCCACCTTGCCCCTCGCTGCTCAACCAAGCCAACAAATAACTGAGCCTCAAGCTTTGAGCCCTTTCTTTCTTTTTGTTTTTGTTGTTTTATTCGAATCGAAATGAAACTGGTAGAACACAATTTTTATAGCCCACAAAATAAATAAAAATAATAATAAACAATAAAATCAAAATTAATTTTTCCCATTTTATTATTTTATTTTATTTTAGTTTAGCTTATTCAGATTGAAGAGTATATTTAATTTTATTTAACACTTTCCTCGATTGATTAATTTTTTTTTTAAATTTTGTTTTAAGTTTTATTTGCTAATTTTATTTTATTTTTATTTTTTTTGTGATTTCTTTTTATTTTTTGTTATTTACTTTTATTTTTTAAATTTTAATTTCATAATATTTTTTTTTTTTTTGGGTTTCCTCAGTCAATTTTTAATGTTTTTTTTTTTTATTTTAATTTTTATGTAATGATTTTTATTTATTTATTTTTAAAGTTTTACTTTTTATTTAATTTTTAGGGTTTTTATTATTTATTATTTATTATTTATTATTTATTATTTATTATTTATTATTTATTATTTATTATTTATTATTTATTATTTATTATTTATTATTTATTATTTATTATTTATTATTTATTATTTATTATTTATTATTTATTATTTATTATTTATTATTTTTTATTTTTTTCCTATAATCTAATGTCTCCCTTTTGTAGGACTTTTTCATGTTTCGACTTATTTTTTATTCAATTTTTTTTTACATTTTTTTTTATTTTTTAGTTGTCCTCAAAGTTTGCTCGGATTGACTTGATTCTCCTCCTTGTTTTTTTTTTTTTTTTTATTTATTTATTCTTTATGCCGGGTGGTCGTGGTCCCTTTCTCGGTCATAAAAATCAATCAAAACATTTTCGAAGGCGCCTTTCGTGCTAATCTGCCTACGAGCAAAAAAAAAAAAATAAATAAATAAATAAAAAAAAAATTAGAAAAAAGTTTCTTTATTTATTTTTTTTTTTATTCTATCTTTTTCATAAAATTTTGTGTTGTTGTTGTTTTCAGTCTGGCTTGGCCAAATAAAAGTTTTCTGTGAAAACCTCCGAAAAGTTTTTCGTATGAAATTTGTATCCAAAAATAAAAAGAGAGAGAGAGAGAGAGAGAGGGAGAGAAAAATAAGAATGAAAGAAACTATAAAAGTTTCGTTCAAGTTTCCTTTTTCCCTGAAAACAGTTTCACTCTGCTTCCTCTTCTTCGTCTTCGTCTTCTTCTTCTTCTTCTTCTTCTTCTTCTTCCATCAGTTTGTGTACTTGTTTGTAGTTTTTACTTGCAAGTCGAGTTAATTGGATTAACACATGTTCTCCTCATATTTTCCACAAACAAGATATTCGATTTATGGTCAATAAAATTTTTTATTTTTCCAAACCAAAAAAAAACAAAAAAAAATTTTGTCTCGAATCAGTTGAAAATTCTACAAAAAAAAAGGGGTTTTTCTTTTTAGGTACTCGAAATTTTTGCGTAAATACCTTGAAATTATTGAGATACATCGGAGCTGGCAAGGTTTTGGTTAAATGGAAATGAAATGCCCTCAAGTAGCCATCCAATTAGTCCGATGGCAACTTCAAACCGAACCCAGCTCTGCCCACTCAAGCATTCACTTTTCCTTAGTCTTTTTTTTGTTTTGTTTTGTTTTGTTCTTCTTTCCAATTCATTCGATCAAAGTTATTTGATGTAATTAGTTAAAGTGATTGAAGCCCAACAAAAATATATAAAAAAAAAAACAAAAGACGACCCAAAAGTGACCAACGTCGGCTCAAGTGCATCAAAGGACTTTTTGTAATTTGATCTTCCCTGTTTGCTTCAAACCTGGTAGAACTAAAAAAAAAAAACAAAGAAAAAGATTATCAAGTTTATTTGGTATCTTGGGAAGTCTGTGAAATTGATACTCTAGGAACTTGGCACTTTTCAAAGTTAAGGGAAAGTGTTTTTAGAGACGAAACCAATTAGGCTGGGATTCTCTTTATAAAATCACAAAAAAAAACTGGGCATATATAGCAAGATATAAGATCCTCTTATGAGGAATATCAAATCAAAGTAAACAATTGAAACTCTCGAAGGAAATTCCCCCAACTAGTCAGAAATTCCGATTCCATTGAGGAATCCATATTCCTAGGATAAATAATAATTTCCTAACATTTCTTTTGGGTAGTCAAGAACTTGAAACTATCAAGAAATATAAAAATATCTGAGGGTACTCAATACTCTGAAAGAAGACAAAGAGTTTAATAGATTTCGTATTATCCACCAAAGAAGTCTAGAAAATGGTATGCAAATTAAGAGACCCAAAAATCTGGAAAATCTACGAGATATACAATATGTTTAGTCCCTGAAATCAAAAGGAAACTATGAAAATTAATCCTGGGGGTCTCGAAAACCTTTATCCATTTAGAGTATTCCTCTTCCAACAGTCATGGGAATTTGTTCAAGAATCCTTTTAGTCCAGTGAAATCAAAAGGAAACTATGAAAAGTAAACCTGGGAATCTCGAAGACCTTCATCCATCTAGAGTATTCCTCTTTCAACAAGAGTATAAAGAGTTTCGGTTGTGGGAATTTTGTTGAAGAATTCTGAGGATTCCTTTTGTGCTCTTTGATATTTGTGAAGGAGCACCAGGAACATTTTTCCACATTAGTGAGCACTCGAATGGGTTTTGATATGTGCGTGTATTCACAGGTGTGGGCTCTTGGTATAGGGCTTCCTTTATAAGGATACGATAAATATGTTGCGAATATCAAGTACCTGGAGTGTCTGCCAAGGCAGCTGCTACCACTTGGTCTCTCTTTTGCATAAAGAACTTGAATCCCATCAAATGTTGTCCGGATCGAGTTGGGCCAGAGTGGAAGGAGGAGGAAACCATCGACAAGCCCAAATAAAATTAGCTCAATGAGCATTTGTGCAATCAAGTGATTTTTAAACAACAAAAGTTGCCCAATCGGTTAACGCCAGAGGGGCGGCCTTGTAATCGAACTTGAAGTCGAGTCAACCCTTTTTATTTTCTCTCTCTCTTTTTCCCCATTTTGGGTTTCTTTGAGCAAGTTTTTCGGCAATATTTTGTGGGTGGTTTATTTTTTTTTTTTTTAAAGGGGTTGCTTTGCTCGGGTTTCTCTTCTCTGAATATGGCAAATAAATTTCACACATATTTGCACACACCCACACACATGCACACACACACGTGACTCTTCTGTGCAGTCAATAATAATAAAATATATATATTTTTTTTTTGTTTCTTCGCCCCCCCAAAAACCCACAAGGTCGCCGGTTTTGTTCTTCTTTGTTTTTTTTTTTTTTGTCTGAAAATTATAAAATTTAACAACAAAATTTTGCTTTTTTCGTTGACTGCACACAATTATCATATATATAATTTTTCTTTTGACGACACGAACCAAGCATTTGACTTTATCTTGACTGAACAATTCTGAGTCATCGGGAGTATGGAGTTTTTTTTTGGTAAAAAATCAACAAAATTTATTGAAATATCTCAAACGAAATATTTATAGGAAATATTCTTACTGGGGTCCAACACATATATACCGATTTTGGTTCGGATCGAAATGCTATATCATATAGTTCTGTTGTAAGCTGATATAAGGGCCTTGGGAATATGTATCATTGGCATTGATAGACTAACCTCTTTTGTACTCCCTTAAAAGAATACCTCTGTTTCACCCAGATCAAATCACTATTTTCTATAGGTTTGGGGTTAGCCCATAGATCTTTTGGGTATACCTCTGAGCAAACTCTTCTGTCTTAGATATTTTGAATAGCTCTGCAAATGCTTTATAGTTAAATAGTTACAGCCCGATCAAACTACTTTAACATTTAGTCTTGAGATAGACCTTAATCGATCTTAGGAATATCTCCTTTATTTATAGACCAATCTCTTTCATAATTTATGATAATATTTTCTATTGAATGAGGAATTTTTATACATAGTTTCACCCCTATTGAACCCTTATAACAAAGAGTTTTGGGTCTAGATCTTAGGGGTTTTTTATTTAGCTTTGACATTAATAGCACCTTATCTTATGTTTTAGATATTTCGTATATTTCAGATATTTTATTAAGTTTGACTTAAGAAATGATTCAATTGATATATCCAACCAAATGGGTCCTAGGAATATCTACCTCATTTCTTTAGCAATTTCATTCAAATTAGATACCTTTAATACTTCAATAGATATGCCCCAGAATCCCAAGTTTCACTTGGATCGAAATACTAATAGTTTCCCCAGAACTTTTGAGTTGGAGCTCCACCAAGGTAAGCAGGGTTCTTTCCTTAGCCTTGTCAATCTTGATATATTTTGCTATGCCTTCAGAGCAGTTCATAAATGCTTTCTTCTTCTCTGATTCAGTTTTCCATGTTTTGTTTTTTTTCTGAATTTATTTGTATTTTTATGGAACATTTCAAGGCTCCTTTTTTTCTCTTTGCATTTTCCGCTCTTGTTTATTTTGCTGTCTGTCTTGTTATATATTTTTTTTTTCCTGTTTTGTCAGGTTTTCTTTTTCTTTTCTTTTTTTTTTGCTCGACACGACATTTTCCCAATTGTGTTATAAATTCAAAAATGAATAACGCACGTTTGGTTGTGGTTAAAAATTCTATTTTATTTTATTGCCCCACATTTGCCTCTTCCTTAAAATGGAATGGAGTGGAGTCTGGCTTTTTTTTTTTTGCCAAGAATTTCATTGTGTTTCTTTGTGTGTGACGTGAATCCTTTCGCCAGGACTTTTGCTTTGACTCAATTAAAAAAAAAAAAAGAAAAGAAAAAAGTTCTTTTCTTTTGCTTCCTTCTTTCTGACTTAGTCAACCCTTAACCCGTCTCCCCACTCGCCCCCCCTTCCGATTTGCCATTGGAATGTGGCTGCCGCTGCTTCTTCTTCTTCTTCTTTTTTTATATATTTTATTTTTTCTTTGGAAGCAACCAAAACGATAAAACATTTCGGTAATCTCCCCAGATTTTCTGTTTTGTTTTGATTCTACTTTTTTTTCTCTCCCCCCGCCCCACCCTGCCTCCCTGGCTTCTCCTTCTTCTTGAGATTTATATATATTTTTTTTGGCTGGTTGACTGGTTTGTTTATTTGTCATTTCATTTGGTTTAAGCTGCTTAAAATGCTGACGAAAAGTAGCCCAAACAAAAAAATCCAACTCATCTGCGCATTTTCACTTTTGCCTGTTTTGACATTTTTTATGGGAATTCCTCAAAATTTATTTGTTTTTTTTTCGGTTCTTCGGTTCTTGGTTTTTTATTTTTTTTTTTAATGCTCGAAGAGCCGAGAAGTTTGTCACTTTTGATATTGCCAAGAAAATTTTAATCGATTTTGGGCTTTGTTTTTAATTCTTTTTTATGATCGAAAACTTAGTTTTTTTATGAATTTTTTTTGGGCCTTTTCAGAGCCTCTTTTGTTTTGAAGAATTCGGTCAAAATTTGGAGCTTTTTTTATGGGAAAATTGATATTTCTTCCTCTGCTTTTTTTGATAGTTTTTATATGGAAATTTTTTTTTATAAATTGTTCCAAAATTTTTTAAGAAAATTTGAAATCTTTTGTTTCCATTAACCTTTTTTTTTTTTTTGGTCACTTAACCAAAGTGATAATTTCAGGTCCCCGATAAGAAGTGCAACGAATTTTTCAAGTGCCACTTGAAAAGGTCATTTAAGGGTTCAATTATTTCAATAAAAATATACATAAATTTTTTTGGAAAAAAAAATTCTTGAACAATTTTAATAATTTTTTTATTCTTTTTTTTTTTCTCTTTGCAGTTTTTTTTTTTTTGCCAAGAAAAAAATATATTTGTCTGTCTCCTTCGGCTCTTCAAAGCGGGTAAGTTTGATTTTTTAAATGATTTTCAAAGTGTGTGTTTGCTTTAAAATTTTATCAACAAATCACAACAACAACAACAGCAACAAAATTGAGTAGAAAAAATAAGAAACTCTTTTGGAATTTAGAAATTGCAGCGTTGACAACCCATTGAAAGCCTTGTCAGTTGTCATCAATGCCATCAACATCATTTCTATCTTATGTCGACACCCGAAAAGCAACAACAACAACAACACACACACACACACATGCAAGACCAAAAAAAAAAAACACTCTAAGAGCAAACGATGGACTGAGGGCAGCTCTTTGAACTGCCTTTTTATATCAATTTTATTGTGTTTCATGTCACACAAAACCAACAACAACAACAACAACAACAGCAAGAGCAAGAAAAAATGAAGAAGAAGAAGACAACAACAATAACAACAACAATGAAAAGTCAACCCAAAAGCAGCTTTAAAATTGAAGCGAGTCGAGAGACATCAAAAGCGGAATCAAATAAAAGGAGTATTTTTTGGGGCCTTGTCATTCGACATTTTTCAATACTCTTTTTAAGGAAATTTTTTTAAATTTTCTCAGACATTTTTTTTTTTTGGAAAAAAAAAATTCCGAATTTTTTTGGTCCAACTTTTTTTCAAACTTTCCAAGTCCAAGTTTTTCCCATTGAGGAAATAATTAAAAAACAGAAAATCTTCCGAAATCTAGAATGCTTAATTTTCCGAGTAATGAAAAAAAAAAGAAAAGATACAAAACCTAAAAGATACACGCGTACGAAGAAGAGCATAAAAAAGATGCCTATCGCTTTTTTTTTAATTTTTTTTTTTTTTTTTTTTTTTTTATGCGGCTGCCGTTCATCTTATTGTCATTTTGGGCTTTAAGTTAAGATATTCATTTTCTATTTTTCATAAAGTGTTTCACACACACACACACACAGATTATATAAAATAAAGAAAAGATACCAAAAAGCTGAAGGCTTTCCCCCCTTCAACTCTGAAAAGTAACAAAACAAAAACAAAAAAACAGAAGAAAAAAAGAGCAAAACCCAAGTTAAATGAAATGAATTTGTGGCTGTCCCTTTTTCAACCAGACCGCTCAGACACCCTCCAGCCCCCCTCTTACAGTCGTCTGGAACTGATATGCATCTCATCTGTTTCAGTTGTGTGGCATTTTATTGGTCTGTTTGTCCGCTTTCTTGTCGTCTCCAAAACTTTATTCACTTCGAGGGCAAACGAAATTATAACAACAACAACAACAGCAACAACAGCAGCAACCTCAAAAGAAAATAACGAAGTAGAAGAAAAGAGTAAATCAGCTGCAGATACATTTGCCAGAGATACAAATACAGATACAAATGTATCTGTAATTACATGGCTCTCGGGTGCTAGGGAAAAATCGCAGCAAATCTCTTCTTTTTCATCTTCTTCGTGGTCGGCTCTGTTCTTGTCTTTGGAACCAAACGTTTTGTTTATGATTTGTCAAGATTTTAATCCGACAAAATGTATTTTAAATTGCAGCGCCTACGCCGAGATTAACCGAGCTCAAAAAAAAAAAGAATCCAAAAGGAAAACCAAAAGTCTTTTGCCTGAAAGAAATTCTAAGGGGGAAAAAAAGTGTCAAAAAAAAAAATAAAATTGAATTAGAAAAAATCCTAGCTTTATCTTTGGATGGGTCAGTAAGTAAGATATAGTTGCCCGATCCCAATGAAATTTGACAAATATGCTTATATCTATTTAGGAAACGTTTGTGCCGAATTTGAAAGAGATCGTTCAATAAATGTGAGAGTTATTTAGGCTCATTTGACAGCTATATGATATATGTGTCCGATCTGGTCGGTTCCTTCAAATGTGTAGGCTTTATACCAAGTTTCATCAAAATAGCTTTTAAGCTGAGACAGACTGACGGACTTATCTATATCGACTTCTCTAGTGATTCTTAATATTTCAGAGGTAACTTTGGAAGGTCTACGATGAAAGGTTCCAGCATTCTATTTTAATAAAATCAGCTGAGGAATTGGTGTCTAGGAGAAATCGCTCCCACCTGACAAAGATTTCTCCATGCTAGATGCTTCGGAGATAGATTCATTCAGACTGGATGCCTCGGATAGTGATTCAAACTTGCTCACTACTTTTCCTAAAACTAAATATTATAGAATATATAGAATATGAAGGAATATATTTTTTGAGAGAATTCTAGAAACTTGAAATCAAAATGAACTGAAAAAATATAAAGAAATATTTTACAAAAATATTAAAAATATTAATAAATCATAAAAAGAACTTTGTAATCCTTTCACAACATGAAAGAACTTAATAAAACCAAATGGAAATTCTGAAATAGAATAAAATCGAAAAGAAAGCAAAATATTTTTCAGGGAATTCCCAAAACCTCAAAGAGAAAAATTCTTAAAAAAGCACTAGTTTTATGAAAAAGCTAAATAAATTAAAAATGGAAAAATATTTCCATTTAAAAACAAATTTCTGAGAGTGAAAGAAAATAATGAGCAAACCACTAAAATTGAAAAGAATACAAAAAAAAAAAAAAAAAAAAAATAGGGAAATTATTTGCGGAATTCGCTGACTTGACATAAATATATATATATATATATATATTATTTTTTTTGTTTGTTATCTCCTTTTTTATTGTGATTTTGTTTTGAGGTTTTTCTTTGTTTTCGCTGGGAGAAAAGTGAACAAAGCAAAAGAGTCGAAATAGTTTGTTAAATTATTCCCAAAAAGGTCTGAGGATTTCATTATTATTATTATTAGTTTTTTTTCCATATATGTTTGTGTGTGTGTGTGTGAGTGTGTGTGTTGGTTTTGTTTAATAAATTCACCTTTTAGCAGAAAAGCTAAGCTGGCCTTTTCTTTGGCCCCGAAATTGAAAGACAAACAAGACCAGTCGATTCAAACATATTAAATGGATTTATATACATATGTGTGTGTGTGTGTGTGTGTGTGTGTGTGTTGGAAAAATATATTCCAAATCTACATATGTGGGTGAATTTTGTTTCGGGTTGTCTGAAATATTTTTCTAGGTTAACATAAATCACACAGTCTGACTGACTGAGCGAACCAAAGTAAGAAAAAAAAATATATAAGCAGACCAAGCAGACAGGTTTACTTCGCCCCCCTCAGCACCCCTGTCCACTTCTAACCCTCCCCTCCCCGCCACCTAAAAAGACCCCAACAAACTGCCAGTCTTGTTGCTGTCAACGCCAAAGTCTCACTGGTTCTCTCTCTCCTCCCCGAGTGGAGTGGCGGAATGCGGAGTGGATTGAAGTCTTTGTTGATTTTACTTAGGAATAAAACGAAAACACTAACAACATTTGTGTGCTAGGACGACACATAACTTCCAACAATATAACCAGATTCTTTATTGTTTTTTCCCCTCGCCGAACCAAAACCACCGAAACTTTTTCCTCCTCCCACCTATTTGACAGCATTCATTTAGGGCTTGGGGGTAGGGGGCCCTGGAAAAGATATTCATTTCTTAAGTACACAAATAAATATGCATTCTAATTGAATTAAATTAAATATATTAAATGGAAAGAGCTCTAGTTGCCACAGTGGGTTGACAAGTCAACTCCAAAAAGGTGGTTCATTTTGCTTAATGAATAAATTAATGAACTCAAAGTTTTTGTCTAGAAAAAAAATTGCATTATAAAAGATATACTTTTCTTTAAAAAAAATTGTAGTTTTTCTTGCCAAAAACTTTGACTGAAAAGTTCATTTTGTTAAGTGTTCATTTTGAAAGGGTTTCATTCTTCTCATTATAATGGATTGGGCTTACTAGAGTTATTGGCTGAAAAGGCTTAAACAAGCTGTGCCTAAATATTCATTTTGTTAAGAGTTCATTTTGATAAGTGTCCATCTTGAGAGATTCATCAAATCTTCTCATTATAACGTAGTGATTATACTTGCCTGAAAAGACTAAAACAAAATATGCCTAAAAGTTCATCTTGACCAGTGTTCATTTTGAGAGATTCATGATTTTTTTCGCATTGGCTTTTCTTGAATTCATGGCTGCCTAAAAGTCCATTTTAATCAGAGTTCATCTTGACATGTGTTCATTTTGAACGGGTTTCATTCTTCTCATTATAGCTTATTGACTTTTCTTAAATGCTTGGCTAAAAAGGCTTAACCTAAATGAGCCTAAAAATTCATTTTCTTAAGAGTTCATTCATTTTGTGGGATTCCCCAATTCTTCTCATTATAATGTCTTGATTTTCTTTCCTAAGTTTTTGGCTGAAAACGCCAAGAGTTCACTTCAATGGGAGTTCATTTTGAGAGATTCACCGAAAAGTTCATTTTGTGAAGAGTTCATTCAAGGCTTCCATTGATAATTTTCTCCCTAGTTGGATAATTTTTTTTAGGTTTTTTTTTGAGAAGCCGATAAATTTATGGTCTCGCTTAGTTTATTCAGTTTCAAAACTTTCTTAAGTGATTTGAATCGTTTAGTTTTTCCCCCCGAATTTATTTCGTTTGATAAAAAAATATTGAGTTTGTTTTTTACTGTTCACTACTTCAATTCCAAATTAAAAGTCTTTAGATAATTTGAATAGCTTGAAAAAGACAAAAGCACACTTTTCATTTCGCTGGAATTTTTTGTTTTGTTCCTTTTTTTTCCATCCTCGAATGAAAATGATGGCCCAATTGATGTTTGGTTTGATTCCTCTTTTCGTTTCATTTGGCTCACTCACTTGCCAAGTTAATGATTCAAACAGAACAAGCTGCCAGCCCTACCCCTCCCCCACTACCCACCGGTTTCCCCCCTCCTCCCCTTCAACAGTTTTTGGCCAAAGCGGAAGAAGCGGAGCAGAATTTCTTTTAGTTTTTCTTTTTTGCCTTCCTCGTCTCATTCAATCATGTATTAGTATGTGTGTGTGTGTGTGTGTGTATTTTTCTCCTATTTTATTCATTAAATTGTTGAGGGTGTTGTTTTTTGTTGTTGTTGGCATTTTGGCCCACATTTTGGCTGGCATCGCTGGCATTTTGCTTGCCAATTCTTCCGCTTGAGTGGCCACTACCAAAAAAATGCACTCTTGCGCTCTGCACTCTTCCACTCT
Organism: Scaptodrosophila latifasciaeformis; assembly: GCA_037075145.1. Lineage (NCBI taxonomy): Eukaryota > Metazoa > Arthropoda > Insecta > Diptera > Drosophilidae > Scaptodrosophila > Scaptodrosophila latifasciaeformis. The sequence continues at coordinate 3,774,084 of JBAMCM010000073.1, forward strand.
GTCTTCCTGCTTCTCCCTGTGTTGCTTGTTTATGTTAATTAAAGTCATTACAGCCACAAAGCCACAGGGACTTGCAGGGCCAGAAGAAAGCTGAAAAGTGCCAAAAGTTTCACAATGAGAGACTCAGCCAAAGTAATCGGAGTTGTTGTGTGGCTCAAGAAGACACAAAAAAAAAACAGGGCGAATCTACAAAAACAACAGCAACAACAACTAAACAATGCAAGCCAAAAGGAAGAAAAAGAAGAAGAAGAAATGGGGGGATTCTGCGCTGCCACGACTCATCAGTCAGTCAGTCAGTCAGTCAGTCTCTGTTCCAGTGAAGAATTTTGCGGAACATGTGCAGTCAAATTGGCCAATTTTCGACACCCACACACACACACGCACACTCTCACACACACAGAGAGAGAGAGATGAAGTTGAACTGGTTTACCAGCTGACAGCTTCCCCAGATGGGAATGAATGAAAAAGTTTCGCTTTTCATTGCTTTGAGTGTTTGTTTACAACTTAGGAGCTGATTAAGGCTTAAAGCTTTCAAAGAAAACGACAAAGACCGAGCTAGTGAGTGGGTGGGTGGAAAAGGCGGATCAGTAATTTAAGTTAATTAACTGATAGACAAAGTAAGCAATACCTAGGAGAGAGCTAAGCTTGACTCAAAGAATGGAAAGCAAAGGGAAAGGCTTAAGGGCGGAAAGCTTTATGAAAGAGAAAGAGGTGTGCTCTCTCTTTCAGCTGGAGAGTCCAAGTACCATGGAATTGGAAAGGCTTAGCAAGTCTATAGCCTTGGGAGAAAGCTTTGAATAGATTTGTAAAAACTGCAGAGAGATGAGTAAGCCGGGCTCTGAAAAGCTGCTTCTCAAAGAGGAAACAACTTTGACTTTAACAAAGAAGGAGTCTTTGTAAGAGAGTAGCTTAGATTGAGAGAGTCTTAGAAAGAAAAAATTAAGAAACATGAAGCTTTAGCTGATGGTTCCTAGATGGTCTGAATCATATATAGCTGGTTCGATTTTAAGTGTATCCGATGGGACTTTGAGCTTAAATAGCTCAAATCAAGTTCTAAGTGAAACTTGCTCAATAGAAAAGAATAGGAAATCTGCAGAAGAAGTTGCTCTCACCAGTGTGAACTCAGATATAAAGTGGCTATCAGAAATATGGATATAGGGAATAACCATATAGATAGTCCCTCTCCTAGATAGACTCACTTTGCTTAACCTTTGCCTAAGACTATACCTGGGTGGACTGGGACTCTGAGTCCGATTTAGGAAAACCTTTCAGAGCTGTTTAATCCAAACTTTTGAGCAACAGCAAAACACACTCTTATTAAGCTCTGAGAAAGTATCACTTTTTGCAAGGCCCAGCTTACTGGGCAGAAAGAGAGAATTGAGTGCGAAATAGAGTAGGCCAGATCAGATCGAAAGTCTACTTAATGACTTAAAGGGTGAAGCTCACCCCAAAACCAACGAGTTGCTGGCATCCCCCTTCCCAAAAAAAAAAGAAAAAGTTGATTGAAAATTTTCTATGCAAAATATGAAGACTGATAAGCCAACCACCTGAATTCTTTCCCAAGCAATGAAAAACATTTCCTTTCGAACATTTCAACACTGCCCCGCTGAGTTTGTTTCATACCCAAAAAGCCCAAGATACCCGAGGCCGACTGCCCCTTGCCCCCCTGCTTGTTGCCTATCAAATGCAGTTACAGCAAAACGTGGCACACGTGACCAGAACAGAGCAGAAAAAAAAAGAAAGAAAAAATTCGATATCAAAGTGAAATGAATTCATATTGGAGGCCTTTCCACTCCTCCCTCCACTCGCCTTCCCCTTGCCACCGCTTTTTGTATTTCCATTTCCTTTCCGTTTTTCGACCAAAATGCTTAAGGGGTTTTTACTTGCCCGTGAGGGGGGAGTGGGTGGGTGGGTCTGGTTTACGTTGGAAGCATGATTGATATAATTGAAACATGTGCGTGATTTTTAGAACGCTTTCACACACACACAGACACACACACACGCATAGGCAGAGAACATGCAAAACTCTGCTAATAGTGCCTTAGTACACCTTGACCAAACCCTGGGTACCGACACCCCCCGGCATCCTGCAAGAGGCAACAGGCACCAGGCACCTGGCACTTCTGGCAAGCTCAATCAAAAGCTCAAAAGGCTCAGCAAACAAACATTTTTGCATTGAAATCAAATGCACTTCTTTTGCAAAAGGCGAGAGCAAAAAAAAAAAAAAAAAAAAAAAAACCTGTTGCACTTTAACCAAACAGAAGTATTTGCCAGATACAAGATACACTCAAAACAAATAAAAATGAAGCCGAACGTTAAACTCGGGCGCGGCCGAGTTTGGGATACCCTGTACCTAGTAGACGGAATTAAAAAAAAAAAAGGTGGCAACCCTAGTCGGGTGGTAACCCTGGTCGCCTGCATTCACATAAAACTTCTGGTCTTAATATTCCTTTGAATCCAAAAACACATTGTTCACAATATTGCAAGCACGCCATCTATCGGACTGCTCATTCGGCAGTTTACCAGTTAGGCAAGGGGAATTAAAATCTTGACCCTCAAAATTTGTTTTTTGTATATCTCGAGTAAATATGGTCCAATTTTAGTCATGTTTGATATCAATCGAAAGATTTTTAGATTCCTAACAACTTTTCAGAAGCAACTAATACTTAAATCCGAAAGGTTTAGACATTATATGGCTTTGAAAAAATGAGTGGGTGGAAGGGGGGGCGGGGGGAGAAAAAAAAATAAACTTGACCAGCGTACACACATAAGGAGTCCGAATCCCAAGTTTGGTTATCCTAGCTCTTATAGTCTCTAAGATCTAGGCGTACGCGCGGACAGACGGACAGACGGACAGACGGACAGACGGACGGACATGGCTATATCAATTTCTCTAGTCACCCTGATCATATTGTGGGTAACTTTGGGGGGTCTCCGACGTCTCCTTCTCTATGTTACATACATTTGCACAAACTTAATATACCCTTGTACCTTTTTAGGTACAGGGTATAAAAAAAAGAAATACAAAATGCAGAGAAGAAATCAAACAACACACACACACACACACACACACACACATGCACATGGTGGAGCAAACTTTTGCAGCTGATGTTGAGCTGTCTGTTTTGGGTCTTGTTTTTTTTATGTATCTTTAAGATACATAACTCACATCGCTTAGACTTGATTGAAGGCTAGGCACAGCTGCTCTGGTCAGTCTGGGGCCAAAAGCATAAAACTCAAAAAAAATATATACACACACACTCACACACACGCATAGTCCATCAGAAGAAAATCACAAATTGATTTATGAATCAGGTCAGTCGGGGGGTCTCTCTCCCTCTCCTTCTCCCTCTCTCAGCTCTTTTGGTATTTTAAGCAGAATATTATTGCATGAGAAATTGGTTTGAGAATTTTTTTTTGGGGAATTTATATTTCTTTTTTTTTGCTCTTCCTATTTTGTGATTAAAATTTTAGAATTTCCTAGAAATTGTCTGAGCAAGTTTTCTAATCAAAATTGAAAGACATACGAAAATATTTGATTTTTGTCAGAAAAAAAATATATAGAATTTTTTTTGATTGCCCCTGAATTTTACTTAATTTTAATCAAGTAATTTTTGAAAGAAATTTCTGGTTTTTGGGCAGCAAAAAATTATGCAATTTTATTAAAAAATTTTTCAAAAATATTTCAAAAATTTTATAGGTCTGATCCGACTTAGAATGGCTTATCATATTTCATTCCTTCAACCCGGTTCCTAATTATTCGGATTATCCAGGCTTTACTATATTCTAATCAAACCGTATTGTGATTCACAGGCTTTAAGGTTTTGGGATCTCTCCTTTTCCTCCAATTCATCAAAAGAATTTTTAATCTTAGTCCTCAAATTGGTCACCGACTTCTTTAAGATATTCTGAAATCCTTGAAGAAATAAAATGATTTCATCACTCTTGAAATATTTTCTCAGAAAGTTTTTATTTGGGGCCCTTTAAGAAGTCTGATATGAAATTCGAATACATTATCGAAAATGTTAAGAGAAACCAATGATTTCTAGAGGAATTGTTGAATCTTGAAAGAATATGAAGGCCCTTAAAAAGAGACCAAGAAATTCTTGAGAAGATCCCAAAGGATTCTTCAAATACTTTCCAAATGCCTCAAAAAATCTCCAATGAAATTCTTAAGAAGATCCCAAAGGATTCATCGATTATTTTTCAAATACCTCAGAAGTATTTTAAATAAACCAAAAATGAAGGAGATCCCAAATGATTCTTCGAATATTTTTCAAATTCCTCAAAAGAATCTTCAATGATCCAAAAATAGCTTCTTGAAATTCTTGAGAAGATCCCAAAGGATTCTTCGAATATTTTCCAAGTTCCTCAAAAAATGTCCAATGAAATTCTTAAGAAGATCCCAAAGGATTCTTCGAATATTTTCCAAATTCCTCAAAAAATCTTAAATGATCAAAAAAATAGCTTCTTGAAATTCTTGAGGAGATCCCAAACGATTCTTCAAATATTTTCCAAGTGCCTCAGAATTATTTCAAATAAACCAAAAATGAAGCCTTGAAATTCTTGAGGAATTTTCAAAGGATTCTTCATATATTTGTCAGATTTCCCTAATAATATTTTTGTAATATTTTTCAATTCCAAAAACAAAACATTTTTTTTTACGATTTCATTGAAAGCAAAACTTTCAGCTAAACAAGTTGAATTTAATGTAAACTGGGAAACATTTGTGAATGTTTTTATTTGTATTTCTCATGTTTTTCTTTTTGTTTAAAATTTAATTAACTTTTCAAAAAAAAAAAAAACGAAAAAATAAACAAAAACACATTCTGAGATTCATCAAGTTTATTTTATTTTTTTATTTTTTTTTATAGTTTTCCTGGTTTTGTTTTTAACAATTAATTGTGTTTTGTTATATTTTTGCTTGAAAAAAAAATAAAATAAAATAAAACAAGTCGATGCAAATATTATGAAATTATTTTTATGGACAATCGAATTATAAAAGAAAAGAAAAACAAACTCGACCGATGTAATTTTAGTTGTCTGATGTTCTTTTTATTTTCATTTTTATTTTATTTTATTTATTTTTTTTTTGTGTATAAAAAAAATCTAGCCTTGCTTTTTTGATATTCATTCTGATGAGTATAAAAACCAATTGGAATTCGTATTGTTTTGAAATTGGCAGTATTGTTGATTTCATTGTTTTGGTATTTTTCTTGTTGCACTTTTTTAGTATTTTTTTTTGTTTTGTTGTTTTGCCTTCGAACAGGCGCCAAACGGGCACAACGAGAAAGCAAACAAATCGTTAGAAAGATTATTGCATGTGAAATGCAATCACCTCTAAGCCAGTAAAAAACGGAAAAATTTGATACCCAAACAAAAAAGAAAAAAAGTGACCAAAACAAGGCTTTGCCATACTTTTAAAGTCGACTTTGAAATACTCTAACCCTGACAGATTGAAAGAGTTCAATTTGTCTTTAGAAATCGGGGGAATATTTTGGAAATATTTGGGGTTGTTTTGGGAATTCCAAGAACATATTTGGTGGAGGGAAATTCAGAGAAATCATAGGACTATTGTTAGACCCTATTTGGTGGTCCTCAACTAAGGTCAAACTGATCTGGAATAATATTTATGAATTTTCAAAATTCAAGGAGTAATTAAGGAGTCTTTGAAGAAATGAAAGATCTGCTAAAAGCGTAGAAATAATTCTGATAAATTTCACATATTTTGGAAAGTCTTAGAGCCTTGTTTGAGCTCCTGAATATGCCCTATATCAATGAAAAAGGTTCGTAAATATAATCAAGAATAATTTATCCGATTTTCTAAAATTGATAATTCTAGCTAAATTCTGCAAAGCCCGAATGAGAGCTCAAGTTTAAGAGTATTATTAGGGTTAGCCTTAAAATTCCCGGAGCCCGATTTTGAGCTTCTAAAATGATCTTGAAAGATATGTGAGATCTTGAACCCAAGTCAGGACTGTAAACTCTGAGTCATAATACCAATTTCAGGTTGTATCCTTTCAAAATCCTACGAAATATTTCTTGACTTTCTCAAAACTCATTCAGCATTTTTAGGGTATCAAAAAAATCTAAATCTGATGGTTTGGAATGCCAGACAAAATAAAAAAACAGGAGAACATTTTTTTCTCGTGGTGAAATAAATAAGAAAAAAAAAAAAAAGAAAAACTCAACAATTGACTAACGCCGACCAGCTATCAATTTGATATATCAATCATTGTGGTGGGCAAGGAAATAAAAAGAAAAAATGAAAACAAAAACAGGAAAAAGATTTTCATTTTTGTTGGGTTTCATCCTCTGCATTCTTCGTTCTTCTTCTTCTCATTCTTCTGGTTGATTCCGTCTATTTGGTGTGGTTTGATTTTTTTCAAATCTCGGCTTAGGCTTTCGAGGGTTTAACAAAAAAAAAGAAAACAAAATAGGAAGGAAGGAATTGGTCAGCAAATGAATTTGAGCATACAAATTGAAATGTTCTTCTCAATGCACACAAGAAAAAGAAAAATTTTGGGGGAAATTTTCAGAAAGAGTTGTTTCAAATTTTTCCTCAATTTTTTTTTTTCATTTTTGTGACGGGGAGAGGGGTGGGGGGAATTGCATTTTTGGCTTGACCGTGAAATGCCCACAAGCCTGGCAAAAAGATTGGGGAAAAATCAACTTGAGAGCGTTGCTAAATGAAATAAAAGTTGTTGTTGTTGTTGTTGCAAAAAATTGGATTTGCCAAAAGGGATTTTCCGAGAATGCACTTTTGCCGTTTTTCTGTGTATTTTGGAAAAAATTCGACTTCTCTTCTTCTTCTTCCTCTGCTTCGTTTTTTTCGGGGGGCTTGTCAAGATTGATTGATTTATTATCGGCCATAAAAGACTCAAGAATTGCTGAAGAACTAGAATGACTCAATGGTGGACTGTGAGCTGGTGTGTGGGGGTGCTGGGTGGGGGACATATGTATTCATTAGAAAAGAGCTTAAATGGGTTCAAAATTTTATGGTTTCATCATTTTTTTTTTACCCTATTTAACCTATTTTAATTTTTTACTGTCAATTTTGGCTTAAAATTTTTTGAATGAAATGTAAATTATTTTAATTTTTTTTAAGTTTTCTTGGTTGTTTTTTTATTATTATTATTATTATTATTATTATTTTTTTTTTTTTGTATGAGTTATTTTAAGTTATTTTAATATTATATTTATTTAATTTTTTTTTATATTTATTTTTAATATTTTTTCTTATTTTAAGTTTTCTTGATTTTTTTTTTTTATTATTTTAATTATTTTTTTTTTATAAATTTTTCTTTTTATTTAATTTTGTTGTTTCATATTTATTATTAATTATTTTTCTGTTTTTAATTATTTTTATATTTTTTACCAAATTTATTTTGTCAAATTTTGGCTTTTGTTGGTTTTATTATTATTTTTTTTTAATTTTCCTTTTTTTATTTATATTGTATTATATTTTTTTATTTATGTTATTTTATTTTTTTGCAATTTTTACCTTCATCATCATCATATTATTACTAATATTTTTTATTATTATTATTATTATTATTATTATTTTTTTTTTTTTTTTAATATAATTTTAGTTCTTTTAAAATTAATTTTTTTTTAACATTTCATTTTTGGTAACCCTCTGTCTGTCATGTTTTCTCTCTCTTTCTTTCTTACCATGGCTTGACTTTTTTATTTATTTTAAGAAAAGGCTGTGTGTGTGTGCGGGTGGGAAAACCCAAAAAAAAAAAAGCTTAAGGCACAAAACTTCCACTCATCCCTTTTCTTTGTTAATATATTTGTTGTTGTTGTTTGTGGCAATGCAACAATGTGCAACATCATCATCAACCGAATAAAAAAAAAAAAAGTAATAATAATAATAAAAGCCCAGACAACATTGAAAATTCTTTGAATTGTGACTTTGCTGGCCACGCACATATTTTCAGGGTGAAGGCTGGGGGGGAGTGTGTGTGTGTGGGGGGAGGGGGTGGTTATGAAGTGGGGGGTTAAGGCGACAGCATTTGCTGACATCTGAAGCAAGGGCATAAATAAATTGGGATTGAAATTTTCTGCTGCTGCTGCTTCTTCTTCTTCTTCCTCTTTGGGTGAATGAATCAACGATCCGGGGCAACAACAACAACAAAAAGAAGAAGAAGAAGAGCAACAACACCGACGACGGCAGCAACAAAACCCGAAAAGCTCATAATTCCGACTTTTATTTTTAGGGATTTTTTTTTCTCTTTCTTCTTCTTCTTCTTCTTCTTCAGCATCGCATGTCACTCAATTTACCCGCATAAAAGGCAATCTTTCCCAGCATATGTATATGTGTGTGTTTGCGTGTGTGTGTGTGTGCTTAGATCCGTAACGCTACCATTTTCCACACTGATTAATGGTTTTGTTTTGCCACTCAAAAAAAAAAAAAACTAACATGCTAAACTTTTCTTCTTCTTTCTCGTTTTAGCTATTCGAATTTCGAAGCGGGTTGCTTTCAATTTGGCTAAATAAATGCCAAAACATGCAATCCATTCTTCGGGCTTAAAATAACTCTAAACAGAGAAATAGCCACAGAGAGCGATAGTCTCAATCCAGGAGAAACCGAAGAAAAACGCAAGAGAGAGAGAGAAGGCAATTTTCTCTCTAAAAAAAATCAAAGAAGAAGAAGAAAAGAACAAAGAAACAAAAAATGTATCCAGCCACAGCCGCAGGCCCTGGCGGAGCAGGTGGCTCCACTCAGGCCAGTTCAGCAGCCTCTGCCAAATATCAAAATCGTTCGGCCTCGCCACCCTTTGGCAGTTTCGCCATGCCCGGCGACTATACGCCACCGGGTCTGATGATGTCCCAAGCTGGCAATCAAACAGTGGCAGCCGCAGCCATCCACAATGCTCCGGGCTCCATGTCCATGCGTCATCCCAAATCTTCCACTGGAAATATGCCACAGAGAAATGCCACCGGCAACCTTCCCAGCTCCGGTGGACTCAATCTACATCACATGGGTGGTGGTGGTGGTATTGGTGGCGCTGCCACCATGGGACATCACCGTGGTGATCTAATCTTTCCCGATGAAATGGATAGTATAGAAATTTGTAGGCCATCACCGCAGAATGGCGGTGGTGCTGGTGGCGGTCACAACGGTGAACTGATGCTCCTCCATGGCGAGGCCTTTACGGAGCGTCGTCGTCGGGGACACAGTCGACGCAGCAACAACAAAATGGATGTCGAACAGCAGGTAAGCTATACCCTAAGATTCCTGAATCTCAAGAAATCAGAAATTGATACAAGAAATTTGTGGTTGATCCCAAGAAAATATTGAAGAAAACTCAAAAAAAAAAAAATCTTGTAGATCTCAAGAAATATTAAATTGATAAAGAAAATTCGGAATACTCTGTGTCTGCTCCCGTTACAAGGATTTAGTTGAGGTGTCCTTGAGATCTGTCCTAAGGGATACTGATTCTCTCGGAACTCATACTCATTCCTTTCTCTTTCGAAATATTCCAATAATCTTGTCAATACTTTTCAAAGCTTCAACACAAAATCTACAAATTTGTGAAATAAATATTCTCAGATGATATTCAAGATATTTTTATAAAACCCAAAGGATCCAAGCCATTATCTATATTTGTGTAGAATCTTTCCTATGATCTTATAGAGCTATGAGAACTATAAATCTGATTTATTTAAGGCATCGAAAGACCTATAGACTTGAGAAAGAAATAATGAAAATTATTTCAAAAATTTGGTACAGACTGTACCTAAATTGCTTCAAAGAGATCTATATAATATTTCTATATATGATTAGAATTATATAGTCAACCGATTTCTGATTTAGTGGAATAATTTGTATTATTTTTCTTGTTTATTTTTGAAGGTTAAATGGTCACGTAAGAATATAGCTGCCACTATGGAACGCTTTGAGCCCACCACACAGTCATCTTCGTCTACATCATCGCTGGATTATGGATTTGCCGCAGGTGTGATGACACCAAGCACATCCACACCCTCTCACCACAGTGTGGCCATGGGCGGTGTAGCTGCTGGGGTTGTCGGCGGCAGTGGCGGCGGCGGCGGTGGTGGTGGTAGTGTTGGTATGGGTGGGGGTGGTGTTGCTGCTGGCGGTGCCGTGGGCATGTCCTCGACACCATCCTTGCACGTGGCCTACAATGGTGGAGCAGCTGCTGCGGCGGCCCCATATAATCATGTCTACTCGTATGCCTACTATGAACCGGGAGCGGCCAAGTGTCATACAAATGTGCCGCACAAGGATCAACTGCATCAACAGCATCAGCAATTGGCCATGGGTGGTCTGGCCCCAGCCGGTCCCGGTACCGGAGCCGGGCCGAGCAATGGTGGCGGTGCCAGTGGAGGGCACTCAAAGAGTCCTTCGCGCAACTCGATACGAGCTCTGTTGGCCAAGGGTTTCCGATCGAAGTCATCGCATAGCGGCCAGTCCACATCCTCTTCGCCCAGCACCGAGGATCGGGATCGTCATACATACACAACCCGCTATGGCACCACCGAGAATCTCTACGAGGAGGTCAATGAACAGAAGATCCGCAAGGTGCTCTCCGACAACCGCATAGCCACCTCCAGTGTCGGCAATGTCAAGGAGGAACTACGTCGTGTCCAGCACAATCACTTCCGTGTCCTGGACGAGCTCAATCTTTCGCTGGAGGCCCTGATCATGCCACCCACACCACCAGACATCAGTCCCAGTCATGGCAGCGGTGCGGCCGGCGACGAAGAAGACGATGTGCCCACCACCACCAGCGCCGGCGCCACAGCAGCTGCAGTCCAAGCCAAGCCCAGTCCGGCTGGGATGGGGCTTATCAGCACCGGCCAAAGGCCCCAACGGCGTGGAGGTCTCCTCGGTGGCTCGGCCAGCTCGGCCACCATGACAAGCCAACAGCAGCGTGCCCTCTCCCATGCCAGCCTAGAGAATCTCTCCACCACTCTCAATTCCATGGAGCTCAAGGACCACCACGGCCACCACACCAGCTGCATCAATCCCGAGTTCGATGAGGGCGATCTCGACAGCGGCTTCAGTGGCAGCGGCAGCAGCAGCGGCGCCAGCTACAACGAGAGTCTTCGCTACTTCAAGACAGCCACGCCCACCAACCACCACAGCCATCAGCCTATGGGTCACCATCATCACCACCAGCACAACCACAGTGCCCAGCCACCACAGCAGCAACAGCATCAGAACAGCCTCAGCCTGAGCAGCAGCAGCAGCGGCAGCAACAACATCAACAACAACCACATACACACACACGCCCACACCAACACCTTGCCACACAACTTGCGGAGCTGTCGATCCTCGACAGCCTCCGGCACATCCACATCCAAGAGCAGCATGGCCTCCTGTGGCGAGGATCAGGGCATAGCCGGCATGGGCACCGGCCTGGGTGTCACCTGTGGTCTCACCGAGTCCGCTTCGCTGTCGCCCTTCAATTATGGTCGTCGCTGTTCTGCCGATCAGCAACGCGCCTCTGGCCGCTCCATTGGCAATGTTGCTGGCGCTGCTGGAGCCGGTGGCCCCATGCTGGCCACCGCCACAGCCACTGCTCTCGGCAGCACGGGCGCGAAACCGAAGAAAAATTTCTGGACCATAAAACCGTGATGCTACAAAAAGGCCCTGCGTCATATATGCAAGAAATGGAGCATTGTGATGGTGAGTTTCAAAATATATTTCATATAGTTTTAATTTGGTCTCAAATCTAATACCGAACAAATTGAGTTGTATTGATTAAAATGAACCCTAAAGTAGAGATAATATAATCTCTGGAAACCTGAAGAACCTTGAGAACCTCAAGAATCTTGGGTATCCTATAGATTTTATATAATCTCTGGAAACCTGAAGAACCTTGAGAACCTCAAGAATCTTGAGTATCCTATAGATTTTATATAATCTCTGGAAGCCTGAAGAACCTTGAGAACCTCAAGAATCTTTGGGGTATATTAAGTGGACTAAACTTTAGAAGGCCTCATGAAAGTTTATTTAATATATTCAAGAGAGAATTCCAGAGGACTTGAAAATTCTGGATTATTATGAGAAACTTGTAAGCCTTGGGAACCTCGAAGATCCCGTCCTTGTATTAGAAATCTATATATCAAATTTAGGGAATATTGGAAATGTCTGAAAATAGTTTTACACTTGTAAACTCATTTCAAATATCAAGAAAGATTAGAATAAAAAAGTAATATTCAGTAAATTTATTGATTGTTTTAGATCGAGAAGGATTAAGTCAAAGAACCTTAAAAAATTCTTCCAAAATCTGATCTATTTTTAAATCATTAATAGGGAATTTATCTATAATCAAAACAAAGTAAGTTGATTCAGGTCTTTTTCATTTGGAGTCAAATTTGCATAAAGGACTATTTTGGTTTAGATATAGAAAAATATCTATACAATCCAGGTGAACCTATTGCAAATGCTGGAAAATATCTCCATTTTTTTTTTTTTTTGCCCAATTAAAATATCAAAAGTAAGGAAAGAAAATAAAATGGGGGAAAAGAATCTTTATTAAATCACTTGATTTATCTCATCTGTTTCCAATCCAATTCGACAAGAATAAAAGTGACAGAGAAAGAGAGAGAGAGGGAGTGAGTGAGAGAGGGATAGAGAGGGAGGTAGAGATTCTTAAGTGGCAGGGCATCAATTTCAACTTTTCAACTTTAATCATAATAATACCACAACAATAATAAAAAATAATAATAATGATAATAATAATTTTGTGAGGCTCATGCTGCTGCCTCTTGATTTCAGTTTCAATTTCCCAACAACAAAAATAAGAACAACAAACCAACGAGGCATTTCCGTTTTTTTTTTTTTTTTTTTTGTTCTGTTTTTGGTCCATTTCTCTGGACTGTCCCGGCGTCCAATTTTCTGCCTTGTCTACTTGCATTCGGTTCTGTCCATTTTCTCTCTCTCTTGTTTTTTTTGGTGTGCAGTTCCGTTGCTCATGCAGTCCGTGCAGCAATCTTTCAACTCGATGGGCTCATCATATTCCCAAGATAATAAATTTATTAACAGCCACAGCAAACTGGTCGAGGTGGCTCGGGTTCAGGGTTCCGGAGAATCTCTCCTGCCTTCTCATCATCGTTATCATCATTATTAAACGGCGCACGGGATTTGAGCCGGCAAAATATACCGGCAATGCGAGCAAAAGAGACACACTGAGAGGCTAAGTGAGTGAGAGAAAAAAAAAAATGAAAAAAATCCGACACTTCCGTCTTCGATGCTTCCTCCTTCCCCACGAGCCCATTTGAACCCAAGCCGTAGTTAGCAACGCTTTAACCACCCTCGTATTTTATAACGAAAATGAATCAATTAAAACTGATTGAACTTCATAGATTCGGTTTTTCGGTTTTTATGGAATCGAGCGGGCATATCTTATTTTTTTGGTTTATATGAGAAATTATCTTTTGAGAAGGGTGGGAAAAATAATTATCTCTCTCCTTGAGCGGAAAGAAAGAGTATCCGAGTATTTTGAAGGTTATCTGGGCCCAAGTTCCTCACAGCTTGAAATGCTTGGGAAGCCAATTCTTTTAGGGGGTAAATCGAGGGTTTCGATAGTGAAAATATTTCGGAATGGGTGGAATGCTTTTGATTATATTTTTAAGGCTAATTGGGTAAGTTGTTGGGAGGTTCTTTTACGACTTTAAGGTTCCTGAAATAATAGGTTAAGATTCTTTTGGAATGTCTTGAGAATTCTTTATGGAAAAGTTCTGGATTCTTGATATTTTTTGGGAAGGTATTTTGAGAAAGTCTGGAATATATTAGGTTTCCATTCAAAGGTCTGGGAAATACTTTGTCTTTAAAATTATTGGATAGGTTTTCAAAAGTCTAGGAAATATTTTGTTCTGGTTCTCAAAATGTTTGGTTAGGTTTCTTTTCAAAGATTTTCTAGGTTGCCTCAGTGGGTTTCTTTTGGAATTTTTAATACCAAATTCTTGGTTCCTGATTCTTCTGCAAAGTCATTAGGAAGTTTGTGGCTCGGTAAAAGGTACCCCAAGGAATTGAATGGATTTCTGATTTCGAAATTAATTTGTGAATAAATCTCTTAAAAGGCAATGGGAATATCTTGCAGTGTTTGTAAATATCTCAATTGAATCTGTAACAACACCACCACCAACACCATCAATACCACCACCAATTCCACCAGCACACACTCACAGTCACAGTCACAGTCACACTCTAGCCAATGTCCATCATATGTGTGCCCCCATTTGGCTTAAAAAAAAAAGGAGGAGGAGAGAAAAGTGCCAAAAAGAGACCCGCAGCCGAAGAGTCTTTGATCGTTCACCCTCAATTGGTCGGTTTGCTCAATCCATTAAGTTGGTATGTTGAAATCTTTACGACTTTCAGCAACGTCATCGTCATGGCCATCATCATTATCATCTACATCATCGGCTTCATCTTGTTGTCTCAATCGTTCGACTTAAAAGAAGCTGACTGCTGCCTATTATCGATTTTGGCAAATGATATGAGAATTGACTTGAAAGGCATCGATGAGACCGACACCCCGAGTGGTGGGAGTTTCTTCAGTTGCATTCGCACTCGCACACACACACACGCACACCCCCGGGGCTATGCAAAAACCACCACCACCGCCGCCACCACCATCATCAACGTCATCGACATAGCCATAGCCATTGCCATTGCCATGAATGAAAGAAGCATTCCGGAATCACCACCACCAACACCACCACTAATCCCGTTATTCATTGCATTGCACTGTTATAAATCTGTCAATTTGCACAATTGTGCGTGAGTTTTGTGCATTCGACAGGGTCGATACGAAAAGCATGACAATTACAAGAAGAGCAGCGCGCCAAACCGGAGGTAAACTAAAGTGGGCAACGACTCTGCTGAGGGGGTAGGGAAGGGGCGGGCGGGGCGGGGTTGGTTGCCAGGACATGACATTCGACACGGATATTTTCTTGGCCCTCATCCCAACACACACACACATAGACAGAAATTGCAAGTCTCATAAAAAATCTGTTGCAAAAATTCACAGACAAAAAAATCAAGAGGAACAAGTCGAAGAAGAAGAAAAAGATAATCTTAAAGTCAACTTGGATTTATTTATGAGAAGAAAAATTTACAAAATTTACAAAAATCCAACTTAGAATTCCTTTTATCCAAATTGACAGCTTAACTTTTTTTTTTACTTCTCCCAAAAAAGAAAAAAACAAACACAATTTAAATGAAATTATTTTCTATTCACTTAATCAAATTAGTCCAACCCTTTTTTTTTTTTTTGTTATTGTTGTGAAAATCAAATAAAAGAAAATAATAAATAGAATTGGCATTAATTGCTTTCACAACTTAATTCAATTAAGAGCAAAAAGGTAGGGACTCCTTTGAGACTGACAAAGCCTATAGACTCTCTTCTTGTTTGACTTTGAATTTATTTGAATGCAATGGGAATTGTATGGGGAAATATTATAAGAAAGTATTTTAAGATATTGAAAAGGTTTGGGATTGGTTGAAAATTACCCAAGATTTGACTATAATCCATTTGGTTTTATATATAATATAGAGTTGGTCGATCCAGACGACCTACATTCCTAGAATCGAATTTGAAAGAGTTTGGAAATATACCTAAAATTTAAAATTACCCGAGATTTTCCTAAAATCCATTGGGTTCTATAAGGCAGCTATATATATATAATATAGAGTAGTTCAATCCAGATGAAACCTGGCACAACTATATGTATCTATATAGCCATTCCTAGGTTCGAATTTGAAAGAGCTCGGAAATCTCCCTAAAATCGACTTAACCCTTTATCAGAGATACATGATATAAGAGTTCTATCTGGAAAGGAAATACCTAATATCAATTTATGACCGAGCTCAGTTCATAAGACTTGAAGATATTTAGGGGTACACGAATTATCCGATTCCCTTCAGACCCTTGTGTCTCTATATAAGCTTTCTAAATATTTAATAAAAATCCTATTGAATGAAATCATTCGGAAATATATTAGAAATAGATTGGGTTACTTGGGGCAGATATATGATAAAGGTTTTTGACCCAAGTGAAGTTTCGTATATTTATGAGACTCTATAAAGTTTTAAATAATATGTATAATTTTTGAACGAGTTCAGTCCACAAAACTGCCAGTTATTTTGGGGTAGACAAATTGGTTCTATAGAGAAAAAAGGAATGAAGGACCAACTTGACTCCGACTCCTCTATAATTTCCCTAAATAATTTAAAAAAGAGTATGAAAAAATTTACATTGAAATAAATCAAAAATCGAAATTAATCCAAAATAAAAAATAATAGAAACTTGCAGACTCATAAAAATGTAAAGAGCATTCAAATTGACAGCTTCAATTTGCTTGTCATTCAAATGTCAATTTTTGAGATATTTAAGAGAAATTTTAATAGAGACCCAAACGAAGTAGAAGACCAGACAAAGGGGGGAGGCGACGAAGGGACAACTTTTGGAAATTTTATTAGAAAATAATTTGAAATGGTCAAGAGAGAGAGAGCAGACACTCGAAATGAGCTGGCCTGATCTGAGACCGAAAATGCTGAGGCAGAAAAATCAGAGAGAGAGAGGGAGAAATGTTTATGAGAAAGAGGAGAAACTCTATTAAATCCTTTGGCAGAGTCCTTCCCACTCAATTCAGTCAATCTTGTATTCATTTGTAACTTTTTTTTTCGAATCCTTAAACGATTTGCTCACAGTCGATTGGGCCATTTTTATTTTAGCTTTCTTCCGTTTTTACATTTTCTCGTTTGCTGCTCTTTCCTCTTCTTTTTTTTTCTAGGTTTTTTTCTGTTCATTTTTGGGCTCCTTTTTTTTGGAATTTTGAGAGAGAGTTGCCAAGTTGGCAACCATCAACAAACAAGAATAATAATATCAAGGGCACATTTTAAACTTATCCGGGCTAATAAAGCAAAAGGAAAAGGCCAAAGAGAGAGAGAGAGAAAAACCAAAGTCAAAATGAAATCAGAGCACATCAAATGCCAAAATGTCTCCCCCCCGTCTCTCTGTCTGCCTTGAATGAATGAGAGAGAAACTCGGCAAAGGGGAAGGGGGCTGAGACAGTCCAGACAATGGGGCATATATTACGGGCGGCCACATATGCAAGGAAATCGGGCATAAACATTCACTTAGCAATAATAAAAGCATGAGCAATGCCAAAACTCAAATGAAAAGAACCCAAAATGAATCGAAAAAAAAACTAAAATTTATATATAAAGGACAAGAAGACCCCAACTCTATTGCCTCAAACCTAACCCCCCCCCCCCCCCCTCCCGCCCTTCACGCCCATTTCCAGTAGTTTTTGGAGAAAAACTTGAGTCTACCAAAAAAACAAAAAAAGAAAAGATTGTAAAAGACGATGAGACGCATTACCAAATTTGGCCAAATCACATACAAGTTGGCCATTTCCGATAAGCACAATAAGCACACAGACTGACAAAAGCAATAGACAGAGACAGAGAGAGAGAGAGGAGGAGTAGAAAAGCAAGTGAGCTTGAGATTTTGTCATGCTGATTAAAATTGAATGATGGACTGACTGAATGGCCAACTGACATATGAATTGCGTCTGACTGGAGCCACCCAAATAGAGTTCATCAGAGATAAACAGCAAATCGTATACTCTCTTTTTTCCAAAAGGGAAAATTCTTCTTAAAAAGGCTCTGAGGGATTTCTAAGCTCGAAGAAGGATTTATGAAAAAAATCCTGAAAACTTTTGAAAAAAAAAAACAAAATTCTTTTTAGAAAAGTTAGGAAAACTTTGAAAAGCAAAAACCTGGAGATCTCTTAAATTTAAGAGGAGAAGTTATAAGTTTTTCGAGACCCTTCAGGATATATATAATCAAGAGATCAATATATCTGTGGGATTCCCCAGATAACTTGAAAGGTTTCTGATTCATTTAAATAAGCTCAAGCAATTTCAGGGACTTATATACCCTACCCACTATACCCTAGATCTGTCTAAGAGATAAGGTCTGAGCAGACCAAAACTTCAGTATATAATAGAGAGAGAGAGAGAGAGAGAGAGATAGACCTTCAGATCAGCAGGCTCATTGATTCGGAAAGGTTAAACCAAATCTTGAGACGGATTTTTTTGAGAACTCTTTTTCTAGGTTCCCCTTCGATTTTCTCAAGACGAGAAAACATCTTCACTTCTTCTAGAAGAAAGAACTAGTTCCAAATCAGTTTAAAGTGAGACTCAAGAACAGTGTTCATTTTGGGAGTGGACCAGACAAGGACACCCACAAGAAATGGCCAAAGCTATCGGGAACCAAAATGGAAGCTTCAACATAATAAATTTTTGAGCAAAACAAAAAATAAAATGAAGCCGAACGTTAAACTCGGGCGCGGCCGAGTTTGGGATACCCTGTACCTAGTAGACGGAATTAAAAAAAAAAGGTGGCAACCCTAGTCGGGTGGTAACCCTGGTCGCCTGCATTCACATAAAACCTCTGGTCTTAATATTCCTTTGAATCCAAAAACACATTGTTCACAATATTGCAAGCACGCCTTCTATCGGACTGCTCATTCGGCAGTTTGCCAGTTAGGCAAGGGGAATTAAAATCTTGACCCTCAAAATTTGTTTTTTGTATATCTCGAGTAAATATGGTCCAATTTTAGTCATGTTTGATATCAATCGAAAGATTTTTAGATTCCTAACAACTTTTCAGAAGCAACTAATACTTAAATCCGAAAGGTTTAGAAATTATGTGGCTTTGAAAAAATGAGGGGGTGGAAGGGGGGGCGGGGGGAGAAAAAAAAAATAAACTTGACCAGCGTACACACATAAGGAGTCCGAATCCCAAGTTTGGTTATCCTAGCTCTTATAGTCTCTAAGATCTAGGCGTACGCGCGGACAGACGGACAGACGGACAGACGGACAGACGGACAGACGGACAGACGGACGGACATGGCTATATCAATTTCTCTAGTCACCCTGATCATATTGTGGGTAACTTTGGGGGGTCTCCGACGTCTCCTTCTCTATGTTACATACATTTGCACAAACTTAATATACCCTTGTACCTTTTTAGGTACAGGGTATAAAAAACTGAAAAAGAAGAAGGAAAGAGAAGACGGAAGGAAGTAAGGAAAGGCAAGGCAAGGCAAAAAGACGGAAGCTGCTGCCGCTGAACTGGTGAGGCTGTTGGCGCGGCGCCAACGGCAATGACAAGGCAGAGGCAGGGGCTGGGCTGTGTGGGGTTGGGTAGGGCAGAGCTTGGGGCCATAACACAAGGGCTGGTCTGGTCTGGTCTGGTCTGGTTTGGCCTGGCCTCGCCTCGCCTGGTCTGGGCTGGCCTGGTCTGGTCTGATCTACTCTGTTAAGGTTTTGTTCTGGGCTGTCTTGGCTTGTTCCTGTATTTTTTTTTTGTTTGTACTAGGCACGCAGAGGGGGTAGGGGGGCTGTGTGTGTGTGTTGAAGGTTTATGTTGGTGGCTTCCGAATGGGTGACTTTGGCTGACTTGCTTTCGGTGGTGACTGCCAGCGGCCTGACATTGTCAGGCCTTGACTGTTGCCTGTGCCGTGCCAATGTGTGTGTGTGTGCGAGGGGGCTAGCGGGGGGGGAAGGTATCTTCCCTGCCAACATACTCAAAGTCTCAAGTCTGCGTAAGCCAGTCAGCAACCGAATCACCCCCCATTTGGTTTGGCCTGCCGCCACCACCACCACCACCACCATCGACGCCACCAACAACATTGCCATCACCACCCCCGTGTTGTTGTTGTTGTTTTTTCTTTTTTCTTTTTTTTTTGGCTACGCATTTCTTCAGCCAAGGACGCCACCCTTGAAAAAAAAGAAGCGAAAAGGAAATACGCAAAAATTGTAGTAAATAATTCTTTAAAGATTTAGAGAACGTCACCAACAACAGATAAATTCTCTTCACTTCTTCCCCTCTCCCCTCTCTCTCTCACACGGTTTGTTTCTGTCTTTGTCTGAGTCGCTGGAACAGATGTGAGCAATTGCAAATTTTTATGAGATCTGACAATGTTGAAACTGAGGGAAAACCAAAGGCAACGACAACAACAACATTAACAAATCCTTCTACTTCAGAGCTTCTCCTTCTTCTTCTTCTTCTTCTTGTTCATCTGGTTGCTTTGGCTTGGCCCTTGAGCTAAGGCCACATATCAAGATTAATTCAGCTTCTTTCCTTCTGGTTTATTTTTACTTTTCTTTTCTGCTCAAAATAATAAATTCAATGCAGATTAAATGCACACCATTAAATTATCGATAAACTGGTGTGTGTGTGTGTGTGTGTGCGTGTGTGTGAAAATGCGTCGTCTGCTTGTTTAGAGTGGCCACATTTTTTTTTCTTCCCAAAATTAAGACAATTTTTGAAAAAGAAAAATTAAAAAAATAGAAATGGGTGAAAAAAAATACTCCCCTTTTCATCGACTCCCCCCCCCCCCCTCCTCCCCCTCTTCTTGCCATTGCTCTTTTATTGACATTATTTGGCATAGAGCAAGGATTTCACAACACATCAATCAATTGCAGAATGTTTTTCTCCCCCAAAAAACAAAGAAGAAACAGAGGGGCCGGGGAAGAGGGGGAAGAGGGATGCTGGGGTTAGAGGCTCACAACCACAGCAGAGCCAACTTCGCTTAATCAACGCGAAATGCCAAATAAGCAGGCGCGCTGATTGGTTGGCTTAAACGAAAACAAAACAAGCTAAATAAATAAATAAAGAAACGAAAGGAAAAATAAAAGAAAAAATAAAAGACAAATTAAGAAAAAAAATACAAAAAAAGATAAATCAAAAGAAAGTATATGAAAATAAAAGGGGGAATAAATGACAAAGAAAAAAAGAATGAGAAAAATATTAAAAGAACATAATTGAAAAAAAAAGAAAAAAAATATATTTATTAAAAAAAAATAAATAAATAAAATTAAACTAGCTGAAAAAAAAAATTAAAATAATAATAAAAAAATAATAAAAGAAAATAAAGGGGAAAAATTTACAAAGAAAAAGAAACAAAGAATAAAAGAATAAGAAAAGGAAATGAAAAGAACAAAATTGAGAAAAATAAAAAATATATAAAAAAAAAATATTTTTTAATTAAAAAAAAAAAATAGATAAAAAGAAAAAATATGCTAGCCGAAAAAAAAATATAATTAATGAATTTCTAATTATGAAGAAATAAATAAAAATAAATTTAAATAAACCATAAATAATTAAAAATTATTAAAATCGTAAAAAATTATAAGCAAAATTAAGAAACCAAAGGAAAAAAAATTATTTAAAAAAAATCAATAAATAATAAAAATTAAAAAAAAAAAAACATTAAAAAAATTTATATTAAATGAAAACAATAAAATCCAATTAATTGAATAAAATCATTAAAAAAATAAAATAAATATAAAATATACACTTCTTTGATAATAATAAAAAATAAAAACTAAATAAATAATAAAAATTTAAAAAATAATACATAAAAAAAAGAATTAAATATAATTAATTGGAAAAAATTTATATGATAAATTAAGTGAAAAATTAAAAAAAATAATGCACAAATCAAATTAAAATAATAATTATAATAATAAATTAATTATAAATAAAAATTAAATAATAACAAATTACAAATAAAACAAAATACAAATTAAAGAAGAAAAACAAAGCAAATAAAAAAAATTTCAATAATTCAAAATCATAAAACAAAATAAATCAAGGCTTCTTCTTCTCGTTGAGCTTTCAATAAAAAAAAAAATGAATAAAAATGAAAAACTTTTTGAAAATAATTAGCAAAAGGCAGAAAATTTAAAGCTGTGCAAAATGCACAGGCCAGTAACGCTTAACAGAGCCCCTCCAACAACAGCTGCCCCCCCCCCCCCACATCTTGTGTATAAAAAAAAAGAAAAAATCTGTCAACCAAAAAACCACACAATCAGTTGCCAATACACAAGTCCAGAGGTCCCCTCCCTCTGTGTGTGTGTGTGTGTGTGTGTATTTGCATAGGTCAAAGTGTGTGTGTGTGTGTGTTTATGGGCTCCTGATTTTGTGCGTGTGTATGTGTGCGTGTGTGTGTGTTGGTGCAGCCGCACAATTAAGCGTGTCGCGGCGGCTGCGATTCGCGGTCATTTTGACGCCTTTCTTGTTATTTTTGCTTTTGTCAAAAAAATCACACACACACACACACACACACGCATGAGCACAAAGACAAACACACATGCACATTTGTTTATAAACAACACTTTTGTTGTTATTATTGTTACTGTTGTTGTTGATTTTGCTCCTCGGACATGATTGACTTTGGTTGCATTAAATCAAAAACAATGAAGAAGAAGAAGAAGAGAAAAGGAGGAGTTGAAGCAGAAGAAGAAGAGAATTTGTCATAAAAGATTCTTTTTTTTTGCTTTTTCTTTTTTTGCTTTTGTGCCAGGCTTATTTTCACTATTGGGGGGGAGACACGCCCCCAACTGGGCCCTGATGCGCTCCTGCATTGTCACCTCTTTTTTCCGCTCCCTCTCTTTCTCCCTTTTTCCGTCTCCCTTTTCTCACTTGTGTTGAGTCGTTTTTTTTTTTGAGTGCATTTTTGCATATGAGAAAAGGGCCAAAACAAAAAGAGGAAGTGCATGTGTGTGTGTGTGTGTGTGTGTGAGTTGTTTGTCTTGCCAGAAAGCGATGAGGGCAGAGGAAATGCCTGTTTTTTTCTCTTGTTTGCTACTTTTTTTTTGGGCTTGGCCAAAAGGAATTGCAATGACGACAACAACAACAACAACAAAATGGCAACCAAAGGCAGCAACAACAACAAAAACAACCGCCAAAGTCATTCACTCAAAAGCTTGCCAATTTGATGGACAGCATAAAGTGTATGTGTATGTGTGTGTGTGTGTGTGGGCGTGTGTGTGTGGACTTCCGGCTTTTTGCAAAATTCTGACCCTGCCCCCGGTGGCCCTACACCTCCTCCTTCTCTCCCTCCCCCTCCTCACCCTCGTGCTATTGCCTTGTCCGGTTGCCCTTTACTTGACCAAGAATGGCGCCAATTTATTGTCTGTCAGGAATTTGGCTTGGCAACATCATCATCATCGCTGTTGTTGGTGACAGTCTTTTCTCTGTTTCTCTCTCTCTCTCTCTTTCTTTTTGCAGCTCAGACTCTCTGATTGTCTATCGCTATCTCTGTCCCCCACTGGCACTTTCTTTTGGTTCTTTAGACTGAAAGAATTCTGCGATTTCCTTTTCTTTTTTCTGATTTTTTTTTTTTGCTCTCTCTTTTTGTCTTTGTCTCTTTCTCTGCAACTTCCTCTTTACCAGTTAATCCTTTCCTTATAAGACTCTCTCTTTCTTTGATCTCTCTTTCTTTGATCTCTCTTTTTTTGATCTCTCTTTTTTTGATCTCTCTTTTTTTCCTTACTTCTTTTTGTTCCTTTCTTCTGTCTTCGTATTTCTCTTCGATCCTTTCGTCTGTTTCTTTTTCTAACTCTCACTTTCTGTAATTTCTCCTTTTCACTCTTCGCGTCTTTATTAGCTTAGCGTTCTGTCGCCCTCTATCTCTCTCTCTCTCTCTCTCTCTCTTTATCTGACTCTTACATCTTATTAGCTTTCTGTCTTCCTTTCTCTTTCCTTTCTCCATCTCCAAATATTCCTGTATCCGTCACTCTCTTTCGCTCTCTCGTTCAAGTTTTGTGTCCTTCTGAAGTTCTCACTTTGTCATTTACTCCATTGAGATTTCCATTCTCTTCTTTCTCCCTCTCTCAGACTCTGTCTCTGTCTCTTTCTCTCTCTCTCTCTCTGTCTATCTGTCTCTCTCTCTCTCTCTCTCTCTGTCTATCTGTCTCTCTCTCTCTCTCTCGCTTTGTCTCTAACTCTGTTTTCTTTCTCGTATTTTCTCCTTTCCTCTTCCGTTCACTTTTTGAGTCTTTTTTTTCCTTCCCTCTAAGATTCTTCTTCTTTTTATCCCCCCCACCACCACCCCAATCACCTTTCGTTTACCCTTTTCCTTATCAGTTTTTGCGGCCAAAAAATGAATTCGTTTTATAATTTTTGCTGATTTCGTATATCCTTCAGTTTGGCTGGGGCCTGTGTCTCTCTCTGTGTGTGTGTGTGTGTGTGTGTGTGTGTGTGTTTGCTCTTCATTGTTATTATTATTGTTGTAATATACACAAAGCCCCTCAATAATAACAACAACAACAACAACAACAAAAGGGGCCAAAAAAAGAAGAAGAAGAAGCAGAGCTGCCGTCAATTTCAAAAATTTTTTATGGAACCCAAAAAAAAAAAAAAAGAAAAAAAAACGCAAAGAGAAAAGCTTTGTTGGCGTTTTGTTGCCACTCTTGTTGTTGTTGTTGTTGTTGTTGTCACTGTTGCCACATTTATGCATGTTATTGTTGTTGTTGTTGTTGTTGTTGTTGTTCCTTGTTGAATCATGTTATCCTCGACGACCTCACAGCCATTCAAATTGTCTGCCTCGTCTTTTTCACCTGACAACTTTGTCACCACTCCCCTCTCCCCTCCCCTCCCCACCCCGGCAACACCCTCTCCACTCGACATGCCATTGTGCCGTCTCCCCCTTCCGCCCGCCTTGCCAGCTCTCATCTATTTGTTTTGAATAGATGACTGCCAATTTCAAAAGGAGGAATCCCTTTCCCACCAAAAAAGTTCAATGAATCCGTTTTTATTTTATTTTTTTTTTTTTAGATTTTTTTTTCGTGTCTTTCTTCTTCTTCTTCTTTTTGGTCATTAAAACTGTTGATATATGTACTATTTTTTTTTTTTTTTTGTTTTTCGAGTGACAAAAACACACTGAATATCTCAGCTCTTCTTCTTGCTCTTTTTGAAGCAATCATGCAATCCGCTCAGTCAGTTCAATCATTCAATCAATTTTACTCCTCTCTCCCTTTTTCTTCTTCTTCTTCTTGTCTTTTTGGTACTGCATCATTCATTCAGTCAATCAGTTGACCATTCAATTTATCATTGACTCAGCTTTCAGATGGTTTCTTGGGCAACAAAACAAAACACTCAAACTGACAACAACAACAACAAAAATAACAGTGATTTTGATTTTTGAAAAAAAAAATTAAAAAAAATAGGAAATTAATAAATTAATTTGACTTTTGGAAAACAGAAAAAAATATGGCAAATTTTTAAAAATAAAAAAAAATTACGCAATTAAATTAATTTGATTTTTGAAAAAAAATATAGAAAATTATTCAAAACTAAAAAAAATAAATATTAAAAAATTTTTGAATATAAAAATTAAAGAAAAAAATAGGAAATCAAAAACTGAATTTTAATTTTGCAAAAAAAAAAAAACAAAAAAATATATAGCAAATTTTTAAAAATTAAGGTTAAAAAAAATAAATATTGAAAAATTTGCATTAATAAAAATGAAAAAAGGTGTAAGGCCTAAATAAAAAAATAACAAAATTAAGCTAAAAAAATTATATTAAAAAATAAAAAATGAATTTAAAAAAAATATATAATTAAAAAAATTTAAATGTGAAAATTAATACTTTATAAATTTGTATAGAAATTCTAAAATTATAAATAAATAAAAAAACAATTTCAAAATTCCATAACTCAAAATTTTTTAAAAAATGCTTAAAATAAAAAAAAAAAATAATTAAATTTAAAAAAATGTTTAAAATTTTTAGAAACCTAAAAAAAAAATTAGAATTTTAAATGCCAAAAAAAAAAAAAAACAGCCAATTTTATGAGGAGTGAAATATCTCAAAAGTATATAAAATATCTTGATGTGTGTGCGTGTGTCCGTGTATGTGTGATTGTGTGTCCATGTGTCCGTGTCTGTGTGTGTGGGTGGAATCTCCAGCCAGCTTTTTGACCAGTGTTTCATTCATTCATTTAGCCAACGGCCGCCTCTCACCCAACCAGCCGAAAAACCAAAAAACAAAAAAGAGAAGGCAGAAGGCAGAATGAGAATTGGAGAAGGTGAAGAGAACAAAAGTGAAAAGTTAACCTGCCAAAATGTATAACGGTTTCGGACTCGGACTCGGCAACAGCATCAGCATCGGCATTGGCATTGGCATTGGCATCGCTTCGAGTTATCTTTGCGGTGGCATCTATAATGGGTTTTGTCATGTCGCCGACAAACGCAGACAAGTCTGAAAATGTCTACCACCCCCCCCCCCCCATTCCGAACCCCTCTGACCCTCCAAACCCACACCCCTTATCATATGTGCGTGTCTGTGTGTGTGTGTGTGTGTGTGTGTGTTGAGGTATGAAAAACACACGTCGTCCTCAATAAACTTTAAGCAACCGCTTGAGAGGGGGGCGGGGCATGTGCGCAGCGGCGGTCATCCCAACTCGGCGGCAATTTAATCCCAACCTTTATTTTTGGCCTCATCAGAATTTGTGGCGGCGGGGGTGGGGGCAGAGGGGAGGTCTGATCTGGCTGCCGTGTGTCGTTTGGAACGCAACTTTTTGGTCTTCTTTTAAGCCGCTTTTACAGGCCAAAAAAAAAATCTTTGATTTGTGAGAATTTTGGGACCATTTAAAAATTTCCTAAATAAAAATTAAAAAATTTCCAAATTCCAAAAAAAAAAAGATTTTCCCATTTTCTTTTCTTTTTTTTTAGAATTTTTGTAAATGATTTTCATTATTTTGGCCTGTGTTGGCTTTTTCAAAATTTGCTAATC
Organism: Scaptodrosophila latifasciaeformis; assembly: GCA_037075145.1. NCBI lineage: Eukaryota > Metazoa > Arthropoda > Insecta > Diptera > Drosophilidae > Scaptodrosophila > Scaptodrosophila latifasciaeformis. The sequence goes on from JBAMCM010000073.1 coordinate 3,800,661, forward strand.
AAATTGTTGACTTTTGCTCATATTAAAAAGGAAGAAGAAGAGAAAAACAAACCAAACTAATTTTACTTTGGGACAAAAAGGAAAGCTGAGCCAGACCGTCTAAATAGGATGAGGGGTGAGGGTGTTGGGGGGAGTGGAACAAGTTGAGTGTGTCTGTGTGTGTGTATGTGTGTTAGTCCCATTTGGTGTTGGCCGGTTGGTCAGCTGGCTGGGAGCAAACCCAAAGATTCTATTTCCCAATTTAACTCGCTCTCTCTCTTTCACTCCTTTTCCCTGTCTCTTTCGCTCTTTGCCTGTATGCGTGTGTGTGTATGTAAATTACATAACAACAATAAATAAATTAGAACAAGGTGTGTGTGTGTGTTTGTGTGTACTCAGGCCAAAGACAATGAGGACACCCTCTGTCATTCTGCGCCCGCCCCCCCCCCCCCACCCTTACCCCCCTCTCGCTCTCTTTCAACCACATTTTGTGCACATATTTTTCGCCTTTTTAATAATACGTTTACTTCCGGGCATGTTACCCACTAGCCCTTACCCCTACCCCCCCTCTCTCTGCTTGAGCCCACAGAAAGTGAGTATTGAAATACGAAGGGGCAGGGTGGGGGGGAAGCGTTGGGAAAAAAAAGGATTGGGCTAAGTTAAAGTTACTTTGACGTACCCATGAGTTTGGCTGTCCTGGCAACACACCCTCCCTCACCCCCCCCCCCCTTCTCGGCCCCTCACCGTTCAGCCCTCTTTGGCTCTGACTCCCTTTTAACCCCAAAAATATTTGTTTGCGTTGCGTGTGTGTGTGTGTGTGCGACCGGCTTTGTCGTCGTCATCGCACTCTCTTGCTGTCTCCCTCTCTCTCTCTCTTTCTGTATGTTTTTTTTTATAGTCAGATGCAATTTATTGATAATATGTGGCTTCATGGCCAAAAGTAAGTTCATGCAACCTTTATGCCGAGGCCGTTATTTACACACACACACACACACACATACTCTGGCACACTCACAGAGTGAGTGCTTTGCCTAGCCAAAAGCAACAACAACAACAACAACAATTTGTTGGTACTAAACAACTTGTGCAATTTTCGGGGACCCTTTTTCTCTTTCGTTTTCGGGGCATAATTTAGTTTCCACTAAACGCTGTGCACTCGCCATTTTTTCCCAATATAATGGAGTAGACGAAAAAGAAGAAGAAGAAGAAGGGAAAGGGGGGAAAAAGCAAGAAGAAGAAGCAGTGAAACTCTGCAAAACGGAAGAGAGAGGCCTCTCTTGTGAGTGGGAAAGAGAGAGAAAGAGAGACTAACCAAGTCAGCCAACTGCAAAATTATTAAAAAAAAAAACACATACGATTCCGAGGGTACAAAAAAAAATAATAAAAATAAAACAGAAAATAAATTAAATAAGAAGAAGCCGAGCAAATAAAAATATTTCAAGCCAAGGCTTCACAGACTTCTTCAGTTATGAAAAGAGAAAGCCAGCTAAAAAATTTTATAAAAAAATAATTAAAGAAAAAAAAAATTAAAGTTCATAAATAAATAATTTCAAATGAATAAAAAATAATAAATAAATCCATTTTAAATAAAAACAAAATCTTCAGAAAAAATAAAATAAAATTGAATATAAGAAAATTGGATTAAAAACAAATATAAATCAAAGTGAAAAATTTATAAAATAATTTTTAAAAAATTTAATAAATACAAACCAAAAAAACAAAAAAAAAAATAAAAATAAATTTTAAATAATTAGTAAAAAAAATAAATTAATTAAAAAAATAAAAATAAATAAATAAATTTGTCAAAATCAATAATTTTGAAAATATATAATTAAATATAATAAATCAAATTTATAATAAATCAATAATTACAAAAAAAATTTTAATAATTAGTAAAAAATAAATAAATTTAAAAAATACAAAAATAAATAATTTTGTCAAAAATAATAATTTAAAAAAATTAATGGTTAAATAAATAATTAGTAAAAATAAAAATATTTAGTAAAAACTAAATAAATTTAAAAAAAAAAATTAATAAATAAATTTGTCAAAATTAATAATTTAAAAAATTGCTTGTTAAATATAATTAATCAAATTGAAGAAATATATTATTAACAATAATATTTAAAAAAAATTAAAAAAAAAAAAAAATAATACAAATAGATTACAAATGAATTAAATTTTGAAAAAAAAAAAACAATAAAAAAAATTCATAAATTTATCATTATTTTTAAATAAATTTTAGCCCCAAATAAATATTAAAAAAAAATAATAATTTAAATTAATTTCTATTTTTTGCCTATTTAATTGCAGGAATACAATACAAAGACTGCCTCATGCCATGCCATCCACTACTACTCACATCACCAGCAATTGCAACAATTACAACAACTGCAACAACTACAACAACAACAACAACAACAGCAGCAACAGAAGCAATTAAGGCATCGCCACCACTGCCACCTGGCGGCCGAAACCTTTAACAGTTTTGAGTATTTCGATAATCAAGAAGAAGAAGAAGAGGAGGAGGAAGAAGAAGAAGACGAAGACGATGAACTTGAGAAACTACAACAACAACAATTTTATAATAAATACGAAGCCGTCGAGGAATCTCGCCGTCCGATTTTCCATCAGCACTACGGATCCTTTGCTGAGATGTTGTAAGGGATTAATTCAAATGAAATAAAAAAAAATAATAATAAATAAAACAGCAACTATGGCATTTTTTAGGTAGTCTTTTTTTTTTGCAGAACAAAAAAAAATGTAACCCAAAATAAAACGAAAATTCTAGTAGATTTGCACAAAAAAAATAATAAATAAAAAATTTCACATTTAAACAAGTGAAAAAAAATAAAAATAATTTAAATGTTGAACATCTTAAAAAAAAAATAAAAAATAAAAAATATTATAGAAATACACTTGATAAAAAAGAAGAAGAAGAAGCAGAATCCGATTTATATATATATATATGTGCACTCGATATGAAAATTTTATATATATTCAAAATATATATATGTTTCGTATTTAAATATTTTAGACTCGTAAGCTTAATTAAAAAAAAAATATATATATATATATTAAAAAATTAATATTAAATTTCCAAAAATATTTCTCTCCAAAAGTTTTAAAAGTTTTTTTTTTTTTTTTAATCTTTACAAAAAATTATATATTTAACTAGGTAAAAAAATATATATATATATAAATATTTAATTAATCCCTTAAAAAAAAAAATGTTTCAAATATTTATTCATGTACATAAAAAAAAAATAAATTTATTATATATTAAAAAAAAAATTATTATATATTTAAAAAAAAAAGCTAAGTATAAAAAAATATATACGAAACTTAATTGTACATTTAAAAAATTAAGAAAAAAAAAATTATTGTTAAACTGCTTTTTTTTTTGTCAAAAATAGCTGATAAAAAAATATATATATATATATATTTTTTTTTTAGATTTAAAAAAAAAATATTGTATAAAAAAAGGGGCGCTACGCCTGAAATTGTCAAGTTGTCTAAATTAAGCGCATTTATTTTACAAATTTTTTTTTTTTTTATATAAAATATTAAATTTTTTTTTTAATTATGCCTTAGAAATGCTTTGTATATAGAAATTAAAAAATATATGAGAAATAAAAATTTATATGATATGCTAAAAAAAAATTAAAGTTTTTTTTTTGCCAGAAAATAATTAAAAAAAAAGCTCTGAATGTTTATGGAAAATACACACACATGTAAAGGGAAAGTAAAAAAAAAAAATAATAATAAAAAAAAAATAATACTAAAAAAAAAAATAAAAATAAATTTAATAAAAAAGTCAAGATGAAAAAAATAAAAATTAAAAAATAAATAAAAAGTATAAAAAATTATTTAATAAGGAAATTAAAAAAAAATTAAATTAAAAAAAAATCAAATAAATAAAAAAAAATTAAAAAAAAATAATAATTAAAAAAAAAAAATGAAAACTTTCAAAAAATTCCAAAAGAGGAAAATGAAAAAAAAAAATAATAATTAAGAAGAGGAAGCAGCAGCAAATGTTCACTTATTTATTGAAAAATGTGTCTTAATCAAATAAATAAAAAAAAAATATACGAATAAAAAAACAAAATAAATAAATATATGCATTTATGTGTGTATGTGTCAAGTATATAAGGAACAAAATATATAGATGTATTAACCAACTTAGAATTTGATTTTTTTTTTTTATATTAAAAAATACAAATTCACACCGAAAAATAAAAAAAAATTATATAGAAAATTGCACAAGATTTTTGGCAGTTTAAAAAAAATAAATAAAAATATATAGAGAAAAGATTAGGATAGGCCAATTTGTAAAAGTCTCAGAGACCCCAGCAAAAAGGTTAAGAATTTTTTTTCCCCACACCAAAAAAAAAAAAATTTAATAAAAAAAAAAAACAAGAAAAATCCGAAAAATCTTAACCAAAAATTTGCAGTGTTTTCAATGTCTAAATAAATATTAAAAATAAAATAATAACAAAAATTGGATTTCAAATCACATAAAAAATACAGAAAAAAAAAGAAAATCTATCTATGTGTAAGTATGTGTGTGTAAGCAATTAAAAAATAAGTAAAAAAAAAAAACAAATAATGAAAAAAAATATTTTTAATCTAAGCAATTTTTTTTTTAATTAGTTTGTGGCTAATTTGGCTTCAAGGCTAAAAAGAACACTGGAAATTTATTTAAATTTTTTTTTAAATTATTTATATATTTTTTTTCATTAAAAAAAAGCTTAAAATGTGATATTTTACAAAAACAAAATGGAAGCGCAAAAAAAAAATATTTCAAAATTCTGCCAAAAAAAAAAAAAACAATTCAAATTATTTCGACAAAATCTCATTAAAAATAAAATAATACAGCAATTATTTTTATTTAAATGAAGCGCTTTGTAAGTACCGTTATGCATATTAATTATTAAAATTAAAGTAAAAAAAAATTTAAGAATAACACAAAAAAGTAAGCTAAAAAGAAAACGTTTTAAAATTATAATTAATTTAATGAAAGATTAAAAAGGAAAAGTATGAAAAAGAAGGCAACAGAAAAAAAAAAAAAACAAAAACACAAAAGAAACGCAGAAAATTAATAAAGATTTAATGCAAAAAAAAAGTGAACTTGGTTTTCATTTTATTGCTTTTGTCATTTTGTGGTGGCAGTTTTTTTTTCGAATCCTTAAAAGCCGGCAAAAAAATACAAGAGGACTATCAAACAAGTTCCAACAGGCCGTGTGGATTATGTGGAATGTGTTCCGCTTCGAACATGTTCGAGCGCAACCACCACCAAATCCGACTGACTCCAAATTCATTGCATACTTTTAGGCTGGCCGTGTTAGATGCCTTCCGCATGAACACTGAATTGCTGCATTCTTCCGAGTCTCCGAAAAGCCGGATTAAATAAGCGAAATCTGCTTGAATTGCAGTTTGAAAAAAAGGGAAATTAAAAGTAAACCTCTTTTGTTCGTTCCTCTTAAATATGAAATGACCGAGATTTTGAAATATTTAAGAAATGGAAAGAAATGGGAAAGGTCAAAAATTTTTAGCAGAAATTCGATTTTCGAAATTTTGAAATAAGTTAAAAAATCTTGTAAAAAAAAAACAAATTGGTTAAAGTAAAACAAAACCAAAGTCTCGGGTTTCTAACTATCTTAAAAATAATTAAAATTGAGACAGAAAAAAAAATCCCTCAAAATAAAAACACATTTAAAATTTTGATCAAGTTAAAAAAAAAATCTATAAAAATTGAAAACCATCCATAAAAGTAAATCTCTAAATTGTAGAAAAATACTCAAAAATTTTTTTATTTTTTTATTGAGAAAAACCAAGAATTGGAAAATAAGGAAAGCTTGTTTTTTTTTTTTCTTGAAAAAAAATCAAATATTTTCTAGAAAAAAAAAATTCAAATTTTTTCTTGAAAAAAAAACAAATATTTTCTTGAAAAAAAAAAACATAAGGAAAATCTTAAAAAAAAATATTCATAAAAAGCTAAGCCTTTCATTTGATTTCCTTGTAATTCTAAGAAAATTCCCGTGAAAATTGTTTCTGAGAAAAATGAATCGAAATTAATTATAGACAAGCTAAAATAAGAAGAAGAAGAGCAAGTTCAAGAAAATCCTAGGAAAACTCCAAATCAAATAGAGCCCTGGGAATTACCCGTAATTCATGGGACTGTTTTTCCCCAGAAATTTCCTACCAATCCAAAAAACTAATTAAAGGATTACATTTTTTTTTTTCGAGGCAAACTTTTTCGATTGTAACAAAATTTTGGTAATAATAAAATTTATTTTTTTTTTATCACGATGAGCCATCTCAAGTCTATCAGAATTAATTCATTTTATTTTGCAATTAAATTTGCTGGCGAAAATAATTTACGAAAAATTTTTGCATCAACAATTTAATGCTTGAATGCATTTTCAGAGAAAACTCGAGGAAAATTCGGTCAGATTAGAAGAGTGCGAACGAGAGGCAAACATATTAAAAGTCTCTTATCCAAAAGGGGATAAAGTAGAGGGATGAGGGGGGTGTGAAAGGGTCAAGGGGGTATATGATAAAGAAGTTTTTAAATCTGTGCTTTATTGTTGAGGCCAGCAGCTGGTAGAGTTTTATTGTGAAAGCTTCCCCCGAAGCCAAAACCAAAGCCAGAGACTTTGCCGTTGCCTTGGCGCCTTCAACTGGAAAATCCGCTAAGCAAGATGTGCCAAACCAGCCCCTCTTACCCCGCCCAACAGCCAGTCATTCCTGGAGAATTACAGCTGCCATTCAGTCATTCAATCAGTCAGACCAGGCGAGACCAGGCGAGACGAGACTGAGCCAGGCCAGGACACACCAGACCCTGCCAGGCCAGGCCAGACCAGACCAGGCCAGGCCATTGGCAGATTATGCAACAGCTGGCAACGTGCCTGCTGCTACTACTGCTTCTTCTTCTTCTTCATCTTCTTCTTCATTTCTTTTTCGTATGGTCTGGGATTCCTTGCCGCTTGCCTCAAACTCTATGAACTCTTCTATGTCTTCCCTCTCTCTCGCAATCTCTCTCTTTCTCGGTCTCTCTCGCTCTCCCTCTCTCTCTTCTATCTCTCTCTGTCTCTTTCTCTTATTGTTATTATTATTATTGCTTTGCATTGAATTTTCATCATTTTCATCATTTTCTTACAATTTGCAGTGGCTGGCAATTTTCTTGCTTCAGCCCAAAAGTCTGCTACACTTTTTTTATAAAAAAAAAAACAACTTCCATTCCACACATGGCTTACAACAGGCTAGGTCAAGCCGGAAGATGAAGAAGAAGAAGAAGACGAAGGTACAAAAAAAAATGCTCTTTAAATTTTTCCTAGCATTTCTTTTTTTCCAAATGTTTCATTAAAGTTTTAAAGTTTTTATCGGAAATAAGTTTTTGGTATTTTTTGTTGGTAGTTTTTTTTTTTTTGTATATTATTTTTGTTGTTTGTATCTGTAAAGCAATTAATAATAATTGACCCTAAAAACCCCTTTGTTTTGGTCTCTTCCTCTTACCTACTCTCTCTCACTCACTCTTTTTCTGTGGCTATCTTTGTCTCTTTGATTTTATTTCTATAAAAAAGAATATTTCGCTGGGTTTTGGATATTAAAACAACACCAACAGCAGCAACGAAAACACTGGCCATTTGCAAATATTTACAACATCCGTAGACCAGGCTATGCAAACACACACACACACACAAACGCACACATAGGCAAAGACAGATAAGGCCAATAACACACACACACACACACACACACACACAGGCAAGCAAACACATAGTTGACTTTTAGTCTTCTCCCTTTGACTCACTTAACTCAATCTATCCCCGCCCCCTTTACTCAGTCTATCGCTCTCTCTCTCTGTCTCTGTCTCGCTTGGTCTTTTTCACTGTGGCTGGCAGTTTCCTGCCCCCCGGCCGCCATACCCTCCCCCCGGCAGCACTTGTGCGTGGGCCTGGGCAAATAAAAGTTCTGAAATGCGATTATCTTGATGAATTGGAATTTGAATTTTAATTCTCTGCTTTTGACCAAAAACAGAGATACGCACATACACACACATACACACACACATACACCGATACACAGAGAGACGACTATATGATGAGTTTGGCATGAGGACTGCCTCTGTGCGACCCTGACAACAAATTCCCCATACGCATCTTTGGCACTGCCAAAGGTTCCCCTGTAACCACTCGAGTTCTCGCTAAAAAGAAAAAAAAAATAAAGAAACAACAACAACAAATAAGAGAGAAGAGGCGACACATTTTTCTCACATTTCAGCCAACATGACTCAAAGCAGTAAACAATTTTTATGGCCGAGATAGAGAGAGAAACACAGAGAAAAAGCCGGAGAAAATGGAGAAGATAGGCCGGCAGAGTGTAGGCAGAAGGAGGGGAAGGAAAGAAAAAATATATATAGAGAGAAATTCTCTCGAATTTTGAAGAACCAAATAAAGATTGAAAGAGGCAGAGAAGAGAGAGAGAGAGAGAGAACAAGGAAGAGATAAATAAGAGAAGAGGCCTCGATGGAGGCTAGAAAAAATAGAGTGACTTGTCAAAAGTTCAGAGATAATTCCCCCAGTTTTTGAGGAATCAAATTGGTAAGAAATCGAGAGAAAGAGACAGAAGTATTTCGTATAAGAAAGATTGAGAAAAGAATGAAAGACTGACCTGAAACTAGCCAAGACATATTTCTTTCAAAATTTTTTAAAATCTAATTAAAAGTTTACAGAGATAAAGCTTTGGGGGGAGAGAAAGAGAGAAGGAGAATAGATGTATTCGGAAAAAGAAAGACATACTTATAGAGAGAGAGAGAGCGAGAGAGAGGGAGTGTTGAGAGCTAGAAAATCTAAGAAAGAGTACAGAGCTCTGGGTTCAAAAGAGACTAAGATTAAGACTCTGTTAGACAGACAAAGGCAGAGACAGAGAAAGAGAGAGAGAGACATATAGAGAGAAAGATACAGATAGAGGACAGAAATATTCCGAAAACGAAAGGCATTGTCTTCTAAGAAATCTCTGTATTCTATGAGGCCCTGAAGTCTGTGGCTTTCTTGAAAGCCAGAATACTGAGACTTTCGAAAATGAATTCTTAAAGATTCTAAATTTAAATCTCTAAAACTATCGGATACCGTCTGATGCTTTCAAAATCGAATCCTCTGTTATCTCGAGCTCTGAGACTTTCTAAATCAAAACCTTTGTAATTATAAGGTTCCGTATTCTGAGACTATATAACGAGATCCTGAAATCTGAGACTTTCTCAATAGAAAGGAGTAATGAAAGTAGCTAATAAGACCAAGAAAGAATCTAAAACTCTGGGGTCTAGAGTTTCAAAGAGACTAACCAATAAGGAGAGAGAGAAAGAGAGGGGGAGAGAGAAAAGGCAGAAATATTCAGAAAAAGAAAGGCGTTGTCTTAGAGAAAGCCAAGGTGGTGAAAGCAAATAGTAAGACCAAGAAAGAATCTAGAACTCTGGGGTCTAGAATTTTAGAGAGACTAACCAATAGGGAGAGAGAGAGAGAGAAAAGGCAGAAATATTCAAAAAAGGACAAGCTGTACTTTCACAGATACCCAAAGAGTGCTGAAACCAGCTAGTAAGACCAAGAAAGAATCTAGAATTCTGTGGTCCAGAGTATCAGATAGACTAACCAATAGAGAGAGAGAGAGAGGGAGAGAGAGAGAAAAGACAGAAATATTAGAAATATCAGAAATAATAGAATATCAGAGAGACTTACCCATAAGAAGAGAGAGACCGGAAGACTGTAAAAGAAAGAAAAAGAGAGATTTTAAATTTTTGCTCAAATTTCCAATATTTTCTTTAACTTTGAAAAGAAGTTCATTTCGATTCCTGTAAAAATTCAACCTAACCTTAAAATTGAAGCAAGTCAAGCGTTCTATTTGGATAAGCCCCCTATTTGGCTTTGGCTCGTCTTTCACAAAGTTATTCTCGCAAATAGCTCAAAGTTCTTGACTCTCAAAGAGAAATTGACATTTTGCTTTTTTCCAGTTTTTTTTTTCCTTTTTTTTATCGGAGAATATTGCGTAGCCCTGAGAGAATGTTGAGGAAAAGAAAGAGATATGAATTTTGCACTATTTTTGCTTGGGCCTTTTGCATTTGCATTGATTAAAATCTCAGGCAATTCAGTAGTCCAAGTGTCTTTGTATCTTTGTATCTTTGCATCTCAAAGTGTATGGATGAAGGCGTAAAAAAAAACAACAACAACAACAAAAAAATAACCTAGAGGAAAAGCAACAGTCAGAGTGTAGACATATGTGAGTGTGTGTCTGTGTGTGCGTGTGTGTGTGTTTGTGTCTGGAATATCGGTTGTATGAAAAGGTTTGCTCAGTCCACTTCCTCATGTCTCTCCCTCTCACTCTCCCTATCCCTCTCCCTCGCACTCTCTCTGGCTCTATTTCCATTTGTCTCCCTTGCTCTGGGTCTATATTTTTTCAAACTGTTTTAATTGCATAACTGTAACTTCTTGCTGGATCCAATTCAGCTCCCTCTCTTTCAGTCTCTCTCTCTGTCTTTCTCATATTTTTTTCGTATCTGTATCTGCGGCTGTGACTGTATCTGTATGTGTGGATCTGTTTGGATCTGTGTCACAGGCAATTCTCAAAAGCATAAAAGTCAAATTTGTCGTTTGGCCCACGGAGGACACACACACACTCACACACAGACACACACACACAGACACACAGGCACACAGATACGCATAGTATAGCTCAATCGCGCTTTCTGCCGCAGGTGTTCACTGGAGAAGTGCGTATGCGTCTGTGTTTGTATGAGTGTATGTGTGTGTGTGTGTGTGTGTAATTGTATTTGTGCATTTATATTTGTATGGAATCCTATTCAGCTTTTCAGCTCTCAGCACATTCTTTTTTCGCCAGCTTCTGATACAGAACATCAGTTTTGCCAGCTTCCGATTCCGACAACAACAACAACAACAGCAGCAGCAGCAGCAGCAACAGCGCCAACAACAACCACAACAACAGGCAGAGGAACAAAGTGAGTGAGCCTGGGACACAGGTAATTGGCTTTGGTCGCGCGACTGGCTAAAGGGTACCCAGGGTGGTCCCACCTCCACCTTATCCTCCCACCCTCACAACTCCCTCTATCACTCCCTCTCTCTTTCTCTCTGGAGTATTTGTCCCCTGTTGAGTTGAGTTGAGGAAGGTATTTTTTTTTTGTTTGTTTTTTTTTTTTTTTTTTTTGGGGTTAAAAGGGTTAGGGTAACGGCTACATTTACATATCATACGTATACGTAATGTCTGCCCCGACGCACACACACATACACACACACGTATACACTCATACACTTGTCAAGCTTCATGACACCAAAAAGTTACCAGTTCAAAAGCCTCGGGGCAAACACTTATCCAGTTAAAGGGTTAAATGATAGAAGAGAGTTTAACGAAGCAGCTTTCGGTTGGTTCATAAGGGGTGAGAGAGAGAGCCGGAGGGGCAGGGGTCAAAAGGTTGACAGTTGTAGTGACCATTGATACGGGCCGGAAAATTCAGGTGCGCTTATTTAACTGGGTTAACCAGAATTTCATAACGATTCATCGAGAAAACCCAATTCGGTATCACCAGATGAGATTCCGAAGCTATTCAAATTGTTGGAGTAGTTTTTGACATCGAACTTAATAGGTTTCGGTTGGAAGTTTTTGAGGAAAAGCAGAAGGTAGACGAATGAGAATCCCAAAGGAGCTTTGTTTTTCAGGGAGACAAAAAGAATGTGATAGGGGCTTTGAAAGGGGCTCTGAAAGGGGCTCTGAAAGGGGATCTGAAAGGGGCACTGAAAGGGGCTCTGAAAGGGGCTCTGAAAGGGGCTCTGAAAGGGGCTCTGAAAGGGGCTCTGAAAGGGGCTCTGAAAGGGGCTCTGAAAGGGGCTCTGAAAGGGGCTCTGAAAGGGGCTCTGAAAGGGGCTCTGAAAGGGGCTCTGAAAGGAGCACTGAAAGGGGCTCTTTAAAGAGGAGCTCAGAAAGACAGTCTGAAGTGCTCAAAAGAATTCTCAAAGGAGCTTTGAGAGAAGCTCCGAAGGGTGTGGAAAGTCATTCTAAAAGCATATTTGAAAGGGGATCTGATAAGGAACCTCCTAGGGTAGGGACCCTGAGTAATTATAAATATTCTGAATAGAATCTTAAAAGTAGCCCTGAAAGGCGCTCCCTACGGAGCTCACAAGGGAAATTTGAGAGGAGCTTTGACAGAGGCTCTGATACGTACTTTGAAAGAGGTTTGAAACTGGCATAAAAAGGGGATCTCAAAAAGAATCTATAAAGGACTTTGATAGATATTTTTAAAGGGGTTTTTAAAAAAAGGCTTTGACAAATGTCTTGAAAGCTGCTCAGCATGTAGCTTTGAAAGTGGGTCAGAAAGGGACACTGAAACCTGTCTGAAAAGAGACTGTAAAGGGGACTTTGATATTAATTTGATATTAACTCTGAAAGGGGCTGCCAAGCGAGCCTAATAGAGCCCTAAGAAGGACTCCCAACCGAGTGTAACAAGGGCTCCAAAGGGGCTCTAAATAAGACATTGAAAGAAGCCTTGTTTGGAATTTGAAAGGAGCTCCTAAAAGGGTTCTGCAAAGAAGCTTAAGCCTGCTCTGAGAATATTAAACAAAAAGACTTTGAAAGGGGTTTGAAAAGACTACTAAAAAGGAGTCCCAAGTCCAGAAATAAAAGCGCTCAGAAAGGTTATTAAAAAGATGGAAAACAATCCAGTTTAAAGAAGAAATCAGCTCAGAAAGACGAAACTATTCAAGGAGTCATCTAGGGGGGACGTTTTAATTAAGTCTTTAACAAAGGATTCCTTGAAATCGGAAAAAAATGTACATGATCCTGAAAGAGAAGTACCTCTGGAAGTGCTTTCAGAATAAGTGAAGAATTGTCTGAAATGTGTGAGAAATAATTAAGAATTTTAGTTCTTCTGGCATCAGTTGAGTTGCTAATTATCAAGCTCATTTCTTTTTTTTTTCTGCTTTCATTTTTCCTTTCCATTTAGCTTGTTTTTTATTTTTTTTTTGTGTTTTCTTTGGAAGCAGGAAAATTCTGTTGTCAGTTTGTTTGGTCTGCTAAGCGGATTCTGTTTATGTTTATGCTAATTAGATAAAGAAACAGAGACCCCAATGACAAGGAACACATTTCTCAGACCTGATTTTGTTTCTTTTCTTTTTTATTTTTTTTTTTTTGTGCTACCTTCATTTTGCAATTTTACTTTATCTTTGGTTAATTGATGAAATGAAAATGACTGCGAAGGAATCTGCCAAGAAAATGCTTACAACGATGGCAGTGGAGGAGTTGCAAGAGAAAGAAGTGAGGAAAAAAAACATAACCAAGTTGAAAATATGCAAATTATGTGAAAATAAACAAGCAAGAAAAATAAGAAGCTGGCAAAAGCTGAGGAACTGGTCAGCATGATAAATTTCCCTGGTCCAGGACATAACTTGACTCGAAGTGACAGAAATAAAGATTCAAGGACAATCAAAATGAGCCTGAAAAAAACAAAAATTTAATTGCTTTGAACCACACTGGGCCAAGGTGGGCGAGGGGTGAAGAAGCGAAGTAGAGACACACACCTCGAGCCAGGGCAAATTGAATTAGTTTTGAAACATGTTGCCTCATTAGCGACAGAAAAGTCCAGAAAAAAATATGGTCAGGACGAGAAGGCGGGTGAGAGTGTGAGTGATAAAAATTCGGAGCGAGTGACAAAGTGAAAAAAGCAAAGAGCAAACAGCAAGCACAAAAGGAGAAAGGAAAGAGAGAAAGAAGGAGAGAAAAAAAAAACAAAGTGTTCATCCATCTACCTGGGTCAAGCATTTTGAAATTGTCCAGAATCCCAGTTAATTGGATGCATCAACATGTCCTGCTCGGCCATGGCTCTTGGCCATGTTGCGGCACCCTTCATCCTACACCCTTTTGCCCATGTCTCTTCTCATCTTCCCTCAGAGGAAACAAAGCTCACCGCAAAAGAATTAACACGGCCAACGGCAAAAACGGCCTCTTTGCTTCTGTCCCCGTTGTCCGTTGCCATCACCATTCCAAGTCTCTCGAACTGGACTCTTTGGCCATGTGAAAAAGAAAATAATGCCAACGGCAACGCTTGACCACTTTAGTAAAGATGGAACAGCGCACAAACAAAGACACTCGGGGAAAAAAGAGGCGAAAGCAAAGGGCAGAGGCGAAGTCAACAAGCCGATGGATATGTCATCCTGGAGAAGCCGTCAATTGACTGCGGTTCAGTGCGGTTTCACTTTGAGCTTATGCCGCATTGCCAGGGCACAGGGTCTGCCACATTGTCTGGCTAAACTCACAAAAGGTAGCTCAAAAATTGCACTCTCTGCTGCCTCGCACTGGGGAAAGTTAGAAAGAACCAGAAAAGAAATAGATAGATGGATAGATAGGATGGTATGGTGAAAGAAATAGTCAGATAAAGAGTGAAAGAGAATGAGATAGTTATATTTATTTAGATAAATGGAAAGATAGAAAGGGGGGATATTATAAGAATGGAAAGATGGATGGATAGGTATACAGATAGAAAGCTAGAGAGATAGATAGATAGGTGTAGAGATAGAAGTATAGATAGATGGATTCATAGATAGATGGATAGATAGATAGATAGATAGATATATAGATATATAGATATATAGATATATAGATATATAGATATATAGATATATAGATATATAGATATATAGATATATAGATATATAGATATATAGATAGATAGATAGATAGATAGATAGATAGATAGATAGATAGATAGATAGATAGATAGATAGATAGATAGATAGATAGATAGATAGATAGATAGATAGATAGATAGATAGATAGATAGATAGATGAAGTGTAGAAAGATAGATAAAAGGATAGAAAGATAGAAGGATAGGATAAGATGGTGGAAGAAAAAGAAAAAGTAAAAAAGGGAGTGAAAAAGGATGAGATAGTTTTATTTATTGAGATAGGTGGAAAGATAGAGAGCGAGAATATTATTAAAATGGAAAGAATTATGAATAGGTAGATCGATTGAAGGCTAGAAAGATAGTTATATGGATAGATAGATAGATAGATAGATAGATAGATAGATAGATAGATAGGTAGATAGATGGACAGATGTAGAGATAGAAGGATGATGAGGTAAATAAAATACAGATAAATACTACAGATGGTAAATAGATAGATAGATAGATATATAAAGCATAGAAAGATAGATAGATGGAAGGATATAAAGATATTAGGATAGAAACATGGTTGGATAGGTAGAGCAGAAAGATAGACAGTTAGAAAACTAAAGAGATAGTTAAATGGATAGATAGATGGATCTAAAAATATATAGTTGGATTAATTGAAAGATAGAAATATAGAAAGACAAAGAAAACGGAGGAAAGAATAGATATATGAATAGGTGGAAGCATAAAGGGTAAGTGGAGATATAGATAGACTTAGGTAAAGAGGAAGATATAAGCAAATAATATTTGAATTGACTTATTGGAAATTCTTTTTTTTTAATTTATTTTTTTTCAGTTTATTTCAAAATATTTGGAATCCCTTAAAAAAAAAACCCACCACTTTATTCCTCTTTTGAAATACGGGAAAGAATCTTTTTTCTTGGCCTTTTAATTTTTTATTTTATTTGATTGTCTTCTTGGTGGCATTCAATTCGTTTTGGTCAAATTAAATTGTAATTATTTGTGGGACAATTAACGCCAACTCAACTCAACTCAATTCGAGTGGGAATGAGGGTCCTTTGGCCGCCCTGTCTCATAACCTCATCGCTTGCCCGAATTTTAGCAACTAATTTTTTGTTGCCTTGTTTCATCTACTTGGCCACTTTGTCACGATTCGAAAGAGTGTGGGCCACGAAAGGAAATTACCATAAAATTCTCAAAAACAAAAAAAAAAAAAAAATAAAAGAACGAACAAAAATTTCGAGAGCAAAAAAAAAAAAGGCATTCAATAGCGCTTCAGTGGATCGGAAAGAAAGCTGGACCGGAATCGGAATACCCAAACTAAAAAGC
Organism: Scaptodrosophila latifasciaeformis; assembly: GCA_037075145.1. NCBI lineage: Eukaryota > Metazoa > Arthropoda > Insecta > Diptera > Drosophilidae > Scaptodrosophila > Scaptodrosophila latifasciaeformis. The sequence goes on from JBAMCM010000073.1 coordinate 3,816,659, forward strand.
AAGTCACGCAATTATTGGACACTTGGCACGGCACGCATGACTCTGAGAAAGGAGCAGAGGGGAGGGGGGAGGTCCTTCTGGCCTGGGGAATGCCAACTTTAAGTGGCCGGGGATGAAATAAATTTCACTTAAATGCAATAAAATTTATTATAATTGGAAATATCTAGACAATACAAAAAAAAAAGGTGAGAGCTAAGCGCACCAACAATTTATGGAACTGCCGTTCAGACAAAAGGATGCAGGCACCCGGCGGGGAGGGAGGCAGAGAGAAATGGAATGAGAGCATTTGAATACGGAGTCGGGCAATAGATCAGATTAGAGCTTAGATTAAGGTAATGAAATTTAACTGGAGGCAGAACAAATAAGCCGTAGATATGAGAGCTTCAAGGAGACCGAGGAAATTTAAGGGTGCAAATAGAGCCTGGAAATCAGTAAGCAAAAAAAGGCAGAGTTAATGTTGAAGAAAGAACCAAGAAAAGGCTGAGCAGGGCAGTGAGAAAAGGTGAGCAAAGACTGAGGCAGAGGCATTAAGAGTGTAGTGAAATGAAAACCAAGGAAACGACTGAAGAAAAGCTGAGTAAAAGCTTAAGAAAACTAAAACTAGAGCAAAGAAAAGGCTGAAAAAGGCTCAAGAAAGAGGTTCATTAATAAGGTAAATGAAAGACTGATGAAATAAGCTATAAGAAAACGAAATAAAGATAGAAAAGGTTAAAGAAAAACTAGAAACAAAAATTCAAAAAATACAGAAATAACAAACCGGGGAACCTATGCGAATTAGTGGATCTTTGGAAAGAAAGATCCACGAAAGAAGAGCTGGAACAAAGATTGGAGAAGAGATCTAAGAAAGACTGAAGGAACCCAGTGAAATACTCTGAAGATAGCTCAAACCAGAGACTAAGCAGAAGAGAAACCCAACAGAACGAACGATGTAGGAGTAATCTAAAGAAACCCGAAGGAAAGGCCCTGAAATAAAGTGCCTTTGAAATCTGAAGAATTCCGGGACTAAACTGGAGACACACCTCAGTCTAGCAGAATGCCCAAAAACTTTAAGTGAATTGAGCCAAGCTGGCGACTTTATTAAAATAAAATTCCATTTGCCCAAAATCTGAATAGAATGTTGGCCTGTCATAACTTGCAGCATGGTGAGACGGGGCAAAAAGAGAAAGAGTCAAGCAAACAAAAATCGAGAGAAGAGTAAAGAAAATGGACGATATTGTCAACAGTGACATTTTGATTGCCACAAAACCAAAAGCCAAACTAACAGACCCAATCAACCGAATCCTTCTACAGGATAGCCTGGCCAGTCTGCCACTTTCCTAGCTACTCCAACTTCATTTAAACTCGTTCCTTTTTTTAAACTGTTTGCTGGGTTTGATTTCTTCCCGTTTTCGCTTGCTTTTCTATTTTGTGTTTTTTTTTGTTTTTTTTTTTTTTTACACTGTTGAAATTGTTGCAACTTTGCCACAACAAGAGCCACTGAGGCAGAAGCAAATGTCATTGACCACAGAGTGTACAACAAAAGGGCGTTTGTCCGAGTGCTTTCAGTGCAGAGTGCAGTAGTCGTTGGTTGGGTGGGGTGGGGTGGGGATGGGTGAGGGGGGGTAGGCGGGGTTTGGTAACTGGGCGCAACGTTGGGGGCATGTCAAACGGCCGCAGTGTCGCCGCATCCAACAACCACCAAAAGTAATCATCGAAGCTGTTGGCAAAACTAAAGAACTCGCCCACGATTAGTTGCACTGAAGAAGTGCGATGACCAAGGGGGTTGGCATTGAAGCTGGTCGGATTCGGTGGTGGTGGTGGGGGGTGCTCGCAGGTGGCGGACGAAGGGCACTGCTGCCCGGCAGTCTTGTGGGCATCCAGCTGTGCTTGACTAGCAAAAGTCTCAATGGTCGTTGGTAGCAAACTGCACATTTCCACCCCCCCTCCCACTCGACTCCCTTATTCACTTTCTCTCTAACTCTGAGACCCTCTTTGGTGATAAGCTCACGTTTTCGCCTCAGCTGGAAGAAGCTGAATGCGATTAACGTTTCAATATGCGATTCTGTCGTCAAGCAAGTCAAAAGTCCCGCACTCTTTCCCTTTCACCCGGTCACCCTCAGAAATACTTGGGAGGGGGGTACCTCTCTCTCTCTCTCTTTGGAAAGGTGGTTGGTCAGTGGGTGTTAATTTTCCATGCATGTGCTTCCCCCTTCCTCACTCTCTTACTGTCTCTCACTGTATCCCCTGTCTCTCTCTCTCTCGCTTTCTTTGTCGCGCCAAGTGTGTTTTGTTGGTCTTTTAGTCGTTTGCTCCTTTTGGTCTATTGGGCCGCCTGTGGTTTTGCTCAGTGCGACGATTGCATTCACAATTCCATTTCCCCAGCTTACTCAAAATCATTTCCCCTCCTCCCTCTCCACAACCAGCTCAACCCAACCCAAGCAAACCTCCCCTCCCCTTTCCATACCATCCACAGTCCATTTCTATTTCTATTCCCATTCACACTTACATTCATGGAAAATTGCAGTTTTGTTGTTGTTTTCGTGGTTGTGACTGTCAGTGGACAAAAGGTCATTATAACTTTGATATATAAATTAAAAAACTCCAACCGGTCGATGGGTTAATGGAGAGAGAGAGAGAGAGAGCCAGCAGAGGGAAACTTTTCATTTTAAGCGGAATGACAAAATCAAATGAGAGACGTGGAGATGGCACCAAGAAATAAGAAGAAGATTTAGAGCAAGGCTAGTAAAGAAAAAGAGAATCTCAACCAGACAGAGGAACTCGATAAATCTCCCCCAAAAAAAAAGTAAGAGATGTCAGTACAAAGAGAAACTCAGAGAAGAGCGAAGATTCCAAAATTTTCTCAAAATTCCTGAGATTTCTCTTAGAATTAAGGAAAATGCCATCTGAAGTATTTTAAAGATCAAATCTGATTGCCACTCGAATTAGAAGCTGTCTGATAAGGCAATTCGATTCAAAAGAAACTCGATATATATAGAAGTCTCTATAAAAGTAGCTCAAAGACTTAAAGTGAATTTAATCACGCAATAAATAAGCGAGATATTCCCACAACCGATTTTGATTGGCTTATAAGCTATAAGATGTCAAAATCAAAAGCTTGAGACATATAGGTGCCATCGAACAAGCTCTTGAAATCCCAATTTTGATTCCGATAGCTCTTAGTCTATATAAGATATTCGAGATATCACCAAGATCAATTTAGGCTTCATGATATATTAAAACGACTGAAATGAACCTTGGAAATTTAATGTACCTCTAAGTCATAAGATAAACCTCAAATTTCCAATCTATCCTAAAGATGAGCGCAATGCCTAGGATAGGCCCTTTATGATTTAGTGGTCCAAATTGAATGGGTACTTGAGTCTCATTGCATAAAACTTATACAACTCCAATTTTATAGAGTACGGTCAAAAAATGCCTGAGTTATCTCCAAACTGATTTGGGTTCAGATGACCCCAATATTATTTAGTGATTCGGATTGAATAATTCTAAGAAATGATTCATGACTATCATTATATAAGCAGTATAATTCTCCAACTTCATTGAGTTTGGTCAAAAAATACCTGAGTTATCTCCAAAACCGATTTGGGTTCAGATCTCCCCTACATTATTTAATGATTCGTATTAAATGGTTCTAAGAAATGATTCATTCTCCAATTTCATTGAGTTTGGTCAGAAAATACCTGAGTTATTCCAAAACCGATTTGGGTTCGGATAAGTTCTATATGATTTGGTGGTGCAAATTGAATGGTTTTATGCGTTTCACCGAAGTTGATTGAGTTTAGTCACAGAAATACCTGAGTTATACCCAAAATCAAATTGGGTTCGTTTAAGCCCCAATTAAATGGCTTAAGGAATCTTTTCCATACAAGAGAAGAAGAACAAGTCATTTGGCTTTGTTTCATGTTGGAGAGAGAAGGGTTAATCCAAAGCTAACTCCTGGAGGTCTTCATCTCTTTAGGGCAATACCATCAAATCATATTGATTATACGTACATACGTTTCATATAGAAACAATTTACATTTTGCAAATGATTTCTGATTTCAAAAGAGATTATATAAAATTAACAATACAAAATAATATGAAACTTTTGCGTTTATGTAAAGGCAACATGATTATGAAACGTGATGTAACAAGGCTCTTGAAATTAACACAAGCTACACAAGCACACGCATTCCCCATCTCACTTGCACACTTTTTGTTTCACTCGTTCGCTCTCTAGCTCTTTTGTTCTGTGTTGCTCGACTCATTTAGTTCATTACATAATTCAAAGAGAGAGTTCCGTGTATGAGGTAAGTAAAAATTTCATACAATGAGAAAACGAACATGAACATAAAAACACACCCAACCCAACCCAAACCAATCCAAACCCAACCCAAACCAATCCAATCCCATCGAAACCAATACAAGCCAACCCAAGCCAACGCAGAGCCAAGCAGAGCCAAGCAAAGCCAACGCAGAGGAGTAGACAGGAGTTTTTGGTATTTGTCGGTGTTTTTGGTGTTGTTGGTTTTTTCTGGTGTTTATGCATTCAGTATGCATTAACCTAAACGGATTTTGGTTGTGTAGGCGGCAGCAATTTTTCGGTTGCAACACGGAGTGATTGTTATGCTTAACCGAAACTGCTGTGCCCCAGGCAAAGTGTCAACATCAACATGTAGCCCCCCTCTCATATTTTGGGCTCAGAAAGGCTTTTCTATTTTATGTTCTCTTTTTTTTTTTTGGTTTTTTGAAAAAGCGCTGAAAGCGTTCAACTAATCAGGCAACCGAATGAATATTGCCTCAAACTTGGCCCAACAAAACTTGACCAAGTCAGCCAACTAATTAATAACTCATAAAATCCTGAAAGTGTGTGTGTGTGTGTGTGGGCGAAACCCAAAGGCTTTTGTTGATGGCCAATTCATGTGATTTGTGCAATTGGCAGTAATTTGCTTAATATCGCTTCAAATAGACAGACCGAATGGTCTGGCAAAGTTGCTAAGACTTGACTTCATCAGCTACCAGAATAGCTCGAGCCTCGAAGCGGTTTTGTTCCAATCTCGGCCGGGCCCGAAGCCAAAGAGGCCAGCAACAGTTTGGCCCAGACTAACTTGGGCCCAACTCATTGTATGTTGGGCAAATCGGTAAGCAAGGCAAATGCAATTATCACAGTGAACAGACGGTCGTTCCAGGAATCATAAACGTGTATTGTTCCGAGGTGAATCAATGGGCCCAAGTCAATGAGTAGGTAATTCGAAGGACCCAGTAAATCCGGCTAAATACATTGAAGGCAGACTTGATAGGTGAATTGCTTATTTGCTTTCTTTCTAGGCAATTTGAATTTTATCAGACAGTGGCAGACGATTCACAAAATTGTTCATACTATGGACAAGAACTGACCGAAAATGGTATGACAATGGGATAGGTGGAAAGGTTGACGGAGAATAAAGAAATAAATTTACCTTGCACCTTTTGATTTGTCTATAAAATTAAAGCCATGTTCCCTGACTATTTTTTTTTTTTTTTTTTTGCCAAAAAGAATTCCCCAGGCTCTCTCTCTCTCTTTCTCTGTCTGAAGCAAGCCCTCTCTCTCTCACACTGCTCTTTGGGGAATTTCATCGACTTTGATGTGCCTGTTAAAGAAAGTGATGATGTCTTTTGGGGGGTGGGGGTGCCCTGTGTCTGGGGCATGCCTCTGACACACATTCCTCAACACACACACACACACACACACCACACTCACACACACACTCAAATACACAGACTTGTGAATTGCGTGCGCTTTAATTTAACAAAAAAGAAAAGAAAAGCCTGGAAAAAGGTCATTTTCTGAACTGACAAATTACCCAATAATAATCTAGAGAGAGTCTACAATCACAGCTGGTCACTTTCACTTCAAATTACTGCTTCGTTTACTTTTCGATTTTCCACAAAGCTCTTCAACTAATTTTAAACTAATTGCAAGTCATTAAAATAGACAAACCAAAAAAAAAACAAAGACTATTTTAATTGTTTCAAATTTTGTATGCTCTTTTTTTAATGATTAAAAATAAAAAAAAATTCCTCCATCAACTCGACGAAACCTTTTCAAAGGCCCCTTTCAAGTCGTACAAAAAGAGTATACAAAAAAATATATATAATTTAAGAGAAAAAAAGGGCCACTCTAATCTAGCAATTAGGACTTAATGTGCTTTAATTAACCGCTGAAAATCCAAAAATAAAAGAAAAGCTTGCATAAATAACAAATTGATAGGCGTTGCGGACCATCAAGATGGGAATTAAAATGCTTACTTACGGGGGCGGTCACAAGGGCCGCTGTGGTTCCTCCTATTTAGAGTTGACTTTCATTGACTTCAATTTGATTGCTTTAAGTTTTTTTTTTTTTGTTTTTTACTTTCTATTTTGAGGCATAAATTAAATTGAGTTAAGCCACGGGCAAATATTTGCCAGTCATTTCTCATACCGCGTAAGCGTCTCTGATGTTTTGTGTGTTCATTTCAGAAAATCACTTAATCCCTTTGAATATCCTGACACCTCAGTCCACACTAAGTAACATTCAATTTTGGGCCCAACCCATTTGTACATTTCGCACACCTCGTCCATCCTGACGTCACTCACTCACTCAATTTGTGGACTCTTCTTAATCCACTTCCTTCCGCGGTAACTCCGGAAAGTGCCCTTCCCCTATTCCAACTATTTTGAACCTTGCGGCTCTTAGCAAACCTGCCTCGGGTTTTCTTTTAATATTCACTTATTTTAAGGTCTCTTTTTTGATTCCTACCTTCTGCTGCTAAGCAAGTGGCAAGGCAAGTGACTTGCCTGGACTTTCTCTGGCTTTTCCATAGTTATTTTCTTGTTCTTTAATGCCCAAGTAATTTCTGCTTACTTAGATCCAAATAATCTACTTCTGAGGAACTAGTGCTTCGGCAACTACTTCTGGAGAGCCACTTCTTGGGATATAATATTTCTGTAACTCCATTTCTGACAAACTATATTTTCGGTAATTATTTCTAGGGAGCTCTTTCTGGGAAACTATATTGAGAGAGCTATTTCTAGAGATTTAATTCCAAGATAAAAAAAGTTGGAATACTATACTCAGGGTACTATTCTTGGGAAATTATATCTGGGGAACTATGTCTGACGGCTTTAATTCTGGAGACCTTTTTTCTTATAACCTCATTTCTGGGTACTTTATTACTGGGAACCTTATTTCTAGGAATCTTAAATGTGGACCTTATTTTTTGGTACATCATTTCTGGAAACTATTTCTGATGTTCTTATTGCTCGATACCTTATTTTTTGGGAACTTATTTCTTGGTATATTTTTTTTTTTACCCTTTTTTTGGGTACCTCATTTCTTGGAACCTCATTTCTGGGCAGTTTATTTTTGAATTCCCAAATGCACTACTATTTGTATGAGACTTTAGGGAACTTTTTTCTAAAGAACTATGTATTTCTGAGTTACCTTCCCTATGAAACAATTTATGATGAATTTTTTCTTAGGAATCACATGCCCCGTACTTTTTGACTGCTGCTCAAATACTTTCCAACAATTTTTTAAGTGTTTCCCTAGCTTTTCTCAAGGGCTCTCCAACACTCTTTCATCTACTGCCCAAGCCATTCTCAAAATCTACCCAACCCGTTCTGAAAGACCTCTCAGCAACTTTAGCTTTTTCACTAATTTCACGCAAATTTTGAGCACCTTTTCAACACATTCTCGGAATATCAATTTCTCACCTTTGAATCATGTTTTTCGCTTGACTTTTACCAACCAACTTTGACCTCTCAATCAAACCAACAGACAAAATGAAAACTAAAAGTCTTTCGCCAGTTTGCATGAGAAAATTTTCCAACGTTTTTCGCCGCCAACTTAAATGGAGCGCAAATTTACATTACAATAAAAATAAACAACAACAACAACAACAGCAACAGAATAATAAAAGAAAGGAAAACTAAAATGTAAAGAAGACATGAGCCAAAAACATTGGATTGAGATTGAGTTTAAGCCGGAGAGCCCAAAAGCCATCGCCGCCATCGCCGCCGTCCGATATTGTTGGGTGCAAAGTCATCGCATTAGTGACGCTCCGCAGATTATTTACCTAGGAATGCGTGTAAAATGACACCAATGTGTTGTGACAAGCCATGGCCAAGTCCCCAAGTAGTCCTCTCCACCCAGCAAGCCTAGGCGACACAATTGCCACCACCACCGCCACCAATTCAGCCGCCACCTCAACCAGGTTGCTCATCTCAGCTGACCTGTTCTGACCTGCTCTGTTCAGTTCTGTTCGGATTCGGATACGGAGGATTCGGGGTGGTTGGTAGCAGTCAATTTTCCAGCACCCCCTCAGTTGGGTTGCCAATGCCAACCCGTGGAGCATGTTACTCTATTAAATTTAAATTAAAAATTGATTAAAATGAGCACCGCAGAACGGCGGCGACTTCTCTCAGTCTCAGTCACTGTCTCTGTCTCTGGATTTACCTCTGCTTCTTGCCCTCTCGGCCGAGTATATTCAACATTCAAAAAACCAGGAGGATACACACAATTAACGTAAGCTTTTTTCGCCTCAATTTGTATGTGTGGTGGCGGGGGTGACGACGACCATGATGATGATGGTGGTTTCGGCTGATGTTGGGTTGGGTGGCTTTGGTGAGACTGTAAAACTGCGTTGCGGATAAGCGACTCTGCCATTTACGTGAGACCTGGAGGAATCTCAAACTAAAACAGCTTCTTCTGAAGCAGACTGAATTGATAGTGTTGCCCCCCTCACCCTCTCCGACCCTACAGTCCCTCCAGTTTTTAGAAGCTTTTATTTTCACGTTTTGGTAAATTAAATTTTGTGCATTACGCAAATGAGCAAATGCCAAGATGATGAAGAAGAAGAAGAAGAAGGCTATGCAAAGAAATCCTTTCAGCTTGGCTTCGTTAGATACTTTTTTTGGAAGAAAGAAAATAAATAGAGTGTGCCTATTTTATCAGGCAGTTGGGTAGGTAGGAAAGTTAAGAAAAACTGGGCATGGAATCCTTAATTAATCCGAATGGGAACCCTTTTAGGTTAGGCTTGAGAAATACCCCAAGTCCTACTTAAATTTATTTCCTTGGTCTTTGAACAGTTGAAGGTCCAGATCAGACCTTTTTAATTAGGCTTGAAAATTATACCAAGTTCTACTTAAATTTATTTCCTTGGTCTTTGATTAGTTGAAGATCCAGATCAGACCTTTATAATTAGAAGTGAAAAATTCCCCAAAGTCCTACTTAACTCATTTCCTTGATTTTTGAAAAGTTAAAGATTTAAGCTACTTGGTATTCAGATTCAGATCAGACCACTATATCATAGGGCCTTGACTTCAACTCAATCCTCTATCAAGTTTAAGATTTAAGCTACTTGGTATTCAGATCCAGATCAGACCACTGTATCATATGCCTTTGACCTAAGCTCAGGCCTCGATCAATCATAACAAATTCATTTACTTGGTCTTTAAGAGATTTGAGTGTAAATTAGTATGGAAAGCTATTCAGACTTTTATCAACTTAAGTTAATAAAACCAGATCGGACCTTTATATCAGAAGCGTGCTTTAAAATTGAGTAAGTCATTAACCCAAAATCAAAATGAATTCCTAGAAAACACAAAGTCAAGTACCAAAAATTTGACCTAAATCGGAGCAATACATCATAGCCTATATGAAGTAAATAGTATCAGATGCTGTCTATATAGTATAATAATCTCGAGACATTGGAGTATTAAGACTACTTTGATTATAGAAATAGATATTAAGACCAAATATAATTCTACTTCCAAGAATATTTGTCATAAAAAGAGTATATCAATTTCGTTTATTGAGGTGGTGACAAATTTTTGGAACTGGTTTTCGCCTGCCTAATGATCCCTAGCCCGACCAGGATTTCAAGTGGGTGATGATGATGATGATGATGAGAATTCCGGGTTTTTCATGTTTTTTTTTCTTCTTCCAACGATTTGATTGAATTTTTGTGGTCAGTCGAGAAGGTGTTTTGTTTTTACGTTTTAATTAAAAAGTGTCGACTTTGTCTGTGCCGGCTTAGGACTTTTGGCCATTTGAGTGATGCGAATGCCACGGTAATTAAGCTGCCTCAAATCTCTGGCCCCCAAAACAGTCTCAACTTAATGAAAACGATTATCGACTTGGTGATGACTTCAAATTCATCTCCCCTCACTCGCACACTCTCTTCCCTCTGATTTACAAAGCAAACTTATTGCTTTACAAATTCTTTAATAAATTAAATGTCTTGAAGGAGGCGGGGGAATGGGAAGGTGGACAAGTTGACTTCTTTTCTAAATCCAAAATGAATGAATCTGTATAAAATCAGTTGGGCAAGTCAAGTGACTGATTGGTCTGGTCTGAATGGGTTTTTAGGAATCGAGTGGAAAACATTCGCCTGACTGACCAACTTCATCATCGCCGGCTATATGATGCCCCAGTATTGTGGACAATTTTACCCACTGATGGATGACACTGGTTGACAAAAGAAGAAGAAGAAGAAGGACAATTCTCCCTCTCTCTCTGTCTATCCGCACTATCCTATTCAGAGATAACCAGTTTAAGTCAAGTAAAAGGGTCCAGGGCGATGGGATAGAAGAGGGCGGGGGGCGGGTGGGTTTGTAGTCAGGCCTGTCCAAGTGACTGACTGATGGTCTGATTGACAGAACTGACTGGCCAAATGGCCGACTCTTTGGTTCGTTGGTTGACAATTTCCGGTGTCCATGTCCATGTCCGTGTCTCTGTCGGTGTCTCTGTCCGTGTTGGTTTCATGTTGCCAACGCATATACAAAATTAAATTAAATGTAATTTGTCCTTGACTATTTGCAAGCAATTGCTTTCTGCCAGCAAAAAAAAAAATAAAAAATAAAATAATCACTTAAATGAATTGAATCGAGAGACTCGCCAAGCATTTTGCTTTTTTCATCAGCATCATTTTTCCTTCTTTTTTTTGTTGGGTTTTCTTTGACTAGAATTTTGTTTTTTTTTTTTTTTTTTTTTTGTTAGGAATTTGAATACTTTAAATTTTGGGCTAAAAAATTTATATTTGTATTTTAAGATGATAATAAATCCATATTAAAAAAGGAAATTCCCCAAACAAGGACAGACTCAAACATTTCTTTTTTTTTTTTGTTACTTTTACTTTGGCAAATATCAAGTTACGGAATTTCTTTTGGTAGATAAATTTTACTTTTTTTTCGAAATATTTGTAAATTTTTAGCAATAAAGCAAAATATTTTTTTTTTGTAAAAGAAAATTTTGATTTATTTTTATTGGAGAACGAAAGAGAATTTTGCCATCAAACATGAAACATTTGGAGAGGTCAGTTGAGTTTGAATATTTTGTCTACTTTGGAATTCAAATTGATTAAAGAGAATTAAGCCAGGGGAAAGACACAAAAATATATTTTCAATTAAAAATAGATTAAAAATGGAAAATCGTGAAAGGTTTTGGCAGGCTTTCAATTGATTTATTTCACCCCTTTTTCCCCAAAAAAACAGTGGACAACTTAATAAGCTGGCCTGATCAACTTGGCCAGCGTCTTTGCTAGCATAATAATAAAAATAGGGCAACGCATTGCTCATACGCAGCGTATGCCCTCGCCTATCTGGAACAAAGGAATTTTAACAATTGCTCTAAACAAAAATAACCAAAGACAGCCAAGCGAAACAACAATTAAAAGAGAAACGAAAGACACCGAAAACAAAGCCAAAGTAATAAAATGGCAATGGGGTAGGGGAAAAGGGGTGGCAGACAGTCAAAAAAAAAAATGGGTTAAAGGGTTGACCAGACATTCAAAGGGAGAGGGCGGAGGAGAAAGAATCAAAAAAAAAAAAAAAAAACTGGTCACAAACACAAGGAGATTCAGTGATAGACAGAGAGTGGTGTGGACAAAGGGGGGAGGGGGGGAGGGGGTGTGCTGTCAGTTTGGGTATAGCAAAATGAATGGAAATTAAAACGAGCCACTCAATTACGCAAATTAAAACGAAAATGAAGCAGCAGCGTAAAACAAATAAACAAACAAAGCAAACGAAAGGAAAAAATAACACACACACACAGACACAAACACAAACACACACACACACAGACACAGATACTGGCACGCTCACATGGCCACAGCAACAATAAAGCAAAAGAAGAAAAGAACGAAAAAAAAGAGGTTACCAAACAGCTGAATAACAGTAAAAGTAGCCAGCGTAAAAATATTTGAAGAAAAAAAAAAGAAAATAATAAAAATAAAAATTCAAAAAGAAATTTGAACAATGCAAAAGAAATGTTGTTTTCGTTGTCCTTTTTTTATCGTTGTTGTTGCTGTTGTTGTTGTTGTCAAAATAATAAAGTCCCAAAGACTTTGACCTACCCCGGCCCCCCTCCACAGCCCCTGCACCCCACAGAGTTAGGGTTGAGAGATCATAAAATGCGTCAATGACGCGGGTCAAACTCTTTTGGCGTCTCAATTGGTTTTTTCCTCTCCCTTTTGGTTTGCTCATTTCGCTCCTCCTCCTCCTCCTCACCCTTTACCTTTTGTCCGCCTATGTCTGCTCTTACAGGGCCAATAAAATCAAATTAAAAGGCGCCAAAGTGTCGTGATTATGAGACTTAAGCGAAATCAATTAAAAAACCGGAAGCACTAAATGACCGAGGGAACTTCACAGAGAAAAACAGAGAGAGAGAGAGAGAGAGAGAGAGAGAGATGGTAAGGACTAAAGTGAGAGACCAATTAAAGACTTTTATAGTATGCAAAAAAGAAAGAAAGATTTGGAAAATTTGAGCCAAAAGGAGGAAATAATCAATTGGCGCCCAATCAGGGGCTCGCTAACTAAGGCATAAGATGTATAAGAATCTATCACAAGAAGAAAAGAACTACCTCAGCTTAAGACTCAAAGAGTGTCTAATTCAGGGCCGAAATTAACTTTAGTATTAATCAGAGAGTAAACTCAAATGGCGCCCAGCTTAGGGCCAAAGTCAACTTGTGGCCTTCAGAATTAACCAAAGATATTTGTAATTTCTAAATCAAATCAAAAAGACTACAATATATTTTAAAGCAATACAAAACTGAAATGGCGCCCAACTTGGGGCCAAAGTCATCTAGAGGGCCTTTAGGAATAACCAAAGATAAAGAAAAGACTAAGATCATAAACTCAAATGGCGCCCAACTTTGACCAAAGATATTGTCCACTTTAAAAAGAATTAGAATCAGTTGTCTAAAAAGGCGCCCAATTAGGGGCCCTTGAAATTGACTGGTTGCCTCAAATTAGTGCGAAGCCACCAGCCAACTGCCACATAAATCGAAGAACAAGCCGAGGAGTGACCAACTTAGCCTGGCTTGACCTGTACAAATGAAAGGGCTGAGCAAGACAGAAAAATGTAAAAGACCAAGACGGAGCAAGGCGAGACGAAGCGAAACGAGACGAGACGAGATGAGGCGAGGCGTTAATTAAATTATGGTTGCAAAAATCGCTAGATGGCGCCAGAGCCACCAACAATTTCGATTGACCCAGTTGAGTGGATTGAAGTGATGGGCCAAGTTGAGTATTCATTTTCTTGGTAATGTATTTTATTTGCTTCTGCTTCTTCTTTCTCTTGGTCTCCCTTTCATTTTCATTGTCGTTTGGGGTCTTTTCTTTCTTATTATTTCATTTTTTTTCCTTCTTTTTTTTTTTTGGCCACACATAAGCAAAGTAATTTCTCATGGCGCATAATTAAGCCGAAAGTGAACATTTTGAATGAATGTTAAGCCGCAAGACAACACACCCCGTCCCGTCCTGGCCTGCCTGCCACCACCTCAAGCATAACTCCAGTGAGAGAGTGAAAGAGAGAGAGAGAGTGAGAAGGAGAGAAAGTGAGAGCAGCAAAATAACCATGGAAAATAAATGAAATATCATATCAAAGTTGAAATATCCCGTAGTGTGGGTCTGATGAAGTTTTTTCGTTTTTTTTTTTTCTTTTTTGGGAAGAAAAGAAAATGAGGAAAGAAGAAGAGGAGGAAGAAGGAGGAAGACAACAGGAAGTCGCTGGCTTGTTTCCTCTTTATTCTTTTGTTGTCGAGTCTTTTCATCCATATAGAGAAAAAATATTAATTTAAGAAAAGATTTTTTTTCTCTCCTGCTTCTCCTTCTCCTCCTCCTTCTTTTGGTGTGGTCCTCTGGTACTTCTTCTACTTTGGCTGCTACTTCTTTGGGTTTTTTAATAACCCACAACATGACTTGGAAATGGGCAGAAGAGGGCAGGGCAGGGAGGGGGAGGTGTAGGAATCGGAAGAAAATTCGGATCAGCTTATGTTATATGGCTTGGGCTGTCAACGTTTTGGCTGGGTCACTAACACTGGAGTGGAGGGGCGTGGGGGTGAAGTGTGTAGCATAAAATTAATAAAAAACTTTAAGTTACTGCAACATTCGAAAAAAAAGAAACGAGAGAAAATTGAAACGTTTTCGAAAAAAAACAAGCGAAACTGATAGGAGGGGCCAAGGCAAATGCTTGGGTGTGAGTGCGAGAGAGTTGGCGATAGGCAGGAAGTTGACTGGCAATGGTCGGCTGGTCTGGTCGCCCGCCTTGTTGGTGTTGAAGTATTATAGAGTGCTACAAGGTATAAGAAGAAGAGGAAGGAGAACTGTGAAGGAAATGGGGGAGGGGGGGCGTAGGATGAACTCTGGCGCGCCTCAGGAATGTTTAATCGTAGCATTTCGTTTCATTAAAAATGTATGCGGCCTTAAAAGCTTTTGTTATTGTTGTTGTTGTTGCTTGTGTTGTTTTGCTTTTTGCTGTTGTAATTGTTGTTGTTGTTGTAAATGGCATGCTTGAAAATTTTTTAGTGGCTGCCGAAAGCAAGTCGCAGTCCACAGTCAACTTTTGCAGTCAAAATGAAAGCCTTACTCTCTCTCTCTCTCTTTCTGGCATTTGACTGTGTCGGACTTGAGAGAGCCGAAGAAAAATAAGTCACCTACCAGCTTTTTTTATGCTGCCGCCTCCGCTGTCGCCGTCTCAGCTACTGTTAAAGTTAAATGTGCGTAACAATAAGATTTGTTGTCTTAACAGCCACACATACTAAGAGAGAGAGAGAAAGAGAGAGAAAGAGGGAGAGAGGGAGGGAGAGAGCTTAGAAAAGACATGTGTTGGCACTTGGCCTTAGCCGAGAGCGAGAGGAAGCGATAAAGCTTTAAAGTGTATGCGAATGGGCAAAAGGACAGAAAAGGCAAAAGCCAAGAAGCAGCACACTGTTGATTTGTTATTCATTTTAAATTATGAATGCAAATGTATTTACGTTTAGCATTTTAAGCTTATCCCACTTGCTTTCTGCTTCGTCTTCTTCTTCATCATCTTCTTCAACTTAAATGCTAAAATACTAAATAAAAATATACAAGGCATTAAGCAACAAGAAGAAGAAGAAGAAGAAGAAGAAGAAGAAGAAGAAGAAGAAGAAGAAGAAGAAGAAGAAGAAGAAGAAGAAGAAGAACAAGTACAGACAGCATAGACACTATCTTTGCTTACCGTTACCTCTGAGCTCTCTGACTTCGTATTTTATGTGATTTAGTCTGATATTCATTTCTGCTGGCATATTTTTACTCACCGACTAAAGTTAGTTTAATTTCACTTTCTTTTGGCCAAGTTAAAATTAAAGCTTTGCATTTATTTCAATTTCAAAAATTAAACAAGCCAAAACCCAAAAGCTTCTTTATGCTTTAACAATATTTAGTATTTTGTGAGACTCAAATTAATTAATCACATAAAAAATATTATGCCTTGACTTAACCTTGACATAGTTTTGATCGCAATCAATTTTTCCAGGGCCGTTATCGATATGGAAAAATTCCAATATGGATTGATAAAAAATGTCCCCGAAGGGAAAGGGTATACTGGAAAGCTGCGCGTATACCGAGAAGGAGACGTCGGAGACCGCCCAAAAGTTAACCACAATATGATCAGGGTGACTAGAGAAATCGATATAGCCATATCCGTCCGTCTGTCCGTGTGAACGCCTAGAGACTTAGAGATTCGGACTTCTTATGTAGATACGCTGGTCAAGTTCGGGCGTAACGGCTATGCAAATCTTCCACCAGGTTAGCTGAACAAGCGAAGCACCTACAGAGAGCTGAAGAAAATATTACTGGCAGTGACGCTCACCATGAACTGAATTTGGAAGCTTTTTTAACAGCGCCAGAGAGCGAGAGCGTAAGTGAGAGAGTCAGCGTGAGCAGTTACACAAAAGAGAGCTTTATGACGTCGGTGAAGCAAGAGCAAAGCAACCCTCCGAGGAGCCTCATAGCGACCAACTTGCGCTCGCCGTTGAACTGCAAACCCAACCCACGATCGTCTATACCAGCTACCGACTCCCGTTCAAACGCTCCTTTATTCCTATATTCCAACAGGTAATGGATGATTTAATAAATCTAAACATGGAGATCGAGACAGGATATGAAATCGACAAAGCAATCTAGCCCAAAAGAGGTCCCCACTAAGTGTCCTTCTACCCTCGATTGTCAAAATAGAGAAATCAAGACAGATTATTTGACTCAAAAGCACCGCAGGTTACGTAAACAGAACTCAGTGGCGAAACACTGAAAGACAGCTGAAGGCCGCGGCAAACAGAGTGAGAGAGAATAACAGTTGGAAAGCTTCAGCTTAGCTGAGAGAGAGAGAGAGTAGGGCCAGTAGTGCTGGCAGCAAATTGATTAAAAAAAAAGCTAGTCTATTAGTTATTACCTAAAATATGTATAATATATAAAATACAAGAAAGAGTTGGTTTCTTAATTTTTTTGTGATGCTCTGGTGCCCCCTTTCACGACCAATAATTACTTCAGTGCCCCGGACTTTCTACAGATTTAAGTAAAAAATAGAAAAAGTGAAAAAGCTAGATTTCTGACTAGGGTATATCTTTTCAGCTTTTTCCCGCTAAAAAAAGGCTAAATTTGCAGCACTGGGAGATGCTGTTGATATTTTCAAATAATATAAATACTATTGAAATTTTTAAAAATAATTATATAAAAAAATTTACTCACAGTTTAAGCTTCAGTCTCTTTTTTCTCTATATTCTTGAACACACAAATAAAGAGTTGGTTGTTTTGCTGTCTAATTCAGAGTTGCTTTCGATTTGCTCAGATGAGCTGTTAACGGGTTTTTATGGCTGGAGAATTCAGAAATTTAATTTGGCAACAGAATTGGTTTATTTATTAATTTTTTTCAGCTATTTTCAGCATAAATAAAGCTACAATTTTTTGGAAAAAAAATAAAATAATTATAAGAAAAAAAACACAATTGCATTTACGTGCTATGAAAATTTGATGCCAAGCAAAAACCACACCACAAAATTAAGATTTCCGCAAAAAGAAAAAAAAATGCACTTTTGTATTTTCAGGGATTTGAATAATATATGAAATTTAATTTTAGTTATATATTTATTTATTTTTTATACTTAACACAAAGTCGCGAAGTGAACCGCGCTTTAAAATTAATTGTTGCCTAGACCGCCGAAAAAAGACTGCCCTTAGAAAAAGCACATGTTCTAATTTTAAACATATTTTGCGGATATCGCACAAAACGGATCAGCGGCTTTCGAACATCGCACAAAGCAATTGAACGATTGACGAGCGTACATCGCACAAAACGGATCAGCGGCATTCGAACATCGCACAAGGCAATTGGGCGATTGACGCGCGTACTCGAAAATGGTTCATGTCTTAGATAGAAGCGCTTAAAATTAAAAATTGCAGTGTCCTAACCAATTGAAATGCACTGCATATGATCATCTAATTAGTTTTGGGACTTGGCGGAAACAATATTATTTAATTACCTTTAGTCTAAATGGTTCTCCCATATTTTAATTAATTTAATATACTATTTTCTTAGTTGTAATAAATTGTGCCTTTCTGGCCTTGGGAAATACCGAAATATTTTATTCGATAAATATTTTGCACTCCATAACTCCCACAGTCTGGGGAAGAATTAGAAAAAATCACAACTACTTGGCCTCATCAGATTTGCCTCTCTCTTTCGCTCACGGCGGCGACTGCATTGCCGGCTTCAAGTTGTTATTGCAGTTGGGCTGATCAAAGCTCTTTTGTTTTCTCTCTTTTGCGGGCTGCGGCAGATTTTCGGCAATTTCGTTTTGTTCGTCGCAGGCAAAGGCAAGCTTCATTGATTGGAAGGGCTTTTCGTTTTGGTCACAGCTGCAGCGCAGATTCATTTGCATTGATGACCGCTATTAATTGTTGTGCTCTGACAAAGGCAGAGCAAAAAACAAGAAGAGAGCTTCTTGGGTTTGCCTAGAAATAAGAAGAGAAAATATCGAAATTATATGGAATGATTTGTGGGTTCATGAAAATTTTTGGGTCAAAATTTTCATATAATTTGATGAGACAATTTGCTGATTTGCCACACAAAGGAAAAGAACCAACATGTTTTGAAATTTTAAATTGTCCCATCAGACAAAAGGAACGAAGAGACAGGGGATTATTTTTTTTTTCTAATATTGGGCATCCCTTGTCAATTGGCAAGCAACACCCCCGCCCCACTGTAAGTCTGGTTCCTTATTTTATATTTTTTTTGGGTGAAGTGAAGCGAGGGCGTTGCCACCCTTTTATGGGCTGGTCTTGGGTCATGGGATGCCGTCGAAAATTTATTGTATGATGGCCACACTGGCTATTAATCTATTTTTATTTATTTCTACTTATGCGTTTTCACTATTTCGGTCCCCGAACTTTTTTCTGCTTCTTCCTTTTTTTTTGCGCCATTTTGACAACGCACACAGTATGAGGGAGAGAGAGAGAAAGAGAGAGAAAAAAAAATAAACTCGTGTACGAAATTATAAGCAATTGAAATAAATCAAAGTCCAAATGGCAAATGGCAGCAAAGCGGAGACAAAAAAAAAGAAAGAGAATCTTTTTTTTTTTTTTGAGGAATTTAAAATACACTTTTTCATGAGAATAAAATTTATAGTATAACGGAAAATATTATATAGTATATTTTATTTGGCTAAATTGTCGGAGAGAGAAAGAGAAAAAAAAAAATTGTTAAGCCTGCCCTGGCAATTCAAATCCTTGGTTTATTGATGATCCAGCTAATGATGGATTCATTCTTTTCTGATCTCATTATAAATTAACTATCTGTCCCTTTCGAATTATCCGATACGAAGAACTTGATTTAATGATTGTGTCTCTGAGGCCATCTCTCTTTTGCGCTCTCTCTTCAAACAACCGTTAGGTGTATCCCTGTATACATTTTGTAAGCCGAGTGGCGATTAAAACGGAGGAAAAAAAAGAGTCGTTGAGTTTCAAGTTGAACCACCACGACAAAAAAAAAAAGAAAAAGACAAAGGACAATGCAAAGAGAGAGAGAGAGAGAGAGAGAGAGAGAGAGAAAAACACATAGAAATGATGGCATAGTAATGTGGGTCTTCTGTCTTTGGCAAAGTACCCAGACCCAGAGGAGGCCACCCACATTCGAGTAACATTCTAGAATTTATATGACCACCGCCTCTGTTCACATTTATTGCTGGCAATAATTCATTTAATTTTCCTTGATTTACTTTGTCAATGGAATTTTTCTTTCTTTCTTTTGTGACACTAAAAAAAATGAAACGTAACGAACGAAAGGAACGAACTGGACAAAGAAAATGCTGCCAACGTTTTTGGCACTTGTTAAGTGGGTTTCACGGATTTTCCATCATCCGTATATTTTGTCTATCCATCGTTTATACTTATATATGTTCTGTATAGTTTCTGTTTTGCCCAACACCAACAACACCAAGCCAAGAGCAAAAATTCGAAATGAATGAGTGAGAGCTACTCTCAGCTTGGCCACCCAGCAAGCATTTTGAAGTTCACGTTGAGGTGATTATAGTAGTAGGTAATCTTTGCCAGGTTCAAGCTCTGTTTTAAGCTGAAATCAATTAAGAGATTACATTGAAATGAGTCCAAGCTGGGAGGATTCTTGAGGTGGGTTCGCGAAGCGGGTTCTTGAGGTGGGTTCTTGAGTTGGGTTCTTGGGGTAGCTTCTTGAGTTGGGTTCTTGAGGTAGCTTCTTGAGTTGGGTTCTTGGGGCGGGTTCGCAAGGCGGGTTCTTGAGGTGGGTTCTTGGTAGTGTGTTTTCTTTTTGGGCGCCCAAAATGGGGCTCTGTCAATTTTATTTGAAACTAGAAAAGTCATTCAATCAAGTTGGTTCTGGTCACTCTTGAAATTTTATATAAACTTGGAATCACTTAAATTTAAGTGATTCTTTTTATGAAGCTTGGAAGTAATATTCCTTTCACTAATCTGAATGCCAATTGGCTCCAATCTAAAATCTATCAAGTCTGATATAGCTTCAGAGCTCCCAAGTAACGAATAATCCTCTTTTATTTGGATCCAGCTTGATGGTACCAATCCAGCTCCACAGATAATATAAAATTCCCAATCAATTCACAAAAAGAACTTCAAGAGTGAAAAATGTCCCTCCAAAGAAAATGAATATGCTTATATTCCTGGTCAGAACCCATTGAGTCCTTCGACTTCCGCGGAGGCATTGCTTCATTTTTCAATGATTTCGAACTAGCAAATGTTTGCTGGGTGGTCGGATTTTTTTTCACTCTTATCTTATTTTTGTTGACTGGGTTGCAGCATTGTGTGTGTAAGTGTGTGTGAGTGTGTCGGCGTATGTGGGTTTGTTTTTGTTTCTGTAATTTATGCCACGTTTGCCACTTTTGTCATTTCGTTTTGCTGTTTTTCTATCGCTTCGTTTGCTTGTTTATCGCTTTCTTCTTGTTTGTGTTGTTTTTGCTGCTGTTTTTGTTGTTGTTTCTGCTTTGTTTTATTGACACTTTTGATCTTTTTCAATGCATGTACGATTCATTTATTATGGACAGAGATAGTCGGGAGTGGGAGTCGAAGGGCAGCGAATCACATCCCCCAACTGAGAAGATTCGAAGGAAGCTGGCATTTTTGTTTTCTCCGGGAAAACCGAACGGTCCAAACTTCCGCCTTAGGAATGATGCCATGGGCCCATTGTGTCCTTACTGATTGATACATAGGCTTGCTCACACCTACACACACATGCACATGTACAGTCTTTCCGCTTCCGGTTTCCACTTTTCTCACATGTAATTTGTTGACAAATGAGTCACAATAACGTCGCATTATCAGTTCATCACAATAAAATTATCGTCAGTCATTTGTGCAGAAAACTGCTTCTAAAAGAGACACAAAAACTCAAGAAGAAGAAGAAGATGAGGAAGAGGAAGAATAAGAATCAAATGAAACAAAATGTGCATGAAAATTGGGCAAAACCAAAAAAAAAAATAAGAAAAGAAAAAGTTTTCACAGTTCATTTGGTTTGATGGAAGTGATTAAATTTTATAATTTTTTTTTAATGAAAAAATTAAAAAAAATAAATAAATTTCAAGACTTAGAAAATTGAAAAACAATAAAAGAATTTTCTCAAAATGGAAACTCTTGGAAATCTTTGCTAAATTTAAAAGGAAATCAAAATAAAATATTTAAAAATGAACAGGCTCAAAATAAAATTTAAAGATTAAAAGAAAACATAAAAAAAAATTATAAACAAAAAATAAGCTTCAAAATTCCTGGAAATTATTTGAAATTACCCAAAATTGTTCTAGAAAATTTTGAATATTTTTTTTTCAATAATTTTTGGTATGAAAATTTTAGAATTTTTTTTTAATGTTTTTTAAAATTAAATTTAATTAAAAAAACCTTCAAAATTCCTGAAAAATATTTAAAAATTATCTAAAATTTTTCTAGAAAATTTTGAATATTTTTTTTCAATAATTTTTGGTATGAAAATTTTAGAATATTTTTAATATATTTTAAATTTAATTTAATAAAAAAAACCTTCAAAATTCCTGGAAATTATTTGAAAATTATCTAAAATCGTTCCAGAAAAATTCGATTATTTTTTTTTCAATAATTTATGGTGTGAAAATTTTAGAATTTTTAAAATATTTTTTTATTTAATTTCTAATTAATTTTATTTTTTTTTATTTAGCTAAAAAAAAAAATTTTTACTGAAAAAAAATTGCGGGAAAACCTGGGTAATATTTTTGTCTGGACAGCTTTCCTTCATTTTGTTAGTCATCTTGAAGGTCAGACTTAACCCTCTTTTATGTTCTTTTTTTTCTTTTGGGATAAGCTCTTATCGCCCTGCACCCCCCACCCCCACCCCCTCCGAGCTAGCCTACTTAAGCAAATGTATGTCATGTTTTTGGCATTAATTTTCGTTGGAAGCGAAGTGATGACTTGGGTGGCCAGCAGATTTCCATCTGAGCTTGATTTTTCCATCATCAAGAAGCATTTTGGGCCATTGTCAAAGTCAAGGCAAGGAAAATGACCAGCAGAAAAATCACACACACATACGAAAAATGCGAATCAATTCAAATGGAAAGGCCAAGGGAGAGGTTAAGTGGAAGGAGTTGAAAGGGTAGGGCGGGTATAGAATCGGGCTTGTCAATTTTCTATAGTTTGGCTTGATTTATTTCGCCTCATCTCGTCTGCGTGCGTGTGTGCGTTTGCAATGACAAAGCCAAAATTGGCCAACCACAAAAGTAGGCAATGGTTTTTTTTTTTTTTGGCACCTGAGATAACGCAAGCGAGACAGAGATATGGCGCCGGCGACAATTGTATTCGCAAATTGGCAAAATAGCGTCGATATTGAGGGGAACTCTATTTGACAAAATACCAATTGACAGCTGAAAATTTCTCGCCTGAAAATGACAAGAAAAAATTGCCACACATAACAACTCCCAAAAACGAGGAGGAAGACCAAAAAAAAAAAAACCCAAGAAGAGGAAGAGAAACAGGTGCGGGAAAAAAGCTTGATGAGTTGCCAAAGGCATTGCCATTTGCCTTGGCCAAAATGTCATTTGGCAAGTTTGTCAATTTGATAAATGCTAATTTAAGTCGCACATCAATTCTCTCCCAAAAAAAAAAAAGAAAAGAGAAAAGACTTTTTTTTTATCTATTCTCTTATTTTTTTTTTTTTTTGGTAATTGCCTAGGCTGTCAGAGTGAGCCGCCAATTGGCTCTGACTCAGTCGATAAAGTGTCGAGAATTTGGCCAAGTGTGTCCAACAGACGCTGAATGATTGTTTCTTTTGAACCAACAAAGTCGCCTTCATTTTCTCAACTCCATCGAAAGGAGACAGCAAAAAAAAAAAAAAAAAACAAAAAATTAATGGAAACTTTGCCTTCACTCAGAGTCCTGCTTGTTTTTACTCCGCTCTCTCAGTCAACATCTGCCATTATTTCTGGTTTCTTCTTGCTTGTCAGTTGTGTCCACTTCTTCTTCTTCGTCTTCTTGTTAGAAATTGGTTTTGAATTAAAAACGTTTGATAAAGAAAAGATTTTTCATTACAACTCAACGACTTGGAAAGCTGCTACCCTAGCTGAAAACATAATGGCGCCCAATGTGGGGCTTACTTTATTCTTTTTACACAATATTTCCATACTGAAGGCAGAATGGCGCCCAATGTGGGGCTCTACTTATTTTATTCATTTTACACAATATTTCCACATTAGTTTTAATATCACCAATTTCTAGGACATATAGGTAGAGACTTCAAATTGGCGCCAAGGCAGGGGCCAGTCTTGGAATCTTACTTTTGTACTGAAGAGTAAAGATCGTTTTGAGAAGCTCAAAATAAAGTGAGAGAGAGAGAGAGAAGGATCAAGACTATAAAATGACGCCTAGGTTGAGTCCGGTCTTTTTTAAGCTAAGCTGAAGGGTTCAGCTTCGGACCCCAAATTTTATAGGACATGAGCAACTTAAGCCACCAAAATGATATAGGAATTTGTCGCCTAAGCTGAGGCCTGCCTTCTACTAGTTTTTGTGTTGTTCTTGGAGAGTCCAGCCTAGGAGCCTGATTTCCTGAAATTGACGCTTACACTTCGACCTATCTTCCAATAGTTTTTTATATCAAAGAGGGCATCAAGTATGCCTTGATTTCTAAGCTTAAGTACCTCAGGGTAAATGGAAAGATTTCAAAAATTAGAACCTTTGTAAAGAGCGCCTTGTCTGGGGCCATTCCTTCAGACCAACTTCAATTGAATTGTGCAAAATTCCCAAAAATTCTTAAACTGTTCTTAAAGAGTCTTTAGATTTGCTGAGTGAGCGGGCGAGAAGGGTGGTTAGAAACCATTTTCCTGCCTGCTTAGACATTTTAAAAAATGTCTCTGGCCATTCAATATGCCTCATCAATTTTACTGTAGTGCTTTCCACAATGTTGCACACTGTCCAATGTATTGAAAACAAAAAAAAGAAAAACGGAAAAAAGAAAAGCTGCAAAAAATTCTTATTGACCATCATTCATCATTAAATTGTTTCGCTAACTGTTTTCAACAATATTTTTGGGTGTGCGCTGACAAGACGCTTCCTGCAGGATACAAAAAAAAATATATATATATAAAACTAAGACATTCTCTCCTCATTTTTACTCCAACCCTGGGTGAAGAACAAAAGGCAAACGCTTCTTCGTCACGCCGATTTTGCTACGCTGCCAAAATTTGATGAATTTCTTTTTTATTCATTTCGCCCGAAAAAACGGGGGCAAAATGCTCAGGATCCTGACGTCTTTCCTTTTGCCTTTCCAGTGTTTTACTTGTTGTTTTTTTTTTTATTTCTTATAAAAATTTTTCTAATCAGTCAGCGGCTTCGTTTTGTTCAGGTCCGGTTTTTTTCTTTTTCTTTCATTTTTCTTTGGATGATGCGGGCCTCTGATTACGCCCACCGAGTAGGAAATTCCAGAACCACATTCGAACCGAAATTCACTAGAAAAAAAGCAACATATGTAAATCGAAACAAAAAAAATTCCTCCTGCCTCTCTCTCACTCTCTTTCTCCAAAAGATATCAGAAAAATGTTTCAAATTAAAGTTGAGGCCAAAAGTTTAAATGGCCAAAAATGCTGACAAATGAGTTTCGATTGCTGGGGTGTGTGTGTGTACCCCTCGAATTGTTGGAAATTAAATTAAATTTTCTTTTATTGGGATTGCATTATCGATGCATATGCAAAAACAAAAATTGTTTCCATGATAAATGAGTGGGCGTTGGCTTGGAATAGTCTGATAGGGAGGGACACACTGGTTCTCGTCGGCTGAGTTAGCCCTGACAGCTGAGACCCAAAGAGTCGGGATGATGGCCTTGGTAAGCTTGATCGAAGAATCAACAGACTTGAAATTTTGATTATGACTTTGAAATTCAGTGATTCCTTTGCCTGAATCAAATACTCATCCGATACTAAATATAATTAAAATCGGTGAAGGATTGAGTGAAATATGCTCAGTTTAAGTTTTCAAGAAAATGAAAGTGGTTCCAAGCATTTTAGTCTGGTAGAAGCTGCCCGGCTGATTGGGCATTCCTGAGTTTGCCTAGGCCTTCCTTGGTTCCTAAGTTGACTTGATTCGATTTTGAAAAAATTGTTCTAATTATTTTCTTATTTTTTTTTTTAAGAATTTCTCATACTTTTTCTCACTATTTACCAAAGGAAAAAAGTATCTTTATTTATTTATTATATTTTTTGAAAGCAAACGAAGCTTACGATTTGGAATAATGTTGAAAAATGTTTCGAGTGTCTGTGTGTGTGTGTGTGTGTGGATGGTGTGAGCTTGGTATACAATTTCTATAAGGAATACAATCGCTAAGCATGTCCTTGTCAGTCAGTTAACATGTGTGTTTATGTGTGTGTGTGTGTGTGTGTCACTCATAAAACGTACACCAAATGGACACAGAAATACAATGAGCTCCTGGCTGACTGGCTCCTGGAAACAGCTACTCAGCCAAGTTAGTGATACCCTCCAATAAAGGGTATTACATATATCGAAATACTGACAAATCTGGCAAATCGAAAATTTAAAAAAATTATTTATGAAATAGAGAATGCCAAAATAAAAGAATTGGCGGAGTTTTAAAGGTTTTAATACGTCTGGAGATATTGAAGGATTACCATTAATTTTATGGCTTAAAATTATTTGAAAAAAAAATTTCGGGAATAAATTGAAATCTCGGGGAATAATATGAGAGTTTCATATAAATAAAGAAGCTATCAAGCTGCCAGATAAACCCAGATTCTGGGAGAGTGAGAGTAATAGATAAATAAAAGGAATCCTAAGCTACCCAAAGTGGCTCCCAGATGGTTCCCTGAACTTAGAAGATCAAAAGAATATTTTCGGGGGGGGGGGGGGGGGGGGGGAACTATGTAAAGAGTATTCCAAGTGGCTCCAAGATGGTTCCGTGATCTATTAGAAAAAAAAACTATATATAGAGAGTATGGCTAAGTCGACTTGCTTGTGTTAGCAGGCAATCTTTGTTATTGTTGTCCACTCCGATCAGCCGGACTGACAACAATGATGACAGGAGGGTGTGGTATGTGATAGTAATACCAGGGGGTGGCCTGGGCCTGGGTCTGGGTCTGGGCCAGGACATTGGCAACTTGTTAGCAAGGATTTGGTATAATGAGTTCCCTTGTGACCACAGGAGCATATCACTTTTTTTATGGCCCGAACAGACACTCAAGTCGCTTTCAGTATCTCTCTACGGCTGTCCTGGTGGGCGTGACAGTGACATACCCATTAAGATGAACACACTGGACAATGGCCATGGCCGAAGGGGGGCGGGGAAGGATCCTTTTATTTGTTTTTCTTTCATTTTTTTTTTTGCTATCCTCCCAGTTGTGGAGGACCTGAAATCACTTAAAGCAAAAAACAGACAGTAAAAAAAAGCTAAGCTTCTTCTTCTGGCCACATCCTATATGACCGCAAAACTTTTGCCTTTCGGGGTCAAAATCGAAAGACCAAAAAATACCGCACATGCACAACGCAATCTGGCCAATTCCAAAAGACCAGAAAAAAAACACTATTTCCCCGCAATCTCCCCACCCCATCACTTTGGTTTTAGGAAATTCTCTAGGCCCTTTGGATGCGTCCCATTAGCGTTTAAAGTCGCCATTTAAAAGCCCATTAAACTCTACTTGTTTTCATTTTTTTTTCGAGTTTTACTCGGATAATGAAAGGCAAGATTGGGAATAAAAAAATAAAAAAAAAATCAAGAATTTTCCGGGGTGGCTCGTCGTTCTCATCGTCGGCACATAAATTATTAATTGCAAAATAATTGCAAAATTGTGTTTGGTCAAGTTAATTTATGCCATAAAACTTAACCGCAGATGTAAGGGTGCTTGCAAGGGTAGGGGCTTTGTGGGGAGAGGTCTGAGGTTTTCGGTTGAAAATAAATGCCCGGCACTAAACACTTTAAAAAGTAGCCGACGGTCAACAAATTCCTTTTACTATCTGCTCTCATTTTATTCCTTTGCCCGAGCCCCCCCAAAACAACATTTTAGCTAATTAAAAGGAAATTCTATCAAAAACAAAAACAGAAAAGAAGAAGAAGAAGCAGCAGGAGAAGGCATAAAAGAAGAAAGGCAGAAAAAAACTTCGGGGCCATGGAAAGCGAGAGTAGCGAGTTAAGTGAGGCTTTGAAGTGAGGCTTTCGAGGCCTTAAAAAGTAATTACTTTGGTACCACCAAATTACAATTGACTTAAGTGAAATAAGCACTCATTAAAATGTTTCTCAAAACAAAATAAAAACCTAAATACGGAAATTTAAGGCAAGCCAAACGAGGATTCAAAACGAAACTGGCTATGGAATCTGAAAAGTTTCTTAACCATTTTTTTTTTTAGATTTTTTTTTCATTGGAATTTGGAAAATATTCATAATTTTGTATATGATATTTTGGGTGCCTTGTATATTACCTTTGTCACGATACCTTGAACTTCTGATAATGTTCTAGAGCTCTTTGGATATATATTTGGAAATTAAAAACCTGATAATCTCTGAACCATATTCCCTATCTCATTCCTATGAAAAGTTTTGATAATTTTGATTTAATTTCTTGGGTTCTCAGGGATAGAAACATTACCATTATGAAGACTGCAAGGGACTTAGATATCTTCCTATTCCATAAACTAAGACTCATCTTTTCAAACGTCCCCTAATCAATCGTTTAGATCTATCCTCATCAAACTATACTTATGGCCTTTAGACTAAAGGTAGAGAGCTCTAGCCTATATTTTTAGACTAAAAGTAGAGAGCCCTAGCCCTGAGCAAATAAGATGGAGGAGTTCTCCATTCGACGTAAAAATCACAAATCTTGATATCTTCCGGCATAACCTTTTTGCCCTTTAGAGACCAAACCATTTCTGAAATAATCTCTTGAAACCTTTAGATTTATATTTGATCTCTAAAACTTGGCTAAGATTTGAAAAAATTTCTTCAAGTCTTTGAGCTTATTTTTCAGTATTAAATACCTTATGGTCAGTGACGTGAGTTCTTCAAATCTTTGGATATAGTTTTAAAGAAATTTTTACAAAATTCCTTGAGTGGTTCTCGAATTTATTTTTTTTTTATCAAGTTGGTTACATTTGTCTGGCATGTCTTCGATAATTCTTTGGCTTTGCACCTTCCTTAAACTATGAGATAATTCCTTTGGCCTTCTGTAGAATAAAATATAGGGTAGATCTTAATATTCCCGGAATATGTTGAGTTTCTGAATTATTTACTCTCCGTTTTGATCATCTATCTTCCCCAAAGAGTTCTATGAAATGATCGACCATTTTGGTTTATCTTTCATTTATCTTAACTGATTTCCTTATTAGTATTTTCTGATTAGTTTTGACAATAAAATTTCTTGAAATTTCTCCAAGAAAACTAAGAAAAAATCGGGAAATATTCAGAGCTTTATTTGCCTAAAAAGTCTCTGAATCAATCCCTGAAGAACTTAATTTTGAAGCAAATTCTGAAAATTCTGAAATTTTTCAAAAATATTTTGAATATATATTTTTTCTTATGTTATTGAAAACTTGAGTAATTTCACTTGTGTCCTTGTCTGGGACAAAAGTCCAACCAAGTCAAGTGAAATTCTTTGGAGCATGGGAAACCAATGCTTCGTCTTCTCCCTTTCATGTTATGTTTTCATTTTCTCGGCTCGTAAAAAATAAGAATATGTAAAAAAAAAAATAATAATAAAATAAACTAGCCAAAAAAAAAAGGAAAA
Organism: Scaptodrosophila latifasciaeformis; assembly: GCA_037075145.1. NCBI lineage: Eukaryota > Metazoa > Arthropoda > Insecta > Diptera > Drosophilidae > Scaptodrosophila > Scaptodrosophila latifasciaeformis. Next base: position 3,845,677 of record JBAMCM010000073.1, read on the forward strand.
AAATGAAAGAGAAAAATCTTGTGATATTTCAGAAATTTCTCATTAAAAATTCGTAACTGCAATTTGCTTGTGTTCCCAAATGCGTAAGGCAAAACAAAGAAAATGAATAAAAATAGGAAAATTGAAATCATGGCTGACCCCAGAACACTTGAGAATGAGCAGAGGAGAGACGGGGCGTTGGGGGTCCCAGCCAAGTCGAGTGTGTAAGATTTTCTGTGTTGCCTGAGGGGGCAACTGGCTGATCTGTGGACAAGTATATGAATAACCGATAAATATCGATAGGAAAATCTGTGAAATTTCTCTTTGGAAAATTTCCTTGGCGATATTTGAGGAATTTTGTGAAAATATTCTATGGGTTTTTGCTAAGCTTTAAGTTGAATTAACTTCTTACCTAGCTTCAGTCTCTTCAGGCTCACAAAACACATAAGATAGACCAACAATTTAGTTACCGATTTGTGGCCTTAAGGTAGATGGGAAAATGCTTGGAAAAGCCTCAGCTGCCTCGCCTTGCAAAGCAGAGAAAAGTCAAAGTCAAAGTGACTGTGGCTGTGGCTGTGGCAGTGGCAGTGGCAGTCGGAGTTGCTCGAGAATGAAAATCTATTTTCTTTTAATTTGGCTAGAGAAATAATTAAGTATTAAGGAAAACTCCTTTTGTTCAAAACACACACACACACACACACACACACACGCATACAGGCGCATGCACGCTGGCATGTGCATGCTCAAAAAGTACAGTTGTGTTGTATGCAAAAAACCAATCAACGGCAAATTCAAAAGGCGTGGCAAAGACTCTATGTAAATAAAATGCATTTATTTTATATTTCTTCCTCTCTTGCTCTTATTCGACTCCTTTGTTGTTGTTATTTTTGCAAATTGAATTTGCATATTCAAGACAGTCGTTGTCTTCTTCTCCTTGGTCTTTGCCCCCACGCCCCACAAAAATGCTAAGTAAAATTTAGTGTTCTATTTCTCAAAAATTTTGCACTAAATGAAAATGGCCAAGCCAAGCCAAGTCTGCTTGGGTAGCCTTTGTTGCCAATTTATTTTCGTAATTTTAATAAATTTCATCTTTTTCTGGCCCCATAATAAATTGATTTCTATGTAAATTAAAACGATATTAATTCATCGGGTCTCGTTTTAATAATCTATTCATAATAAATTATTATATTGAGTTTCTTTGAAGGCGAACGAACAATTTCGCATTCGACTGCCCCACGAGCATAATGATTGAAATCAATATTGCCTCTTCTTTCTCCTTCTTCGTTCTTGTCTATAATTTATGAGCACGGATTCATTAAATTTGAATTGGATTTTCTTTTCTATGGCTTAAGCTACTTTCTCATCCACCTTAGATGACTTATTCACTACATTTTTGAACTCTTTTTACTAGTTCCGAAGGACCCTAAAATGGCTCATTAATTCAAGTCGTATTCTAACAAAAATAAGCCAGTTCTGTTAGGCTCTGAAAATCGCTTCTTTTTCACTCCTTCTAGCTCACTGAAAGTCCTTCTTCTAACTGCTGAAACTCCTTCTTTTTCACTACCTTAAAGCTGCTGAAACTACTTCTTTTTGAACTGTTTCTAGCTCACTTTAAAACCGCTGATACTTCTTTCTATTTTACCACTTCTAGTTCAGATTTAAGGCCTTCCAATTTCACTACTTAAGATCTACCTTTAAGCAGATGAAACTCCTTCTATTTTCACTACTTAAGTACTTCCCTAAAGTTACTAAAACTACTTATTCTTTTATTACTTCAGATCCAACTTAAAGCGGCTTTAAGTCCGTCTATTTTCTACCTTTTAAGTAGGTGAAACGCTGACTATTTTCTACTAGTTAAGGTCCACCTTAAAGCTGCTGAAAATCCATTTAATTTTACTACTAATAATCTACCTTTAAGCAGCTGAAACTCCTCCTTCTCACAACTCACTTTAAGACAGCTAAAACAGCTTCTTTTTTCACTACTTCAATCTCGCTTTAAAGCTCCTGAAACTCCTCCTTTTTTGTAAAAGTTTTAGCTTTTTTTTAAGCTGATAAAACTCCTTCTTTTTCCCTTTAAATTTGATGAAGTTCCTTTTGTTTTCATCACTCTTCAGCTCTATTTTAAGGCTTATCCAGCCTCATTTAAGCGACTTTCCTTTAGACTATTTCAACCACTTGAAGTCCTTCTATTTTCACTACTTAATCACAAGTGTAGCTGCACTTTCTTTCAGCCTTAAATGCCTCCGAAACAGGACTCTTGCAACAGGTTGGAGAAATAAAATTGTTCATATTGTCTCAAAGAAAATGCTAAGGAAAAATTTCAAGTCAAGTGGTAAACTTGATTATGAAAAGGAACTTTGGCAATTCCATAAGTCAGAAAATCATAAACAAGTCCGATGAGGTGAACCCAAGGACTTCTCCGGCCGGAATCATTTAGAATGCCGGGCAACTTCTTTAAACGGCACAGTCAGAGCGGAGTCAAAGTGGAAAGGAAATCGAGTATTTTGTGTGTGTGTGTGTTTTCAGTCTCTTTTGCACAAGTTTGGCTGCATTTGGATTGCATTAATTACGCAAGCTGGAAGATGGGGGAAGCGGCAAAACTATCAGTGCTGCCAACTGATTAAAATGCGTTGCAGGGCCCAAAACGAGACTGCCGTCGTCCTAGCCAAGCGACTGCCAACGCCAACGTCGTCATCATCTTTGGCAGAGTCTCTCCTTGGGCATCTTTGGATCTCGGGCTGTGATGTAGCCAAGCCAAACTATACTTGGTCTTGGTTGCCAGCAACATTTGCATTTATATTGTTTTGACCAATTTCTGCCCCGCCATTATTATCATTTCTTATGCTTTCGTTGCGTTTTATTATTTAGCATTATTATGGCCGGCGGATGGTTCAACTAAAACAGTGGGCGGAGATGCGGGGAGATGGAGCGCGGATTGGAGCAAGACAAATTCACGTAGCATAAAACTCTGCTAGACCAGCTGGCCTGATCCTTTTTATTACGCGTTGCAGGTCGTTGAGAGCTCAAGCAGAAGAGCAAGCAAAATATAATACTCCCAAAGGATACTCGAAACTTGGAAGACCTTTTTCATATGTAAATTATATTTCATTCTAGATCAAAGTCTAAACATATACTCTATTGAACTTGATCGTAATTGGCAGAGACCTAACAAATTTAGTACAGTCATCTAACATCTTTGTAACACTTACTCTCTTACTGGTAAGGCTATCCCAGTAAGACTCTTTTCATACAAGTGCCAGAATATCTCTAACGTAAATATGAAATTTGATTCAGATTGGTTCAGCTATTAGGTCAGTCTGACCTGTATATAAAATTGGTGAATCTCTCCTATAGAACTCTTGGTCTGGTAACTCCTTCGATCACGCTAAAACTTGGCAAATATAACTATCTGGCTATACCTAGCCTAAATATTTAGTTTGTTTCAGATTGGTTCAGGTATTAGGTCAGTCTTACCGCTATTTCGAAAGTCAAATCAATCCTATATACCTATTTGCTTGATCAAGATGAAATTCCGTACATATATGTATCTGGATATACTTAACCTAAATATAAATTTAGATTAAGATTGTTCAACAAACACCGAAGATAAACTCTATATGAGCCGAATGGATGGGCTTCCTTTAACAAGCTCTATAAGAAATTGAGTGTACTCTTCTTTGGTTCGTAAAGAGTATTAAAAGTGTCAAGTTTTCCGTATTATTTTTGCACACCCGCACACACCGCCGCTCAGTCGTGGTGTATTTTTTATTTCTTTAATTTTGCTTGCCGCAAAAGTAAATGCATTTATATTTTGTTGCACTCACCGTGCCACCACCAACACAACGATGCAAATGACCCACCAAAGAGCAAAGTGATACCAAACGACTTTTCCCCCAACATCTTGACAGTTTTTCTCTTCTCAACCGGAAGTTATTTTTTATGTCTTTCTCCGATGAGTCCGTCTTGTTCTGTCTGTTTATTGTCCAACTCTTTGCAGTTTTCGCACTTCGAGTTGAAAGAAACATGTTAAATGCAAATTTTTTAAAAGTTCAAAGACAAATCAACTAAATTATTTGAAAAGTTTTCCAAAAATTATCTCATTTTATTGAAAAATATTTATTTATTTATTAGAAACTTTTTCTTTTGAATTGTTTATCGGTTTGATCGAAGCAAAGAGCATTTGGAAGGCAGGCAAAATACAAGTGGAAACCTACTCTTGGTCAAGTGTTGATTAAGTGTTGAGCATGTGTTGCGCTTCATTTACAACACTGGCAAGTCCCAAGCAAGTGGAAGTAAATTGATATGCAAGCTAAAAAATTCTTAGAAAAATATCAATTGGAACCTGAATTTTCTTATTTTCTGGCATGAAATTTGTAAATGTTGAAAATTTTGAATTCTAAAATGTTTCATTATTTTTCAAGGGTAAATTTTTTCCAATACTTTTTTTGATGGAACAATTGAGAAAGGAAACAATTTGACAGTCAAGTAGGCTTTGCTTATTAAGAAGCCCATTTGAAGAAAAAGGCAAATCATTATTAGTTTGTCAGCCGCTTGGAGCAGTCGATAATAATCAGTGAAAAAAAAATTTATAAAAAATTAATAAAAAACTTTCAAATCAACTAAAGAAACTGCGAGTGAAAATAGAAAAACAAATCAACCAGCTAAGTAGAGGAAGGAAAGAGAAGAAAGAAACGTGTAAGAGAGACCATTTATTTGGTAAGTAAAAATTCAATTTGAGGTTAAGCAAAGAACTTTTTTTTTGGGTTCTGCAATATTTGAGGTTAGGTGGAAAATGTTTTCTCATTATAACAAAAAAAAAAATGAAGTTGAATTAATTAGAGAGAAGCTAGGTGGGTTGAAATTATTAAGAAATAAATTAGACCCACAAAGAAGGTGTAAAAGACCAAAAGGCTTATGGAAAAAAGAAAGTGGGCGACACAAGGCCAGTGGAGTCCCCAATCTGCTCTTGGATTTGGAAGTACCCTAAAAAATGTATTTCGATTATTTGCCACGCAAAAGCCAAGTGCCTTTCATGTGTGTCTGTGTGCCTGTGTGTGTGTTTTTTAATAAGACACGAAAAAAAGAGCATAGAAGAATAAGAACAATAAGAGCAAAAGGAAAACAAAGAAAAAGACACATATACACACACACACACACACGCGTGCTACAAATCTAAAGGCGTTGAAATCCTTTGCTAATCTCGGCAAAAGAAAATTTATAAATTATTAATTTTGGACGCACGTTTGGTAAAACTGAAGCAAACACACACACACACGCACACAGGGCTTCACACATGCCTAAGCGAGCAGACAACACAAAGTCGCTCACTTAATCAGACCTACGTTCTGTCCCATTCTCTTATGTTCTGTATGCCCTATCTCCATCTCGCTCACTCTTTCGCTAGGCATCTTAGTGTCTGCCTTGGTGCCTGTACGAAAGTCGGATTAAAGCAAAATGCAACAACAGCAGCGGCCAAGGCAGCGCAGTCATGTGCAAAGCAATGAAGCCAGCCTCTGTCCGCGACGGCAGAAGCAGCATTTACACCGTTAGCTTAAATTGTCTCATATTTTGATTATACCGCAAGCCAGGCGACTACCTGTTCTCTGCCCGAAAGGGTGCGTTTCCCGTTTCCCCCTCTGCGCGTGCCTAAAGTCATTTTTAAAACGTAAGAAACCAATAATTTTAATTTTCACCACCCAAAAAAACGAAATATTTTCGAAAAAATGAAACGCAAAAGGGGAATGAAAAAAATAATTGTGGTATAGGAAAATGCAGATAATTTCGAGGAGGAAAAGGAAATTGCAAAAAAAATGTTGAAACAAAAAATTGTTTTTATTAAAGTAACGTGTATAACGGTATCATCTGAAAGGGGGAATTTCGAATTCCATACTCTCACTCTGGCTTACTCTTTGCCTTGGCCATATAACAAATCACTGAGCCATTAAGGGCAGCTACCATTTCGAGTCCATAGACACCACAATCGTAGATTTTATGCCCAGGTGATGATGACACATGGACAACAAAGCCAGCTTCCCCTTACTCATAACCTCAAAAGTATCGGTTTTCAAAATGTGAACAGAGTGTTTTTTTTTTGTTTTTGTTGGGAGAAAAAAGGGAATACTTAATTATTTAGTAACCCAAAAGCCTAAAAGCCCAACACTTTTCATAACACACACACTGTCCCTCTCTCTCTCTCCTCTCATATCTCTCAATTTTTGTTAATGATTATTGGGTAAAAGTTTTCGTCTCTTCTCTGTTTTTTTTTTTTTGGTTTGCATTTCTGGGAACACTTTACAATGCTCGTTCATAATTTGGCCAAAAATGTTTATGCTGCCATTAAATCAGAGTTAGATAGTCTTCCTCTTGCCCTCTCGCTCTGGCTGACCACACTTCCCCAGTCATAAACCAAAGGAGCCACATGCCCAGTGTTCTGTTATGGGGGTTGTCTTTGCCAAGTGTCAATAAATGTGGTCGGAAAGGGGGGGCCTCCTCTGGAATCGGTTCAGCACTCCAACGCAGGGTGGTCTGTTGCCTAGGCGTGCATGTGGCTATATCTGTCTGTGTGTGTGTGTTGGGCTTGTTTGGCTTGGTTAAGTGGCTTGGTTGGAGTTCACGGTCTTGGACCACTATCAAAGCTTAAGGCCTGGCCAACAATGGGCCAAGACCACAGGCAGTTCGATACTAACAACTTTGCCAGTTCGATTGAAACAGTCGAAAATTTCCAAGGTGGATTGTAAAGGCCAAAGAAAGTAGAGAAACCGTGGGGAGACGCGATAGAAAAAATGTGCGAAAAAGTAGTCAAAGGAACGGCAGAAATTTTTTGGGCCAGAAAATTCAAAAAAGAAACGAAGATGGGAGGAAATCTTTCAGGTACTGTCGGACTGGGACTAACTGTGTGAAAAACTGTGAGACTTCAAATAGAAGGAGTATGGAAAGGACCTTGACAGATATAAGAAATATTAGAAGCGGGTCTATGAGAAAAAATTTGAAAGGGACTCTGAAATGAACTTTGTGAAAAAGTATGAAAAGGTCCATCAGAAGAATAGAATACGAAAGACTTTGAAAGGGCTAGGAAAACTAGAGATGGCTCGAAATGGGACTCCGTGAGGGGCTAAGACAATAAACTAGTTTTAGAAATATAATTAGAAGATAAGGAGAACTATAAGAGTCAAAATTTGGAATCGAAAGGGTCTTCATGGGAAGCTGAAAGTTGAACGAAAAGAAGAGTTTTTTCTCAAAGAGAATCTAAACGAGAGTTTTATTTGGGAACTTTTGGAAGAGCTACGATTACCAAAAAGATCTAAAGAGAAATAAGCCAATAGACTTGAAAGGGTATAAATAGGGAAAGAAAGAGCCCACCAAATTGTTACGGGAGAAAAGCTAGCAAAGAGTTAAATAGATGTGAGAATTGGAGAGAGTCGAAGAGGGGTGTAGAAAGCGGAACTAGTTAAGTGCTTAATAGGGGTGGAGTATTGGGTCAGCCGAAAGGCATGAGTCTCTCAGTGGCACCACCAATGAGCTTTGTTGTCTTTGTGGCCGAGGTCCTGTGCAGCTGTGTCCTTTCCTGGACAAACAATAAAATATTCAAAGTTTATAATGTAAATTAACCCGAAGTTGCTGCTGGCCAGACCAGGCCAAGTTAAGGCAAAACCAGGCCAAAACCAGCCAGCCAACCAGCCAGCTAGACAGAGACGGAGAGGGGGAGAGAGAGAGAGAGACAGACAAGCAGCCAAAGTAAGCCATGAATTTACAATATTCGAGGAGAGGGTGACGAAAGGCAGAGCCTGAAAGTCTTTTCGAGAGCAGACTGAAGGTCCCTCTGTGTATCGGGTAGATGGGGACCTTCTTCCTTCTGCTAGTATTTCGAAAGCTTCTGTGAAATTGTGAGGATTCTGTCCGTCCCACTACCCTCTCTCAGTCAGTATCGTCTGTGTGTGTTTGTGTGACCGCCTATAAATTCTGATATACCTCGGGTGGCTGCTGGTCACCCAAGCCTCGTTGAATACCTAAAGGATTTGCCCGGCCTAATCAAATTTTATTGAGCTTTCCACACAACTGTTGAACCTTTTGGACATCGTCTTCCACCTCTTCCAGCACTTTACGGACTCTGACAAGTGCAGAAAAGTGAGCTAATTTTGTAGGGTATACAGAATCTCTTCCCCACTGTTTTTCTGGCTGTTTTCGATAAGCCAAGCTAAGACTGACACACTGACTCCTTGAACGAAACTTATCTCAATTGTCCCAAAATTTAGACCAACTAAGGCAAACCATAAATTGTAACAGAGGTGGAACAAGCCGAAGAAATTAAGAACAAAAATTAAAGCTACGATTGAGAGAAACTCTATTCAAAATCTTATAGGTTGTGAACCAGAAATTCCCACCCAAATAAATAAAGTAACTTAGGGAGCTTACTTCTGTCAAAAAGACCTAAGAAAATTTAGCTTGGAATCCAGAAGGAACTTGAATAGTATAAACCGAGTAAAAGCCCTTTCAAAAAGCTATCTCAAATCTGTCTTCTAGTCTACAAATATAGCTCTACACAAGTTCAAGCGAAAACTTTGATAGCTTCCCCTAAATCCCTTACAAAGTCCGGGAAAATAATCGATATAAAAATTTAATAATAACTCTAAATGTTATGTTGATAAATTCCATGAAAATGGGTACCTAAAAATCTATTCTGAACTCCAGAAGTAAAGCTAACTGAGAGCAGTCACTTGATTATTATAAGACCGCGGATAAGCCCAGCTAAGACCCATCTAAATACTTGCCTAGCTATCTGCTTAAAAGCCCAGAGAAAAACCCAATTCTAAGACCCTTCATTCCTCTATTAAAGTCAACTCAAACTCTTTCAAAATCCAGAAAACAATCGAATTTATTATCCTATTAGTAGGTCCATTCAGGAACCCATTTAAGTAGACGCTTAAAACGCTCTTCCAACTTATATATGCCACCTTATAACTAGCTACCAAAGTTAAGAAAAAAAAGCTTAATTACAACCCTTAATAAGCTCTGCATAAATCCGCTGTTATATCTAGGCAAAGCCCATTTAACACCTATGATAAATCCATTAAAACTCAAGAAGGGACCTAAGTTATATTAGATAATATCTGTATAATAATCTTCCCAGAAAACTAGTGGAAAATCTATTTAAAAGCTGTAGAAAAACTAAACAAAAATTCAACCTTAACTCAATCAAAAGCTTAACCAGCAAACTTGCCCAAAAGAAAAATGAACGAAACCCCATTTCAATCACTCTTGATGACCGACCTGCTAGCCAGGCTAGTTTTCAGTCTTGGCCGTTTTCACTGCCAATCAAATTTCCCGAAACCCAGCACAGTACAGCATAGCACAGCACAGCACAGTAGAGTATAGTACAGCTAACCTCCCAGGCCCCTCCAGATGGACGTCAACTCTCATTAGATTAACGATTGTTTGGGGGTGATCGGACGTAAAGGACTTGAGGACTTCAGAACGAATGACTAACCAAGTACAAAAAGCTGCCTAAAATCAAATCTTAAACAATCTGTTTTGGCCAAAATGCCTACATGAATATGCTGGTTGGCTGGCTAGCTGCCTGGCTGACTAAGTGGGTCGTTGATGGGAGTAGGGGAGGGTTGATTGGCTGGTCCACCACATGGTCGGTGTCAACGTACTTGGGTTGCCCGTCATCATCAGCTTCTTTGTGGTAATCGTCTTGCTTGTTTTAGGGAGCCTAAAAAAGTGTCAAATGCGTGGGCAGACAAATGTGAAAAGGCCATGATGGTGTCGGCCCAAAAGCTGGGAAGAGTGAAGCGCTTACAGGGCTTCCGAGAAGCTTAGGAAATAGAGTGGGCATGACGTCAGGCTGGGGAGGTTTCAAAGGATACACAGCAGATTTAATGGCAAGTTTAACGGGAAGAGAAAGGGCAGTCCAAGTAGGTGGTATGACTTCGGTATACTGGAAAAGTTCAGAGTTAATAGGTTAGAGGCCTTGAAAATGTAGCTAGTTGAACCCAGTTAAGGTTAGAAAAAGAGTGAGGTTGGGTGGTTATCTAGTCTTGTAGGGGCCAGAAAGTCTTAGGGACTATCAAGGAGCCCGATAGAATCAGGTGGAATTGTGAGAACCCGATATGAGTTGGGCCTGTGACAGAGAGTGAAGAGGGTAAGCTTTCTACCGAAAAAGCCGGTCCAGCCGGCTTATGGTCAAACGACCAAAAAACGTATGTCAACTTGATCCTGACAAAGTATTTGTGGCTGGCCTGTCATTTTTTGTGGCTAAAAATTTGTCCGAGACTTTGTATTGGGCTTTCCCTTTTCATTTATATATATATATATATTTTTTTTTTATATGGAATGGTAACGTTTTGTTGAAACCATTTCATCATCATCATCATTTCATTTCCTTTTCCAGTTTGACCCAAACATGGGCAAGAGCAAGAGGAAGCACGAAAGCGATGAGGGAAAGCCTAGAAAGCTCAAGCGTATATCCAAAGACAAGGGGGAGAAAGAGGCCAAGAAGGATACGGTGGAGAATTCAGAGCCAATCTATCAAAACGAGCCCCTCGACTTGAGCAAAAAAAAGACTTTGTCAGATCAAAGCAAAAGCCAACAGGATGACAGTCATGTCTTCAAGGTGCCCGAAGCAACTCCGAAAAAACCTAAAGATGCCATCTCTCCTGTCTTTAAGGTGCCCGAACCACCTCTACACTCCAGATTTCTAGAAAAATTTCAAAGACCAAACGATACTAAGGGAATTTTGTCAGCACCCAAGTCCGATTTAGTTTTCTATAGGGATTGTGAATTGGATGAACAGTGCATGCCCCTGGATTTGTCTATACCAAAACCTACTCAAATAGAGAATACGGAAACGAAAACGAAAGAGAAGGAGCTTGGAGCCAAGCAGGAGAACGCAAAGAAGGTGACCCCAAGGCAGAGGGGCGCAAGACAGTCGACCAAAAAGCAGGAGAACGCAAAGAAGGACACCGCAAAACCAACGGAAGAGAACCCTTCGGAGCCGGCGAAGCCAGGTTCCCGTCGTGGACGCAAGCCAGGAAACCCGAAACCCACAACTGGGGCCAAGCGTGGACCCAAGCGCAAAACTCCAGCGAAAAAGGAGAAAGATGAATATATCGAGCCTCCCTACAAGTCCTACAATGTGACGCACTTCGAGAATCCACTAAACCGTGAGGTGACACCCAAGGTAATTGTCTTGCCAGCTCATACACCCTGGGTTCTGCCCAAAAAATTGGACGACGTTCAGCTCTGCGATCCACCTGAAGAAGCCAAGAAGCCCGAATTGGAAGATCTGGTCAAGCCCAAGCCAGAGCCCTTGCCTCAGTCAGTTCCTGTACCTGTATCTGTTGCCTTGGCTGTGCCTATATCCAAGCCTGTCGCTATGCCCAAGCAAATACCCATGACAATTATCAAGCCCATGCCGATGAACATGGCCTTGAACAGTGCCAGGAACATGACCACGCCCAAGCAAATACCCATGACAATTACCCAACCCATGCCGACAAACATGGCCTTGAACAGTGCCTGGAACATTACCACGCCGAAGACCATGTCCATGGCCATACCCTCAACCCAGCTCAAATCGATGACTCCAATCCTAAGCCACGCGGGAAACACGGCCACACCCATCGCCAAACTGCCGATGAGCACCAATGATCAGACTTTGCTTATGCACACGCCAATCTATACCTATGCCAAACCGATCACTACCCCAATACCCTGTACCAGCAGCATGTCCTTGGTTCCTGCCACTGCCACCAACAACGGTTGCATCACCCAGATCTTAAACATAGGTCCAACCGAGTCACGCCCAGTATTGGCCCAGGAAACTACCAAACCTGTGCGCTATGTTATGATGATGCCCCAACAGACTGCATCCCAGCCCAAGTTACCAAGGCAGGTGCCCGCTCCCGGGAAAGCGCCGAGCACATCTCGTATCACTGCGAGACCTCCAACTGAAAAGCCCAAAGCCCCTAAAATCGTCGAGAAGCAACCCAATGAGGATGACTTTGATTTCGGCCATTCCGTGCCCAAAATCCTTCGGCATAAATATAGGGTGAAACTCTACAATATGATCAATAAAATCTCCAAGGAAAACGATGAACCAGCCGAGACAATTGCCCCCAAAGATGCTGACAAAGAAAATAGTAAAACAAAGGATCCGGAAAACAATCAGGCCAAACCAACACCAGTCAAAAAAACCAAGTCGGAATCAACCCCGAAAACTCAGCCCGAACCCAACAGTAAAATCCTTGCCACCAACCCCAAACCCAAATCCAATAACAATACCCTCGATTTACCCAATACCGATCCGACCGCGCAAATCCCATCATATAAGCCCGGGGCCAACGGCGCCTCCCACTATAAACTCGACTTGAAGCCGTCCACTTCGAATATGGCGCAGGCTTGGTTGGCCAAGCAGACCAAAGACCGAGGGTCGTAAAGAGATGGAAACACACACACACACGTACACATTAGCAATAGATACACACAGGCAGGTAAACACACACAAACATGGGAATAATACAAAAACACTATCAATTCTTTTTATTATTTATTGGCAAAAGGAAGGATAAAAAATATATATATAATAATAAAATTAAAATATTAAACAAAATAAATTTAAAAAAATAAAATTTAATTATAATAAAAATTTAAAAAATATACAAAAAAAAGTAAAGAAATAAAGAAATAAAATAAAAAAAATATTTATGAAAATAATATATGAAAAAAATATATTAAAAAAAAAAAAAAAAAAATTAAAAAAAAAAATAAATAAATACAATAAAATAATATAAAGAAAAAAATAAATAAAAAAAAACAAAAAGGAATAAATAAATAAAAGAATTGAATTAAATAACAAAATAATAAATAATAATTAGCCAAAAAAAAAGCTTTTTATAATAAAAACAAATAAAAAATAAATAAATTAAAGAAAAAAAAGTAAATAAAAAAAAAACAGAAGAATAAATAATTTAATTAAATAAAAAAAATAAATCATTTTTAAATTAGTTAAAAATAATAGAAATAAATAAAATTAATAGTTACCCAATAAAATAGCTTTCACCAATAAAAGCAAATAAAAATTAAAAAATAAATAAATAAAAAAAAATTAGTAAATAAAAAAGAGAAAGGAATAAATAATTTAATTAAATAAAAAAAATAAATAAGTAATTACCAAAAAAAAAGATTTTAATTATAAATAAATAATTTAATTAAACAAAAAAAAAAATAAAAAAAAAGAAAAGTCAATAAGAAAAATAATAAATAAATTTAAAAAAATATTATTAAAAAAAAAAACAAAATTAATTTAAATAATTAATTAATAAATAATTTATTTTCATAACAAAACAATTTAGAAATTAAAATGAGACAAAAAATAAAAAAAAGAAAAAAAAAAAAAAAAATTTAATAAAAAAAAAAATAAAAAAAAAACAAAATTAATTTATTTTTGTAATAAAAAATTTTAAAATGAGAAAAAAAATACCAAACAAATGAGTCAAAGCTATGACAAAAAATGACATCAGGCACACACCCACACACACACACACCGTGACCTCTGCCGAGATTCCCAGGCCTCCCGAAGGGCTTCTCTTAATTGGCCTTATATCGATTAGTCACAATTTTCCCAAAAGAAAACACTTTTTTTTTGTGGATTTTTAAGCACTTTTTTGGTATATTTTTTTGTGTAACACTTAAAATAAAAAAGAATTAAAACTAAAAAAAAAAAAAAACAGAATAGAATATAATTTTTTTTTCAGCGAAACCTGCCGAGCACTTAAGACCAGAAATCCATATAATTCGTAATACTTGGCTTTGGTTGGCTGGGATATATATTTTTTTTTTATATGGACCGAAGTGCTGGGATTTCTTGTTCGTCGAGGCGAATGGGAATTCTCAGTTCAGGTAACATTTGTGCGGGCATTTTTTTTTTTTTGGGTTTACTGCTCGAATCTCTGGATATGGCGTTTCTCCTTGGGCATGGCCACCGCTAGGGAGCGATCCACATAGGCGAAATTATCCAACACGCTATCAAAGAGGACGCCGCCCATCAGGGCCAGACCACCGACGATTCCAATTTTTGACCACATTTTTTTTTTGGATTAATAAAAAAAAAATTGATTATCACTTTTCCTCAAAAAAAAAAAGGAAGGAATAAATGTCAAACGGTATTGAAAGGTTTTTGCTTTATGCGCGGGCCGCAGGCATTGCCGGCTGCTTATATAGCCGAGAGTCGGGCTAGTCCGGCTAACTGTTTAATCAGTTGACGAAGCCAGAAGCCACAAACCAGAAACTAGAAGCTTTCGCATTCATCGATTCGTGAGGGCAGCGCCGGCCCTCTCGACTAAGAATACGCTTGATTTTCATTCGTGCCGTTGATCACGTCGTCCCAGAACTATGGAAAACAACAACAGCAACAGCAATAAAAACTAATGAAAAAAGCTTTCCTGTCTTCTTTTTTTTCCCGACCACACGCAATTCACTTCCTTCCTTTCACCGCCGCTTTTTGCCGGGGAACTTTCATTATCGATGGTCACGAGAGATAACAGATTTTTGTTGTTTATTTTTTCCAGTTTTTCTATATTTTTGGCAAAGCTTTTTTTTTTGTTGTTGTTGGTTCCTCCTCTGTTGCCCCGCCGTCTGGTTTATCAAAGTTGCTGCTAATCTTTTTGCATGTTTTCGTTTTGTTTATTTATTTTTTTCACACACTTTTCAAAATTCCGCGGGTATTGCAAAATATTTAGCACTTTTCAAAATTATACTCTTTACGGTAGAAGAAGAAGAAGAAGAGAACTGGCCGGTATCACTAAACCGTTTGGATCAGTCAACATGATCTGGTTTTATCTTCGACTTTTATGGAACAATCTCTATAAAAATTATCAGGTAGAAGGTTTCTACTATGGCAAGTAAGTATACCAAGTTTCGTTTGGATTGGATGGTTAGTTCCGAAAGGCCTTTAAGCTTATTTCTAGCTTCAATCTCAATTTAATTTGGGACTTATCAAAGGTGGACAAGTATATATAATTTGGTCTCGCCAAGCCTAAATAGGTACTTATGGTATCCAGAACAATCTTCGTAACTTCTCGACCAAAGTCATAGAAAACCACTCTTGTAAGCCAAATTTTTGGCTGGTTTGAACTAGTGAATCACATTTATAGATCACTTTGAGATATATCTCGTCTATGCCTTACTCAAAGTCAAGGAATTCCGATATTGAAACATATAAAAAGGAAGTCAAAAACTGTCTCCAAACTTCGGCTTTCGATAGATAAGTCCGCCCTCTGTCTGAGGTAATTCCCGGTTGATAACAAATGTGAAATATTTTCAACTAATACTTTTTTCTTTGGCTTATAGTAAGGTGAGTTTGTATCAAAAGTAAATATATATAACCAAAGAATTCTTAAGATTTTAAAAAGGTATTTTTCCAATTTATACCACCTCTCTCATCACTCTTTCAGAGTTGGCTTTTACCCTTACATATATGTTCTTCTTCTCAGATTAGAGAAGCTCTTGATCATATAATTTACCTAGGTCAAGAACCTCAACATATTGAAATATTTTTGACTTTCGAAAAAAGTATAGCAAGTTCGCCGATTCCGTTGAATATTTCCCATTGACATTTGCTCGAAAGCCTATCCCATTGCAGTTTGATATAAGACTTGTCATTATTTCGAAAAATATTATTTTTGAACAATAGCAAAAAATGACAGCAACAGCAACCAAACTGGTTTCTGATTGACGTTATTTTCTGACTAGTCCCGAAGCTTACCAGAACCACAAAATACAAAAAGTTAATAAAACTTGCGTTGATTGTGACACCTAATCGTACATATGTGTGTAAATTATCTGTATGTGTGTGTGTGTGTGTGTGCATTGCGGTTTTGGCTTTCTAATGACATAATCATGAACAAAAGACTTGGCAAAGCCTTAGAAAATTAAGCCCGCAACAAAAAAGCTTTTTTTTCGCATTCACAAAAAGAAGAAGAAGAAGAAATAGTGTTTTTTTTTAATATTTCCATAAAATTCTGAGTAACCCTCGGCAGGGTCTTAAGGCGCCTAAAGCTTTTTTGGGCCTTGTCCTTGGCCAAGTCGAAGGTGAAAGTCATCCACTTTGCAGCCTTGAGCCCCCATAAAGTTGGTCAAGTCGAAAAAGTTCCTGGAAAAAGAATATACTAATTGACCCAATTTTGGACTTATCAAAACCTGAAGGCTTTTGAGCCATAAAGCTGGGGCATAACAGTTATCTTCGTGGCTTTTGGTCAAGGCAAATATTTAATTTTTATTTTATAATTTTTTTTTTAATTTTATTTGTTTTTTTTTTTTTGCTTTATAAAAATTTATTTTATTTTTTTTTTAATTAGTTTTTACATTTTTTTTTTTTTTTTTTTTTTTGGTCAAGGCAAATATTTAATTTTTATTTTATTATTATTTTTTTTTTTAATTTTATTTGTTTTTTTATGCTTTATAAAAATTTATTTTATTTTTTTTTTTTTAATTAGTTTTTACATTTTTTTTTTTTTTTTTTTTTTTTGGTCAAGGCAAATATTTAATTTTTATTTTAATATTTTTTTTTTTTTTGAAATTTTATTTGTTTTTTTTTATGCTTTATAAAATTTTATTTTTTTTTTTAATTACTTTTTTTTTTGTTTAAGGCAAATATTTAAATTTTATTTTTTAATTTTAATATTTTTTTATTTATTTTTAATGCTACATAATTTTTTTTAAATTTTTTTTTAATTATTTTTTTTTTTATAATTTTACTGCTAATTTATTTTTAATTATTTATTGTATTTTATTTTAATTTTTTGCTAATTGTTTTTTTTTTTTTGCAAATTGTTTGTTTGCCTTTGAAAAATATTTTTTTTTAATATTAATTTTCCAGTCGATGAAAAATTCATTGATTAATTTATTCATGCATCCAATCATTCATTCATTGATTACTTAAAACTAGTCTAAATTTTAAACAAATTTATTTTCTAAGCCATTTGAAATTTTTATTTTATTGTCTTTTTCCTAATTAATTTAATCAACTATTTCACTCTTTTGTGTTTTTCAAAGTTTTTAACTTATCAGAGATTAATTTGATTTAAATAAGAATAGTTCAAATTTAATAGCCTCTTTTAGTTTCTTTTTTTTTCAAATTAAAAAATAAATATTTCAAATTTTTGTTTCATTTTTTTTATCAAATCAAACAAAATTATTGGTGAATTTTGAAGAAAAAAATTTTTATTATTAATTAAAAAAAAAGAAATTCTTAGAGTATTCAAAATTCTAGGAGAATTTTGACAAAGGCCAATTTTTTCAAGTTCACTAAAAAAAAAATAGTGTGCCAAGTGGGCGGGGCCCAGCGATGACGTAGTTCTCCAGAATAAGAAGAGAAAAAAAAGAAAGCTTTGTGCCAACGTAAAATTAGCCTTGAAAGAAAACATAAAACGAAAATAGAAAAACACTGAAAACAACATAAACAGAGAAAGACAGAAATTGAGAGAGTGGAAGAGCAGAAGAGTTCGAAGGGGGGAGGCGAAGAAAAAAATTATGAAAAGAAAATATAAAAACTGTTTAACGTGCAAATTAATCGAAGCTCATAAAATACGGTAAACAAAAGAGATATTCAAAATACACAAAGGCACACGAACACACACACAGGCACACAGACACATAGACGCACAGGCATATACAGAGAGTCAGCGACACGGGCAAGCATCATGATGACGCTGGCTGTGACGTTGCCGTCAACGTCCTCGCCGCCGTTGCCGTTGCCGTCGCTGACGTCAAGCCTTCGGATAAACAATCATTAATAATACAAATTTGGTCATGTATAGTCTCGGTCGCTTGTCTGCCTGTGTGTGTGTGTGTGCGTCTCATGTAAAATTGTAAATGGGTGGGAGAGAATAAAAAGGTTTGTGCTGGCGTCGAGTGATTCAAATGGTGACACACACTCTCTCTCTTTCACTCTTTCACTCTCTTTAGTTTTGTTGAGCTTGCCTTGCTTCGCAGCTAACGGATTGCCATCATTTGTTTTTGCTTATGGGATCTATGACGGCAGAGGTCTGTCACTATGCGTGTGCGTGTGTGTGTGGAATCTCTTCTTCTTCATTTTTAGAACTGTTGAATGCTTTGCAGCCACTCTAGTGAGCTTGCGAAATAACCACAGCTAATAAGGGGATAGGGTTGTCTGGTGGAGTACTTGCTCGGTTGGGGGTGTTTGGGGGAGGGGGTGTTTGTTACTGGTTCGGGGAATAGCAGCTGTTCTTGGTTTCGATGGCAAAGCGCGAAAAATCTTTCATGTCAAAAGTGTTGGAAATTTTTGCATATTTCTTTGGCAAAGTGAAGAATGAGTAGATGGAGTGGTATGAGATGGAGTGGAATGGGATGGGGTGGGGTGGGGTGAGTGTGGGTTTTAAGCAGAACGAAACGAGTTAGTTGGAAAGTCCCAGGTCCTGTTAGTCTCTGCTGGCATCATTTTTCATATACCGCCACATTACACATTTCCCCAGCAAATTGTTTGAAATTTATTTTGACCCAAAATGCTCTTTCATTTGAAAAACTTTCCAAACGAAATGCAACCGTGCAACCCTCACAGCTTCTAAGTGATCGGATCATTATGTGAAATTGAAAAATCGAGAAAAAAAAAACTTGAGCAAATGTTAAGGAATTAAAAAGATTAAGGTTTGTCTTGGGTTATGGGAGAGGTGCTGGGGGCAAGGAGGAGTTAGGAGTATGATGGGTGGAAAGAAGGAGCCTCTCCTCCCCCCAGAAGTAAGGTCATTTGAATCAGGCCTAAATTGGGGTTCCCAGCGAAAGTCCTTCCGGAATTCCGTCAAATGTTTTTGCTCCGATCAGCTCTGACCTGTAACCAGGGGCTCTGAGAATAGTAGGGGTCTTGGTCTTCAAATAATTTTGTTCGTTTCGAGCTCTCTTTTTTTGGTTATCCTTTCCCATTGCCAGTATGACTGCGGCCTTGACCTCGGTCGACTCTCTTTCTAGTTTGAGAGAAAGCTTAAGGCTCTCTCGTTCCCTGACGATTTTTAAGACATTCTTCTTGTTTGAGAGATATTCTGTGGATCACTATGACGTCAAAAGACCCTGCTCTCTCTCTCTCTCTCTCTCTCTCTTACATTGCCGTGAGTTTTTATCAAATTCGATTTCTTTCTTTGTCGATTCTCCTTCTTTTCAGGGATTTGTAACAGTCTTCTTCTTCATTTGGTTTCAAGGCTCGCCATGACGTCAGATCCCTTTGCTCTCTTTGACTGTCCTTTTACTTTCTTAGTCGGCTCTCTCTTGCTAGTTTGAGAGAAAGCTTGAAGCTTTCTTTACCTGCTGAGAGCCTTAAAGACCCCTAGAACCAAACCTGAGACTAGCCTTGAATTCTTCAGAGCTTTAGTCTCTTTCCTTGTCTTTCATATTTATATTTCTTTCTCGAAAAATACCAATTAGATTATCTCAGCTCTTTTATGAAAATAAGAGAGCCCATTAAGCCGATGACGTCATCGGATCCCCCTCACTCGCTCTCGCTCTCTCTTGTCTTCTGCTATAATTGTTCTCTTTGTTTTAAGCAGCCAAATTGAGTTTACTAAAATTTTGCCCTCAATTGTTTGCTACCACCCCACCCCACCACATCCCGTCCCCATCACCGTCCACCACTACTTTTCCTATCCTTGATAATATGGGAAACCATGAATATTTGTGTGGGTGTGTTTTGCACTCTCTCTCACTGGGTGTGCGTGTGTGTCTGTGTGTGTGTGTGTGTTTGCTTTTGTTCCGTTAGTTCGCTTGCATTTCCTTCCGGCTGGCGGCCCCAGGGCCTCCCTCCCATGCTGACAGCAACCGGCAATGCCGTCGACTGCCTTCAGTCCGTTGGCTTTGTTTCCACTCGAAAGCTTTCGGCCCAGCTGCACCCCCTCTCACCGGCACCACCGCCTCAAAATTCTTATACTCCAATTCAGACCCTGCTGATTCGTTTTTGTGGAAACTGAAAAACGAAAAAAACAAAAAAAAAAACGAGAACCTCAAGTAAACAAATTTCCAGTTTTCTTTGGGTTTTCCTCACCATTTTCATGCTCTTATCTTAACCCGTTCCGAGGAGGTGCAAAAACCTTGTTTTAGTTCTTATTTTTCTCCTTTTTTTCAACTCAAATTGAATTCTAGCACTCCGTCTATGTATGTGTGTGTGTGTGTGTATGGTGTGCGTGTTTCTGTTAATTTTTACCTAGGAAAATTGCATCAACTGGCTTACAAGTTTTCCCAGCTCAACCCGAGTATGAAGAAGCAGAACAACAACAAGCACAACCGCCATTTTGAGAGATTCTAAACTTACCCCCTTCACACACACACACACAAACGCACACACACACACCCTACACCCCACCCACTTCTATGCTTCCAACTCCTAGTCGACTACTTTTGAGAGCAGAGCCTCTTGACTTAAAGCCACTTCCGACATTCAAGCGATAAGGTACCGAGCAAACCCTCACCCCTTTGGACAACACCCCTCACCCCCCCTGCCCATCAGCACCCCCTACTAAGACCACCCTCTTGCAGCAGACTTAATAACCGTTGTGGTTAGACAACCGCAAACTAAATAACTTAAACGCTGACACGCCCCCCTTTCACTGCCGATCAACTCCTCTATAATTTCATTCCGGGCCAATCCAAGCCACACCACCTAAGCACCCCACCACCCAACACCCACCCACCCTTTGGCACAATCCAGAAACACCTTTTACCCAAAATTGTTGTCAATGAGCTGTCAGCAATCACAAACCAATTCAAAGTCCTCAATATTTTCACACCTCTCCATCGCTACTCTCACCATCCGAATGCAACCCTTCTGACCACAACACACACACACACACACACACACACACACACTCGCACACACATTAGGTGGACTATACTCGGTTTCATTTATTTTCACCTTTGTTTAACCCTTTGTAATTTTCTCTTACCACTTCAAAATAAAATAACCGAATCGGTTTGCCAGAATTTGAATTGCCTTCTCAGTGACCAAAGCGAAGCTCATTTAAATGATAATTTCACTCTGAACCAATCAAATGAACACTGGGTTCAAACAGTTTTTTCCTAGGCCAACCCAACATCCGTCGGAAAATCTCTCATAAAAAAGTCGGGGAAAAAATATAATGTGGATTGAAACAATATTTTTTTTGAGGATTCCCAACTTGGCTACATTTTTTAACCAAAAAAGATAAACCTAGAAATTTCGAAATTCCCCCAAAATTCGAACCATAAAATAAACTGAAATAAATGTACAAAAAAATTAGGTAAAATAGGTGGAAGCTTCTAGGCATTCCCAAGAACAAAAAAAGGAACAAAATCTAGAAATTCTCAAAAAAAAAAAAAAAAAAAAAAAAATACTTTAAAATGTTTCCAAATATAAATTCCCAAAAAAATATATGTATATATTTATGGTCGGAGAAGGTTCCAGAAATTGTTAAAATTTCTTAAAATTTTCAAACATTTTCAAAAAATTCTTTAAATTAAAAAAAATTCAATTGTCTTAAGTCCCCAAAAATTTATATTCAGGTCAGAAAAATTTTAAAAAATTATATAGAATAAAGTTCCTCAAAATTGTAATTTCCAACGACTTTAAGAATTACATATATTAAAATAAATTCCCCCCCCCCAAAAAAAAAAAAATCTATTTAAAAAATTTCCTTCAAACATTTTTCCTTGAAATATTTTTATAATCAATTCGAAGCTGGCAAACAAATGAATCAAAAGCTTTAATAATAAAGTAACCAAATCAATTTCAAGGATTTTCCGGGAAAATAAATGATAATAAAATTTAAAAAAAATCCATAGACCCTTATCACATAATATCAAAAAGAGCATTTGATATTTTTGAAAATAAATTCTTGTTTTTTCATCTTCTTCTTTTTTTTTTGTAATTGTTGAAATATTTTTTCATACATTCTTTGATACGCACTCACCCTCTCCCCCTCCCCCTAGCCATTGCTGTTGCCTTTTAAATGTTTGCATATGATTATCATTTGTGTGGAAATGTTGCAATATTTTTTTAACTCTCCCAGAACCCCCCACCCCGCACAATTACAACCCCTTGGCATATCCAAAAAGGTTGGTTTCGAAATTTATGAGTAGTGAATTTTGTGTGTATGCCAGAATGCAGTACGTGTCACCGGGAGTCCGGAACATTGCTGCTGTCCCCCCGCCCCCGTCACCGCCACCGCCCATGCCTCAAAAGAGCCACTGTGCATTTTGTGCACAATTAAGTTTTAAATGTAATTTCACGCCCAAATGCTTTAAATTGCAAACGGATAGAATAGAAGAAGAAGAAGCACCACAGCCAAATGAATGGCCCTGGTATGGTGGAATGACGAAGAAGGCGGCATAGCAAAATATCAAAATGCCGTAGGCCAATGCAAAAGCTTTGTCTATTGACTATATAGAACTGGTGTAAGCGGGAAGGAGACAAAATATTATGCGTGCATCTGTGTCAATATACGCGCGCGAGAAAGAGATAGGGAGAGAGAGAGAGAGAGAGAGCGTGCCTGTGTGTGCATCATTGAAGCGACATAATCGCGTTGACACTACAAACGAACGCGTTACGCGGCATGCCTGATGCGCTTGAGAGTAAAGCAAAACTAGCGGGGCCGATTAAGACCGAGGGGTGGCAGCGTGCGTGGCAGAATATAGATAGAAAATAGATAAAGCGAACCCAAAGAATGCGAGAGAGCGAGCAATGGAGACAGATATACAGATTAGTACTTGCCATAGGCTCGCTAATCACCCAAAATAAGAGAGAGAAAAAAAAACACAGTTAAATCAGCCCATGCACGCTCTTCCTCTCTCTCTCTCTCTCTGCTTGAACTGACACTGCTTTTTATACCCTGCAAATTAACAAAGGGCATGTTGGTTTAGACTTAGACGATAGCAGACCGATGGCTCATTGACTTAGTCAGGTTTGTTTGCTCCGCCGTTTCTCCTTTCGATCTGAACGGGCTATGTTTACCTCCCACTCTCTCGGGCTCAGCAGCACCTGTAGGGTATTTCCAGCTCGACCACGCTTGTCCTTAACATTTTTTTTTGTCTCTGCTTTGCCAGCCAGTGAAACTTCGCTGCTTTGGCCTTGCCTTTACCGTTAACTTTGCTGACTCTCACTGGCTGCCTCACCCTGGCATACCACCCTCCCTTGGCGCAGTCAACGGAAGCAATAAGCACTTTTTTCTAAGGCGTTAATTGAACTGTACATTTTTATGGTCATGCCATAATCTTGTTATTGCTGGAATTCTTCTTTTTGTTGTATTATAAATATTTTGTATTTTTTTTATAGACACGACGATCAGCGTTGTTGTTTACTTTTGTTGGTGGCTTATCATTTTGCACACTTCGCTGATATCATTCCAGCAATTTCTCATATATATTTTTTTTTTGCTTATCAATACAAGCTTAAAAGCCCCCTTTATTGATTTACCCCTCAGCCAGAGGCTTCAAAGTTTACAAGAGTTCAAAACTTGTAAAAAAAAAGTAAAGAGAAACACTTACTTTTCCGGCCTTGAACTCTTTCAACAAGGCAGCTTAGCAGAGGCAAGCACCTCGACTTGGGCTCAGCGCTGGCCAAATGGTTTGTGTCCCAGCTAAAATTAAAAAAGAATTTCTTTTTAGAATTAAAATAAATATTTATGCATGTCTTTTGGAATATCATAATTAATTAGGTTCTAATAATTTTCTTCTTCTTCTGATTTCCCTAGTGATGAGATTTTAAGCTCCTAGAGAACTTCAAGGATTTTTTTTCCCAGAAACTTTGACTTTTGCTTTTCCTCACCTCTTTAATTCATAATTTTTTCAGACCGCCAAAAGGGGTGCCGGTGGGGTGGGCCGGGGCCATTTCGGTTAACTGTAAAAAGCGAGTTAATAAATTTGATTTCAGACTCTCAAAGTAATTCAAGTTTAAAGTGTCGTCAGACCCTGTACTCGCTCTATCTCTTTTCCACTTGCCGAACCACCAAAATTGCCGACCAGCAAGCAACAACCATCAAGCGTTTTTATCAGTTTAATGGGCGGGCGGTAATGCAATTTGTATGATACCAAAAACCAACAACGCCACCAGAAAACAGTAACCGAAAGCCAGTCAACTGAACTACCCATCCGAACTCAACCCAAACCAACACAACCCTGGCCAGCCCAGCCCCAGCCAACCCACTCGCTCACCCAACCACTCGAATCATACCCATTCCCTGGCTGGGATTCTCCTGCTGTTGTGCCGAGCAATTTTGATAAATTTATGTGAAATACGCTTTCATGATAAGCTAATTAAATTCAATCGCTGTAACCGACTTGCCAAAAACCAAAACGCCCAACAGCTCGGGCCAGCACAATTCCAGCAATTCAAACGATTCCTACCCCAGGCCGCCCGGGCCAGACCAGTTGGCGCCCAACCACCCAGGCTCTGGCATTTGAATTCCCCGAGCATTTACTCAGCTCCGAGTGACTTGGATGGGATGGAGTGCTTCGAGGCGGCTTCAAAATATTTCCACTCCTTTTCAGATCAAAAGTCAAAAATCAAAGTCAATATAATTTCGATTTTATGGGATCTGAAGGACTCCACTCTCCAGTACCTCGGCTTTCCAGGTCTCTTAAAAGAGTCTTTATAGTTCTGGTTCTTAGGAGCTTGGGAGTCTCAGGGAAATTAAGATGGCTGCAAAATATCCGAGTCTTAAGACTTTCTTGAGTTTTTGTAGCTCTTCAGTTTTTGGGTCTCAAAGGAATTTCCTTTTTTTCAAGTCTCCCAAGAGTGTTTCAAAGAATTCTATATACCCTCAGGATTCAATAAAGAACTCTTGGATCGTACTAGCTTCTGAGTTTTAAGAATTTATTCCTGGCTTTACAGGACAATGAAAAGCTTTAGGAAACTTTTTCAGATTCCTGGAATATTCAGGAACCTAAAAGAGTTTTTGGGCAACCATGGAACTTATTTGTTGTCAGTTAGTTTCTGAGTTCTAAAGCAGTCGGAATAATTTGGGATTCTCGGTTTTTTTCAGGATTCTGAATAGGTTTCTAGGGAGCTTTAACTCAAGTAAATAAACCTTAAAGCTTACTAATTTTCTGAACTCTATAAAACCTCTTGTAGCTTCCCAAATTTTTGATTGTGGAAAAAATCGAAATATCTTCAGAGTCCCCAGATATTCAGGGCATAAAAAGAACCCTTTGAGAATAAAGTTTGAGGGCTTAAAAGATCTTAAATCTCTAAGTTTTTTCAGGTGTTCCTAAAGAGCTCCAGAGTTCTCTAGAAATCACAATAAAATCTAATAAACTGGGAACCCATTGCCTTACTCAGTTCCACAATATTTCCAAGAAATCATTTATGTTCTAATTTATGTTTTCTTATTGAAAATACCAGGCAAACACTTGACTTGGTTCAGATCAAAAGATTCTTGTTAAATAAAACGAACCATTTCGAAAAATGCTTTCATTTTGAGATAAGATTAGCAATTTCTCAAGGCAAAAATAATTCGCTAAAAATATTTATAAATTACGAATTGTTTATCAGATCAGATTAGATAAAAGTTATAAATTTGGCAAAATCTAATTTAAAAATCCCCAAAATTAATTTCTTTGTTTTAATAAAAATTCGAAATTTTTTTTTTTCGAAAACATTTTAAAAATTTCCGAAATGTTCAAAATCAAATGAATGCCTTTGGGTATTTTCTGATTATTTGATTGATCGCTTATTGATTTTGATGATTTTTGGGGAAATTCCTCAGACCACACTCGAGGTCAAAAGAATAGAGACACTCTTGGTGGACCAAATGATTTGGCAAAGAATTTAAAAATTTAACAATTTTTAGCTTAATTTTTGCTCAAAAAAAATAAAAAGAAGAAGACAAAAAAAAAATGGCAATATTTTTTTGAGCCGAAACAAATCGTTTCGACTATATAGAAATCGGGTTTCATGTAGGTGTCGCTTCATATGAAAATGTGTATGCCAATTAATGTAATATTCGTAATTAACATAATTAGGCCTGACAAGTACCCCCACAGCCCTCCCTCTCTCTCTCTCTCTTTCTCTTAGTCATAGTCAATCTGTCTCTGTCTATAGGGCAGCTCGCACCAAATAAAATGGGAGCAATTTGGGAAATGCATTTGTTATTGAATTTTAATCATCCATAATGGAGGAGTGAAAAATTGAAACATGCTTTTTCCATTTAAACACTGCTTGTCATTACACCTCTCCCCCTCCTCCTCCACCCCCTCCCCCCATCGTTATTGCTACACCAACACAAAATCAACTCCTTTGGTCCTGTCGTTGGGGGTTTACGTTGGGCTTTGCCTCCTGACTTTTCACCTGTCATAATTTCGCGGAATTCATTTAGATTTTTTGGTCAGAATTTTAGAGGAATTTGGGGGGTTTTTTTTTGCTGCAAAAATATGCCGAAAAATACTGAGGCCCCAAAGAGCATATCCCTCCTGGGAGGCTCTTCATTTTAATAGGTCTCTTAATTTCTGTTCTTTTGAAATTGTTCTTTTTCACTTTCTGACCTCTTTCTTCTTTCTTCCACTCTTCTTTGCTTGCTCTATCTCTCTCTCTCTCTCTCTATGATTCCTTTTTTCGCTTTCTTTTCCCTACTCTTTCCTACTGTCTTTTCCTATCTAAAGTTAGTTATTTCTAATCTGCCTAATGCATTCTCTCTCACAGATTCCCTCTCTCTCTCCCTCTTTGTCTCTTTGTCTGCTTCTCACTTTCTCAATCTCTCAGTGTCCTTTTCCTTGTTACCACTATTTTTTTAGGCTGTTCAGTTTCAGAGTTTCTCCATTCTCTTTCGACTTATCAGTTTTTACCTCTCTTTCTTTATACTCTCTCCGAATCCCCAGCTTGTCCTTTCTTTATCTTCAAATCCTCCAATTCTCCAGTTTGTCCTTTCTTTATCTCCAAATCAGTCTTTATCTCTCTCTTTCTAGCTCATTGCTTCGAATTACATATATCTCTCTTTCGCCTTACTTCTATGAGTCTTTTGATTTTAGACTCTCTTATTTGGGTCTTCATCTTTTTCTACTTCCATCTCTCTTGTACCTCTCTTCTCCATGTTGCCTATATCTTCAGCTCTACTTTTTTCTCTATTTCTTTTTCGATCTCTTCATATTATTCTTAGTGTTATCCTAGCTCTCTTACTCCATTACTCATCTCTTTTTATTCTGTCTCTCCCATTCATTTTCCTCTCTCTCTTTTTAATTCTTAGCCCTTCACATAATACGATGTATTTAAAATCTTTCTCTTTCTCTGTTCTCCCCTCAACCTCTCTACTATCCAAGTCTCTTTATGTCTCCTTTTTTTAAGATTTCCTCTCTCTCAGTCTCACTCTTATTTTTCTCTATCTTAACTTTTTCTCTTTCTTTGTCTTATTCTCCCATTCTCATGCCCATCTTTCTGTATCTCCTACTCTCTTCTTCGTGGTCTCTCTTTCTCTCCAACCTTCCTGTCTTTCTTCAGCTTTCTCTCTCTTCCTCTCCAAGCCTCTTCTCCTGTCTTTCTTCAGGTTTCTCATTCTTTCTCTTCTACCCTCTCTTCCTGTCTTTCTTTAGCGTTCTCTCTCTTCCTCCCAAACCCTCTCTACCTTACTTTCTTCAACTATCTCTCTTTATTTCCTTTCTCTTCTCTATCTAAGCCCTCTTCGATCCCTCTTTCTCTCTCTCTCTCCTTCTCGCTCCCACCATCTTACACCATCTGGACTGAATCTCTCACTTCTGCTCACTTCTCCAATTTCTTTTCCTTAATTTCCATTTGCTAAGTGTGAGTGAATCGCTCCGGTTTTGTGGCTGAAATGGCATCAGCGTGGTAATCAGGCTTGTCACTCGGTTGCAGGCAAACTGAAACTACAAAAATTTCATATGTGTGAGTCTTTGTGTGTGCGGGTGTGTGTGTCTATGTGTCTGTGTTTTTTATTTAGACACAATCAAATTTAACTATTTGGGAAAAGGATTTCACACACACACACACACGCACACACACATGCTAGCACACATTCCAAATTGCAGTCTCTATCAGGGCAGAACCGAAAGTACCCGTTACCAAGGCAAGTCAAGACAGTATGTGGTCCATCAGAGTGTGGAGTGGCGGAGTGCGCGATGAGGTAGGCGAGGGGGGGGGGGGGGGTGGGGGGAGGTTGGCTTGGAATGAAGTTGGCAGCCATTGTCAATGTCTTTGGCAGTGTTGGCGGCGTTGAAAATGCAAAACAATTTCAAGCGAATTAGCGTAATTGTCTCACTGACTTGCTTGTCTTCTTCTTCTTCGTTTTATTCTCCTTAGTCTTTATCTTCTCACCCACACATTCTATATCTTTTCTTTTTTTTGTCTCTCTGTCTGTCCGTCCGTCTGTCTGTCTTTCTGTCTTCGAAGCAGCCACTGCAGAAGCTGACAAGAATGAACTTGCCCACACACACACTCTCTCCCTCTCGCTCGCTCAGTCTTGCCTTCTGCTTCTTCTTCATCGTCTTTTTTGTCGTTGACTTCAAAATGAAAACGGTGTTTTTTGTTTTTGTTTGCCATTGTTGCTGTTGTTGTTGTTGTTTTTCCCTTGGCTTTCTTTTCTATCTACACCAGCAGCCTTGCCGAGTTAATCCTCTAATTTGTGTGTTTGTGTGTGTGTGTATGTGTGTACTTTTTTTTTTTGAGGTTCATTTGTATGCAAAAATGTAAACCAAAAAATCAGCAAGAATGTTAAATCCAACAAAATGCATTTAACACATAAAAATTTGCATAGAAAGTGGCTTTGCTATGTTTCACTGCTTTTTTTTTTTCTTTTGCCAAACAGTGACAGAGAGAGAGAGAGGGGGGAGAGAGGGGGAGAAAAGATGCTGCTCGAATCGTTTATTTTATATTTATTTGCATTCTTTTTTTTTGCTTTCTTCTTCTTCTTCTGCTTTCTTTTTTTTTATTTTTATTGTTATTTGTTTTATGTGGTCGACAAGCGAACACTGCATACACCTCCCCCCCCCCCCACTCTTACGCTTTGCTAATGTGTCACTTAATTTTCCAATAGCACAAAGATGAAACTTAGATAAAAACGCAGGACAAGAAGAGCGCGGAATGGAATGGTGGAAGATTTTCATTCCTCGAGCTAATTATGTGGGTCCTTAAGCTGAGTAATATTTGGCTAAGACCCATCAAAATGTGCGTAGATAAGGTACAGTTGCGTTTAAAAAAGAAGGGGCTCCAATTGGGCTCGACAAAACTGATACTCTTTTCTCCAATTCTACAATTTCAGTCTAAAATAAAAGTACAGTTGCGCTGCCCAATAAAATAAACTCTCCCCGCTTATTTCATAGTTTTTTAAAAAAGGTACAAAAGTACAGTTGCTACTTGCTCACTTAAGTTAGTAGAGATCCCTGCCCGCCACTAGAAGACAGATTCAGCTCCTTGTGCCCACACCAATCGAACTAAAGACTTTAATTTAATACTTGCTCACTTAATTCGGTTTTAATTGTTTTCGTTTTTTCCCCCAACTTAGAATGATCCTTGAGGCAAGTACAGTTGCCAGTGACAGTTAAACAATTGAGCTGATAATAAGAAGCTTTAAAAGCTTTTTAACAAATTTTTGTAGATGTTTATTTAATTTTTGCTATTTGAGAATTTTAAGTGAATTTAACTTTCAAGATAAGTACAGTTGCCATATTAAAACTAAGACAGTGCATAATATTATTAATTGCTCTCTCTCTCTTTATTCAAACTTAACTGTTGTTGGTTTCGTAGTTTCAATGATTTTGGGGATAAGTGCAATTGCCACTTTAAAATTGAAGCAGCTGAAAACAGAGGTACAGTTGCTTCATAAATTCATTTAATTCACTCATTGGATGTTTATTTCATTGCTTCTTTTTTGAGCTTTCAATAAGTACAGTTGCCACAGTAAAAAGTAGTGTATAAGTTCTTTTATTCTTGGGACTCAGAGCTACATTTTAGCTTGCCAAAAGACCCGTGAGGATTAATTATCAGTGCAAAGTACAGTTGCCTCAATATTTCCCAGTGAAATATTTATCAAAATTTTTTCTAGTTTTTCGAAAAGGCTTAACCAAGATTTGCAGCAATTCAAAAAGGTTCTATCCAAATAATTTAAGGACTTGTCAAGTCTTGTCCAATTGGCAGGAATTTCGAAATCAAAAAAAAAAAAAAAAAAATAAAAATATGTTTACATATTTTTTCGTGTATATATTTTTATGATTCCTTATTATGTTTTCAGTTTTTCTTATTATTTTTTTATCTTTGTTTTCATATTTTACTAGCTTCACCCCCTCCCCCACACACCCAACCATCTCCGGTCGCCGCCCCCCCAAATTCAGAGAGCAAATTTCACTCGCGCCCACATTAAGAGTCACTTTTTCGGAGTGCGTGTATGTGTGTGTGTGTGTGTGTGTGATGTTTTTACATGTGTTGAGATTCTCATGAAATTTGCATACAAATTGCGTCTGACGCTGGGCAAGCTGGGCCATCGACGAGCAGCTCGGAACTTGGAGAGTTGTTCGATTCGTTGGAGTTACAAATTAAGGGATACAAATGATTCCAATCCTGCAATCCCCCAACCCCTTCTACCACTCTCGCCCCCCTCCCTGACTGTCTGTCTGAACATGAAAAGGCAACTGTCAAATTTGTTGTCAATTTTCAATCAGATTTTATCAACGTTGAAATTTTTCCAAAAAATTATCAATCGTCCATTTTGTTTTTTTTTTTCTCCAATTTTCCTTGACTTTTTGAAAAAAGAAAAAGCCAAATGAAAACCAACAAATTTATTTGACTAATAAAAAGTAAAACGAGAGAAAATAAATAAATAAATAAATAGAAGGAAGCTGAAAACAACAACAACAACAACGACAACAATGAAGCAAGAAAAACAATAGAAATTATCATAGGTAAACAATAAATAGAGGAAAATATTTTCTAGATTCTCCGAGTTGCGGCAAAAACAATAAAAATCAACATGGAAAACGAAAACAATCGATGGTGGAAATTTTGCATTTTCCTTTTCATTTCTCTCTCTTTTTTTTTCCTTTTTTTGCCTTTTAACATTTCACCTTTTTTGGTGTGTTTATTTTGCTTAACCCCGCCCACTTCCCCCGCTCTGAAAACGATAAACTAGCTGAATTTTTCCTCACACTTTTCACATTTTTCCGCACTCAAATTTTTGGCAATTTTTGCTCAAATTTAATGAGTTCTTCTTCTTCTTTGAAGGCCCCCAAAAAAGGTTTCCAAATCATTTGACTTTTTCCAATTCACCTTCACTTTGGCTAAATTTTATCTCGAAATTGTTTCTATTATTTTCACCGAAATTGAAAGTGATATTTTCACCTTTAATTCACTATTATTTTCACTAGTATTTCCCCTATGATTTCGAGCTTTGAGAGACATTTAATCGGATATTTCCACAGCTTTATTCATACAAATATTTTCACTATTTTCTTCAACAAATTTTGTTATTTTTGCTCTCATTTCCACTCTCATTTTAACTTTAGTTTCGTTTTGATTTCCACGTTTATTTCATTGATATTTTCCCCCTTAAACTTTCCCAGTGATTTCTGATTTACCTGCTTTTCACAGTTATTTTCACTGTTAATTTTATTTCCACTATTTCATTTAAATTCACCGTTATTATATTCACTCTATCTCCGATCTTATTCATTAGTTCTATTCATATTCTCTCTCTCTCTCTATTTGGCTTTTATTTCCACCAAACTTTTGCTTTAACTCCCTGTAATATTTCCAATCCTTTTTACTGTAATTTCCACTATATTTACTTATTTCCACTGTTCCGGTTCCTGTTTCAAATTGTGAAATTTTTCCATATTTAAATTTGCTCTTATTTCCCCTGCTTCATTCTGGTCTCTGGCCCTTTATTTCCACTGAAATTTTCCCCTGACTTTTTTCAAATTTATTTCCATTGTTCTTTCACAGATCTTTTCACTGAAATTTTCCCCTGATTTTTTTCAAAATTCTTTCCACTGTCTTTTCGCTGATATTTCCACCTAAATTCCACTGCACTTTTTACTCCTTTTGTTGGCTCAATTCACTTTTATTTTGCCAACAGATTTCCACTATCATTTCCACCATTATTTTCACAATCACTTCCGCTCCGAATTCCAACATAATTCCAACTATTATTTCCACTTTTTCTCCCATGTTTTACACAGTTTTTTTTTTTTCAGCTCTTAATTGCACTCCGAGCTCCACTTTATTGTGGCTCCAACTTTGACTTTTCTCATTTTTCTCTTTAGCCTAGGACTTCTCCCACCCTTTTTTTTACTTCTTTCTTTCTTTTTGCTTTTGTTTTTGTTGGAAAAAACTTGAACTTTAATTGTTGCCCAATGAAGTTGGCGCCATTGAAAAGAAACGTCAGCCCAAAAAGTCGGTCTACTATGAAAAGCTGCAGAGCTTTTACCGTTTTGCTGATTGCTTAAAATTCATAAAAATAATACAAAAAAAAAAGAAGAAGAAGAAGAGAAAATAGTGCATTCTGCTTGGTTCACTAATTGCAGTGGAAGTCATGAAAGGCCGAGGTCGAGGCAGCTACGACCAGCCTTAGACAGAGTAATAGAAAATGAAGTCGAAAGTACCGTTACAACAGCAACAACAACAACAATAATAATAATAATGAAAATAAAAACATTGTTCACTGCTACTTGCACTTGGCAGCACTCAAGTTAGCTGAGAAACACCTAAAGAACCCCTCGAACCCACACTCCCTCTCTCTCTCACACTCTCTCGTTATCTGCCTCTCTTTCTATCTTTTCAGGTTTTTTGCAATTCAGCAGTTGAGCCATTTTCAAATGGGCTTGATAGCCTGGCTCATTCACATCGTTCAGCTCAGCTGGTAACTCATACCCCCCTTGTCCCATACCCCCCTCCCCCCCCCCCCACCGCATTGCCACCTATGCCTTGGCTACTGGTGGGGTCCTTATTGATTCAAGCATTTTGCCTTTTGCCATTCAAGTTAAATTGTTCCACCTTGAAGAAGCAGAGATAAAGCAGGCCATAGAGCGAGATAGACAAAGGAAGGTGAGAGTGAGCAAGATGGCAGGCCCGATGAAAGAGAGAGTGAAACGGGCACACACCAACACACTTGCAAATTCACAGTGAAGTGCACTTCATTTCAAAGAGCCAACATTTTTACCAAACCGTTATTTCTTTAAGCCACCCACCATGCCCATGCCCAGCCCAGCTCCTACCCCTTCCGTCCTTTTTCTTCTTCTTCTTTCTCTTTATATTCGACTGCAGGCGCTGCTTAACTTCAACTTGAACTCTAAAATAACAAGCCGAGTTGTCTTTTGGCTTGTTCAGTTTTCGTATAATTTCCTTGCAGGTATTTCATGGCTCAAACACCTTCCACCTTCTCCCCCCTCCCATCCCTCACACACCCTTTTGCCCTACTCAATTTCAGTTTTCATCTCTTTGATGAGCTCGACGAGCACCTGCAACGTACAAATTTTTTTACCCAACATTGCGTACTCTACAATCAAGTGTTTCTCTTGGTCTTAAAGGCTAAAGGGTTGGGGAAGTGGGAAGCTTTTTATCTTCAATGACTTAGAATGAGTCTCTAGTTTTCGAAAAAGGAGCTTAATTTTTAAGCTAGCTTCCAACTGTTGGAACTACTTCAAAACAGTACCTCTTCAGATATCTTAGCTGGTGCTCTGCGAAGCAATTTTGGGAAGTAGTTCGGGAAGTACTTCAGGAACTAGTTTTATAAGTCTTATTTTGATTATAATTCAAGCTTCTTCTAATAATTGTGGAAGTTCTAAGTTGGTAAAAAAAAAACTAGAACTACTTCAGGAACTAGTGCTAAAAGCACAAAGTCCTTTGAAAGCTTACCTTAAATTTATAAAAATTATTTTAAACCTTTCTGAGTTCAGTTAACTTAATTGGTCAAAATGAAAGATATTAGAATTACTTTCGCCACTACTTTTGAACTACTTCCAAAGGGTGTAAATGTTTTCTAAGCTACTTGTCAAAATGTTACCCTAACTACTTAAGAAGCTTTTAATAATCAAATGTTAATTTCTTCAAAAATTAGAATCTAGAACTACTCATATAAGTACTTCCAAGGACACTACTTCAGAGATTACTTCCTTCTTAGGTAAGTTCTTTGCTAAGCTAATTAAAATTGCTTTTAAAAGCTAGAATTAAGGACTACTTCTAAAACTGCTTCCAAAGGCACCACTTTTGAACTAATTCCAAAGGGCTTAGGTGATGCCTAATCTAGTTTTTCTTAATGTTACTTTAACTACTTCAAAAACTTAAGAAAACTTTTTCAAAAACTTGAATCTAGAACTACTTATATCAGTACTTCCAAAGGCACTACTTCTGAGATTATTTTCTCTTCAGGTAAATCTTTAGCAAAAATCATTAAAATTGCTTTAAAAACTAGAATCTAGGTCTACTTATATAAGTACTTCCAAGGGCACTACTTCTGAGATTACTTTCTCTTCAGGTAGCATCTTTGCAAAAATTATAAAAATTCCTTTAAAATAAACATAAATTAACTACTTCCAATGGCACTACTCTTGAACTACTTCCCAGGTTATAGAAGAAGTCTCCCACAACCCTAGAAATTATTTTGTGAGCTACTTTAAAATTTATAACGGGCGTTAAATAAACATCGGTAACTCCTTCTAGAATTACTTCCCAAGTAAGATGAAACTTAAAATTTTGTCAGTTGGAAATTGAGAGAGAACTCTGAGAATGTTGTCCTTGATAAAACTTTCAATTTCCCCAGAAAAAAGCAGAATCGAAAGATCTTTTCTCTCCTTGAAATGGAAGATTTCAGAGTTCTCAAATACATTTTTTGTTTTCCTTTTTTTCGTGAAAAATTCCACCATGCCACTGATTTTTCCACCGACTGAGCCTGACCGAGAGAAAAGTATAGAGAGAGAGAGAGAGAGAGAGAGAGAGAGTGAGAGAGAGAGTGTGAGAGAGTCTTGCAATTTTGAACTTATCTCCGAAAGCAGCTGGCAGGCGATTTCCGTATAAATTCTCAGGCTCCACCCAGGGCTCCGGGATTCTGGTGTCTTTCTTTTTTTTTTTTTTGGATAAATTTCTCGCCTTTTTGGGCAAACTTCTTTTGGGTGTTTATCAGCTTCGCTTAGTCAAATCGACTCAATGACCAGAAAGACAGAGCAAGAGAAAGGGATATATGGCACGGGGGGGAAAGGGGTGGGGAGTTGGAAAAATGGTTTTCATCTCATCATTTGCTTCTGAATTGGACAGTCTTGCCAATTTTGTGTTGCTGTTGTGTTTCACCTGCGATGATGATGATGATGATGATGATGCCGAGATGCGATGCGATGCTCAGATTGCCAAGGATTCTCAGCATGATGAGAGGATACTTTCGTTGCGCTGCTCCTGCTTCAATGCAGCCTGGGGTAAGCTATGAATTTTTTTTTATTTTTTTTATTTTTTTTTTCGAGATTATCAGAGTCTCCGCTCTTAAGTTTACAGGCCCTTGACTCTCCAGATTCTGCCCCATACCCCCCACATGTATCTTATTGTTATTTGTTAAGCTTCCCATACAAAGTTCCAGGGGAATGTGTTCCTCTTCCTCTTTCTCTTGTTACTGTTGCCAAAAGCCAACAAAAGCTTGGTAACTTCTGCTGTCATAATAACATGCCAGGATCCTGGTCACAGCCTCCAACACCTCCCGCAATTCCTAACAATGCCAAGGGCAGTCGAACAAAATATAAAAAAAAAGAAAATACCAAAGGAAAGACAAAAGCCAAAGCTAAAGCTAAAGAGAAACAGAATCCCGATATGAAACAACTTAACTAAGCAGACACGGCTTAAAGGTGTGCGCGTGTGTGTGTGTTGCCTTGTTATTATGCCAATGCTTGTCAAACTTTAAGCAGCTTTTGTGCATCGAAGCGAATGCCCCAGGGTTGGAGAAACTGCAGAATTTTGCCTCGCCAGAATTTTGAATTAAAAAAAAAAAAGGGGAAAAGAAACGCTCTGAAATTGAGAACCCAAAAGGTGGAAAAGAAAAATCCAAGGCAAATAGTAGAAAAAAAGTACAGTTGCGCTCTTCCAGACTAGTTGAACTAATTAAGCTATGACAAATGGCTTTGTTGACTCTTCTAAAATTTTCTACTCTTTTTTATGATTTCTTTTGGATTTTTTTCGAATGATTATTTCACAGGCTTTTTTTTTCTTTGGCTCATTTGTTTTTTTTTTCTCTTCATTGCTTTTTTGTCGATTCATTTTTTTGGTCTTCCTTTTTTTCATTTTACTTTTAAGCTGGCATTTATTGGGTTTCTCGTTTATTAGGTTTTTTTTTTTTTTTTAATCTAAGAATTGGAAGGATCTCCTCCAAGACTTCGACTCATTCTATATTCAACTTATTCTCTTGCTTTTCTGTGTATCTTGATATTCTCTGTCTTTAGCTATTTTCTCTCTTTATATTCTCTGTCACTTGCTCTTCATATTCTTTGTCTCTTTTATATTCTGAGTCTCTTGCTGTTTCCCGTCATTTTGTCTTCTCCGTTCACTCGCTCTTCTTCGTCTGATGCTATTCTCCTTATCTTCCTATTCTCCATCTCTTGCTAATTCCAGTCTCTTGCTCTTCCTCGTCTATTTTTATTCCCCTTCTCTTGCTTTTCTTTTCCTCTTGCTTATTTGTTTCTCTTGCTCTGATCCATCTTTTGATATTCTCCGTCCCTTGCTATCCATCGTCTTTTGCTATTCCCTGTCTCTTGACATTCTCTGTCTCTTGCTATTCTCTGTCTCTTTCTGCTCTCCATCTCTTCTTCTGAGGACTGTTCCTTTTGAAGGCTCTCTTTGTTTCTCCTCCTTACGATTCTCCTTTCTTGATCTCTCCCTGACTTTCAATCATTTCATTTCACTTTTGATTTCCTTTCTATCTCAAAGTTTACTATGAATCTTTTCACTTTGTTTCTTTAAGCTCTCCTTCTCTCTATCTTTCCACCTTTTTCTTTAATTTCTGCCCTCTTTTATTTCTTTCCTTTTTGTTTTTTTTTTTCTCTTTTTACTTCGTTCCTTGAAGCCTCTCTTTATTTGGTTGTCTCTATTCATATCCTTTCCCCTGGTCGCCTCTCCCTCTCTCAGTTTTCCCTGGCTTTTCTTCTGCACTTTAGCTGTTCTCTTTGATTGTTTGTTTGAGTCTCTTTTTTCTCTTTCCTATCCATTTATTTCTTCCCTCTCCCCTTCTCTCTATCTCTATCTCATTTTCTTCTCACTTTCCCTCTATTCATATTCTCAACTATCTCTCCAGTCCTTCTCTCTTGTTTCACTCACCTTCTTCACAGCTCTCTGCCCTCTTTTCAGTTGCTTTCTTTCACTGCACTCCTCTTTCTCTCTTGCTTTGGCCACTCTTTCTGCACTTTCTTCGCAACCTTATTGCCCCATCTATTTTGTTCATTCCACTTCTTCTTATCTCTACTTCTGCTTTCTCTTCTTCTTGTTCGATTTTTCGCCTTGTTGCCTTGGTCATTTAGCCCGTGGCCAAATACAGTTAATCCTTGTGCAGAAATACCGTTACACAGCAAAAGTTGAGCACTTGAAGTGTTTGCCACCACTCCATCTACCCCAACCCCGCCAGCCCTCCCCCTCACACCTTCGCTCAAATTGTTCTCCTCTTCTCGGCCAAGAAGTATTTTTGTTTTTGTTATTCCATTTTTTTTTGTGTTTGCTTCAAAGTGTTTTTGTTGCTTGGCTAACTCAATAAATGAAAGTGGGCCGAACAAGTGGGCCTCAATTTTTACACCCTTCGGAAATACACACATCCCCCCGTTACGCCCCCTTTTGCCATAACAGGGCACTCTGAGTTTGGCTATAAAATAATCTTTTCTGGTTAAATCTTGTGGCTTGCTGGTGGCTACAAATGAGTGACTGAGGGATGGAAGGGGATGGGGAAGGGGAAGGGAGGGGGACTGACTTACTTCTGACAATGAAATGCTTAGAAAAAAAGAAGACGAAAAAGCACAAGAAAAAAATTTCTGCTGACAAGTGCAAAAATTTGTTGTCCTCGGCTTATGAATTCATCTCACCTTCTCCCTCTCACTCTCTCCGTCTCTCTCTCTTACTGTCTCTGTCTCTGTTTGTCTGTGTTTTTTCAGTGACTTGTTTACGCTATTTGACTCAATGCGGTTGTTTTGTAGTCTTTTGGTCTTTTACCTACTTTGCTGACAGTCCAAAAAAAAAAAAAAGAGTGTTGCCATATTATTTTTTTTTTGTCCGAGTGGGGGGAAGGAGGAGGGAAAGTCATATAGGGGTATGACCAAACCATCTGGTCAAAAAGCATGGAAGAAAAAAAAAAAAAGTAAAGTTTGTATGGAAATTAATTCAATTCCCCTCCTCATCCCGCTGACTGGCTGAACTCATTTTGCGAGGGACTCCCTAAATCTGCCACCCGCTTGCCCTTCTCGCTGGTACCCATCCAACCAGCTGGCTACAATTTCGTGTCAACAAATTTTCTTTATTTTTATTATTATTTTTTTTTCTCTCTCCCTCTCAAAAAAGAGCAAGGGCAGGAGAAGGGTGGGAGGGAGGAGGTGCTTGGTGAGACCAACACAAAAATGGCCAAGAGTCAGCAGAAAATTTCCCAAAGCAGTTCGTCGTCGTCGTCGCTGTTGTCGTCATCTGCTCGTAAAATTGTTTGCCATTTTAACGGGCTTTCAGCCACGCCTCCCTTCGCCCTGGCCCCCCACCCCCCACCCCTTTGTTCTACCAGAACTTTGTGTTTTTTTTTTTATTCCATTAAAACGTTAAAAGCTTCTTGAAAACGCGTAAAAACTATTCGGATGAAACTGCTATTCTCAAATACGTCGCACCCCTCCGCAACTCCCCCTACCCCATCGACACAACTATCCCACCTCTCTTCAGACAGATTTTTTCTTCATTTTTTTGGTTTGTTGATGGGTTAGCGGGATGGTGGGGTTCGAGACTCTTGAGCATTCAAGTCGGGCAGAAAAACATCATTAAAACTTGAATAATCAGACAGTCTGTCATGCATGTGTGTGTGTGTATGTGTGTGTGTGTATGAGTGTGAAAGTCACACACACATCCACTTTTCCACAAATAAACAAAAAGTAATTCAATTTGCCTTTCTCTTCAAAATTTCCACACTTTATTTGGTCTTTTCTAACCATTTTATGAGCCACAAAAAAATAAAGAAAATATTTGTAAAAATAAAATAAAATAAATAAAATAAATAAAATAAATAAAATAAATAAATAAATAAACATTTTATGAACCATAAAAAGTACAAGAAAATTTGTAAAAAAAAAATAAAATAATAAAAAAAAAAAATAAATAAATAAAATAAAGAAAATAAGAAAAAAAATATTTAAATAAATAAAATTAATAAAATAAACAAAATAAATAAAATTAATAAAATCAAGAAAATGAATTTAATTAATAAATTAATTCAAATAAAAAAAAACAAAAAAAATACCAATAAAATAAAAATTAAATTTTATTATATTAAGAAAAAAAATAATAAAAAAATAATAAATAAATTTAATTAATAAAAAATAATACAATAAAAAAATTTTTGATTTTTAAAAAATTAATAAAAAAAACATTTATTATTTTCTTGATAAAATTATTATAGGAATTTTCAAGGTTCTCAAAGGTTACCCAAATTTTCATGAGTCTAAAAAAATCGTTTCCAAAATTTGCCATAAAAAAATAAATAAATAAAATAATTGAAATAATAAATAAAAATAACAATTAAATAAAATAGAAAAATTAATAAAGAAATTAAATTTATTTAAAAAAAAACAATAAAAAAAAATTTTTTTGATTTTTTTTAATTAAAAAAAA
The DNA here is from genome assembly GCA_037075145.1 of Scaptodrosophila latifasciaeformis. Lineage (NCBI taxonomy): Eukaryota > Metazoa > Arthropoda > Insecta > Diptera > Drosophilidae > Scaptodrosophila > Scaptodrosophila latifasciaeformis. The sequence continues at coordinate 3,885,437 of JBAMCM010000073.1, forward strand.
AAACATTTCTAATTTTCTTGAGAAAATTCCTATAATTATTTCACAGTTCTCAAAGGCTACCCAAATTTTGAAAAACCTAAAAAAAAAATCGTTTTCAAAATTTCCCATAAAATTTCTTAAATTTCCCAGGCTTAGCTAGACCAATTGCTTGGGATTTTTTATTGTCTGCAATTTCATATTCTCTTTTTATTCTCGAAAATAAAGTTCCGATCTATATAATATTTTTCGCCAACTAATTCTGGTGGCCATTATTCAAATTCTTTGTCCATCGCCCTCCACACCACCCCAACCGCCGCCCTCTTGATGGAACATATTGGTCAGGCAAGATTTCTCACTCCTTCTTTATTGTTTTTTTGTGGTTATAATCCAAAAAAATGTTTTGCCATAACACAAAGAGGGCAGAGCGGTGAGGTGGCGGGAGGCGTAAAACAAATGTCTGTACAGAGTGGCGAGTGAGATGGCATGAGTGTATTGTACCGTTATCTTTGGCTACCATCTTTATGAGACTATTTATTTGTGTGTTCGTTTCGTTTCGTTTCGTTTCTTTTTTTTTTGTCTATTTCTTTTATTTGTCCCCATTTCTTTTTTTTTTTTTTGCGAAACAACTTGAGCTATTTTACCGTTATCATTTCTCTGCTGTCTGCTTTTGTGTGGTGCATCGTTTTTTTTTTTTTTTGGTCCATCGTTCTGCAACCTTTGCGAACTTTCGTTCAATGTCCGTTCAATTACACGCACGATTTCCGCTTCCTGTGGCGACGGCGGCAGCCCAAAAAAAAAAAAGAACAGGAAGAAGCAGAAGAAGAAGAGGAAGAAAAAAAGAAATGTTCCATGTGCGTTTATTTGACAAAAATATAAAACACATTTTCACCCCAAAATGGTGAGCTGAACGTCGATAGCTGCCGGCGCGTCGCGCATTAATAAAAATAATATTTTCCCAACAATCATAAAAAACAAGAAGAAAAACGAAAAAGAAATCAAAAAGGATATGAATATGTTTTGTCTCACTCTCCCCTCTCTCTCTCTCTCTCTCTCTCTCTCTCTCTCTCTCTCTCTCTCTCTCTCTCTCTCTCTCTCTCTCTCGTTCACACTGTTTTCCTTGTCGCCAAAAGTGAGCAAAGTGTTGTGTAAAGTGGCGAAAAAAAATTAAATAAAAAACACGAGCAAGCAATAAATAAAAGAAGAAACCAAAGTAGAAGAAGAAGAAGAAACAGAAGGAAACAAAAAAAAAGTACAGCGTCACTGCAGAGAAATTGTCAAGCTGAGCAGGCAAGCAGGAAGACCAGCAAGACTGGACAAAGTCGTCAACTTCAAACAGAAGCAGAGCAGCAGCAAGCAAAAGGGCCGAGGCAGAGCCAAGGCATCGATAAGGCAGCGAGCAAGCACAGTTCAGGCAGAGCCCAGGCAGCGTCAGAGCAGCGGCAGAGCAGCGGCAGAGGCCAAGCCAGGCAGCGAGCAAGCACAGTTCAGGCAGAGCCAAAGCAGCGTCAGAGCAGCGACCAAGCCAGGCGGCCACCTAGCACAGTTCAGGCAGAGCAAAGCAGAGCAGAGCCAAAGTACAGTTAGGGCAGCGCAAGGCAGTGTGAGTAAGAGAGTAGGTGTTATTTTGGACAACCGGTCAAGTGGACCAACACGAAAAGTTTTATTTTATTTTTTTTTTTTAGTTGTTTCTTTTTTTTTTTGTTGGCACTTTGCAAATATTTGCTTGTCGTTTTGGCTTTCGCGCAAAACACTTTTACAAAATAAGCAGCAAAGGTTGCTTGCCTTGCCTTGCCTTGCCCCAGGGCTGGCAGTGCAACTCTTTTTATTTTTTCTTTCTTCTTTGCACAGTAGTTTTCTGGGTTCGTTTAGCATGTGTCAGAAAAGAGCGACGACTAAGAAGAAGAAGAAAAAAAAAAATGAAATAGAATAAAAAAGTTTTGCAAACTTCATTACCGTTATTTGCTAAGGAAACTTCTACACACTCCAGCAACAACACGTACTTGGCCACATATGGACAACACACAAACACACACATACACATGCAAATCTACCACAAATTGCTGAACGTTTGGTTTGGTTTGGTTGGGTCGCTCGATCGGTTTGTCGCCGACCATTGAAGTTATTACCGTTAATTTTGTTTCTTCGAAACTTTTTGTTTCTCCCCCTTTACTCCCTCTCTTTCTAATATATTTTTTTTCTTCTTCTTCTGCCACTTTCTTAGGATTTTGAGTGACAACTGCCAAATTGCCATTTTCTGTTCTGGGCGTTTCTTCTTCTTCTTCGTCTTCACCACTTCTTTTTATTATGGATTGGGCGTGTCAATATCGTTGTGAAATTTAACTTTCTTGGCCAAAAAAATGATAAATTGAGAAATTATTTTGTTTTGCCAAAAGCAAAGAAATTTTTCATTTTCAAATTTAAGGAAGAAAATAACTTTTTTTTTTTGGGTAGCCACTTGAAATTTTTTTTTAAACATCCCCTTGAACCAGTCTTTTGAGAACTTTAAAACTATTGAAGATTTTGCCAGGAAATTTCGAAATTTTCTTCTACCAAAGTTAAGCAATTAAAATGAGAAATTGTGTACCGAAAATTCTCAAAAACATTGAGAAAATGATCAATTCAAGTTTTCAGAGTTTTCAATATTTTTGAATACCTCCAAAAACCTTGTTCGAGTCAAAAACTCTTAGCCTAAAAAAAAACAACCTCAATTAATAATGACAAGGCTTAAGTGAGAAGAAGTCAACAACAACAACACATAACAAATAATAAAAATTACAACAACAACAACAACAGTAAAGTCAAATGAAAGCTAAAATGTATTTAACAAAATGACAAAACAGTCGTCAGAATGCGCAAAAAAAAAAATAAAAAGCGGAGGAAAGAAATTGCCTAAAGGAAGTCGGGTCAGGAGGTAGGAGGGGGTGTGTGGTCTGTGAGGGGAGACCTCAAAGTCGCCTGTACAAAAATGTTTAATTTATCAAATGTCAACGCCTAAAAGACGGCAACATTTGTCGTCGTCAATGACAATGATGAGATGACGGGCTCAAGGGCCAGAAAAGCAGTAAGCCAAAATTGTTGCCACCCTCAGTGAACTAAGCCAAAAACCCACCATCTCTGGCCCTGGCACTGACACTGGCACTGACACTGGCACTGCTACTGCTATGGCTCTGGCAATGTTTTGAAAAATGAGCAAAGATTTCCCCATACGCATTATTTATGGTAAAAATTTTCGTTTGAGCATTTCAAAATTACCAAAGAAAACCGCCCTTTCAATTTGGAACTATTGCATTGTGGCTAATGAATTTGTTGGCCAAGAAAAATGGCCTTTACGAAATTAGCCAAATTTTCTCAAAGTTCCCGAACAACTCCAAGCAATTTCGATTTTCTAGGCTTCAAAGGGAGCAGCCTTATTTGACTTTTTCATCCGATTTTACTCTTTTTTTTTGTGGATTCCGAAAATTTTTTCTCAAATTTTCTTTGCAAATTTCTATAGCTTTTTTCTACAACTTTTTCCACTGTCTCTTCCACTGATAATTTCAGTTTTTTCTAATGTCTATTCCACTGATAATTTCACCTTATTTTCATTTATTTTTCCTCAATCGTTTTCACTTGGTCTTTACTCCTTTCATGGCCTTTTTCAAATTTTTTTCTTAATATTTCACGGACTTTTCACTGCTGATTCAAGAGACTTTTCAGCAGCGATTCCATATGTTTTTTTTTCTGCCCTAATCTACAGATTAACCATAGCCAGTCTCACCTTCCTTTATCTTCTCTTTATCACTCTTAATTCCACCTATTTTTCACCTTGAATTTCACTTTCATATAATCAACTATTTTTAAATTTTTTTCTCACCATTTATTTCCCCTTGTTTTATTAACTATTCCATTTTGTTTTCCCTGATACTTCCAACTTGTTTCCACTAAAGATTACGCTATATTTTCACCTTTTATTAGCATACTTTCCAGCATGAATTCCACCATATTTCCACCCAAGTTTTAAAAGCTATTCTTACCCTACCTCTTCCTATAAATTTTCAAATATATTTACCATATAGTTTCATCTGATCTTTAACGATTGTATCGCCTTCTTTTCATCTTAAATTCTATCATATTTCACTAAATTATTACCACCTATTCTATCATGCTTTTCAGTATAACTGTACCAAATTTTCCACTGAACCTTTCACTTTTATTTTACTAACCATTCCACCTATCTCAGGCTAATTTTTTAAGCTTCATTTAAACAATTTGGTCATCATGTTTTCACCTTTAATTTTACTGATTATTCCATTTTTTTGTCATCTATTTTTCACTAACAAATCTACCATTTTTTTCTACAATCTTTTGCACTGGAATCCCATCTTCTTCTCAGAATGTTTTTAGCTAATTTTCATTAACTATTCCACAATTTTTTCAACTCCAATTCCATCTTTTCTTAACCAACATTTCACCTTTAATTCTACCTGATTCAAACCAACTATTCCACCTTTTTTTAGTTTCCATTTCAACTTCTTTTAACTAAGACTTTCAAATACCTTTAACCAACTATTCCACCTTCTTTCACCAATTATTTCATCACCACTTCACCTTTAATTCCAACAACTATTCTATCATATTTTCTCACCATTCAATCCTTCTTTATTTCACCGAGTCTCCCATTTACCTTTCACTCGTCATTTTCCTTAACATTTTGCTACGTATTCCATGGATATTTTTATTGCCCAAGCCAGTGCCTACATTTCCCCATCGGATTCCCTGGCTCCATCTGAATTTTTATACAATTTTTTGTATGCCTTGAAATAGCAAAGATTGTCATAGAATTAATGGCCACAAACATTTTGCGCTCTTGAGGGCTTTCGAGTCAAGTCCGAAGCCGAAAATCTGATTAATAATTAGAAGCAAACAAAGCGAAAGTAACGCCCGAGAAATTCCACTGTTCTCCGGGAATCGGAAAGTCAGGGCAAAGGCAAAGGCAAAGCAAGGCTTTTCTATTATTTTATTTTTTGTGTTTTTTTTTTTTTTTTTTTGGTTTGGTTTGCTTAAGCTGCGACAGTAAATTAAAAATGTCCCCCGGGCAATTTATCTACCGACCGACAAGATGATCAATGCTCCATTGTGTCTGCTTGTGTGTGTGTGTCAGAGTTTTTCCCCCTCCCCCAACCGTCCAGTTTGGCTGGCGGCAAAGTTTGACCAACGTTTGTTGGCCAACATTTTAAATAAACTCAAGCGAATGTGAATGTGAAACTGAATCACTGAGGAAGGCCGACAGGACGAGGGAGCAGGAGCTGAAGTAGGGGGCTTCTCTCAGTCGAGTGATGTGGCTTGGCAAAGGACTTAAGGCTGCCATAAATCCTTGGCATATTAAAACGCAAATCCCCAAAATGAGTTCATACATTTTACTTAAGCGACTTTCGCGACTCTCCACCACCATGAAACCCACTAGAATAAGACACAAAAACACAGAGAAAGAAAAAAAAAATATAAAAAAAAGCAAAGAAAAGTCTATAACCAAAATGGTAAAAATAAAGAAGAGAAGCAGCGAGTCGCTGTCCACATTCCGTATGCGGCCTTGGGCTTTGTTGATATGATTAAAAACGAGCCGAGCCACCGGAATTGCCAACAGAATTCTATCTATATTATTTTCCCTGGCTCTTTCTGTTTGAGCCAGTGGTCTATTCTTTTTGTAATACCCTGTAATTAATATAGAGCAAAGATTTTCAAGCCAGGAATTTCGTGGCTACAGCAATTCGATGCAGGCGAAACTTGGCCGGTTTGATGAGCTCAATATGATTGAGTATTGTGGTAAATTTGATTAAGATCGGTCAATAAACTATTGAGATAATCCTAGAATATTTTTAGTTGCTTATGGTATAAATTGAAGCAGCTTTGTTATGGAAATCCCCCAGAAAACTGAGGACGCTCGAGAGCCTGTGGATGATTTAGACTCAACTTATAATTGGGATATAGCCAGAATCCTATAACCTATACATACGTCTTGATGGTGGGAACAAGCTTACATGACTATAGCCTAAGAAAACTGAAGACCTCGATGGCTCTAGAGTCTATAGAAAACTGAAGACCTCGCTGGCTCTAGAGCCTATAGAAAACTAGGGACCTGCTGGTTCTGCCTTTCCCATTTCCTAGGGTATCCAAGTAGTGCCTCACTTTCTTTTCACTAAACTTTTTTATTACAATTTTTTTTGGCTTGCCTCAGTTCAAACAAATGAAATCAAAGCAAAGTGCAATAAATGAAAGTAAAGCCATTTCAATTGTCTTAGGCTTTTTGTTTGAATATTTTCTCTTTCATTAGGAGCTGCGCTTCCTTTCCACTTCGTAATACTTTTGTCAAGCCCAAGACAATTCCATTTCCACTTCTTTTTCTTCTTCTTCTTTTTTTTGCAACATTTGACCAAGCAATTTATCTTTAGCTGACAGTTATCAACTGTCAGCTGTGAATTTTTGAGGTTTTGTTAGAAACCTCAAATTATTTTCAAATGTTATAAAAGAAATTCAAATAAATAAATCAAAAGGTTAAAAAGAAAATGTCCATTTCGTTTTATCCTCTAGACCAACCACTATTCAGTCTGATTAGGGATGGACACTTTTGCTGTATTAGTCGAATCACGCAGGAGTCGAGAACTTTCCGTGAAAGGGAATATTTCGATAGTTTTTTGTTTCATCCAATTGCAATGTAATGGATCAGATACCACTCAGAGACTACTCGATTCATTTGAAGAATATTCAAATATGTGATTAAACCTAGCAAATCCGATCTAGAAATTCTCTGAGCTTAGCATTTGATAATTTCAGTGGAAGGTCTCAAATTTCTTTATCCTATAAGTCCAGGGGTTTCAATTAAAATCTCTTGGATTTTAGAACCCAATACAAGCAAGGGAAAGTCTTACAATTCTGGATAGCATAAGTACAGGAATTCCCATTGAGAAAGTCTCAGATTTTAGGATCTCCTAAGTATAGAAGTTTCGACTTATATAGTCTTGGAATACGGAACCTTATAACTACAGAGGTTTCGACTTAGAGAGTCTCAGAATTCGGGATCCCAGAGGTTTCGAAAATATCAGCCTTCGGATTTCCAGAGGCTCAGCGATTCGAATCGTGAAACTCTAGGAATTCATTTCAGTAACTTCCAGAATTCTGGTTCTCATAGCTATTCAGGCTCATAGCATACAAAGATTTCTTAGAAGTTCTCCAAATTTCCCAACTGATCTCATCTTTTAACTCCCTAAAATCCAAATAGACCGTATAACCCAATGAAAGTTCCCAATTTTTTAAATCTTTTGAAATTCTAGAAATGTTGCAATGGAAATGTTTTTTGGTTTCATTAATTCTGGAATTTGTGACTAAGTAAAAAGTGTCAATTGAAGCGTTCATTTCTCTTTATTCTCTGTCTCTGTCATTCTCTTCTCCTCTACCCACTCTGTCTTTATCTATTTGGCTGGTTCATTGGTTGATTTTTTCGTTTGCATTTTTATTTTTATTTTTTTTTTATTTTTTATTTGAAAGTTCGTTCCACTGGAATCAAAGTCAAAAGCCACGACAGCTGTGAAACCATGTGTATGTGTGTGTGTTTGTTTGTTTACTTGTGTGTGCCAGTCAGTGTGTGTGTGTGTGTGTGCCTATGCATTTCAAAGTGTCTATTAGTGTTTGCCCAACTACATGTGTGTGTGTGTGTTAGTTTGGCCAACAAAAATATTTGCCGTACGTTGATTTAACTTTACATTTTTGAAAGCTGCCACTGCCAGGAAGGCAACCAAAAAAAAAAAAAAAAAAAAAAAAATTATTCGAAAAAAAAAACAAAAACAAAAATTAAAGTGAGAAACGGTTCATGTCAAACTTTTTACTTCAATAAAAATTATAAGGCAAATTTATTTACACGTTTTATTTTATTTTTTTTTCGCATGACCAAAAAAATAAATTAAATTAAAATTGCTTTTAAATTTCCCACCCAGGCCAACTGTATTTTCTTGGCTAAGAAAAAAAAAAGTGAACGGAAATTAAAAGCAGAAACCCCCGAGAAAATCATTCAAGAGCTTCCTGGAATAGAAAGCTCCGGGGGATGGTTCAGCATAAAAAAAAAAGAAAAACACTTTCAGACCAACCCCGAGGCACTTGAGAAATTCAGAAAGACCTCTCCCCCCTCCGCCACCCTCTCACCGCACTCATAAGGATAACGCATCATTACGTGGACATTACAAACATGGACGCTGACAGTGATGGTCGAGCAACCGGAAAATATTGCGATATAAAAAAAATATATATATATAAATAAATATATGCATTTTCTCCCCCTCATATGGGAATTTCGAATTTCCATAGAATAAAGTTTTAGCAGATACAATTTTGTATCTTTTGGCTACTTTTTATAGACAGACTGGACCAGGCTTGGGGATGATTTTTTTATCCTCAAAAAAAAAAAAAAAAAAAATATGGTAACAAATTGAAGCAGATTTTCCAGTTGAAAAAGTCCTGAATCATTTCATTAATTTGAATTTCTGAATTAATTTTGCGAATTCCCTGAAATTCCCTTTTAGCAAGTCCCATAATTTATGATCTCATAAGATAACAAAGGAACTAAAGGTATCAAGCCTTAATAACTTCGGGTTCGAAAGTCTTTAAGTCCGAGATCCCATAAGTCCAGAGCTATCTAGCTCGGACCTCATAAGTCCAGGCCTCAACAGCCTCACAATTCGGAGTCACAAAGGTCCAGAGCTATCAGTCTGGAACTTCTCAGTTTTCTTGATTTCATAAATCCAGAGCTCAAGATTCTTACAAGAACCTATAAGTTCAGTAATAAAAGTCTAGAATATTTTATATATATATCATAAGTCCAGAGGGATCAATCTAAAACTTATCAGAGTTCGATGGTCTCATAATTCCGGACCTGTCTAAAGATTACAATCTAGATTATCTGAGAGTTCGTGATATCAGTTCCGACTTTAAAGGTTTCCGAATTAGGGATCCTGGGAATATGATCTAAAAATTCTCAAAATTCTTATAAGTTCACAGCTCGAAGGTTTCCAAATTTATCTGGTTCCTGGCGATTCCTATAAGTCCCAGGTTCTTAAACCGCTAACAAAAAATTTCAGATTCCTCAAAAAAAAAAAAAAAATTCTTTAGAATTCAAAGCAGATTCTCAGATTTGTCTTTGAAAAATTCAGATTCCTATAAAATAAAAGATTATCCAAAAGTAAAGAGTATTTCCCACACTCAATTGGCGGGAGGACTTCTCAAGTAAAAAAAACACACGCACAAACCAAATAAAAAAGTGAAAATCAAAATGGCCAAGACAGAGCAAATTGCTAAATGCCGTCACAAGGGTGACCCAAAATGCGTCTCATTCTTGCGTGTCTGAATGGGCGAGACGAGGAAGAGGAGGCGGAAGAAGAGAGTCCACCCGCTTGGCTGGGTGGATTTGGTGGTTTTTTGGTTTCCTGGTCTTTAGTCTGTGGGTGGATTGCTTCTGGCCTGTCTGCATTCAGACACAAAATAAACATTTGCCATTTAACGTTTCTCTTTTTTTTTTTTTTTTTTTTTGCACCCGCTGACAAAATATTTTGCTTCGCATTTTCATGCTCTTTTTGAAAATCAGAATTACTTGCAAACAGATCTAATCATAACCGATCTTTAACAAGCTATTTCGAAGGCTTTAGGCTTCATCTAGAATTTCACAGGATTTCTTTATATTATCAGAGAATTTCCCTAGGGAGCTTTGGTATATCTTGCTAAGGTTATATAATCTGAGAATATATCAGAGAATTTCCCTAGGAACCTTTGGTACATCTTGCCATGTCCTTTGCTTTATCTATTGAAGAATTTTACCAGGAATCTTTGGTACATCTTGATAAGCCAATAGGCATATATATCCCTCGAGTCCTTCATATTATCAGAGAATTTTACAAGGATTCTTTGGTATATCTCGGTAAGCCCGGAGGCTTATCTCACCCTCTCTTCCTAAGCCATACCGATTGGCTCTTAAGTCAGATATAAAAGACACCCTCTAAGACTAGAAAGATCTTGAGTATATCTAATTTATTTGCTGACAAATACTTATTTAATTTGTTACTGGGTAAGTCTATAGATGTATAAATATGTATACCAAGTTTCCTTAAATCAGATATTCTAGTCAGTCTCAAGATTTCTTGGGCGTATTCTTCTTATTTAAATACTGACCTGAACGAAATCATATATTGAAAAGATATATCTTCAGGCCTACCAAGTTTGCTTTTGATCCAATAAGACAGACGCCCTCAGAACCCTAAAGGATCTTGATCATATCAGGGATAATACCCAAAGCATTCTGGCTTTTAATACTCTCTAACATAACTCCGAATATACCAGGAGTGTTTCAGATCGCTTTTACTTTCAAGAACCCAAAAAGAGGGTATTAAATTTTTCGCCAAACTCAAAGGAAAAAGATTTCCTTTTTTTTATTTTTCTATTTTTGTGTGTATTTTTCGTTTTTTTGCTTTTTCTTATGTGTTTTGTGTGATATGTTTTGCAGTTAATGTGCCGTTATAAAACGCAGCCAACATGGCCTCCACTTCTGCCACACCCCCTCACTCTCTCTATCCTCTGCCATCTCGCTCTGCTTATTTGTCTAGCATACTTTTCGGCGTAGTTTGTCGTTGTTTTCGCATTTGTTTGCCAACCAAGAAAAAAAAATATACTTCTTTTTTTTATATATATAAAAAATACACAAATAATGTATATATATAAATGTGGGTGTGTGTGTTTGGCAACACAACTTTATTTTATTTTTTTTTTTTTATTCCAACTCGGTTGACTACTTGAAACCCAACCAAATCGTCTCTATCAAGTTCTGTTTGTTTGTGTCTTTTAACACCCTGGCAATTGGTCTGTTTCTTTTTCTTTCTTTCTTTCTTACTTTTTTTTGTATATTTTTTTGGGTCTTTATTTTTTAGTGGCCTGGTTAGTGGTTTCTGGTTTCTTCCATGTTAACCCAGACAAGTGCTGGCCACAATTTCAGAGGCCAATGCAAATGTTTATTTTACTCGATTACTTCAGGATTTTTGATCTGTCTATTTTTTTTTTGCCTCTCGTTTTTTTTTATGCCACATGTAATCGATATTCAGAGATCATTTGGATTGGATACCAGGCAATTAATTGAGCCCTAAAAAAAACAAAGGCATCTCTGTCTAGGAGTGAATGCTTGGATCAGGAAGCTCATAAAACCTAAGGCCCTCATATCAACAGAATTTCAAAGTGTACACTCAAAATTGGTTGATTATTTCTGGGAAATAAAAAGAGCTTTCGCTTGATACCAAACTTGAAGCAAAGCGGACTAGAATTAGAGAAGGGAGACAACCGCCTCAGCTCTGGCTTAAGTCTGAAACCACCGCAAGATGGTGAGCCTGGTTCTTGGATTCTTTGTTATTTTCCACTATAATTTTAATAGCTCGGCAATTAAAATTGCCTGACATCATCGGCTTGGAGGCAACTGTACCCTCGCTTCAATTTGCATTGAGCTCTAATCTTTTTGCAATTGTTTATGTTGTCTGGTCCAAGGGGTATTTTACTTTTAAATAGCTTGTTGCAAGTCATTGCTACCCCCTCACCCACCACCTCCTCCTCTTCGCTTTTTTCAAGCAAAAAGTTTGCTTGACTAAGCGTTGCACTTTTGCTAAGAACTGCTGAACAGTGGAAAAGGAACTTTCTGCATTATGCCAAGCATTCTCTCTCTCTCTCTTATAAGCTCTTTTCAGTTTGCTCTAGCAAATAAGTAAAGGAAGTAGGAGAAAAAAATACCAACAAGGTAAGCAGCCGAACTGCTCAACCCTAACCTCAAAAGCTCACGACTTACAATATTTCAATGTTGTTATTCTTATTCTTCCTCGTCTTCTGCCTCTTCTTCTTCTTCCACTCTCGCTACTGCTGCTGCTTTTGACAGTTTTGTGTACTGTCAATTTAAGGCAAATATGTATGTGTGTGCTGAATACTCCCCCCTCTCCCACCCTCTTCCACCAGAGCCTTGCCTTTACCTTTTCTTTCACAGATTTTGGTTCTTCTTCATTTTTTTTTTTTTTTTTTACATATTCTTCTCATATATTTATTTCTTTTTTTTCGTTGCGTACATTGTGTATATTTTCTTCTCCTTCTTCTTCTTGGTATTGCGTCGTTGCTTTAAAAACATCTTCAATTTTTTTCGGTTTTTCTTATTTTTTTCCTTCTTTTCTTTCCATTGCAACGCTCGGTCCTGTTTTTTTTTGTGCTGCCCCTGTTGCTGTTGTCCTTATGGGGGGTCGCCTGACTCTGAAAACTTGTATTAGACATACCCTTGTCTTCATATGTGCCACAACTATCGCTACCCCTCACCCCTCTACACACACACACACGCACACACATCGCTCTTCGCTTTCAACTTCATCGTTTTGGTCTTCTATGTCTTTTACGTCTTCTTTTGCTGCTGCTTCTACCTCTTCGCTCTCTCTTCTTCTTGCTCGCTGTTGTAGTCGCTGTCATCGTTGCTGTTGCTGTTGTTGTTGTCCTGTCGTCGCTGTCGCTGTTGTCAACGTGTTTGTTGCTGGCATCGTTATTACATTCACTTGCCCTCTACATACCACCCCCCCCCCCCACCTCTCCTCGCCAAAGGCAGAGCAGTCCTCACCTTTTCGCAGCTAAAAGAAAAGAAAGAAAAAGCCAAAAGAAACTACTACCTTTTTCTTATGCTCTCTTTAAAAGCCACGATTTATTTACATGACAAATCCAATCTGAAAACCAAAAAAATTGATCATTTAGTTTCACAACTTTTAGCAAATCTATTCAGCTTATTTTACCCAAACAAAAAAGTTGTGTCTTAATAATTTGACTTTGATAGATTGCAAGAAATAATAATTTCTTAAATAATTTTTAATAAACAAAAGTACAATTGTGTCGTGCAATTCCCAGTACAGTTGTGTCAGAATATATTAGCTGGTGAATTATCTAACATTGCTTTGAGAGATCCTGGGGCTTCCATAGATAAAGTACAGTTATGTCATAGGTCAAAAATAGATAGAAAGTATAGTTGGGTCACAGGGAAATCGGGGAAAAAAGTACAGCGCTAAATTCTCTACCCTTGTTTTCTTATATAATATAAAAATAGTCGACTTGTGTAATCAGTAAAAAAAAAGTATGAAAAGGTACAGTTATATCATTGGCTGAAAAGGAAAAAAAAGTACGATTGTCTTAAAAGGTTTGAGTTGATAAATAAATCGAAGAGAGAAGAAACTCAGTAGACTAAAAAAGTACAGTTGCGTCATTAGGAAACCTCACCAGATTTTCATTGTTAAATAATCCAACTCTATCCTCTAAAGATCTTGGCTTTCTTAAATCAAATTAAACACAAAAAGAGTATAGTCAGTTTGACAAAGGCAAAGTTGAGAAAATAAAAAAAAAATAATAATAATAATAATCATTAAATTTGCCATATAAGGCAACATATAAATTGCTGTTAAAGTTGAAATGTCAAACTCAAATGTCTACTTTCTTAGCAGCTGTCAGTTTGGCTCTACATTCTTTGCCGCAGAGACAAGCCGCAAGCTCATCAATGCATTCACACTGTCTGATTGAATGCTCACACCCACAGGGACTCACGCTCTTTGGCTAACCGCAAGCGCATTTCCCCCAACAAACACTCACACACACACTCACACAGACACAAGCGCAGAGACTGTGAGCGAAAATTGGAAAGCACGTGAAAGTTGCACGAAAGCGGCTCAACGGCAATTACAATTGTTAAGTGTGTGGCCCCAGAGTGGGCGCCATTTAATGCGCATTCTGTCGGCGCTTCCCAATGCACTTGAGATGCAAACAAAAATATTTGCCAGCAAAACTTAAGACACCCAGACACGTCGTGGTTCAACCAAAAATTTTAATTCTTTCTTCTACTTCTTTTTTTTTTTGCGCGCGCGACAAAACGGGGAATAAGAAGGCAAGAGAAAGCACAGCAGTTTGGAAGATGAAGAAGATGTAAGCTTAAAATAATTAAACTGTCAGTGGCAACAGCCCACACACTCAACTCATTAGGCGCAAACCCTTTAGACTAACAGAGAGAGAGAGAGAGAAAGAGAGGGGGAGAAGGCGAGAGGTCTGAGTGAAATGGGCCCCCGGTTGGGCGCCATCAAAATAAATGCCTGTCATTAAACAAATTGTCGCAATAAATCTGCGCATTTCAAAGTCAGTAAAAAGTAAACAGCAAGACAGCCAACCGAAAGGCAAAAAAAAAAAAAAAAAAAATGAAAAGAGGAAGAAGACAGAGAGAGAAAAGAAAGAAAGCAGGAAACGAATGAATGAAAATGTCTCTGAAGCCAAATCATTAGCGGCCTGGCAAAGTCAGTCGTCGACACATGTCTCACTTGTGAGAGAAAGTGAGTGAGCGAGTGGGTGTGTGGGTGTAGCAGGGGGGTGGGGTGGGGGTAAAGATGTTTGGAATTTAGTAGAGCTTTTGGGCCTTCGAGTTGCAGAGTTGTCTGTCTGCTTCTTATTACTTTAATTAACTAATAATCCAGCCCGACTCTTTCGCTCGCCCCTTCAATGACTTTTTCTGCCCTCGTTTCGCTTAAATTGTCTGAGCCTCGTCTGTGTGTGTGTGTGTGTGTGTGTGTATAAATTTAATTTATGCTCATTTCAGTGTAATTATTTTTGGCAAATCCCCTGACAAATATCATGTGTCAAATTTCAAAAATATGCATGCATCATTTAAGCTTAACCCAAAGGCTTTCCTGTCACCCCGTTTTCTTCCCCCCCCCCCCCCCCCCCCCCTTCCGCTTTGTATCCTCCCCAAGCTGTTTCAACTCTTTGTGGTTAGAATTTTTTGGGGATTTTTCCATCCAATCAATATGCCGGCCATTTCCGTTTTGAAAACCAAAACAAAAAGGAAAAAAGTGTGAGCAAACAAAAGTCAATCAAATTGACTAAAAAGTAAACACAATCAAATCAGTTGACAAACGGGCCAGACAAGGGCGAGGGTGACGGAGAGGGTGGAGGGAAAATGAAAAAAAAAAAACAGTTTTGAGCGCAAAAAGCGAAAGCCCAACTGGAAGTGAAAAGCAATTAAAAAGGGCAACAAACAAACACAACCAAAACAAAATAATCAAATAAAACAAAGGAAAACAAAAACAACAACAAAAAAAAAACTAGAAAAAAAAAATCAGAAAAAATAAATATAAAAAATAAACCACGCCAAAAGCTGCAAGTTAATTAAGCCCTATAAAGACGCCATGTTTTTTTAGCTGTGGTTTTTTTTCACCCCTCTCCCCGTCTCTCTCTCACTTTTGTTGTTGTGTTCTGCTGTCCATTGTTGTTGTTGTCTGATATGCTTAAGTAGATTGTTGCAGGCAAGGGCTCAATAAGCCGCATCGCAGTCCTGAAAAATGTTCGAGAAATCAACTCCAGCCGACCCGGGTACCCCGGGAAGGGGAGCGAGAGAGGGAGAAAGAGAGCGAGCGAGAGAGGGAAGGGCATAAAAAGCGCATAAATTAAAATACATGAAGAGAGGAGAGAAAAAAAATTAAGAAAAGCGAGAGGCTTTAGCCGGGCAATCAAACAGACAAGGAAAAGCATAAGAAAACATAAGAAGAGGACAAAAGGGAAAGGGGCAAGCAGTAGGAAAAAAAACTAAAAAAATACAAAAAAGAAAAATGAGAGGAATAAATGGAAGCAGAGATCGCAAGAAGAGAGAAAGAAACCCTCAGAAAAATCGGTAAGCTGAAAACAGAAAGAGAAGATCAAAGAAAGTAAAAATTGCAGCAGACAAACTCAGGAGAACTGCAAAGAAGAAAGTAGAAAAAAATAGATAATAAAACCACCAAAGAAGAATTCAAATCCATTGAACCGCGAGCGAACGCAAACACGCACACAAAAAGGAAGAAGAAGAAAGATTTATTTCCTTCTTCTTCTTCTTCTTTACATTTTTTTTTAAGAGGCGAGAAGATACAAGGAAAAAATAAAAATGGAACTACAAGTTTCCCACTTCGGCCGAGAACAATAAGGGAAAATAAAGAAAAAAACAACAACAACAACAACAGACACTTGGCCAAACGAACACACTACAAAGGGGTCAGGCCAGAAAGGAAGGAAAAAGCCAAACACAACAAAGAACGAGGAACTAACAATACAGACAACAGACAAGCAAAACGGACAAAGCAACAGAAGCACACAAGTTGCCAACAAATTTATGAGCAAATTAATTGAGATTGGAAACGCAAAAGAAGAAAAAAAAAAACAAGGAAGGAGACCAACATGGACACACTCACTGACCCAACCAATGCGAGCGACAGAGACGGAGAGAGAGAGAGAGTGCGAGAGTCCGTGCCGTCTGCTTGTTAGTGGGCGCCAAACTGTATCAAGTCGGTTGAGACAGAAATGACAAACGGCCAAAGGAAAAGAAAAACAACAAAAAAAAGGATACGAAAGAATAAGGAATGAGACAGAGAGAGCGAGAGAGAGAGAGAGAGAGAGGGAGGGAGAAGTGTAGGTCTTCCAACTAACTTAATTGAGAGACAAGTCAATAAACAGAAAACCAGTGTAAGTGTGTGTGTGTGTGTGTGTGTGTTGTGTGTGCTCAAACTCGAAAAAGAATTCCAGAAGAAGCTGTGAAAAAAATCAAAGCGCTGAGCAGTTCAGAAAAGTAACGGTAAAAATTGAATACGAAGAATGCATACGCCTCTCTCTTTGGCAAATTTTAAGAGCAAATTAAAAAGAGAAAACTGATCGAACTAAGAATACAGAAGCAGAAGACGCACTTGACTCCCTCTGTCTATCTCTCTCTCTCTCTCTTTTAGACAAATTATAGGAGCAATATAAAAAGAGAAAACTGATCGAAATAAAAAATAATAGAAAAAGAATTTGGAGTTCAAAAAAGTAACGGTACAATTTTAAAGTAAAAAACACTGACTTGACTTCCTCTGTCTATCTCTCTCTCTCCTAGGCAAATTTTAAGAGCAAATTAAAGAGAGAAAACTGATCGAAATAAAAATAAAAAGGAAAAGAATTCTGAGCTCAAAAAAGTAACGGTACAACTTGAAAGAAGAAGACAGACTTGACTCCCTCTGTCTATCTCTCTCTCTCCTAGGCAAATTTTGAGAGCAAATTAAAGAGAGAAATCAGATCCAAAAAAAATAATTAATAAGAAAACAATTCTAAGCAGATTAACAAAGGTTGCCAGCCATTTGAGTAGTTGGCCAAATCGAAGAGCTTAAAAATGTTTAAATCCAAACCAGCCAAACTGTGTCATTTGTACAAAAAAAAAGATAATGAAAGAAAAAAAAAAAGAAAAGAGAAAACAAATTCCGAACAAACAAGAAAAGAGGAAAAAATAAAAAAAGACAAAGTCCAAGTCCATTTCAATCTGACTTTGACAATTGGCAAAACCAACTGGCGTAACCGATAAGCTTCGACTGTCGCCTCAAATCATTCCAGGGCATAAAAAAAAAAAAACGAATAAAAAAGAAGTGGAAGCCGCATCGGCACCAGCCAGCAACCAAAAGCAGAAAGCAGAGAGCAGAGCTGGACAATAACAACAACAACAACAAGGAAAATAGCCGCCAACACAAGCGTAAATTATCTCGTACAACCGCGACAGCTTTGAAGAGCCTGAAAGAGCTCTGCGAAATTGCAGCACATCTGAAGCTTTCGCTTGGTAAGTCTTGTCAGTGGTTGCGCAAAAAAAAAAACACTGAACGAAAAAGTAGACCAAGAATTTTTTTATCACGATTAAATTTAATGAAGTGAAAAATCTGGAAAAATCGGGAAAAATTTGCTAAATTTTTTTTCAAAACATTTCAAAAGAATTGAATTTTTTCTCTCAGTGTATTCTGTTGGCTTGGCTCTGGGCCACATACAAAATAATAACAACAAGTACAACAAAGAAAGGGTGGGGGGTGGGGGAAGGGTGCATGTAAAACTACAACAAACCCTGAACAAATAAAGCCATAAATCTTTGGCACTAAAGTAATGCCCTCTGCTGTGGCTTGCTGGACAAACTGCCACGGACGTTGCCATTCGCGTCAGCGTCAGCGTCACCGTCAGCGCCGGCTTTGGCGCCGGCGTCAGCGTTGGCTTCGCAATGCGTTCCGTTGCGTTGCTCTCAGTGCGCTACCGTCCAGTGACAATGTTTGCCGTTATTTCTGCTCTTAAAATTGTTGTTGTTGTTCTTGTTGTTTTTGTTGTTGTTATTTTGTGCCATTTGCCTGTGGGTGGCTCTGGCTTCCGACACAAGTCTTCTTTTTGTTTTTGTTGTTGTTGCTGGTAAAGCTCTTTTGGGGTGATCGTCTGAGCTGAGCTCAAGCAAACATTGAGAGAAACACACACACACACACACACACACACACAGACTTATACAAAGACAAATCCTTGGCAAAGCTGTTTTGACTTTTTCTTATTTGTTGCTCTTCTTCTTGGCGCTTCTCGTGGAGTTTGAGTTGTTCTTGTAAATTTCTTTTATTTTTTTTAATGTTCTTTCTGCTTCTTCTTCTTGGCTTTGTTGAACTGTTCCCCTTGTTGCTGTTGTTGTTGTTGTTTGGCTTTGCCTTGTTTTTGGTTTTTTGTTTTGTTTTCTTTTTTTTTTTTTGGTCGTTTTGGTTGTCGGTGTGTCGCAGTGTTTTGTGGCTTTGCCTGCTACTGCAATTTGTGGTGTCGCTTGCTATCTTCCGTTATACACCACCCCCCGCCCTTCCCCCTTGTCATTGCGAAGCTCTCATTCGGTTGTAACACTTGATCCATTATCCTTTATGGCTGGCAATGTTGCTTTGGCTGCCTCTAAAGCTTTGTAACATTTCAGTTTGCTCTTTCCTCTGCCGCTTCGCCCTTCTCCCCCTCTCTCTCTCTCTCTCACTCTCTCTGGTTGCCTGCTACTTGGCTTCTCCGGTTGTGTTGTTACTTTTGTTGTCATTAAAATTCAAGGCATACAAAGTCATTAAATTATACGCGACATCTTTTGTGTGCAGGGCAAGAGGGGAAGTGGGGAGCGGTTAGCTGGAAGCTTGGTGGTAGGTCGAAAGAGGTTTGACTGAGACATGGAGGTTTGTTGAGGTTTCAAGACTGAAGACGGCGAATGAGCATTAGATGCGCTAGATAAATAGAAGCCAAGACAACATACACCGTGTAGGAATGGTGTGGGGGTGCGGGTGGGGGTGTGTGGGTGGATGAGGATTGAGTTGGTAGCCTGGTAATGTGGCAGTGAGCTGATTTCCACAACGCGTGTCGTTTCAGGCAAAAGGCAAGGCCAAAAGCAAACTGAAACAACAGCAGCAACAGCAGCCTAACCAGCAGAGCAAGCAAGGAGGCTGAGTATGCGTGTGTGTGTGTGTGTGTGTGTGTGTAAGTTTGAAGAGAAGCTACATTGCGGGGGCAACTGGCGGCGTGATGCGATTAAGCAATCAGGCAAATTGGCAGCAACACCGAAAGCAACTTGAAAGGAAATTACATACAATGAGGCCAGCCCAGGCCAACAGGGTGTGGGGGAGGGGGAGGGGTGGAAAGGTAGAAAGAGTATGAGTTGGTAAGAAGAAGAAAAAATAAATGCCATGCATGGATGGTGCCAAAGAGAAAACCGAAACACTGAAACACCAGAGGCACAGGCAGAAGCCGAAGACACAAGATGTAAGCAAAACTTGGCTGAAGTGTTTTTGAGATAAGACAGAAAGACAGAGAGAGAGAGAGAGAGAAATGGTTTAGATGGGCGGTAGTTGCCTGATGACGTCACACAAAATGTGGAAGAAGAAGAAGAAGATGATGAAAAGGACATAGGAAGGCAGGGAAAAGTCAAAAGTTCAAAGGTTTATGGAACAAGAGATGGGAAAATAAATTGATGGTCTCAAAAAATTCGAAGCCTCGCAAGGAACCCAAACAAGAGAATGTATAATATAAACGAAGACAAATCATAGGAAAGAAGCCAGGAAAATATTCAAGGACACGCGGAAAGACTAAAAGAAAGTTCCAGAACCAGAAAGGCCTGGGTAAAGCTTGAGAAAGGGTTGAAATTAAAAAAGGACCCAAATCGGACTCTAAGAAAGAATGGTTAGGGAAAAAGCCTTACAAAAAAAAACAGAAGACCTGACAGATCCTTAAATTTCTCAAGAATCTCAAAAAGGACAGAGAAAATCCAAGGCCAATTTCTCCCAAAGAAGTCTTAACTGAGGTTCCCAGTAGAGCCTCAAAGAGGCATGAGAATTGAGAGAAAGAAGCCCATAAATAACTCAAGAAATCGTTTAGAAAAATACTTCAGAACCGACGTAAAGAAGACCTTCGAAAGTTTTGGGAAAGAGTTTGAAAAAAGTCCTCAAGTGATCCGAAAGACTCACACGATATATCCCAATCAAATCTTCCAAGAGTACTCGAAAAAAATCAATAAAAATTCGCTCAAACAGATTGAAGATAAGTTTAAAAGAAGAAGAAGAAAAAGATCTATGATAAAGACTGAAGACACCCCGTAACTATGTTAAGACTTGAAGGGTCAAAGACAAAAATAAATACCTCAAGAGTTTCGAAAAGATAGCCAAATCTAAGGACAATCGAAAAGCTCCAGAAAATTTTTGTTCGACCCCAGGTATGAAGGGGTTGTCCCAGGGTAGGGTTAGTACCTGAAATCTTATACTAAAGATCAGAAAAATATATCCTCGGAAAATAAGAAAATCAAACTAAAAATTTAATTCAACCTTAAAGAGATTTCAATTTGAATTGCCAAACAGGTCGAGTCGCTTGTTCAAATTACAAGGGATGACACTCTCCCCCAAAGACGAGGGAAACCCTGGCTGACAAGGGTTAACTTTCACAGCTTTAACTAACTACAAAAATTAACATTTTAAATAATTTTATGATAAAAAAATAATAACAAGAAGAAGAAGAATAAAATAATAAAAACAAGACAATTTAAATAATTTTGGGCAAGGTGGGAAGGTGACAAGGCGCCTCAGAGTCCTCTGCCATGGCCCAAGACAAATTGTGCCTTTGATAAGCCAAAAGGAACCAGGAAGAAGACGACTGTTTTCCCTTTTCTTTTTTGTGTTTTGTTTACTCTTTAAATTTCGCCTTGCTTAAGCTGTTTTCCATATGCGTTTATCTATTTTGTCGAGGCAATTTTTTTTTTTTTTTTTTTTGCCTAGCCTGAAAATGGCAACGACCTGGGATTGCGTTGAGATTGCTGGTAAAAAGGTTATTTAACCCATTTAAAAACAGCAACAGCCAAAAGCTATCACAAAAAACAACAACAACAACAACAAGAGAACAAGTGGGGGGGGGGGGAAAACTTGAAAGGAAAATGAGGAAAAAGAAGAGAGAACAAAAGGCGCAAGCAAAACAATAAAAATAAATAAACAAATTGCGCACAAGGATTAAGATGGTTGAGATAACACCAAAAAAGACACCAAGAAAGAGAGAGAAAGAGAGGGGAACGATGAATATTGCATACTCTTTTTATAGAATTTTGAGAACTGAAATGGGGAAGTATTTACTAGGGTTGGAGGGATATAGTATTCCATCCGATTTAATATTCCTTTTGGATGTAGATGAGAGAGTTGATGAAATAATGGACTCTCGACTAGATCGGAACTAGGGCAGATATATACCGATCTTACCTAGTTCGGATCCAAGCCAATATCGGTTAAGGCCATTCCATAACCCTGAATCAAACCTAATTATGAAGTCATCCTGTTTCGATATATTCTTAGACCCTAACCAATATCAATTCCAATACAGTGGCAATAAGCGGTTCAATCAGTCCTGATCCAAGCCTATTTCGATTTAAGCCTATCAAAGTCTCAGACTTTTTCGATTCAAGCCTGTCCCTATCTAAGCTTATCACTGTCCAAGCTTATCCCTATCCAAGATTATGTCTATCCAATCTTATCCCAATCCAAAAGCAGTCCCGGACCGATTCCTAACTAAAGCTCATTCCCATCTAAGTCAACGCTGAGCCTAGTGAATTCTTATTTCAATCCCCTCTCAGTCCCCATTTAAGCCTATCCCAATCCAAACCTATTCCCATCCAAGTCAACCCTGAGCCTAGTCAATTCTTATTTCAATCCACTCCCAGTCCCCATTCAAGTCCTTCCCAAACCAAGCTTATCCTTAACCAATTTAGTTCTGATCAGTCTCATAATTATTTCCCATATGAGCTATGGTCAAATCGCATTTGGAACCAGTTGGACTATTCCTCAGATCTCAGGATCTTTTGGCAGGGTAGGACTGGACTGTTGCGAATCTGGGTGCTTCATGGTGGGGTCAACATTTTGTCGATTGTGTTGTAAATTTTTGAATGCGGGTTATTAGGCACTCCGGCCCCTCCGGCCATACCCACAAAATGTGACCCCAAAAATACACACTCACACACACAAACACACAAACACACACACTTACACTCTTATGGAAGAGAGCAAGGACTTTGATGGCGTTGGCCGCTTATCAAGATGTTGCCATCTTAAGCAAGCAAAGGCGGCCAACAAGATGACTCCGAAAAGAAAGACAAAGCAGCCAAGTAGCAAGTCAAGGGGTTTCTCTCTTCGGCTTCTTCTTCTTCCATTATTTTATATACCATTTTTTTTTTTGTTGCTTTTTTTTTTGGTGTTGGGAAAAGCGCATAAATCATCTGGCCAAATAAATCACAGCAGCGACCGCAAACGCCGCAGCCACCGAAATTGAGAAAATCTTTTTCAAAAAGGAGAGAACTTTCTGCTTCTTCTTTAAGCGAAGCTAAAAAATTATTAATAATGCAGCAGGCTAAGAAACAGTAGGTCGAGGGTAATAGATTCATTTGGAAAATTCTGAAAATCTTCAAAGACTTTTTCAAAATAAATTTTCTAGACAAAAATTTAAAATAGTTTTGAAAAATACAAAGAAAAAAAATATTAAGTCGAAAACTAAAATCAAATAGGATGAGTTAGGATTCGAGCTTCGGAAAAATATACGAACTTAAAATAAGACGACTAAAAATATTTTTATTTGAGAGACAATTTTGGAATTATTTTCAAAATGATTAAGAATCCTTAAGGAATTCCTCGAAGTCAAAGTTCAAGATTTCAAATTACTTTTTAAAATAATTTTTAAGTCTGCGAAAGTTTTAGATTTCCCGGAAATTCAAATTCTAAAATTCTCAATACTATTTGCGGTGAATTAAATTTTTAGAAAGGTCTGAGAGCCTTAGGGAAACTCCTTCAAAATTTGTCACAAGCTAGAAAATTGGAGCTAATTTTGAGAAAGTCTTGAAAATCTTGAAGACTGAAAAGACTGAAAATTTTATAAAATTGATTCCAAAAAATTCTTAAAAGATTTTTTTGATTTGAAGATCAGTTTGAAAGGCCTTCAAGAAGAAAGTCTTGGAAGTCTTAAAAAAAATCTTGGAGACATTTTTTTTTGTCAATTTCGACGGGGAGTCTCTATCACACTCTCAAAGAGTACGGTCGCGCAAACGCACAGACAAAAAATCAAGATCTATAAGCAAACCCAATAAGCAAAAAAAAAACCAATAAGCAAAACCAATAAGTTAAACACAAAAACAACTTGCACTGAAGCATCTATAAATAGATCAAACAACTGATAAGAGACTGCAGCTTAGCTGCTATTAAGCAGCAAAACAATGACAACAAACGGAGCTAGTGACAGCAATAATTTTGCGTGGCAAAAGGTGCCAACTAATCCACGCTCAATTAAGCGAAAAAACGAGAACTCCCCAGCTGTGATGAGAAAATTTTCAGCCATAGACTTTGGACCCGGTACATCCAGTATTGCTAACCATTTTGCCCTACTGGCAGACACGGTTGATGAAGCTCCTAACCCTAAAACAACGAACCCAACACTGGATGAAGAAATGGAAAAAGATTTGCCCTCTGAAAAACCACCACCAATTTTCGTGTCCAATGTAAGTGATATAAATGGATTTCTTCAATACCTTAAGCCACATATAAGCGCTAGTCATTTCACATATAAATCACAACGAGACGGACATGTTCGCATCATGGTGAAGAGCGTCGAAAAATTCAGGGATATAGTAAAAGTTCTGAAGACAGATAAGATAAGCTACCATACATTTCAGCTTAAACAGGAAAGGGCATTTAGGGTTGTAGCCAAAAACATTCATCACTCTACACAAGTTGAAACTATAAAGGAAGCTCTAGAATCTGAAGGCCATGCAGTTAGAGGGATTCATAACATTCAAAGCCGTATTACCAAGGAACCGCTACCGATGTTCTTTATAGATTTGGAACCACAAAACAATAACACGGAAATCTATAAAATCAGGCATATTAATAACGCTATCGTAACTATAGAACCACCAAGGAAAGCGAGTGACATGGTGCAATGTTTTCGATGTCAAGAATTCGGGCACACAAAGACATACTGCAATAAAACATTCAAGTGCGTTAAATGTGCTCAGAATCACCCAAGCGTTAACTGTCCAAAAGAAAAGAAAGAACCAGCCACATGTGCCAACTGCCATGAAAATCATGCTGCTAGCTACAAAGGTTGCAGAATCTACCAAGACATCGCCAAACACAAGACTAATGTATCCAATCCCAGACAAGCACCAACTATAGCTCGTGATCGACAGAATTTAACAACAAATATTCCGACAAGGCCAAACCAAGAAAACGTTTACTCTAACCAATTAAATTATGCGCAAGTGCTACGAGGTGAGACTCTACCACAAGAAAAATCAGCACTAGATAGAATTGAGCAATTATTAATAAAACAATCAGAGCTTACAACCAATCTGCTCAACATGATAATGTTGCTTGTAAATAAATTATGCAAGTAGATCTTCGTATAGCCATATGGAATGCCAACGGGCTTTCCAACCATCGAAATGAAATAACCCTATTTATTAAAACTAACAACATTGACATAGTACTTATATCGGAAACACATTTTACAAAGAAAAATTATATAGCCATTAATGGGTACGATATAGTAAATACTAATCACCCATCAGGCAGAGCACAAGGTGGATGTGCAGTTATTGTTAAAAGAAACTTAAAATATAAAACATTGGACAGCATCAGCACAAACAATATGCAAGTAGCAGCAATTCAAATTCAATGTATGCATGCAAATATCTCCGTAGCTGCAGTGTACCTACCACCAAGATATCCTTGCAAGCTTGACAACTTCAATTCTCTCTTTCAAGCACTTGGCAGATGCTTTATTGCCGGGGGCGACTATAATGCCAAACATCCATGGTGGGGATCGAGATTAGTAAATCCAAAAGGTGCTGAACTGTACAAATGCATAACCAACAATAAATACTCAACCCTATCTACGGGCAAGCCAACGTACTGGCCAACTGATCCTCGCAAAATTCCTGATCTGCTGGACTTTATTGTCTACTCTGGTCTACCACAAAACAGGTTCAAAGTAGAGGAGAATTTTGATCTCAGCTCCGATCACTCACCGATCATTGTGACCTATGGTCAAACAGTTTGTTTCAAGCAGAAGCCTTATAGAATAATAAACGCAAAAACAAACATAAGTGCTTTTAAAAACTGGCTTGAAGACCGAACTTGTCTAGATATATCGCTGAAATCAGGTGACGAAGTTGATCTTGCAATTGAGGCACTCACCAACTCAATCCATGCAGCTGGACACATGTTCACACCACCACCAAACGAAAATCAAATCAGACACACATTTCTGCCTCTAGAACTGAGAGCACAAGTTGCTGAAAAAAGGAAGCTTCGAAAAATTTGGCAATCTACGCGAAGTCCAGTTGATAAAAGAAAATTTAACAGGGCAGCAAAGGAATTAAAAAGAAGACTTTGGGAAATTAAAAATGAAGCAACAGGCGCATACCTAAGAAACCTTGACCCATATACAAGCGACCTTGATCATAGCCTCTGGAGAGCAACTAGATATCTCAAAAGACCACCCAGAAGGGCTACCACAATAGTCGACAGCAGAGGGCAACGGTGCAAGGGCAATGACGAGAAGGCTGAGGCGTTTGCAGAACACTTAAGCTCGGTTTTTAAGCCAAATCCGGAAAACTGTCCAGACTTTGTAAATGAGGTACATCACTTTCTCGAATCCCCCTGCCAGATGAGCTTCCCGATAACCCAAACGACCTTCTCTGAGGTAGAAGAGGAGATAAAGAAGCTAAATAGACAAAAGTCACCAGGATATGACAAAATCTGCGCAAACACAATCAGAAATCTCCCGCCGAAGTGCATCCGACTGCTGACGTATATTTATAATGCCATGATTAGACTGGAATACTTCCCAAGTCAATGGAAATGTGCGGAAGTAATCATGATCGCTAAGCCCAACAAGCCGGAAGGCTGCACCTCGTCTTACCGTCCCATTAGTTTGCTGGTGACATTCTCTAAAGTATTTGAGCGAATACTTTTGAGAAGAATGTTGCCTGTGCTGGACAAACTTAACGTCATACCCGAACACCAGTTTGGGTTCAGAAGGGGACATGGAACGATCGAGCAATGCCATCGGATTACGCATACAATCGTCAATGCATTTGAGCACAAAAAATACTGCACAGGGGTATTCCTTGATGTCAAGCAGGCGTTCGACAAAGTCTGGCACGCAGGGCTACTCTATAAAATTAAAAAATGGCTACCCGCACCATATTTTCTCATAATTCAATCGTACTTGAAAAACAGAGTATTCTATGTGCACGAATACGACGAATCGTCCAGGTTACATACTGCTCACGCTGGAGTCCCACAAGGGAGTGTTCTAGGTCCAGTTTTATACACAATTTTTACAGCTGATTTGCCCACAACTAACGCTGTTGAAATTGCAACATATGCTGACGATACCGCAGTCATTGCTACGGGCAATGTCCCACACGAAGCATCCAATCTACTTCAAGAAGAAATTGGTCTAATTGAAGCGTGGTTGGAGAGGTGGAGAATAGTGGTCAACGCCCAGAAGTCAGTTCAAGTCACATTCTCCCTGAGACCAGGGAATTGTCCTCCTGTAATGCTAAATGGGACCAGCATACCCGTTAGTGAAACGGTGAAATACCTAGGAGTACACCTGGATAGACGACTAACCTGGAAGCAGCACATCAAAGCGAAGCAAATGCAGCTCAAAGCAAAATCAAGAAAGATGTACTGGCTGTTAGGCCCACATTCCGAGCTCAGCTTAGAGAACAAAATTCGCTTATATAAGGCAATTCTTAAGCCAGTGTGGACATACGCGATGCAATTATGGGGAACAGCAAGTAATTCAAATATCGAAATATTGCAAAGGTTTCAGTCCATGACACTTAGAACAATAACAGGTGCTCCTTGGTATATGTCCAATTATGACATTCATAAAGACCTAAGCTTACTAACGGTTAAAGACGAAATAAAAAGAAATGCTACGAGGTATATTAACAGAATCCACAACCACGAAAATATCTTGGCAATAGGTCTATTAGACAATACTAACAGCCTTAGACGATTAAAAAGATTCCACACGCTAGACTTGACACATAGATTCGCAAGATAAATTTAAGTTGAAAATGTAAATAAATGTAAATATGTATATATATTGTATGTGCTCATTGGAGCTCAAGCAATCCTGTTAAGTAATTTTTAAGTGCTATATAATTTGCTTATTGTCATAGTTCTAAGACAGATTGCAAATCAATAGAATTAAAATAAAAATTTCGACGGGAAAACACATAAAGTTGATTCCAAAAATTCTAAAAAGATTATTTGGATTTGAATAAAGATCCTAAAAATTTAATTTCAAAATATTTTTATAAATTTTAAATTATATTTCTTGGCTACTTGGAACCACTGTGGGACTAAGTAAACCGTTAGACTCGCTACACCCTCGAACAACTTGAAAGGCATCAAGATAACACGAAGCAAGCAAAGCCGACGCCGAGGACAACGCCGCCAAGACAAAAGTCCTGTTATATTTTCTTTTTTTTGTTGGCTGGCGAAAGGGGTTGGATAGGGGGAGGGGTAAGAAAAGCAATGAGGCCAAGAGACGAGGCGATAAGACAATTTCTTTTCGTTTTTTTTTTTTTTTTTGGTATTTTTTGGCCAACAAATGCAAATGAAGCTGAGGCCGCGTGGCTTAAACAATTTCCACCCTTGAATTTGGGGGAAAAAGAGTTGAGGCCTCAAATTTATGCAACAGGCTTTGGCCCATTTGTAAATTATGCGCTGTCATAAAGCAGGCCAGGCCAGGCCAAGTCTGACCAGACCAGACCAGGCCAGGCCAGACGAGAATAGAGCAGACCAGTTGGTCTGTCCGTTGGATCAGTCGGTTGGCATACGCCCCAGCGGGCGGTCAAAAAGCGATAGCGCCAACAGTGTTGACTCCCCGCCCTTCCTCCTCCTCCCCTTTACGCCCACTTGCGTATACACCCTGAAATCGGTACGCCTCGCCATGTTCGATAGCAAGTTGGCTTCAAAAATTATTGAGCCGGACACGGACTACTCCCAATTCCCTCCGCCGTAACCCCTCCCCCCCACTCCCCGCGACACACACTCCCGGGAAACCAACTGGTTTCTCTCCATTTTCTCCATATAATTTTTGCCAAATCAGAATATTTATGCGTCTAGCCGAGCCAAACCAACTGGGCCAGCGGCTGAGGGTGAGGTGGGAATGAAAGGATAGCCAGCCAAGTGCAGTTGGCTGAATGGCATAAAAAAAAAATTACAGCACGCTTGAAAAAACGCGACAAAAACACGCAATGGATATGACTTTTATAAAAATAATACGAAAACAACAACAACAAAATAACAAAAAAAAAAAAACATGGAGAGAAGTGAAACTCTCGAATCGGTCAACCAGGACAACACTGACAACAGAGGGCGCTGCTCATTGAAACGTATTTACAATGCACCCTCGAAGCCCGCACACACTCACACACCTACACACTCAAACAAATGCATTCAACCACACACACACACACACTCATTCACACAACAAAGTGAAATTCAGAGAACCTACCAAAAAAAAAAGGCATGAAAAAGGATTGAGTAAGTCAGAGACGAAAAATACGAAATTGAAATATTTTACGGGTATCCAAAAATTCCTAAAAATATAAAAACTAAATTAAACAAGACTATAAATTCAATTAGGTTAGAGGAAAATTGAAATTTATTTCATAAACAAACAAAAAATCACAATAAAAAATAAAATAGAAAATAAAAATAAAAATTTCCAAAATAACTAAAAATAATAATAAAAATAAAATAAATAAATAATTATCATAAAATAACAAACAAATAAAATTTGTTATGAAATCAAAATGAAAATTAATAAATAAAAAAATAAATAAATATTTTTTTTAATACGAAGGAAAATTAAAAGCTAAGCCTGAACCTTAATAATTTTTGGTTAAAAAAAAAATTAATAAAAATATAAAAAAAATATAAAAAAATACTTTTAAAAATAAATCTCTATTTCTTAAAATATTTTAACTAATTTATTTTAAATTTAAATATTCAAGAAAATATTTAATTCTATTTAGATTGAAATAAATAATAAATAAATGATTTAAATCCATTAAGAACAGAGTACGATTCTCAGGTCTTAAAATGAAATTTATCCTTAAAAAAAAAAATACTTGAACTTTTCAAATTATTCTTAAAAATTTTGAATTTCTTTTTTCCATTTAGAAAATTTTTAGAATTTGATTCAAAGTTCCTAAAAGTATTTCTAAGGGCGAAACAAATTCTTAAAGGAAAGGAAGGCATTTCTGGAAATTGTAAAAGTAAATTAAAAATTTCAAAAATTCCTCATCAAACCAATTTTATTTGAAAATATCAAATTCTTGAATAATATTTAAAAAATACCAAATAAAAAAAAAAATCCAAGTGTTATTCCCCTTTTTTTTTAACAAAAAAAAATTTCTTAGATTTTGAATTTCCATAAATTTGGATTTCTTGGCCACTTCGTTGAAATAAATATAAAAAAAAAATTACTTGAACTTTGAAAATTCTTCAGTATTTATTGGAGTCCTCTGGCACCCGGGCGAGAGCCGGGTATCCTTTCTAACCAGTTGATAGCCGTTGATATGGAAAAATAAAAGAGGAGCAACAAAACAGCGCCAAAAAACAAAAGGCTTTGCACTTTTTTGCTGTCGCTACGCCTGCGAACGAGTTCAATAAACAACAATAAAAAAGAGAGAGAGGAAGAGGGGGTTGAGGGGGGCCGGGAGCTTCGATGCAGGAGCTCTGGCCGAGTTGAAGGAGTGGTTGACAATTTAAGGCAGGCTGCATTTTTTCTTTTACTCTTTTTTTTTTGTGCTATGCCACGGTTGGTGTCTGCCGGGGAGAAGTAGAAAAAGAAGAAAACGAAAAAGAAGAAGAAGAAGAGGAGAACTCGAAATGAAATTGAGCGAGTGCCACAAACGTTTTTGGCACTTTTTGGTTTGCGGCCAATTTAAACGGTCAGACGGAGATATTTCTGAAGTAGGAAACTGCCTGGTCTGGGGACAGTCAAAAACAATAGGAGAGGGGGGCCAAAGGGGCTGGATGGTGTTGGTCAGGCAAACATGTGACTAAAAAAAAAGTTTAAAAACTCACACACACACACATGAGGAGTGGTTAAAATTACTAGGGTCCCGGGGGAGGAGCAGGGCCCAACAGACCACAGATAAGTTTAGTATTTTTTTAGTATTTTTTTTTTTTTTGGTCTGACTTATTGTTTGGGTGTAATTTTTTGATTTATATTTAATTCAATTTTTATTGTACACACTACACACACACACACACTCATACACACAGACTCGGGGACATTCAGAAAAAAATTCATATAAATTATTATGAAAAACAAATACAAAAAAAAGGAACTAAAACAATAAAGACCGAGTTGAAGGTTAAATAAAAATAAAAAATTGAAGCCCGAGGACTCGAGAACTTTGAGAGGGAGGACGTAACCCTCTTGATAACCCTTAAAAAAATCAGGATAAAAATGAGAAGCTGAATAAAAATTAAAACAGAATTTAAAAGATTATTTCGAAGCCTGAGAGAGAGAGAGAGAGAGAGAGAAAACCTTACCTATTCTGAAAGATTGTCCAGACAATAACCTAACTATGCAGATCCTAAAAAAGTAAGCAATAACCTCAAATATATTGGATATTTTTAAAGGAAAGTTTGAAGATCATAAAATAAAATTTCGGAGATTTTTTCCAAGACAATCTAAGAGCCTCCTAGTATACAGAACTAAAGAGAAATAAAGAGAGAGAACTACTTTACCTAAGAGATTTCCCTGGTAAGCTTAAACCTCCATGTAAAATAAATATTTAAATCTCTGTGAAGGCCTCAGCCCCATTAAATTTAACAGACTTTTTCCAAAGAACTTTAGGATTCCAAAAAAATTTTAGAGAGCATAAGAAAGTTTGAGGAAATCTTAGAGCTTTAAATGGGACTTGTAGAATATAAGGAAATTATTGCCAGAGATTTTCAAGATCCTAAAAAGTTAAACGATTTTTAAGAATTATTAAGAAGGCTTGAGAGAATTTTAAAGCTCCATAAAGTATAGCGAGGTTTTTACCAGATAACTTAAGGAAGCCCCTATAAACTAGGACTCCAAATTTCAAGTAAGTATCTAAACTTAAGAGGTTCTATTGAGAATATAGAAATCTCTAAGTGATAGACATAAGCTTAAAGAAATCTGAGACACATCAATGAAAAGCCAAAGACACAGAAACCATAAACAAAGCAAGCCCCTCAGGGAAGTGTGAGTAGAACCCTAAGAGAATCTGAAGAGTCCAAGAGGGAAGTATCATATTTTCATAGAATTTTCTGAAGAACTTAGAAAAATGAGAGCGAAGAGATTAAGTAGTCGGAAATTCCCAGGCCAATAAAAATTTCTTCTTAATTTTTTTTTTCTAACAATTTTTAAGCCAAATCCGGCGGAGTAGACCAAGAAGAAGTTAAAGCGGAAGCGGAAGTAAAAGTGGAAGAAGAAGAAGAAGAAGACTAGTGGAGCAGCCAGTTTGGTGGTACGTGTCATTTATGACCACAAGATGTTCACAATGAGACAATGAAAGCAGATAACCTCTTTAGGCTTTTGGGCTAATGGTCAGGACAACTTAAACCTTCTCATTCCCAACCCACACATCCCTCTCTATCTGTTCGATTTGGAAGAGTGTGTGTGTCTGTGTGTGTGTATCAAATTATCCGCGCGTGACCATGGCCAAATGCGAAACGAACATCCGTTAAACATGATTAGTCCAACAGAGAGAAAGAGAACGGGCGAGGGGTAGAGAGAGTTAGAGCGAGAGAGAGAGAGAGAGAGAGAGAGGGAGAAGGAGGAGGAGGAGGAGAGCTTATGTTTGACCCTCTTCTTCTTTGCAACCAACAAAAACCAATTCCTCAAAGTGGTGACAAAAGGCCAAACAAGGCCCAAACAAATAAGCCCCATCCGGCCCAATCCATACCGCCACCATTATTTCAGGCCAAAACCAAACACACACACACACACACATGCACATACGCACAGCAATACAAATATTTTTCACAAATATTGAAAATATGCGAACCAGTCTCGAGATCTGCCAGTGAGGTCAGCTCTTTAAAAGCTATGAAAAGGCTTAACCAAACAAACACACACAGAAGCACACACACATACACACTTGCATTTGTACAGTCCTAGCCAAAAAGCTGCCCTCTTGTAGTGAAACTAGAGTCTTTAACATTTTTGGAATTCCCAAAAATAAAGTCAAATTAGAAGTACTCAAAATTCCATTCTAATTTAAAGAAATCTTTATTTAGAACCAATTTGAAGATCCTGAACATAAGGACTCATCAATCAAGGAATCTCTTTCTACTCTGCAATTAAAGACCCCAGGAAGCATCAGCCCCTAACTTGTCTGTTTCTATAGCAGTTCTTTACTTCATAAAGAAGCTTGGAGCATATAAAGTCGGAACCAGTCGAAGGGAACCACTATATCATATAGCTTTCATAATCTGAATCGATATAAGCCAGATCTCTTATATTCATTGAACGATCTCCATCAAATTTAATTTCTATTCTTAGACACTTATGTATACCCAGTTCCATCTGGATTGAACTACATTGACATTAATTCGTGTTAGCTAGAACTCCGATATTTATGAAACCAACTCAATACAAGTAAATATTCTGGCTTACCATATTGATAGAGATATATAGAGATATATATATAACATACATCCGCTATGTACCGGGCATAATTGTGAACAGATCAGTAAGACATATGATTGACAGTTCCCAAGAGGTCTTAAGAATAGATCCGACTAGATATCTCATACATTTAGACATTTATTTGTACCAAGTTTCACCTGGATCGAGCTGGATATAATAAGCTCAGATATTCAATATATTTTTGGGTAATCATTTCCAATCTAACATATGATTTATGATATAGAGAAAAAGGGTTCTAGTCTTTGGAAACTCAAAGATAGCCTTGCCTTTGGGGGTTTCTAAAAAAAAAAGAGCATTCCAAATTCAATTCCAAGTCGTCTTAGATTTCGAAATAGATTTTCTATTTATTTTATTTGTCCTTCATGGTGTAATGCAAAAAGAATTGCGAGTTTTATGCGTTTCTTTCCGACCGCAAAATGTACACGAACCTATTCAATGCTCCTGGATGTTTCGCCCACACCCACTTGTCTGTGGATGTGTCTATGTCTCTTTGGTCTCTTTGGTCGCTTTGGAGAAGAGTCGTGGGCATTTAAGTCACGTAGCCATGTTGAGTAATGCGACACGTTGCCATTGATGGCCCGTTGACGATGAAGTGGAAGTTCGAAATAGAAATGAAAACGAAAATGAAAATGAAACCGAGCCAAGAGTGTGGCAACGATTTTTGTTTTTCGTTTTCAAACCCAACAAACTAAACTGAAAGTCTTTTTTTTTCTCCACGCTTCTCCACTTTACTCTCTCCCCTTCTTTGTCTGTCGTCCATGTGGAGGTCAACGAGTGGTAGCCACGTGGCTAGCAACCATTGACCAGCTCCGAAAAGTGCCCAAAAGGACCCGGCATCTGAGTTGCCAGTTTCATACGGCCAATAAGCCAGAGTCCTTGGTGACTAAAAATAACGCCTGCGGTATTGCGATAAATGTCAGTTACCAAAAACAGAATCTCCTACCAACTCCTCCCTCCCTCTCTTCATTCCTCTTTTTCTCTTGACTCCGTTTTAATTTTATTCGCTGATTTCAAAAAAAAAAAAAAATGGACTCGGTCTTAAATTTGTTAGTGTCCTTTTAATCACTCCTATATAAATTTTTCGACCTCGGGTCCTGTTTTTATTATGCAAACAATTTTATTTGATTTGCATTTTATGTTCAAGCAATTTCAACACTTTTATTTCACTTCAAATAAAAAAAAAAAAAATTATGAAAATTTAAAAAAAAATCCGGAATTTCATATCTTTTATAACGATTTATTCCCTGATTAAAATTTGCTGAAATTTTATTCATATTTTTTATGTTGTTCAGATTTTTGTTTCCTTATAATTTAGTTATTTTCTTAAAAATAAATTTCTTTTAATTTTGATTTAAGCTTGATTTAGGTTTGATTTGATTTCCATAAGACTTTTGGTATAAATTTGATCTGGGTCTCGAAAGGATTTCTATATGGTTTTGGTATAATTTTGGTTGATTATTTCCTATATCTTTGATAAAGTTTTTTTTTTTATTTAAATGATTATATTTTATATACTTTTTTGATTTTAATTTGATAGAATTTCGAATTGATTGCTTTATGGTTTTGGTATAAATCTGAGAATATTTTGGTATTATTTTAATATAGTCTTTGTTTAATTTATAAGTATATTTTAAGGAGTTATTTGAGTAGATTCTTTTGGCATCAATTTGATATGTTTTTTATTGTTTCGGTATACCTTTAATATGGTTTTGGTATTAGTTTTCTATATAATTGTTTTTTTTGGTACAGTCTCGTTGCAGTTTTTCCACAATTTAGTTATACATTTTTTGGTATAAATTTAGACAGTTTTATATTTATTTAAATGGATCATTTGGGTACACAATTTTGGTATTATTCTGGTATATTTTTTACTACAATTTTTGATATAATTTTATGAATGTCTTGAAAAAATTTTTATAAAAAATTTTGTTATAATTTTAAGAAATTTTTCACATCATTTTGTTATATATTTTGGTAAGTATTTTGATATATATTTTGGCATATATTTTGGTATATAATTTTATGAATATCTTGGAATAATTTCAACCCAAAATTTTGTTATAATTTTAAGAAATTTTTCACATCATTTTGGTTTATATTTTGGTATATATTTTGATAAATATTTTGGTATATATTTTGGTTTATATTTTGATATATCTTTCGGTATATAATTTGATATATATTTTGGTATATAATTTTATGAATATCTTGGAATAAAGTTAATCCAAAATTTTGTTATAATTTTAAGACATTTTTTACATAATTTTCGTATATATTTTGGTATATATATTGATAAATATTTTGATATATATTTTGATGTATAACTTGGTATATTTTATGGTACATTTTTGAGATAGATTCTATATAAATTTAATAGACATTTTGGTATTATTTTGAGATCGGTTTGATGTTACTTTGATTTATATTTTTTGGGGTATAATTTTGATTTAGCTTTCGTCAAGTCTTAAAATAAATTTCGTATAAATTTGTTGTCTTTATTTGATCAATTTTTAAGATAATTTTGGTTTAACATTAAGCCAGCTTTGTTTACAAAATTTTCTTATAGCCTTGGCATAATTTTTCTATATTTTAAAAACATTCCCTTTGCTTTTTGTAAGATTAAAAGAAATCGCAAATTTTAAAATTCTTTTAAGTTTTCGGATAATTTGGGCCATCAGGAATATCAATTTAATTTGGTCCATAAATTCCTACGACTTCACGTGAGCAATTTCGATGGTTGAATTGCGGTTTTGAGTTGTCATTGTTTATTGGTGTTTCTTTCTTTTCAAATGGAAACCATTGATTGAGATGTGCTGGTGGCACAGTTTGGGAGCCATTGGGAGCCCTGTAAACTGTGTCGAGTTTTATGTGTACATTGCCAGCCAACATCGGAGTGACAAAAGTTTTTGTATTTATTATGGAAGAAGCCGGAAAGACAAAGGGAGGAGGGTGGTGGGGCGTTTGGCAACAAGCAATTGCATCGGCCAGAGTGAGAAGGACTAAGCAACTTTTTGCAGCTGTCAACGCATCGTCGCTTTGGAGTCCTCAAAACTGAAACCGCAGTATCCGTATACCCGCACCTATGCCCGGTTACCCCCCTCCCCACCACGCTTGTCGGGTTGCCCGGTTTGCTGGTTGCCGCGAACGGGAAAGCGAATGCGGCCGCGACCGTATCCGGATGCCAAGGCACTCAAAAGTCGAACATTGTGGTGTCATTATTTTTGAAATACGATCGCCGGGCGAAAGTGTTGGCTTGAAAGTTGGCTAAAAGCAAAATGCCAGTGGCAAAGTCAGCAACGCATAACTTGCGGTGCAAAATGCAACGCGGCAAAGTTGAAGCTTTTGCGACAAAACTTCCACAACCAAACAACAACAACTACAACAACAACTACAACAACAACGAGAACAACACGGAGATGACACGACAGGGCAAATGGCAAAAAGAAGAAGAAGAGAAAAGCGGAAACGAGCCCAGCGAATCGGATGCATTTGGAGGCGGATGGCAAACCTGCTTCAACGTGTGCCAAGCCGGCCCGAACTTGCCACGACATACCAAAAGGGAGGAGCAGTGTGTGTGCGTGTGTGTGTGTGTGGGGGGGGGGGGGGGGGAGAGAAAAATATTATAGGTCCTCTGCTCTTCATTTTTTTTCACAGGTAAATATTTCTACCATTTGTTTTATAGTTCGACAGGCCGAGACTCCTTCAGGCGTGGAGACACTTTCAGCCTTCCCGAAGACATTCTCAGACTCTTCCTCTCCCCTCCTCAATAGCTTTAACCCTTTCATAGCAGTCTTGGGTTCATGGAAGCTGACATCCTGTCAACACTTTCGACTTGGCATATTCAAAGTAATCAAAGTGCCGATAAGGTCTAAAACAAGGAAGAAGAAGAAGAAGACAAAGAACCATATCATCTTTCATATTTTTTCTTCTTCATCTTTTTTTCCGATAAATTTCAGCAAACTTAAAAGAAAACTTATATTCTCTCAAGGTTTGAGTCTCCTCTTTGAATAATGGAATTTTAGAAAAATTAAATCCATTTTTTTGATTCCCTAGAATAGCTGGTTCTGGACCTTAATAGCTTGGCTTGACAGCTATATGTTATGTCGATTCAAGTGAAATTTGGTATATCCTTAAATTACTTTATAAGCTGACTAAGAACCAAATCTGAATAAGATCGGACTATAAATGTCAGAGATTTTCTCAAAAATATCATAGGTCTACAGTTATATGATATAGTGGTTTGATCCCAGGGAAATTCGGTTTATCTATGAACTACTTTATAAGTATTTTAAGTGTGAGGTTAGGAATATATAAGTCAATAAATAACGAAGATATTCCTTCCACCCATTTGAGTTTGGATAATAAAGGAATCCCCCTCTAAATGGTATATATTTGTTTCACACACTAAATTTAAAAGAAATTATTCAATAAATGTCGGAGATATTCCTTTAACCGATTTAGGTCTGCATGTTATCCATATAATATAGAAGTATGTTCCGATCAATTTCCACCAAAAAGTCAGCTTAAGTCTTATTAAAAATTGACTTGCCTCAATAGATGTTTCTTGGGTTACTGAAACAAATGGAGCTGATTTTCTGAAGGTTTAAAAAGTCTGATTCAGACCCTTACCTACCTATATATACATATATACCCTGCTTACTTGAAAAGAGTATTAAAAATTCTGAGAATTCAGAATTTTGAACCTCTTCATTTGAGAGAAGCCAGAGCATTGGCAAACTCTTCTTCTTTCTACTTCAAATATTTGTTAAGGAATTAGGAAACCATTTCAAATAAATTCAAATCATTTGATTGTCTAAATAAATTAATTCAACAGAAATTAACAGCCAACTCAAATGAGAAGCTCATAACTCTTCAAATCCTCTTAAAAGTATTTCATTTTCACACTCACTCATTTCCCCCTCCTTCCCCACCCTTTCAAAAAGAACTTCTAATTGTTATTAGATAAATTTCCGTAGCCAGGAAATGCCACCCTCCCATTCCCCTTAGATTTAATTACTGAACCAGTCCAGCTACTTTTGTAGGGGAGCGATTAAGTTGGAACCTATCCGACGGACTTTGAAATTCACAAATGATTTTTTTGGGTTTTCATTTTCACTTTTTAGGTTGAAAAATCTGTGGCGTTTTTGTAGATTTTTCAATTATCTTTCCAACTGGGCGGAACTAAAACTACAATCAATATTTTAATTTCAATATTGCCATTGTGACGAAGCCATTTTCAGTTCTTTGTGAGAAAACCATTTGAAATGTAATGGAAACAGCTTGACTCTCTGGCAGAGTACAATTTTCCCTTTGAAAGTGATTAAGCCTGACTAATTAAATTGTCATTGTGATTGTGACGATTGTGATTCAGTTCAGTTCGAAAGAGGTTTAAGGATAATGAAATCAAAGTCGGAGGGAAAAGCAGTCGATTGGCGCGGATTGAACCGAGTGTAAAATGAGTTAAGCATGCCAGGGTCCACTCCAAGGGTAGAATCCAGGTGGGCAGGTGTTCTCAGGGAAGTGTTCAACCGTGGATAAGGAAATAAAGAGGAGAAATAAAAGGAGGGAAAAAGATCAGTAAACGCATAAAAAGGGGAAATAAAAAAAAAAAAGAGAAAGTTTCCGAAAATATAGGGGAAGGTATTTCTCACCCTCTCGGATCTCATTCCATATCGGACTAGTTTTATTCTCAATTGGCTGAGATTCCTGACAAAGAGGCCAGGCTTTTATGGGATATCTCTCGCCCTCTCGGATCTTATTCCATATCGGACTGACTTAATTCTCTATTGGCCTCGATTCCTGACGATTCTCGGATCTAATTCCATATCGGACTGGAATATGAAAATATATCTATCTTGGAGAAAAAGAAAGAGACCAGAGAGCAAGAATTGAGAAAGAAAAGAGTCAGGGACAGAGAAGGTGGAGTAAGCAAAAGTGTGAGTAGAAGGGAAACCAAAAAGAGAGAGGAAAAAAAAATATAGTTTCTGAAACCAGAAAGAAAGCCACTTTCTCCTAGCAAACTTAAGAAGAAGAAGAAGAAAAAAACTAATGAAAACATCTCTTAGATAAGAGAAAGAGAAAAGGAGAGCAGAACAGAGCAGAGTAGGCGAACCTGAATGGAATCGCCAATGAATTGGAATATTTTTCGCTTGTGCTTTTTTTTTTTGTTTTCTCATTTTTGCAAATTGCATACGATTAAAATATATTTTCCATAATTCTTGATATGCATTATTATTTGTATGCTCAAGCTCTCTCGACCAACTCTTCCCGCCACCCCTTCCCCCCCTCTCTCTCTCTCTCGCTCTTTCCCTTAGTCAACAACCTTTGCCACGTGACATGAGAGCATAAATAAACCAAGAATGCAATTGCTCACCAAAGTGTTCGAGGGGAGCAACTGGGTAGAGAATAGACAGAGAGAGAGAGAGAGAGAGAGAGAGAGAGAAAGAGATAGTGCATTGGCTTGAGCTTAAGCAAAAGTTGAACTGCCCGTCGGCCAATTTGTAGACACGTAAAACTCTTATCACACCCAGCCAAACCGAATTGAGGCAAACCAAAAAAAAAAAATAAAATAAAATAAAAAAAAAATAATTTTTTTTTTTTGAGAGCTTTTGCCTTGGTGGGCACCGTGACCAGTCTAACCACAGGGCAATTCACTTGAGTCAAGCGATAAGCCTTGCACGTTTGCCGCCATCGCCATTTGTCGTCATCAGTCCGATACGTCCTTGTCGGGGCCTGACCTGGCCAGGGGTCTCGGTGGTCTCGTGGGTCTTGGGGGTTTGGGGCAAGGGGCCGTTTTTGCCAATCGCACACGTACGCATATAAATAACATTTCGATTTGGCATATGACAAACCAAAACTGTCTGCCCCTCCACCTACCCCACGCTCTCTCTTTCCCCCTCTCCTTTGGGCAAATTATGCACAAAACACAAACAAACAGAAGAAACAAAGAAAGGCACAAAATCCACATAAATTTATTTATGGCAGGCCAACAATAACAACAACAACAACAAGTATAATAATAAAATATCCAGAAGACGAAGAAGAAGAAACAGGAATTGTTTATATGGTTTGCCACAAATTGTGGCGGCGTTTGGTCAATACCTTTCATATTGCGCATACGACGCGTGGCCACTTTTTGCCTTGGCATTTCTTTCTTTTTTTTTTTAAAACTTTATAAGCTGAGCGTATGCGTGTGTATGTGTGTGTATATGTGTGTGTGTACTTTTTTTTAGTTTTTCCACTTCAGCTTAGTGGCATTTGCATGTTGGAAAATTTTCCCCACTCCCCCCTTACGAGACTTAAAGACTTCACCCTTTTTGCCCACTATCTCTTTCTCTTTTTCTCTTTTCCACTTTTTCTTCTTCTTCTTCTCTTTTGCTTAAGTGCACTTGTAGAAAAATTCGCTGGCAATTGTGACAAAGCCATGAAGAGGCTAGCTTGAGCTGCTCTAGACTTGATCTCTCCTCCTCTTCCGTCTTCCCACTTGTCTTTGCTTACCAACTCCCAAGTCCTGGCTCTACCTCCCACTTGGTGCAGCTCATTCTAACGACTTAAGTCAAGTAAGTGGGCAAATTGTTTTGCTTTCGAGTCAACAGCAGTGAAAGGACAACAACAACAACAACAATAGCGGGGGAGTGGGTGAAGGGTGTAGGGCGGTGGGATAGCAGCAGCAGCAGCAGCTGCATAGTTTCACATTGAGTGCGGCTAATAAGTGAGGCACTCTGCTCCTTCCTCTTCTTCTTCTTATTCTACTTGCTCCATCTTTCAGGTAGTCCGAGCAAGAATGACACTCCTGAAATGTCAAGATACCAAACAATGATACACATAAAAAAATGTCCAACAACAACAACAAAAACATACACAACTCCATGTAAGAAGTTTAAAAGAAAATAGAAAAAAATAAATGGCTGCTAGAAAGAAGAAGAAGAAGAAAATAAAGCATTATTTTCGTTTAGAAAGCCTGGGAAATCGGATGAAAAAAGCTCAAAAGATCAAACCAATTAAGTCAACCAAGTCTTAGAACAGCTCCAATTAATTTGTGTGTTCTAATTTGGAGTGAATATCGTAAACGATAAAAACAAGTCACAAGCTACAAAAAAATAAAGAGCTTAAGTAAATTGTGTGCTTTTAATGGAAAACCAGTTTAAATACTCTTAGTGCAACTATAATTTGCTTTTAAAACTTTAAATGAAAAGTTTAAAGCCGTTTCAATATGCAAGGCTGAATATCGTAAACGATTAAAAAAACAAGTCACAAGCCACAAAAAAATAAAGAGTTAAGCTCTTGTAAATTGTGTGCTTTTAATGGAAAATAATTTTTAATACTCTTAGTGCAACTATAATTTGCTTTTAAAACTTTAAACCAAAAGTCTAAGGGCGTTTCAATATGTAAGGCTGAATATCGTAAACGATATAAAAACTCCCTGGCCACTAAAATAAAGAACTTAACTAAATTGTGTGGCTTTTAATGGAAAATAAATTTAAATACTCACCCAAGTCTTAATTCGTTTTTGAAATTTTATATCATAAGTTTTAAGCTGCTTGAACACACAAGGCTGAATATCGTAATTCGATCGTAAACGATTAAGCTGATCAGAACACCAGAAAAATTTACACGAGCTGTGTGATCCGCGTGGTAAATTATTTTGATCACTTACCTAAGACATTTCCAGCTCAAATTCTCACTAAAAAACACACACACACACACAAGAAAAAAATATAAGAAAAAAACACTAATAATTCTCACAGCACCAAATAATCTAGGCCGCGGCGGCGCCTTCAGGAAAAATCAAACGCGCGTGGTAAGTAGGTGTGGATTTTGATGACATTTCACTCCATATCTATTGGATATATTTAAATTATAATGCAAACACACTTTGTAGCACACTTTGATCCGGAATTAACGAAAATTTTGCAAACTTAAAGAACTTCACCACTTTCCGTTCGCGTGGGCGTAGTCGGTGTGCGTGTGTATGTGTGAATGTCAGGCAGGCGGACCAGGTCTGCATTTTAGTGCGCAGCGGCAAACGTTTAATTTGAATGTAACTCTAGATGGCGTTAATTAAGTGCGCAAAAGAAAGTACGGCAGTCTAGTTTGCTCCTCC
Organism: Scaptodrosophila latifasciaeformis; assembly: GCA_037075145.1. Taxonomy (NCBI): domain Eukaryota; kingdom Metazoa; phylum Arthropoda; class Insecta; order Diptera; family Drosophilidae; genus Scaptodrosophila; species Scaptodrosophila latifasciaeformis. The sequence continues at coordinate 3,927,618 of JBAMCM010000073.1, forward strand.
AGATGGCATAACTAGCGCTTCTTTTGTATTTTAATAATTTCTTTATGAACTAAAGTTGCCCATTATTTGATTTTAACTTCTTAATTTATTTGCTGGCTGCATTTAAATTGGTTTTAAATTTACGCATAATTTCCAACATTTTTTTGGTCTAGATTTTCTTTTTTCATTTAATTTGAAATTCCAGTTGAACCTTGTGACTCGATTCTTGGCAACCATCTAGAATTTCAAGTCAGAATTCCTTCGTTCTTATTTGTTAGTCTCATGTGCCCTTTTTCTGTTGCCTAAGTGAAATGCATAAAAATCAAATAATTTTCCGGCTTTTCATTTGCTTTACTTTAGTGTGGATTGCATTCGGTCTGCCGCCTCCTGCCCTGGCAGCTCCTCTCTGGTCAGCCGACATTCGAAATGCTGAATGTAATTTCCTTGGTTCCATAGTTGATAGGCCCCCAGTTGGGCTTTTGTCAGTCTCAGACAAAACGACTGAGATGGTAAATCGCAGGCATTTTCCCCGAGAGCAGAAATAGAAGACGGCACGTTGTGCCAGCACCGCCAGGGCTTCGACTTCAGATGCTAGTGAAATCGAGAAAGAGATAGAAAGAGAAAGAGAGAGATGAGGCAGGACTATCCACCTGCTTGCATTTCAGTCTTGTCAGTCAGTCACACTGGCAGTCATTCAGTGAGTCTCAGGCTCCTTGAAAGGCATCCTCGAATAGTTTCCAGGATATGACCACCCACGGCTCACTTTTGATTGCTTGCTGCCTCTCGACTGTGCCAGCCTCCCCAACGGGTAGAGGGCAAGTGGAAATGTAAGGAAAAATTACCGACACAAATGCACAAATTGATTGGCTTTTAGTTTTAATCCTTTGGGTTATTTTACTAAAATTTCTTTGTTCTCGTCTTATACAAATTGCACACAATTTAATTGTTTTTCACTTATTTGTTTTAAGCTGAGCTCCTCTTTTTGTTTATATAAATTAGTTTCGAGTTATCTTAAAAGTTCTTTTGAATTTCTAAACAAAACTTTTTAAAGTTGCCCCTTCTTTTAAAAGCCAAAAATAATGCTTTAAAGTTTTCAAATCCAAAGGGAAAGTAAATCCGATCGTACACAATAAACGCCACCTAGAGTCTTAATTGTCAGAGCGCTAATTACTTTTGCATACTCCAAAAGCGCCATCTAGATTCCACCGCCAGTTGCTCTTACACTTGCTGGCTTGTTTGTAGCTAAAAATAATCAAAAAAAAACTGAACAAAAAACAAGTGAATTTTGCATTTGCCTTTAAAATTGAAGTAAAAAAAATTGAAATTTAAAAGCGTTCAAGGCCAGTCAAAAATCAATTCAGCTCAATTTTCAAATTTAAATAAATTCTTAAGTATATTTCGATTATTTATTGAGAGTCCCAAGCGCATTCACGCTGTAGTCGAGTCCGTTGAATGTTTTTAGTTGCTTTTTTTTTGCTTTCCTTTCGGACAGGCAGTCATGTGCCGAGCTCGTAAATAAAATCCGAAAGCCTATCTGAAAAATTCTGTTAAAACTGATTCCTATTTTTTTTTTTGTGCCTCAAAGTGAAGGAACTCCAATTGGAGTGAAAGGAAGAGAAATGTTCTTTCTGTTTTTTTTTAGAAGAATTTTTTTACCCCGCCACACTTGAGCAGGAGCTGAAGACGGTGAAGAAGAAGAAGGAGACGAAGAGGTAGGAGAAAAACTTAATTATGCATGGTTAACACGAAAACTCAATAAATTTTCAAATAAATTCGCCGGCCATACACACACACACACACACATACAGTGGCACACTCGACACATGCAAAGAGAAGGCTGTTGGCTCTTCATCTTCTTGGTGGTCCTCCTTCCTCTACTTACTCTTTTTGGTATATGTAAATTTTATTTGCCAAAGGATTTTTCATGAAGTTTCCTGCCGTGTGCTTTTCACCCACGCCTCCGACTCAAAAAGGAAAATTCCCTTTTGCCTCAACAATTTTTCTCACTTTTTATTTTTGCCGTTGCTATTGCATTTAGATTTATTTTCTCTCTATGACCTGAGCTCTGTCTGTACATGTGTATGTGTGTGTGTGTGTGTCTGTGTGGATGCCTCCAGAGGGAGGTCAAATAGGATTTACATAATACACACATACACACAGACACACATGCACACTCGCTCGGCAAGTTTTAGCTTCTGGTAACCATTCAATTTGGCCGCCTAACGCCTTCTTTTTCATTCTTCTGCTTCTTCTTCTTCTTCATCGCTCATCTGTTGCACAAAAGAATGGAGAACAACAAAGTGCGACCAACTGAGGATTGGAGGAGGAGTAGGAGGAGGAGTGGCAGTGGGGCAGAGACGCACAACTAATCGCCTCGCCTGTTGAAAATGTGCTTCACTCTATTTGCCCCACTTGCCACTCACCTTTTCCTCTCACCCTCTCTCTCTCTCCGTCTCCCTCTTGCTAGCTCTATCTCCCTCTCTGTCTGCTAAGCCAATAAAACAGCTCCAAAGTGAAAGAAAATTTATTGACTTCTAATATTGAGATATTTTTTATAGAAAAAGCACATAAAGTCAAAGATCGAAGGCGACTGCAAAATAATAAAATCAAATTCATGGTGGCCTCTCTTTCTTTTTTTTCTCAAGCTTTAAAAAATATCGATAGTTTATAATCGAAAGAAAATTTAAAAAGTTCTTGCAATTTCTAAATTTATATTTACCGAAATAATAATAAAAATATCCATAAATGAATAATATAAATAAATTAAAAAAAAAAAAAATAATAAAAACGAAAGAATTCTTTTGGTAATTATAGATCAAATAATCAATAGCTAAATAGTTGAAAATATTACTATCAATAAATTCGTGTATATTGATCTTCATAGTTATAATAATAAAAAATAATAGTTTTAGTAACAAAAAACTTAAAATATGCTTTTAAAAATATATCGATAAATTTCTCAATTGGAAAAAGTATATATCGATAACATGGTAAATATAAAATAATATATAATTTGTTATAATACTTTAAAAAAATTAAAAAAAATATATATATCGATAGACCAATCAAATATCGATTAACTAATGCTAAGATCGATAATATCGATAAATTTTTATACATAGTTATTAATAAATATATAAAGTTAATATATAAATATATAAAGTATCTGTGCAGAATGTTTATACATATAATGTATTTATCGATAAATAGGATTAATTCGATGATTCAGAATAGAACATTGCAAACGATATTTTTAGGTAAAAACGATTAATAATAAAGTGCGCACACTTTGCTTAAACTGATGATACTCGGACGTTTGAGTTTTTCAAATCGATAAATTAGTGAAAATTATTTATCGATAAATTAATTGCCAGCAATAGTTTTGGGTAAGTCGATTAATAATAAAGAGCAAGCTTTTAGTTCAGAATGGTGATACTCGGTTGTTTGATTTTCACAAATCGATAAATAAGTGGAAATTTTTTATCGATAAATTAATTAGTTCAAGTTTGAAAGACAACCAAAACCTTAAAAAAGTTATCGATATATTTTGTTTCTTTTTTTAATTCTAAAAATTATCGATAAATTTATGGTTATTCCATTTAAGATATTTCTGAAATTTTTTTCAAGTTTAAATTTTTTTTTTTTTTTTTTTTGTAATCCGATTAACCTCACTTTAATCCTTTTCATATTTAAATTTCTCGAAATAAATTTGGTAATTTGAATTTGTTTTGACAACAAAAAGGATAGTAAGAAGAAGAAGAAGAAGAAATACCCAGGGATCTTCATTTAATTAAAAACGAAATTCTTTAGTAAAAAATAAAAAGGAAAAGAGTGAAAATGAATTTTCATGCTTTCTAAAAGATGAAAATATTTATGAAAAACCATAAATTTGGATTTGAAAAAATTCATCAACGAAGGTGAAAGTCTTAAAGTGGCCAAGTAATCGATTTCGTCCACAGGGTTGCCAGCCTTTTGTAATGGCTTCAAATAAAAATTGCTTAAAGACTTGAGCATATTTGGGGCTTTCCGAGTCTCAGCTGTGCAGTGGTGGTGGTAGTGGTGGCATTGGTGGGGGGAGTAGTGCGGGTGGGTAGCATGTCCAGTAAAGCTTGAACTAATGGAAACTAGCTGCACACAGCAAACAGAACCGAGCTCAAAGCACACACACACACACACTGACCCACACACACACATATGAAATGCTAAAAATACTTTATATGCAATGGACAACAAATGAGAGGGCGAGGGCGGGTTAAGGAGGTGTCGGTAAAGAGGTAACCAATAGTTGGCAGTGTGAATGGTTGAAAACAACAACAACAACAGCAACAGCAACAACAACAACTACAGAAAAAAAGGAGAGAACTGAAATGAAGCCGAAAGGCAAATAGAGCATAAATTACGCAAATCCAACACGACATTTTACAACCGAAGCGCCCCCCCTACGGCAGAAGGGCAATTCGGCGCCCAACTTGGGGCCAGGGCAAAGTCAGGCCCCGCGGCAGAATGTAACAGTCGCATGCACATGAGTGTATGTGTGTGTGTGTGTACATAGAGAGACAACAAATAAGTTAAGTTAAAGTCAAAAAAGCACACACACACACACACACATGCACACACTGAGGCAAACAAACACAGCAACACCCACGCAGGCAAACAGAGTGAAAAAAGCAAAGCAACAGCAAAAGAAGAAGAAGAACTGTGAAAGTGGTGAAGGTGTGTGTGTGGGGGGGGGGGGGTGCTTAAGCAGAGTGAGTGGTCTGAGCCAACTGGTAAAAGTGTACTTGTGTGTGTGTGTGTGTGTGTGTGTTTATTGTATGCAGCTGTCGACCAAAGTGCATTATTTGTTGCTGTTGTTGTTGTTTTTGTTCGCCAACAACAATAAATATTACAACAACAGCAACAACAACAACAAGAATAGCAAAGGCAGCAACAAATGTGTAGTATGCAATCAGGCGCCAAATGCTCAAGTGTCTCATTGTCAGCATGTTGCATGCAACACGGCAATGCCAACAACAACAGCAACTAAAAATTGTTAAAAGGCAAAAGTACAATAAATAAACATTGTGCTGGTGTGTCTCTCTCTCTGTGTGTGTGTGTGTGTGTGCCATTATCTGGCACTGCCAGCAATAACAACAGCAACAACAAAAACAACAACAACATCATCAAAACCAGGCAACATAATTTTCAGTTGCAACTTGCCACAGACCAAACATAAGCAAGAAAGAGACACAACGAGAGAGAGAGAGAGAGAGAGAGAGAGAGAGAAAAAGAAATTTTATCCAATCTGAACTCTTGCTACTGCTCAGGGGCGGGCGGGCGGGGGCCGGGGGCTGGGGTCTGTGAAAGTTACCGTTACCGGAGCAGAGTAGCACAGGACGGACCCAGGTCCGGATATGCCCAGGGAATCTGATATTCAACATACACGCACATTAACTCCCTTCAAACCACCTTTTCCAACCCCCTCCCCTCCCCCACCCACTTGCCTATCTCTTCCTCTTTCCATTACCTCAATTTTTCTCTGTGTATTTTCAGCTTGACAGCGGCAGCCGTAAGGCCGGAAGTGCAACCGAGCAACAGCGTCGTTGTGTATTTTAATAAATATGTATGTGTGTGTGTGTGTGTGTATGTGTGTGTTGGTGTGGGTGTGTCGGACACACACTTGCGTTTGTATCACTCGCTCAACCAGAGTGTAGGCGGGTGCGTGTGGACTGCGACTCTTTGCAAAAAAAAAAGCTAGGACGGCCTGAAAAAAAGCCACAACAAGGATAAAAAATATGTCATCTATTTTATTAAATTTTTTTTTTACAAAAATTGAAAGCCTTTTTTTTTTGTATCATCTTTTTTTTGCAAACATTTCAAAATTTTTTATAATTTTTTTTTTCTGATAAAAAATTAAAATGAGATCGTTTAAAATTGATTCAAACTGTGAGCTGGCCAATCCTCGTACAGTCAACACATACTTTTTGAGAACAATTAAAGTTGAGGTAAATCAATAGATAAGGTGGCAACTCCGATTAGCCCAGGTACAGTCAATCGAACCTGAACCAATAAGCAAGGTGACAATCCTAGCCAATGCTCAATTTTTCTCGAATATTTCGAATAATGATGAATTAAGCTACAAGGTGGCTACCCCGGGCAGCTAAGGTACAGTCACCATTTTTTTTTCAAGAAAATTAGAATTAAATCCTTTGAGCTAGGCTTAGTCGGTATGAATACACAAGTTGGCAGCCCTGGCCAGTCGGTGTTCTTTTTTTTTAAATTGAAATGAAGCCCAATGGCAGCACTGGCCAACTTTAGTACAGTCTCATTTTATTATTATTATTTTTTTAATTCAAATGAAGCCGAACAAATACACGAGGTGGTAGCCCTGGCCACTCCTTGTAATGGTGAATTCTACTACAAGGGGACTAACCTAGCCAGGTGGCAGCCCTGGCCACTCCTAGTACAGTCCCTTTTTTTTAGAAAAATGGAATCGAATGAGTTGGGCTTATTTTCTATCAATAAGCAAGGTGGCAACCCAGCTCTAAGTCGAAATGAGGACTAATCAAGTTTTGAGCTATTTTGCAAATTTCAACTATTCCGATTTTTTCAAAGCTAATTATAATTTTTTTCTCATATTAAAAAATATTCTAATTAATTTTTAACAAAATCAATAAAAAAAGAATTATAAAACAAATAAATAAATAAAAATATTTCTAAATCAAATTGAAATAGTTTTCTTTCAAAACAAACAGAAAATAACATAAATATTTTATTTAAAATGAATTATTTTTCATTTCAAAAAAAAAAGAAGAAGCAAACGAAAAAAATGGCAAAAAATTTTTTTATTCGCGTAAAAAAAAAAGAAAATCAAATGAATCGTTTGCACTGACGCCTGAGCGATTAGAGGGAAAACTGGGAAAAATGTTGACCAAATGCGCCAATTTTCTATTTTTCACTTTATATATGCAATCCGACCCCCCCCCACACACACACACACACACACACCCCTTCCCCCAATAGCTGACATAGTTTTTGGTTCGCTGACCAAGTGACTGCGGTGGCGGTTGACTCTGGTTTGGTTCACTCCGCTTCGGTTCAGCTTGGTTTGATTTGGCTTTGCCAAATGGACAAAAAAAAAAAATAAAATAAAAAGAGGAAAGAGAAAAAAATGTTGGGAATCCCTGGACTATTTGGGAAATAAAGTGTCTCCCTTTCTCTCTCTCTGGCGCGCGTGCTATCTCTTTCTTTGGCGGTATCGAAAAATTTATTAAATGAATTTTATAATTTTGATTGTGTGATTTCATATTTTCGAAAATTTTTGCTAATTTGATTTTGCTTTGAATGAAATAGAGACAAACATTTTTTTTTTAATTTTGACTTTTCCTTTTTTTTTTTTGCTAATCAAAGGACGAAGCCATTTTAGGTTGATTCAATTAAATTCATATAAATCAGAATTTTCAATTCGAATTAGTCAAATGATATTTTCAATTTTAATTTGAAAAAAAGCGAAAAAAATGTGTGTGTGAAATAATTTTTGTGTTATCGTCAAATGCCAAAAGTATTCAATGGGAGGTGGGGAAAATTCCATTTGCCCAATTTGAGCCGAAATAATTCGAATGGAGAAACTGATTAGCCTGGTTACCAATAATGAGCAAGTATTATGGCATAAAATTAGGTTAAAGTATTTTGTCATTATGCCAAGTTTCATAGTTGAAATTGCTTGGCATTTGCATTGACGTCTATTCCCCTCCCTCTCTCACTCTCTCGCTCTCTCTCTGTCTCTCTCTCTCTCTCTTTCGCTGTATCTAACAAAACTCAACTAATACAAACACTTAGGCCAAAAGCCAGAGTTCTTAGCACCAATTAGGCCAGCTTTACTTGGCTCCTGTCTAGGTCGCGACAGAACGAGATAGCGTGAGAGTGAGTGAGAGAGAGAGAGAGAGGGAGTATTTTGGGCTCGGAAAGAGATGCGTATAATTATGGGAAACCAGCTGAAAGACTCGTCAAAATGTTGATTATGATGAGCCCGCAATGCTGGCATTTGGAATTTCGGCAGGAGGCTTTTTGGCTTTTGGCCTTCTTAATGCCCGGCCAACACTTGGCCTAATGCGTTTGCCACTGTGGGCATACCAAATATGCCATGTTTGTCGCCCCAACCCGACCCAATTTGCTTTGGAATTTTGCCACAATTCACTTTCCAATCATCATCATCATTATGATGATGATGAAAATGACAATGTTGATCATGATGAAGATTGATGGTGTCGAATGAAGTTGATTTTCAGCCAGAAGAAGTGATGGAAATAATTATGAAGGACCTGATGAAATTGATGCACAAAGCAAATGATGAATACCGAATTCAAGATGAATGAAATTGATGAACAAAACTGAGTTATATTTTATATAATGGAAGGTCTTCTTAATGATGAAAAATTGAATGAAACTTTGTAAAAAAAAAAGGAAAAATATTCTAAGCATGAAGAAATGCAATGATGAATATATAGAATTGTCGTAGCATTTTGTTAAAAGGTCATTATCATGAATTTGATGTAAATGATGAAGCCAATGAAAAAAAATATATTCCAAGAATCAGGGCAAACATTGAAAATTAATAAAATTGAATGAAACCAATGAAGAGCAATGATGAAATTAAGAACCTAAATTCAATAATGAAAATAAAATAAAAATCATAATGAATATTATAAAACTATAGAAAGTGATCAGGAAAATCTTGAACATAATTATGTATGAAAATGATGTATGAAAATGATGGATAAAAGTAAGAAATAAATATAGTAAAATATTTTGATGAATTTGTTAAAATTAATGAATTTCATCAATATTAAAATGAACGAAAAAATCATAATGATGAATATGAAGTAGAAAATAAAAACAACAAAAAAAACAAACTGTGCAAAGCTTGATGTATAAAACAAAATTGATGAAAATTTGTGATGTATACGATAAATTTATGAAACATCTGAAGAAGAAAAAAAGTTGTCGAATGAAAAAGTTAAAAAAAATCATGATGAATCTGAAGAAGAAAAAAAATTGACGAATGAAAAAGTTAAAAAAAATCATGATGAATATGAAAATAACTAAATGATAAATATTATAAAATGAATGAAAATGCTAATGAATCTAAAGATGAAAATCGAAAAGACAAAAGAAAAAAATGATGTATATGATGAAAATAATTATGAGAATCGTATGAGAATATGAAAAAAACTAAATGATGAAGGTCATAAATATTATAAAATGAATGAAAATGCTAATGAATCTGGAGATGAAAATCGAAAAGACAAAAGAAAAAAATGATGTATATGATGAAAATAATTTTGAGAATCGTACAAGCTTATGCACATAATAATAGTAATGAATATGATGACGAAAACCAAAACAATTCAAAAATAGTGTGAAAAGCTTGATGTACATATATGAAAGAAAGAAAGAAAGAAAGAAAAAGTAGTGAAAACCCCTGATGAATATGATTAAGTTAATGAAAATCAAAAACTATGTATATGCTTACTTTAATGAAAAGGAAAACGATGAATTCAAGAAAATTAATGTAAAACTATTTAAGATGATAGAGGAAAAACGATGAACATATGATGTATATGAAAGATAAGGCTTAACTACAAAGCTGATATAACTGATGTAAATAAGCCAGTGTAAATTTATTTAAGCTCTTCGCTATGGCTTTAATTTTATCCAATTATTAGCACTGGCAAGTAAACAGAACCGATCCAAACCGAACCGAACAGAATCCACCTTTAGTTTATTAAAAAGGACGTGGAGTGGGTGATGGAAATGGAGACAGAGTTGGTGAAATTCCGTGGTATTCGCACCAATGGGCTGGATGTGGCTGGGTGTGGTGGAGTGCTGATTTTGGCCACTGTAATTAATACCAAAATAATTGTATTTGGATAACCCAAAACGTAATCAAGATTAATTGAGTAACAGCAGGTAGTTTGCATAATTAGCGCACAGCACACACACAACACAGACAACACCGAAGAGACAGACGACCAAACAGACAGACAGACAGACAGAGTAGACTGGAAGAGACTCTGCCAGACGGAGACTGGCAGAGATGGCGTTGCCATGAGAGCCAACCTTCGGCTACACCTACCCAAAAAATGGCTGGCATAGACAACGGCCTGATGCCAACAAATAAGGACAACCTGCAAAACTACCAGCAACACCCACGTTGTTAATCCCTTCCTGCCCTCTCATCAACCCATCTCAACTTACTCGGAAAAAAAAACATAATTCGCAATTTGAATTGCGGCACTCGGAACGTTGGTTTTGCCTGGTTTTCTTTTTTTTTTTTGGCCGTTTTATCCAGTCAGGCAGTCTGGTTAATGGAGTGCAGGCAAAATGAATATGAACTCTTGATTCTTGTTTAGTTTCCAGCTGAAATTGTTGACGGTTTGTCTGTGCTATTTTGGGTGTGCTCTCACTCACTTTGATTACAAACTTTACGATTCCGCTCGAGCTGGTCTTGTCTGCGAATGGCGATTATTTTTAGTAGCACATTGTCAATGATTTTGGCATTATAATTAAATTATTATGCTTACCCTTAAAGACTCCAGAAAGATCCAATTTGACTGAGCATGGATAATGGACAATGTGAAGTGCGTAGGTAATTTTTAAAGGAAGGATTTAGTTGAACCCAAAAATAAAACAAGAGAACCTGAAGGAATTAAAAATTACCCAGGAAAGAGTAAACCTAAAAATACACCTTTCAAAATATTTCTTAAAATCTTAAAAATAGAAAGAGCTTCAGGTCTCAGACAGTGTGAGTTTTGCTGGCTATATTGATGCCTGGGATTTTCACTACCTCTTGTCCGCTTTTATAGAGGATCAGAAGCTGAGGGCCTCTGAATGCCCTTCCTTGCCCCTGAGAATCTTTAAGACAGCTTGACATAGATTATAGTTGCAGGGTTCGAAGAGGGTGACAAGAAAATGATAATTGCAATATTTTCATAACCAAATCGAGCCACACATAAGACCGATTGGTATCAAGGGGGCCTTAGATTAGACTGCCTGAAATATCTTTATACTCTAAGAAATTGTAATTGCCTTTAGTAAAAACAATATCTTTGAGAATTCATTGTCCTAAAAGGTTAATGAACGAGATGAAAACAGGGCCCTATGGAAAGGGTCTTATAAGATATAGTCTAACGATTTCACTCTAATTTCTACATAAATTCAGGAAACTTCAAGCTCCGATTTAAATATGAACTGGACATGTCTGATACATATATGTATTTCAAGATATATCAGAGCTTACCCATGTGTACATGATATAGTTATTCGATCGCATTTATTCCGAACCTATATCGATTCGACAGCAACGTGGCGAGGTCAGTCTGGCCTTTGCGCCTGCCCTGAGTTCAAATCAAGAAAATTAAACCTGAAAGCCTTTAAGCTTTGCGTAAAACCTATTCGAGTCCATTGAAGAGGCAACTTTAATATTTATTTTCAACTTTTATTCAAAGTGAAAAGCGTTTTGCCAGCTCAGATTTCAATGTTAAGAACTGAAATATACCAGCTGACCCAGTCGAATGCCACGAATTCACAGTTTCAACATTTGTTTCAAGTGGCCTATTTGTTTGTTTGTTTGTTTGTTTGTTCGTTTGCTTGCTTTATGCTTCGATAGTCTGGCATCACATACAAAGCATAGAAATTCCAAATTCCATGCCCAGATGGCGTTTGTTATTTCCGTTTTGCTGCTTTTGTCCTTTCGCTGACTGCACCAAACCCATATGACAGTTATACCAGCTATCTCTCTCTCTCTCTGTGGATGTTGAAGCTTCCGTCTCTTTTTGTCTCGAATCTCTTCAATAATAAATAAGACAAAAGCGCGTGGCTGCAGGACCAGGAAAAAAAATGCTTAACTAAACTAAAAAACTTGCCACTGCATCTAAAGTCGTTTCATTCAGAGTCACGCCTTCACAATTGAACAGATATGACTTGGCTTGCTCTATAAAACTAGACAGAGACGGTACTCTTGGGCATGAACATTTTAAAGGGTCTATACCCTAACAATTAAGGAAAAACTTCCACAGTTCGTTGGTTAAAAGGGAAGAGAATTTTTATTTAAGATCTTAAGAGATTTCGAAAGTATCAGGTGGTATTATCTGAGGGAGGTATGATTAACTTTGATCTATATATATATCAGGGTCTCTACTCTGACAATTAAGGAAAAACTTCCACAATTCGTTGGTTACAAAAGGGAAGAGAATTTTTATTTAAGATCTTAAGAGATTTCGAAAGTATCAGGTGGTATTATCTGAGGGTGGTATGATTAACTTTTTCGGATCGATTTTCGCTGGCAAACTTTCTTCAGGCTTTGATTTTCCATAACGAACAAACTGATAGTTGAGATAATCATAGAGATATAGAATTTCCGGGGCAATATAGTGAAAGGCCACCGGATATTCGGATAGGCAATCCATACACTGGCAAAAATGAATTCATATAGTATCAAATAAAGTGATGAAAAAGACCAAGACTTACGGTTCGAGGATTATAGTAGGCATATTTGAAATACCAAAAATCCATACCATAATAATTGGAAAGTAATGTGGAAAATGGTTCCATTGGTTGGAAGCGATTGCGTAGCCTGGAATCACGTGAATCGCCAGCAAGTACACCCAAATTGTAAAGGCAAACACCCATTTCCACATCCTCGGCATGATCATCTTCTTGGCGACATTTACTGCTATCGTTCAGGCCCAAGGCAAAAGTACGCAGAGCCTCACGACTGAGCACATAACCGCTGCCACCCGACATATAAGACTGAAAGACGGAAGCGAATAAAAGTCTCGTTTATTTGGTTTCTATATGATAACCACTTTCTCTAGAAGCCAAAAATAGAAATTATCAAAAAAAAAAAATTAGATAGTGTAAACTTACCGCATTTTTTTCGGGTACAGCAAATAGTTTGTAATTAAAGCCAAAGTGTATGGGTATATCCGGGGAATAGGGATACAGCATATAACGCAAGTTCTCCACAAGAACAAACCTGAAATTTTGAACAAAATTTCAAGGGATCTCATTAAGACAATGGCCCAAGAAATCTCTACCTACGTATCATCATCGGCCTTCATGAACCAATCAGCCTCATGCGAATGATGCTCATAGAGATAGGTGAAGGCTTCCTTTGTCTTTCCCCAGAGCAAGTCATAGGAATCGGTTTTATTCAAAACTACCGTCTCGAATTCATCATCCGGCTGGGAAGTCATAAATAATATTCGATTACAGCGCCTACCCCAGGTTCTCTGTACATGCACAGCCCGAGTTTTATGATATTTCGGTGTTGTGAGCACCCAGCAAATCACACGAACCTCACGCTCCAATTGCTGAGCCAAGGTCTCCCTGCTCTGGGCTATCTTTTCCAGCCCTATTATATTCCTGGTCAAAATCGTGTCCCAATAAAAATACAGACCAATCAAGCCCACGCCACAGAGCAGGGCACACATCAGCAAATACCTTTGGGTCAGACGAAATACTCGGGATCTCGAGCCGACATCTATAAATATCTGAAGCTCTTTGTCTCTTTTGGCCAAAACGGTACCAAGGCTAGGTGATATGCCAACCTGTTCCAGCCGCTCCAATGTAATGTGTTGCTCCATCGTTTTGCTACTGTGGCACTTCTCAAGTCTGACAATCTGAAAGAGGCCACCTCTGATAATGGGTATAGTCGACACAATCCATTCTTTTAATTAATTTATCAGCACCTGTTGACAATCCCATTTGGGTTGTCAGGCAATGTCTCCGAGAAACTTATCAGCGAGAGAACCAGGCCGCTAACCTATCTTCGTAGTGACGAAATGAAGTTTGTGCACTTCATTTTTCATTGCGATAAGGCTCGAACTGTGCAATTGTTCGATTTGTTAAAAAAAAAATTCTCGGAACTAAAAAAAGAAATAGATAAAAAAATCTTGCAAATTTAAAAAATATATGAGAGAAGGAGACGACAGAGACTCCCCAAAAGTAGCCCACAATATCCCCTTCCCTCCGACTGTCTAACTAGAAAACTATAGGAGCTAGAGCAATCAAACTTGAAATTCAGATTCCTTATATGTTTATGCTTGGCTGTATTTTCTTTTTCCTCTCCCCCCGCCCTTCTTTCTACCACCTCACTTTTTCAAAGCCTTTTATTTTTTATAGTTTTAAAATTAGAGTATTTTTTACTTCCGCAAAGTTGTTCAAAATTCAAAAATCTTTCGATTGATACCAAATATGACTAAAATCAGACCATATTCACACGAGATAAATGAAAAACAAAATTCCAGAGTCAAGTTTGCCCTTGTGCAAAAAGTTGCGAGCGAACTGTCCGATAGATGGCGTGTCAACAATGTGGTCTTGATTTCAATGGTATATTTGAATTAAAGTTTTTATTTGAATGCTAGGGATCAAGGGTTGCCACCTTCCGTCTATAGAGTATAGGGTTTCCCAAGCTAGGCCACGCCCGAATTTATGAATAATAAAATAATTTATATCAGCAATGATTATCATGACATTGATCGATATATTCTTGCATATACAGCAAAGCACCCAAAAAAATAAATATTAACAAAGCAACGACAACAACAAAAATAAAGGCATGAAGAAGCAGTTGAAAATCTTTCAATTAATCAAGAGCGACATGTGGTCTGTCGGAGGGGGGGAAGGGCTAGATGGTTGGTAGCTTATTTGGGTGAATGGTACAAAAGAGTAGGTGGCACTGGGACCACCAAGTGTTAGAAAAATTATATTACACATACCTATGCCCCGCTGTCCCATAGTGCTCCCTCTCACTCACTTACTCACTCAGTCATTCTCATTCTCTCACTCTGTCGCACACTCTCTTTGTTAGTCTGCCTAACTGCGTTGACAGAGCGCTGGCTAAACAAATGACTGCAATAATAGCAGAGCACACACACACACATATACACCAATTCGGCAATTGCACAGCTATGGGCTAGCACACTGAGCTCAAATCATTCACTTTTTATCAAAGAGGTTGAAATCAATTTTGTTATATGAAAAATTTAGTGTTTTGCAAATTTGTAACATTTCTTTTTAATTTTTGAAATTACTTTTAATCCGAGTCAATTCTTTTTCCAGGTCCTCATTTGATTAAAGTCAACCATTTTCAAAGCTTAAAACATTTTTTTTCATTTGCCTTTCACTTGAATCAGCTTTTTGAAAAGCTCTCACCGTCTCACACTCTCATACTCTTTGCCTTTGTCTCCGAATGTGCAAATCACCCACTCAATGGATTTGAATAGTCACAACAAATTCAGGCAGCAACTATCGGGCCTCTTGGGTCACTCACTATAGAAATCATAAAAGCAAATCTAAATAAACGTAGTTTACAATATGTTCCATATGTCTGTCCCTGTGTGTGTGTGTGTGTGTAGCTGAATGTGTGTTTGCCAAACTCCCCAGCTGCTGGACCAAAGAGTCCAACAAAGAAAAAAAAATGTAATAAAAGACAAAAAGAAAAAGAGAAAACACAAAATCTATGAAGAGACTCACGAATGGGGCAAAAGTGCAAAAATAATAAAAATAAACCAAAAAAAGTATATTTCCCATATAAGTGCAGATTTTTTGTAATAATGTTGGCTTTTGAATTTTACAAGCAACTGAAGGTCTGGTCACACTGGTCACACACACACACACACCGGGACAGACAGTGAGACATCAAACGTGCAAACATTTGCCATATTTTTGTAATCAAAGTAAACAATCCATTTAAACAGGACCACACACACACATGCAGACACACATAACGGGACGTCAGCTGTTGGTAAAAAAAAAATCACAAGAAAAGCTAAAAAAAACTGCGCTGAACATCTTTTGCAATTTTGCTTCATTTTCGATTTGCTGTCCAACTCCTTCCCCCCGCTCTTCCCTCCCTCTCCCGCACTCACTTACTCTGTCATTCTTTTTGTGATGTGGACGGGCAACGACTTTACAAACAGTACTTTACCGTTTTTCGTCGCCTCAACTTCGAACGCCCCCGTGCTTGTTGCTATTGTCATTTGCCGCGTTATAATATTTTGCACTATCAAAAGCAAAAGACAGAAAGAGAAGCACTGAAAGAGAGAGAGAGAGAGAAAGATTTCATATTGAATAGCTGAGGCAAACGGACAATGCAGTTCAGCGCAGCGAAACTGATGTCGCTGTCAACGTCGACGTCAGTCTTGCTTGATTTTGTCTGCTTCTTCTTAAACTCGACTTCGACAGTAACTGCTGTGCGCGTCTCTGTGGCCATTTCTACCTCTACACACTCTTCTTCTTCTTCTTCTTCTTCTTTTGAACTTCACTATGCTCGTTTTTTATGCAAACAGCATTTGAATTTGAAATGAAAACGCTAACGGGACACTCCGCCCTTCCCACTTCCACCAAACTCTCTCTCTCTCTGTCTCTTTCGCTAACATATTTCTGCTTATTTTTGATACACTCTCTGAAAGATCTAAGAGAAAAGTTGTTCAAGTTTGTAACTTTTTAGGTAACAAAAAAAAGATATATCTTGAATCCTTTGGGCAGCCTGTACCAACCAGTTATAGTTTGCTGCTACATTGGAAAATATTGTTGGAATATTCGGATCACAATTACCGTAGGAGACAATACCGACAAGTTGGCCATTGGAGACCAAAGCACTACCAGAATCACCACTGCAAACCTTGGACTCTGCACTAACAGCGCATATCATACTTTTATCCAATACATCGGCAATAGATCCACACTTGTCAAGATCCAAAATTGATAGATTTGCGCCCCTTAAGTGGAATGAATACTGTCCTTCTTCATTTTTCCCCCAACCGGTTGCGGTTGCAGTTTGACCTGCCTGGGGCTCTTGTCTGGCTAATTCAATGGGCTGCATGGTATTTCTATGCTTCTCAAGATTTAACGGAGATTCGAGCATGTGGCAGAATTTGTTTCACTTTTACAAAAAGCTGGAACCGGCTCGAACTTTTACATCTTTTGCCAAAGTATTCGAAACACAATGGGCGGCGGTGATAATAATTCTCGAGTTGTAAATGGAACCGCCACAAAGCTGCTCGCCACTCAAAATGATGGATACTGCCCAAGGAACCACAGTTATATTAATATCAATGCCATTGATAATACGAGCGGACTTTGCTGCCAACAGAGTAACCAAGGAACTTAGGCAAATCAACTTGATAAACATAGTGAAAGATCTGTACTCACACTGATATTGCTCTGGCCGATATCTTCGGCTTTTATAATTTACAGAAAGAAAACCGATTTCTTTTGGCACGCCTTGACTTATAGACTTTCAGATAAGACCTACGTTATGTAATTACTTGTAAAACTCGAACTATATTTTAGTCGGGTTTATGGCACGGGTGCTGACTATCAATCAGCTCGAAACTTTATATATAGAATAGAAAAGATCTCAGAAAATATGGTAAGGCTTAAATTCTCAAATAGAGAGAATTTCGAAAAGTTAATTCAAATTATTCTCTAAGGGTATCCAGGAGTCTATTAGAGCTATTAGAGACTCAAGAGGGATATGGGAATATGTGCGTGTGTGTGTGTAGCTGTGTGATGCCTGCTGTGAGCTTGATGTGGTAACTTTTTGCCATGATATGACACATACCGAAAGAGACAGAGAGGAGCAAGCGAGGAGCCATTTGTGTCCATTGGCATTTTGTTTGTAAACATGCACATAAATGTGAGTGTCGATGTGGATATCCATGGATGTGGAAATAGTTTTTACACAGTCAGAGAGAGAGAGAGCGAGAGAAGAGGTGGAAAAAGAAAATGGCAATAAAAATAAAGCATCAACTTTGATATTACATTTTCTGGGCAGATCTGGGCAGGAAGGACTTGGTTCTGGTTTTGGAACCAAGTCCTGTCACATTGTTTTTATTAGCCTGGCGATAACCGGCGCAGTCGTTGCTTTGCACACCTGTTCACCTGCATTCTTTTTTTTTTTTTTTTTTTTTTTTTTTTAGCCAACTAAAAAACTGACATAACCTCACAAACACAGATCCCTCAGTGTTCTATAGCTTCTCACCCGTTGCGCGCATTTTATTTGCATTTGCATTCCGCTGGGCCGTTCATCTGTTTCATCCATTTCAACTCATCCATCCTCTCGGCTCTTTGTGTGTTTGCCTTTACTTTTATTATTTTTGGCTAGTTTGCTGTATTACAGAAAGTGTGTTGACATGTTATGATTTCTATTTTAATTTTTTTTTCTCTGTCTGTCTGTTTGGACCACCCAGTGTGTCTGGCATTCTGGCATCTGTTTTCATCCTGGCCAAGCCAAACCAAGCCAAGCCAGGTAAATTTTCTATAATATGCAAAAGCAAGCCAAACACCAAACTCAGTTGTTGGTCAAAAACGACGGAGAGAAAGAAAAGAAATAAACGGAAATGCAAACATATGCAAAAGTCTATTTCATCTGCTAACTCCTCCCCTCCCCTCCCTCTATCTCTTTCGGTATGATTTATTTTTTAGTGGCGCCCCAAAAGCAAGCTGAGATTTCCCGCAAAGAGCAGATGGCTGAATAGCCGACAAATACAAAGGTCCTTAAAAATTAAAAACCAGAACAAAAAACTATCTATAAAAAGTCAGAAATAAATATTATTTGTCTAACCAAACAATTTCTTTTCAATTTTGACTTAGCTGACTTTCTGAACTTTTGTTCAATCTACTCGAGGTCGTTGACTGATGAAATCAAGCAATCGCAATCTCAACGACTGATATAAGCTATAGGAAATCCTATAAAGGGTCTGAAACAAAAAGATTCTGGGTGACCTGAGCCTCTAAGTAAAAATTATCTATATCTTTGAAGTTTTAACTGTGAAGCAACCATATCACTTAGATGGATGGGCCTTAGCTCTCCAAGCTGCTAATGCTCTTTAACGGCTGATGTGACCTATAGGAAATTCTATAAAGGGTCTGAACCAAAATGATTCTGGGTGATGCCTTCTGAATTCTATGGCAGTTCTATGGCAGTTCTCCTCAGCCTCTAAGTAAAAATTATCTGTATCCTTAAAGTTTTAACTGTGAAGCAACCATATCACTTAGATGGATGGGCCTAAGCTCTCCAAGCTGCTTATGCTTTTTTTATTTTTCATATTTTATTTTAATACTATAATTATTATTATAAGGAATATTTAATATCAATTTATTTCATTCCTGTAGAAGCTTTTTCACACCTTCCAGAATCCAATCATGAAAATAAGCCACATTAGTAAAATATGAGGGATAATTTGTGCTGCAAGAAAATCGATAATTTGTGCTGAAATCAATCAAGACGTAGGAGACAATGCCGACCAACTTATTATCGGATACCAAAGCACTGCCAGAATCTCCAAAACAAGCACTTGATCCTCTTTTGAAAGCGCATATAAATCTCTCAGATTTTGCATTATTACATTTTTTCTGACTCAAAATTCTCATGTCCAAGCTATGCAATATTTCAGTTGGACCAGTTTCGGTCAAGCCCCAACCAGTCAGTGTAGCCGAAGCATACGCCTTTGGCTCAATGCTAGCTATTTCAATGGGTTGTACGATTCCTTTATATGCTTCAAAATCTATGGAAGATTCCAGAAGAAGCAAGGCCAAGTCAAAATTGTTATTGTCATCATTTTCCTCATGGAGTAAGACTTTTTGTACTTTTACAGAAACTCCGTTTTTATTTTTGTAATTGGAACCCATTTGAATAGTTCGGATTACCGGGGACTCATCAGAGACACAATGAGCAGCGGTGATTACAATCCTCTCATTGTAAATTGCACCACCGCAAAAGAAGGAGCCATTTGTCATCACGGCTACTTGCCAAGGAGCACTTTCGATTTCAATTGGTATGCCATTGATAATGCGACTCGACTCAAAAGGATGGGCTGACAAAACACCCAAAAAGATGACTAAAGAAGTTAGCTGGATATACATATTGGATACTCTGAAGGAATCTATAAGAATATCCCAACTTATATAGGAAAACGAAATCGTTTTTTTTTTTTTGTTTTAGCTCAACCGACTGGAAAGCTTTATGGGTCTTGAGATAAGACTAATCGGCATAGAAATAAGTTGGGTAAGCTGTCAAATAATTAAGCAAGCTTATGAAGTCCATTAAAACTTGTTAGGATTATCTAACCTTGTTTAGATTCAGTAAAAAAGTTAGGAAACAAGGTTGGACTATCTATCAATATGCCTATCCATAACTTATATACTATGCTAGGTAGAGCAACCATATTTGGTTTTGAGACTCTTTATATTAGCAGGCGTAATGGATTAAATTTTCAATCACCCCTCTCTCCCCCTTGCACCACCTAAAAATTTCAAAGACCTGTATTTCTTAGAAGTTAAAAATTTTGCCATTTCCTGGTTCCATAAAATGGTTGGAAATAAAATTTTCTTTCGTTTGATACCAAACATGAAGCAGATCGGATCATAATTATAGAAGATACATGCTAATAGAGTTCTTAGGGAGTAGATTTAGTCTCAGCGCAGAGCGACAAGCGCAGGCAGCCGCCTTGTTGTATACATTTTCCGCCAGATGGCGCGCTGGCCTTAAATCATTTGCTGTTTTCGTTGCTCACAAACTTAATTTGAGAATTTGAAGTGTGATGTGAATCCGAGTTGAGCGGAGGGTGACAAATCGAAATCGACTTTCTATAAAAAAAAAAAACATATTTTCGAAAACAAATCAAGCCCAATTTTCGGGCTCTTTTGTTACATTGATAAAAATTAATTAGAATTAAAAAATAAAAAATAAAAATAGCTTCTATTTTTTCTCTCAACAAATTTCAATTTATTTAAAAATGTTTCAGCTTGGAGTCTAATTTTTTCGAAAAAAAAGAAAAACTGTGTAATTAAAAGTTCATTTGACTTGCTGACCAAGTTGGAGCACCGAGAGGAGCATTACCAACGCCTGCCATTGACAGGTGATTTCACATAAAAAAAAAAAAAACGAATGAAGGAAATTACCAAAACGATAAAAACAGCAACAAAAATGAAAATATTCAACTTGCCAGCAACAACAACAACAACAGCAACAAAAGGTGTCACTTTTTGGGTGTCAAACGGTCAAAAGCAGCGTAAAATGAGAAAATAAATAAATAAGCCGAAGGCTGGGCGGGGTGAGGGGGGCACAGGAGGGGCGTTGGAGGAGAGTGGCCCTGCGTTGCTTGTGTCATTGTTATTATTTTGTTGTTGTTGTTGTCATTTGCCTGTGGCGAAGATTGGGGCCAGAAATTGGTGACATTAAGTAACTGACAAAAGTTCATCCACAACTCGGCATTTTTTCACATCATCTCCACCAAGCCCAATTCAATTCACCATCTTACTTTGTGTGTAAGTGTGTAAGTGTGTGTCAGTGTGTGTGTGTGATTGTGTGCATTTTCAATAATAATCTCTTGTCCCAGGCATAAATGTCGCATTAAAATGTCACGCACTTGTGGCTTAATAAAGCAAAAGGATAACGGCATCCGGCCCATTCCAACCATTCCAACCAATCCACCCATTCCATCCGGGAGCATCCAATAACAACAACAACAACAAACAAGCCAAATCTTTTAAATTGCTCAAACAAACAAAAAGAAAAAAAAAAGGAAACCAGGAAGAATAAGAAATCAAAGAAATACCAAACAATTAAATACTCTAAACAAGCTCAAAATGAATATGAGCAAAAATGAATGTCCAAAAATAATAATCTTATGGGATTATGGAAATATCTCTTCAACTCGAACTAAAAATTCTTGAGGCTATTTCATTTTAATTTTAAATCCTAGTTGACTAGGGATTTGTGTTGTCTTTTGGAAAGGTGAAAGGCCACCGATTTGAAAAACTTTGATTGCCTATTTGAATTTGGAAATTTTCTGCAATTTTATTTTGAGTTTCAGGAAGTTTTAGTTTCAGGGAATTTTGAAGAAGACTTGAAGTAAAGACCTATAAGTTCAGTCTAGCTGGTAATGTCTTGAAAAATCTTCTTCAGGAAATTTTGAAGAAGACTTGAAGTGGAGACATATGAGGTCAGTCTAGCTGGTAATATCTTGATGTATATTTTTGACTTTATTTTAGATCTTTTAGATTCTGAAGATATCAGATATTTAGGCTCCCAAATCCTAAGTTTATTCTTATATTTCTTTCTATTCTTCCAAAGACCTTCTTTTTGTTTATAGTCCAGAAAGAAAGGTCTCTGAAAGACCTCAGACCTCAGGCTTATCAACTAAGTCATCTATCAAAGCTACCATAGTTTTCTGATTACTGACAAGGTCAAAGGTTTGGTTCCAGAACAAATCGGGACTTCAGCTTGTTCTATTCCTTAGTTCTAGTTCCCAGAAGAGTCTCAAAGCTTCCAGTGGAAACTGCCTTCTTTTAAAAGTAAAATTAACTAAGTTTTTTTGTGATTATTTTCAAGGCCCCAATTTTTGAGGTTATGGTTTCAAGATTTTCTTTTTACCCACCTCACGGATTTTTCCTTGAATTCCCAAAGAACTTTGGCTTATAGAATTTTGTTTTTTTTTTTTCCAAATTTTTCCCTACTTAAATTAAGAGAACTTATGGAGACCCTTTTCGATTTGATAGATTTATTTTTGTATAGTGTATAAAGGCTTCAGTGGGCTCGTCTCTAGACGTTGGCTGACTTGAAGTTGATGGCCCAAGACAGTCCTGCCTACTTTGCTGCTTCAGACCGAATGAAACCCACTCAACTGACGCATACTCCCCCAGCCACTCCCCCACATACACCAAGACTGTATGTGTGTGTGTGTGTGTGTGTGTGTGTGTGTGTGTGTGTGTGTGTGTGTGTTACTTGTTTGCGGTTTTTATTATTATGCTCATGTCAAATGGGCTCAGGCTCAACGCCAAGAGGCGCTTAGCATTGTCACTTGGCTGCTGTCAGTTGGTCTTTCATTTGCCCATCTTTCTGGCATTTTAGTCCAGTTGTATAGAAATTCAGCTATAAACCAGCATATCCCATAGCTCTGCCAAGGAATGCCCGGAGTGGGGGAGGGTGGAGAGGATTTAACAGCCAAGCTGGCAGTTATTACAGATGACCAAAAGAGAGCAAGAGAGTGGAAGAGGCTTTCAATATTCTTGATTCCAGTGAAGAGTTGAGATCAGGTGGCTGTCCGGCTGTCCGGCTGGTTGGGTCAAGAGTGTTGCCAAACCACTTTTTGGTTAAAAGGCCACTGCAGTGAGTGTTGCTGCTGCGTTTGTGGTTTGAAATTTTCTCCGGCCTGGCAGGACAACTGCAATTGGCAGCAGTTTCCATATTTTATAAGTTAAATCACGTTTCAGTGGTTTCCAACAGTCCAATAAAAAACACCAACAACAACAATAACAACAGCAACACTCTAACGAATTTAAGGACTCTTTGCCATTTCTCCATTCCTCCAATTCCCCCGCCCCAAAATCGGCAAAGTTTATTTGCTGAGTGATGCACAAAAGTAAGTAGAAAATCGAAAGCAAATGAAATGCACCAAAGGCAACCACAAATCCACAAACTCCCCAGACTCCTAGCTCTTCTTTCTTTTATTCTTTTTCTTTTTTTTGAAATGTCCTCGACGAGTCCTTTGCTTTTGTGGCTGGCAAATTCGAACGCCCCCCAAAGGCAAAAATTGAATCATAAGCTTTGCGGCCTGTTGCCTTTTTAATTCACTGATCAAAAAAAAAAAAGAATCCCCAAAAAAACTAAAACAACTGAGAGGGCAGACAGTGCCGATTCCACCGACCTTTGTATGCCCTGCCTCAGGCTCGAATTATTTTGAAATTGACATCAATTTTGGCCACCTTTATTTTAGAGCATTGAAATCCCTGAAGAATATAAGGGTGAAACTTCAAGGAAGCCATGAAAGCTGAAAGGTTAGAATCATATTCAGAAATCCAAAGACAATTCTGCGCCCTTTGTTGGGCGCCTAATTCGATTAGAGCAGCACAAAATGCTTATTCGATTAAAGGAATCCTTTCCAAAGTCTCCTTTAAACAAGTCCCTGTCTTTCCCTTTCCCAACCAATTTAATTGCATTACAAATTGTCTTATTGGTCAAATAAAATATTCAATTATTTATATTCTCTGCACTGGCCTTGGTTTTTAAGGATATTTTTTTTGCCTTCTCATACGACTTTATCAAGGATCTAGATTTCGGTTTCATAGAAGAAATCAGGAACTCAAGTCTAAAGAGAAACAGGTCTATGAAGTGGTTGGATTGATCTTGCCTTATGGGGAAATAATTCCTTTGCCTAAACAAATTTATGACTGACGATTCTGTCTTTTGAATTTGAAAAATATTATTTCCCCAAGAATTTCTAATTTTTTACAGTTAAAATACAAATAGAGGGTTCTTTATTTAATGCAGAAATATATTTAAAAAATTCCCTTACAATATTCCCAATTTAACAAGGAAAACTCTTTGAAAAATTTCCCAATTTATCAAGCCTAAAATGATAAAGAAAAACGTCCCCAGATTTCTTCGAAAAATAAAATCTCAAAGTCCCTCAAAATATTCCCAATTTATCGAGTTTTATAGGGAAAATTCTTAGAAAATTTCCCAATTTTTCAAGCTTAAAAAATTAATGATAAAAGTCTTAAATTTTTATAGATAAAAATGTCCTCCAAATATTCCCAATTTATCGAGTTTATAAGGAAAATTCTTTGAAAATTTCCCAATTTATCAAGCCTAAAATGATAAAGAAAAATGTCCACAGATTTCTTCGAAAAAAAAAAACTCAAAGTCGCTCAGAATATTCCCAATTTATCGAGTTTTATAGGGAAAATTCTTAGAAAATTTCCCAATTTTTCAAGCTTAAAAAATTAATGATAAAAGTCTTAAATTTTTATAGATAAAAATGTCCTCCAAATATTCCCAATTTATCGAGTTTATAAGGAAAATTCTTTGAAAATTTCCCAATTTATCAAGCCTAAAATGATAAAGAAAAATGTCCACAGATTTCTTCGAAAAAAAAAACTCAAAGTCGCTCAGAATATTCCCAATTTATCAAGTTTTATAGTAAAAGTCTTAAGTTTTAAAAATCTTTAAATAATTCCCAATTTATCAAGCTTAAAATAATACGAAAAAAAGTCTGCAGTTTTCATGAATAAAAAGATTATTAAATCCCTCAGAATATTCCCAATTCATCAAGTTTGAAATCAAGAAATGGGAAAAATTAATAAAATAATTCCCTCGCACTTTCGATTATAAAAATTACCTAAGATTTAGGCGACTAGAGAATCCTTGAGCTTTGAGTTCCTTGAACAAGGTCCAGTCACACTTTTGATTTAGAGATTCCCTGAGATTTGAGGGACTTGAGAATCCTTGAGCTTTGAGTTCCTTGAACAAGGTCCAGTCACACTTTCGATTATAAAAAGTCCCTGAGATTTAAGGGACTAGAGAATCCTTGAGCTTTGATTTCTTTGAAGAAATTTCTCGTTCCGAAAGAGGGGATCCCTCAGGTCTGATGGAATATTAAAAAATTACATTTTCTCGAAAAGAAAAAAAAAATGTATAATTTTGTCACATAAAGTTTTGGGAAGCCTCTGAAAAGGATTCGGCGTTTTCTTAGTCTGCCTCTTCTTCTTTTTCTTGGGTTTGTTTTGTAATACAAAAACGCCTACTTTGAAGATGCTTACAAATCTGTCTGCATAATTTGTAATTTTTTTATTTCTTGCGGTCCTCGGTTTTTTTTTTTTTTTTTTAATAAAAAGTGACTTGGGACAAGTTGGCCAATTTGGGGGCAGGTCAAATGTTTTGTGAGCTTTTGCTTCTGATGATTGGCTTTGGCCAGGAAAAACTTTATTTTTGCCAGCCGCAAAGTCGCCAAGTCCACAGGCTTTACCCACCTCTACCCTTTTGCCTGCCAAGGACATGTCTTTCTCTCTCACACTCTTTCAATATATTTGTGTCTCTGTGTGAGTGTGTGTTTGTGTGTATGTGTGTGTGTCCCTGATGAAAGGCAAAGTCAAATGCTTGGCTGATTACTTAGCTACCACATACAGTAGCACGTGTGTGCCCATGTATGCACATTTGTATGCCCTTGTCTGTGTGAGTGTGTCTGTGTGTGTGTGTGTGGGTGTGTGTGTTTGTGTAGTTGAAAAGTTTACGTATGATTTGCTTGGAAAATTGAAATTTGCGGTGGAGCACTTCATTGGTCTTTGGTCATGTTCATTCCGGCCAGAAAGTCGAAATTCTCTATTCACCTCCCCACCTCACCTCACCGAAATGCCCCGTCTTTGCCTCTGAGTTCTTCCGATTTTTCCTGCCTTTTATTTACTTGATGTCAGGAGTTTCCCTTGAATTTCCCTCTTGTTTTTGTATTTTCCTTTTCTCTTTTTTTTTTGTTTTTGTTTTTGTTGTTTTTGTGGTCATTATTAGTCTGGCACTTTTGACTCTAACCCTCATTTGTTTGTTTAGCAATTTGGTATTTGCATTTTAATAGCATTAAAATTACCTCAAAATAATAAAAAAGAATGAAAGAAAAAACTTGGAACTTTTCCACAATTTCCAACAGAAGGAAATTATATACAATTTGCATCAAAAGGATATGCAGTTTATATCAAATGGATATCAAATTAAACAATTTCACATATTTTCATCAATTACGTTTTCAAATATTCAAAATGTTAAATACAAAAAAAAAAAAAACAAAAGGGTTCAATGTAATTTAAACAAAAAAAATTGAAGACTTAATCAAACTTAGGAAAATTTTTAGAGGATAAGCAGAAAATTGGGGAAGAATTTGGAATTTTTTTCAAGAGACGAAAAAAGCCAAAAATGGCTTGCAAACTTGAGAAACCAAAATGCTAAAAATTCTCTGAACGGAGCATCGGATCGGATCGGATCGGATCGGATCGGATCGGATCGGATCGGATCGGTCAATCGGATGTCGTCGGTTGAGCCTCCATGATGGACAAGATCTGGTGAGTTCATTCCCTAACCTATTTGTATGTCACCTCAGTCTGAGAATCCTTGCAATCTTGATTTGCGCAAACAGCTCCAGTAATAAGCTAATAAGTGTTCCCTTGACAATTGAAAGTCAAAAGAAGCTCTACATTTAAAAATAGAAGTCTTATTTGGAGGCTCTAAAGAACCACATGGCTACTTACTACAGGACTCACTCAAACAAATTATCAGAGAAATACAATTAAATATAAAATCATAAGAAACTTTCAGAGAATCTAAAATATCAAAGACAAGAACATAATTCCCTATCCTTTTTTTCACAGGAAAAATCCTGGGTATAAGCAAGCGCCTACTAAATCGAAAGACTAAAGGTGGACCAAAATAGAATTAGGAGTCTTAAGAACCTTAATGGGTCTTTCAATTAATAAAATCCCACTTCAGCCAGTGCAATTTTAGGCTAACAGCGCTAAGCAATCATAGTAATCTATAAGACTCTTATAAAATTTGGATATATCTAGGCTATAATATTATTATATGAGTTTAGGAAATATCCCGGCTTTAATATTCTTATGTCTTATCTCACAATATATTTAATTAATTGATTTATTTATATGCTAATTTAATCAGACTTTATCTCGGATCTATTTAGGCTATAACTTATGGAGTATTCAATCTTTGTTCAGGAAACATTTAGGCTTTTGCTTTAGAATTAATTTCTTGACAAAATAATTTGTATCCACAAAGTCCCAGAAATATTGAAAATTCTTCTATTCTCGTTACTCAATAAATGCTTAAAAACCAAGATTTTTGTTATTATTTTCAAAAGGATTAAAACAAAAAGAGCAAATAAAGATAGAGACGAGTAGTCTAGGAAATTATTCGGCTGGGCTTAATTTTTAGAAATTAGAAGATATTTTTCGATTAGACAGAATGAATTTTTTGGGTACTTTGTTGGTGAGGGGTAAGTAAATAGATCGGCTAGGGGAAGGGGGTAACCAAAACCCTAGGAGATAATAGAGGAGTTTCACTAAATCCAAAGATAGATTTGGGATAGCCTAAAGACACCAGAACAGTCATCACCAATTCCATATTGGATAATAATGAGAAGCTAGGGGGGGTACCATAATCGCTTTTAAAATTAAAAAATTTTGTTCATCAGATTTGATAATTTTGGTCATTTTCATTGAGAAAGTACCAGGCGTACAGAAATTAATTGGTGGCTGACATGCAAAAATTGCACTGACCCGCAAAAAGGTCCATTTTAATGACGTCATGCGCGAGAGTGAAGCGATCAGCAGAATTCGAGCGCCTAAAAGTATGCCACACTTTTTGGTAAGTTTAGCTGCTGCTGACTTCTGTTGGCCTGGTACTTCAGAGGCTGATTCATAGTGAAATTGAGTTGGGCAATGACCAAAATTTAATCCGATATTATTGGGATATTAATTATCCCTGCAATCAAGGCAAATAAACCTAAATGAGCTCTGATCACCCGATAATCAAGTGATTTCCAATTTAAACATTAAAAAACATTTATTAAAAAATAATTTTTTTATTATTTATAATTTATTTATTTTTTTATTATTAATAGTTGATGATCTATTATTTATTAATAATTATTTATTATTTATAAATTATTACTTATTATTCAAGTAATTTGCAATTTAAATTTTAGAAAATATTTATTATTTATTATGAAATATAAAAAAAATTAAAAATATTTTGGTATTTTTGCCAAGCAGCTAAAAGTATGCAACACTTTTTTCTTCTTGAAATCGCAGCAGCCCAGAGAAAGAACCAAAAGGCCGTACAATGAAAGGAAAGAAAGTTTAAAGGAATTCAAAAATTCTTTTTGTTATCTTTGCTTTAAAAACACCCAAAATCTTAGCTCAAATATAATTTAGGTAACAAATCGCCGCCTTGATGCAGATGCTCCTATTCCACCTTAAGGCGAACAGTCCTTTTGATAGCCTCTCCACCCTTTCCATTTTAAGGCAAGCAGATTAATTTCTATATAATTTTAAGGGACTTTTCCATCATAAACTCGAGCTTTAAGCTGAACTTCTTTGCTCTGGTAAAAATAGGTAAAAATTTTGAAAGAAGAATATCAAAGGGCATGAATAAAAAAAGGCAACCCAGATCCGGATTCAATTTTTGCCAAAACATTTTTTAAATTAAAACAAAAATGAAATAAATATTAATTTTATATATTTTAAAAATGTTTAATTCAGGGCTACACAATTTGTCAAAGCTTTTTATTTATTTGTATTTTTTTTTTTGCAATATCTTTTTCCTCACTTTTGGCATTTTATAAATTGTATAATTAATTTTTTTTTTTTAATTTTTTATATATGCAAAAGATTCTTATCAAATATCACACATATATAAATGAACAATTAATTGAAGAACTCATTAGTTTTTTTTTTTGTTTCTTTCCAAAGAACACTTAAGCTTTTATCTCAGAGTCACAGTTTTTATTGATTAAACAAAAAAAAAATTATTACTTTTCCAGTTTAGAAAAAAAAAAATTATTAAATTTTTTTTCTGTACAATATTGGCATTATTTTAATCTAAACTTAAGCTTAGGCCTACTGTCTTTTTGGTAAGTATTTTTGCTTGGTTGCTCAATTCGACTAAATGGATACATTTTTAAAATTAATAAAAAAAAAAAAATATATGAACTCGCACACAATTAAATAAATTAAATTTTAAATTAAGATTATAAAAAAAAAAAACATATATATGTAAAAAGAAATCTTCCTTTTGTTTTTTTGTGACCACAAAAATGTTGCAGTGAGAAATGAAAAGGTGAAAAAAATGTCAATGATTTCTAGGAAACCAGGCGCTCATTATCGGGCCGGAAAATGCGCTCGTAATTCTCTATCAGCACCTTGGCCAGCATATTCATGCGTCCAATATCGAATTCAATTTTATTGGCCGACAACAGACAGGGTCCCCAGACAATGGCCAAATTTGAGGCAGTCATGAGATTTGATTCACTGGCGGCAGCCACCCTACAAATAAGAAGAAGACAAAGTTTTAGGTTTACAAATTTTCTCTGGTCAAAGAGGGGGTTCGGGGTGGGCTAAGACTAACTTGGTCAAATGCTTGATCACAAAACGTAGGGTAGAACGATTCGGTTCAGGCATATCATCAAAGGCGGCACTGATACTTTCAATACCCTTGGCATCGGTGAGAGTGGGACCCAGTCTTTGGTAGGCCTCCTCGGTGATTAGAGGATCGGCAAGCTCACGAAAGAATTGCTTAAACAGACTGGTCAGGGTGTGTATGTCATCGGTGTGCAAGAGACTGGGATCATAGCATTGCATCAGCTTGAATTTCAGCTCATCGATGAGAGTCTTGTTGCCAGAGGCCCGATAGATGCCCACTTGATTGAGACAATCCGGCTGCTCGATATAGGCACAGACATCGACAACAAAGCGTGGCACATTCGGATGATTACTCATATTCAGTTCCACCCTATTTAGGGGCACCTTGAAAATGGGATTCTCATCCAAATACAGACTGCTCGTCTGACTACGACGATGACGCGCCTGCTTCTCCGCCTTCGGTGAACGATTTCTACATAAATAAAAACAATAAAACTATTAATAATCTCTTCTCATTTTTTTTAGGAAAAATAATAAAGAAATACTTACAGATTAAATTTCCGATTCACTTCAAGCCAGGAATTTGAAATATGATAGAGAATATTATTTTCAGATGATCTGCGTTTAATTTTCTTCAAATGTGCCATGGCACTTGCTCAAAGGTTTGAATACTTTTGATTTGAAGAATTCAATCAATATTTGAATCATTTAATTAATCATTTGACTAAGCCTATGCGGGCCAAAAATTCTGAGAGCAACTCTTTCACACTCACTCAAATCTGATTGAATTCTCGAAATATTCAAAAGCATTTCGAAAACCCTCAATACTTACATTTTCGCATGCGACTCTTGATGGACTTCTTATCGTCTTCACCGGGCAGTTCCAGCAGATTCCCTATCGAGGCACTCTTAAAGCGCTGCAGCGTCGAGGTGGTCGACAGCGTCGCCATCGGCTGGGCCGTTGTCACTGTGGCCGCTGGCGTGACTGTACCTAAGCTAGGCTTGACTGTACTTGTGACAGTCGTAGTGTTGGTGCTGCTGGTGGTGTGGATCTGATTGACTGTGGCTGGCTGGCTGCTGGCCACCGTATTGAGGTCCTCGTGGATAAGCTGGGCACGCAGAATATCTTTTACCGGCACAATCTGAAAGTAATCAACACAACTCAGATTAAAAACACAAAAAATTAATAAATAAATATTTTTCTTAAACTCTTCTAAGCTTAGCGGAAGTATAGCCAGATCCCCCCACCCCCCTCATCAAAAGTTGCACATGATGAAAAAAGCAAAAGAACAAAAATGAAAACAAATTAATTGCAAGTTTTCGTGCTTATGTTGTCTTCGTGATTTCCCCCTTTTAATTCTTCTTCTTCTTCAGCGTTTTCATATTTTTCTTGTTTATTTTTCTTTTGTACGATTTGCCTGGTTGAAATCATTTGTTATCTTGGTTCAAGCAACCAGCAAAACGAAACCCGATAAGAAATTGATTTCGATTTGTTCAAATGAAACAAATAAAAAAAAGACAGAAAAATAAATAAATAAAAACAATATGAAGAAGAAGAAGAAGCAAATCACAAGCATGCACCCCGCCGAATCCGATAAAAAATATGAAATGAGTTTAATGTTTTCTTCTTCTATAAATTTTTTTTATACAATTCTCAAATACAAATAAAAAATAAAAAAAATTATATAGCTTAATTTATTATTTTTGTTATTATTGTTTGTGTGTTTTTTTTTCTGGTTAAGCGGTTTGTTTATTTTTTTTTTTCTTGAAAGAAACCAGAAAATAAATTGATATGAAAATCAACACTTCCAGGGAAATCTAGAAAAATTATATAAAAAAACAGAACACACATTTTCAGCTAATTATCAAATCCACTAAAAGATACAAGATACTTTGGCATTTAACTAGAAGAAGAAAAAATATCTCAAGAGAAAATTGGAAGAAACAAAAACTAATTTGAGAAAAATTCAAAAAAGAAAAATTAAGAAAGAGTGAGAAAATAATAAAACAAAAATGAAATTTATAAAAATTATAAGAAAAAAATATTTTTAAGAAACCAAAAGCTAAAAGATTCAATATATTAAATAATTAAATTCCCATATAAAAATTGAAAAAAAAAAAAATAATAATAATAATAATAATAATAATAATAATAATAAAAAAAGAACCACTCATTATCAGAAAAGGAAAATTTAAAAAAAAAATTAAGAGGAAAATTAAAAAAAAAACAAAAATAAAAAAAAAATATATATATATATATTAAAAAAAAATAATAAAAAAAATAATAATAATAAAAACAATATTAAAAAAATTTAAAAAAATAAAAAATAATAATAATTTGAGAAATTAAAAAAAAAAATAACGTTAACAAAATATATGAAAAAAATAATACTACAAAAAAAAAAAAAAAAAAAACATTGGAAAAAAAAACATTTTTGAAGTCTCGAAAATATTGAAAAAACTAAAGGAGGAGATCAATTAAACTAAATCAAATAAAATTAATAAAATAAAAATTTAAGAAATCCTATAGAAAAAGTCAATTAGACTGAAATTTAAAAATTAAAAAAAAAAAAAACTTGTAAAAAGAACCAAAAAAAAAATATAGTTTAAATTAAAACAAAAAATAAAAATAAATAAACAAAAATAAATTTGAACTAAAAATGAAAACAATAAAAAATCCAATAAAATAAAAATAAATAAATAAAAATATATTTAAGATAATTTTTAACTTACAAAATAATATAAATAAAATAATGTATTTTTCAAATAATTTTAATTTATTATTACTAACCACATTTCATTTTTCCAAATTTTATTTCCTCCCCAATAAAAATTTTCTTAAAAAACAAAAAAAAAACAAAAAACATTTAAGAACCTCAAAAAAAAAATATAAACAATTTTATTTTGGCATAAACACAAACAAAATTAAAATAAATAATTTCCAAACACTTTTTCTTCTAGCAAAGCTTTTTTTTTTTCTTTTTAAATACAAACAAAGCGTGCGCTGAGATACGGATACAATAAACCAACAACAACAACAACAAGAAAAACAATAACAAAAAAAAAGATAAATATTTTGGACACATTAGAAAAGTTGGTCTGGCTTTGTTTTGGCTGTTATTAAAATCTGTTGCCGGCCATATAAGAAGCAGCCATTCATAGATACATTTTTTGTATCTCTATCTTTTTTTTTTTTGTTTTTATTTTCAAAGCGACTCTCAGGCAGTCAGTCAGCCAGCCCAGTTGCTATAACTTTTTTGTTATTGTTGCTCAAATTTAATTGATACGACCTCCAAATTGGCATGTCTGAATCGGTGTGCCTGTGCCTGTGCCTATGTTTGTGTGTGTGTGTTTGTGTTCAGATGCAAAGATACAAATGTATCTACATAAGGTCGTGTGCGCTTTCAACAAAGCGCTGCCAACTTAACAAGTGGGCAACAAGTTGTCAATGTTTTTGTTGTTGTTGCTGTTGTTGTGATTCGCGTAATTCGTTTTATGAATCACTTGGACCGCAACAACAACAACAACAACAACAGCAACAACACTCCAGCTAAACAAAACAAATGCAGAAAAATTTTAATAGCAAAAAAAAAATTAAAGCCAACAAAGCCAAAAATCAATTCAATAAAAAAAGAAAAAAACAACAGTCAGCTTTTTGAATTGACGGAAAAAAATAATAATAAAATAAAGAGAAATTAATGGAAACCAAAAAAGAAATATATATAAAATGAAATTAAATCCGAAATAAATTAAAAAAAAAAGAAAAAAATAAATAAATCGAAGAAAAAATAAACAGAAATAAAAGCATATAAAATCAGGGAAAATAAATAAAAATGAAATATTAAAAAATATTTAAATAAAAATTAAAATAAATTAAATAAAAATGGAAAATTAAAAAATAAAATGAACAAAAATTTAAAAAATAAAATGGAATAAATAAAAATAAATAAAATAAATCAAAATTAAAAAATAAAATAAATAAAATTTTAATTAAAAAATAAAAAAAAATAAATAAAAATGAAAAATTTAAAAATAAATAAAAATTTAAATAAATTAAATAAAAATGGAAAATTAAAAAATAAAATAAAATAAATAAAAAGTTAAAAAAATTAAATAAATAAAAATGAAAAATTAAAAAAAAAATAATAAAATAAATAAAAAATTAAAAATAAAATAAATAAACATGTAATTAAAAAATAAAAAAAATAAAATATTAAAAATTAAAAAAAATATATATAAATAAATAAAAACGTAATTAAAAAAGAAAAAAAAATAGTTCAAAAATATATAAAAATTCATATAAAAAAATTAATATAAATAATTCAAATAAAATGTAAAAAAAATACATTCAAGAAATTTTGAAATATATAAAAAAAATTAAATAAATAAAGAAAAAAAAATCAAAAAATTTAAATACAAAAAATGCAAGAGAAAATCACAAAATTATCTACGGGGTTCCCAATAGGACAGACTCTCTTCGAAGTCTTTTCTATGGTATCATATAAAATGGATTGTACAGTTAGATATTCTCCACACTGATTTAGATTGGTATGATAGCCAAATGATTAAGTCTTCGATCTGACCGAAACTTACTACTATATGAGAAATGTACCTTCTGAAATTCAATGAGATCTGTCAACGAATGAAGAGATTATTTCTGAGACTAACTTCTTATAACAACTATATAAAATAGTGGTCTGATCCTAATGATAATTAGTACCTATATATTTATCTCTATAAGAAAGGAGCATCCCAAATTTAAAGGAGATCAGTCAACAGATATAGGACTTATGCCGAACCCAGATTTAGATTCCTTTGAGTACTATATAATATAGTGATTCGATCGTAGTGACATAAATTATTTACATGAATCTCTCCAAGGGATTCCCGAGTCAAACGATATAATGATATAATGGTCCGAGGTCAAAAAGTGTATAAAAAAAACCTTTGAAAAGAAGAACACTTTTTCAATGAAATCCTAAATCTTCCGACCAACTACTTTCGGCTTTGATCTGAGGCCTCATTTGAGTCATTTTGGTGCGACAGAAAAGATGCACAAAAATAATCAGGAATTTCTTAATTTGTCAGTGACAAGCTCTCTTTTTTTTTATTGGGAATTTCCTTGGCCAAAGATTTCTTATCTTCCTGGTTAATTACTGTTGTCAAGATACTCAGATAGTCACACTCAGGTCTGAGTCACTAAAATCGACAAAAAAATTTAAAAAAATAAAAAATGTGTGAATTACGAAAATTTCAAGAGCAAATTGAAAAGAAAACAGAAAAATGGAATTGAGGAATCAAAATTAAATGTAATTTTTTTGAATTCTTGGTTCACTTTTCGAGTTCTCGAAATTCCCTCAAAAGTTCTTTGGGATTTTTATAAAGCGAAAATTCTTATTTACATTTCTCTCCCTCTCTTTCTCTCACTTTCTCTCACTTTCTCTGTAATCTCGAAGAGTTCTCGGAGAGCAGAAAAAGATAATCCTTTCGGCTTGAGTCAGTTTTCCCAGACTGACTAAGCCCCAAACTGAATTGATGGCCTGCACTCATTCGCCTGAACCGGTTTCAGTTGAACAACCTTCTTGGTTTAGTCCCCTCCCCCCTCTATCCCCCCCCCCCTCACTCTCTGGGCTTGGTCAGAGGGGCCCGGCTGAGCACATAACGAATGTGCTGATAATTTTTATTTTATTTAAATTTTGATTTGAAAAACTTTTCAAATGAAAATCAAAGCGAAAGGAAACAACAAACAACTGAGAATTTCAGAAACTTGGAAATATTTGACTAATGATTAACCACTTTAATAATGATAAACAAAAAAAAAAACAGAAACTGGTTTTTAGTATGCGAAAAAAAAAATACGAGAAAGAATGCTCTCTTCGTACTTTTTCCAAGATTGGATGGATTCCCCTTCGAGGGACAAGTCAAATTATTACTGAAGGGGAAGGCGAAGGGGGAAGGGGATTGAGTCTACTTTCGTAATGTGATACAATGCATTATTATTTTTTTCAGAGATTGTCAGGCCCGTGAAATTCCATGGAAAGTAGTGACAGCCCAACAACAACAACAACAAATCAAAAAAAAAAACGTGAGACGCAAATAAATTCAAATTTTTGTATCGCCCATATGAATATTTACAAATATGAATCCCGAGTACATAATCAACACACACACAAACACACATACATTTATGCATGTAAACAAAGCCCCAACAACAACCAATTACAGCAACAACAGCAATTACAACAACAACAAAATTAACAAATAATAAAAAAAAAAATAATAATAATTTGAAGGGGGGAAAAAAGTAAGGCAAACCTTTCGTTTACCTAAAATTCATTTTACTCTTTTTGAGGATTTTTTGAAAATTTTAGAAAAAATTTTTAGAGCCAAAAAAATCAATAAAATAAATTCCAAAAAATTTTGTCTAATGTTTTTTTTTTGAAAAAGTTGAGAAATTGTGAGAAAACTTTTTTTCTTTTTTCGAATATTCAAAATTTCAGCCTTCCAAATGAAAGGGAAAACCTTCTATCGAATTTCGAAAAGTTCAAGGTAATTTTTGTTTTGGAAAATGAAAATAAACAAAAAAAAAATAAGGCTAAAAAGATTTTGAAAAATTCTTCAAATGAAAAAAAAATTTTTTGATTGTATTTAAAAAATCTTGAAAATATTAGGAAAATATAATAAAAGGTTTTTGAATGGAAAATTTTTCAAAAAAAAAAGGTAGGAAACTCTGAAGTGAAAATAAAAATTCTAAAAAAAAATAATTAAATTGAATTTATAAAGTATTGAAAATATTAAGAAAAGGTATGAAAAGTTCTTATATGGAAAAAAGTTTCGAAAAAAGCGAAGTTTTAAAAA
Organism: Scaptodrosophila latifasciaeformis; assembly: GCA_037075145.1. Taxonomy (NCBI): domain Eukaryota; kingdom Metazoa; phylum Arthropoda; class Insecta; order Diptera; family Drosophilidae; genus Scaptodrosophila; species Scaptodrosophila latifasciaeformis. The sequence goes on from JBAMCM010000073.1 coordinate 3,964,422, forward strand.
GGGTAAATAAAATTAAGAGTAAAAATTGATTTCAAAAATATTGAAAATATTGAAACAAAAAAACGAGTTTAAAAATTCTAAAAAAAAATTGAAAATATTAAGAAATGTTTCGAAAAGTTCTTAAATGGGCAATTTTTATTTATATTGAAAATATTTCTAAAAAAAAAAGGTAAGAAATTTTTAAATAAAAAAAATAAAATGATTTCAAAATTATTAAAAAAAAGAAATGCTTTGAAAAATTCTTAAATGAAAAATAAATTTGAAAAAATCCCAAAGCAAGAACTCATTTTAAATAAAAAAAAAACTGATTTCAAAAATATTGAACATATAAAAAAAAATTTTGGAAAAATTCTTAAATGAAAAATAAATTTAAAAAAAATGCCAAGGCTAATAAAAATCATTAAAAAAAGGAAAATTTTTCAAAAAATGGGAATTTTAGAAAAATGAATTTTAAAATTTTTAGAAAATTCTTCAAAAATATTGAATACATTTTACAAGTCTAAAAATTGTAACAATTAAAAAGTCTTTCCAAAAAAAAATTATTCTTTGATAAAATTTAAAAGAAAATTCCGAAAAATTTTGAATGCTTTGGTTTTCAGACTTTTGATTTGGAAAGTAAAAGCGAAGCCAAAGAAAAAATTAAAGATTTTGCAGGGAGAAAAAGGTTTTCAATTTTTCACTTTGGTTTTGGCGAAATACTTGAAAAAACCCAGTCAAATGGAACGCCCAGAAAAAGAGTCAAAGACGAAAAAGATCCAAAAGAGTTTTGGGCCCGGGATTCACACATGTTTCACACTCGTGGGTGTCTATGTGTGTGTGTGTGACAGGCACATTGAAATTAAAAGCATTTAATGGATGATGAAGTCAGCTGCCGAGTGAGACTTGGCTGAGGGCCCCGAAGACAATTGAATGAATGGAAAAATGCAATTGGCCCGAGATTCCCACAAAAAGAAGACAATGGTAGCACAGCCCCCGCCCCTCACTCACCATATCTTCCTCGTCCTCACAATAGCCGACATCTTTGAGCTGCTCTTGCCAGGCCAAGACGGAGGGTAAGGCGAGTAGACCGCCATAGGAGCGGACACGCACCTTGCGACCGGAGCGGGCGCCATTGCCGCGCTTGGCACTGGTGGCGGCCAGCACAGCCCGGGCCCAGGCCTCTTTCATGGCTGGTGGTATGTCATCTTCATTCCGATCTTCGGCCTGATCTTCGGCTGGTGTAGCCTCTTCCTCTTCGTGGCTGGGTGGCTCACAGCTGCAGCCGGAATCATCGTTTTGGTGGGCTGTGGGTGGTGGTGGGGCTGGACGCCTTACTCGGGTCATGAAATGCTGATGCACTGACTCCCTCTGGTAGTCGTAGAAAATGGCCCGATATTTCTGGGTGTTCTCCTTGTTGTAGAGTATGCAGATATTGCGAAAGATTGAGGGAGCCAGTGGTATGGAAGTGGAATCTTGGGTGGAGGTATCACTGCGTGTACTGCTGAGCGAGCCAAGGGTGGCTGTGCTGTTGGTGACGGTGCTGCCCAGACTCAATGTGTCTAGGGGGGGCAAATGCTGGTGGTGTTGGTCCTGCTCCTGCTCCAGGCGCTGGCTGGTGAACATGAACTCATCATCTGTCTCCCAGGCCCCCTGATCTGTGGAGGCTGTGGGCGAGGGCAGCGGGGAATGTGGCAAGGTTTTTACCGAAATTTGTTCATCATCTTCTTCTTCTTCTCCTTCGTCGTCGTCTTCGTCATCATCGTCTTCATCATCATCATCGTGTAGCTCATCTTCATAATGCTCGGAGGCCTGCCCGCGAGTCTGAAATTTCCAAATCGGCTGATAAATCGATTCCTCCTCCTCATTCACTTCTTCTTCTTCTTCTTCTTCTTGGAGTGGTCTCTCGGTTGGGTCGACTTGATCGACATCAGCTTCGTTTTGTAAATGAGTCAGATCGGGTGGCTTCGTCTCCAACACTTTCACCGGCCTCTGACTCTTGGCCAAGGGCACCTGACGATTAATGATCATCCTGCTTGGAGACTTGCTCAAAACCGTATTGGGATCACGTCTGGGCACTTGCGGTGCGGCACGCTTCATTTTCAGACCCACTTTTTTCGGCTTCATCTGCACTTCTACTTCCGTCTCCGTCGTCTCTATCGTCTCTGTCGTCGTCGTCGATGTTTCCAGCATTTCCTCAGTTTGCTGCTGGCTGAGATTGTGAATTTTGCCATTTTCTTCTTCTTCAATGGGATTAAGAATTTTTGTTGAGGGCTCGGTAGTTGTAATTTCCATCAAGGCCTCCCTAAAAACAGCTGCCGTCGGCTCAGCAGCACCCCAGCAATTTCTGATATCGCCAATGTCGCCTTCAATTGTTGACAAAGTTTGCGTCACCCACCGCCGCTGCGGCTCTAAGCTTTCCAAACTCTTCGTCGTATTTGTCTTCGTATCCGTCTCCGTTTCCGTCTCAGCTGCCTCTGTTCTGCTTCTTGCTGTTGTTGTTATTTGAAATGTTTTTGTTGCAACGCGTTTTTGTTGTGGTTTATCGCTCGCGAGACGCCAAGCGACCGCTACGTGGGTACTCTTTGGCGTCGCTGGTAATACTGACTCAGCGGCGACGGCGGCGGCGGCGTCGCCGATCATTAAAGCTCTCTGTTGGGCTCTCAGCTGACGCTGCTTGTGTGTTAGTTGCTCCCCGAAGCACTTGGAGAAGAGCTGAAAGCTCTGCTGATCGAATTGCTGTTGCCTGGCGACGGCGGCGTCGCCGATCGTTAAAGCTCTCTGTTTGGGTCTCAGCTGACGCCGACGGTGCTGGGGCTGCTTGGGTGTTAGTTGCTCTCCGAAGCACTTGGAGCTCTGCTGATCGAATTGCTGGTGGCTGAGGAGAGCTTTCAGCGCTGCTCTGTCTGTGAGCAGCACGCTCAAATTTAAGCTGGACGACAAGGCGGCCGCATTGAGCAAGTCGAAGAGTGAAAAGTTCAGAGGCCAATTTGATGCTGGGTTAGCCCTGTCAGAGGACTCCGAAGGCCTTGAAATAATTAAATGTTGGCTAAGTTCATTTCCAGCTGATTTCATCGATAACAGAATAATCTGATCTTTGGTTGCTCCTAGATTTTGTAAGGCAACTTCTTGAGATATTCCTTTGTCCAGGGCGGATTGTTTGGGGTCTTCAATTGTCTTGAAATTATCGTCAATTTCGTGGTCTGTTTTCGAGGTTTTCAGTTCTTGAATAGGATCTAAGCTCTTCCTAATTTCGTTGTCAGTTTCTTGTTGATTGAGAATTTTCTTGTAATTATTCTCAAATTTATGGCAAATGTTTTCAGGTTTCTGTAATTCCCGTCTCTCTGGGCTCTCAGTTTCTCGATGAGCAGAGTTCTCAGGATCTAGCCGGGGCCTTATACCTTTTGGATCCTGAGCCTTAATATTTCGTTCCAAATTTTCTGAGCTTTCAGTTTCTCGGGGAGTCAGTAAATACCCAGGGTTCTCAGCTTCTAAGTGATCTTTGGTTGTACCTTTTGGTAACTGAGATTTAGAGTTTCTTTCAAGAATTTCTGGTTTCTCGAATTCTTGGAGATTCTCAGCATTTAAGGTGGGCTTCAAATGATCTTCTGTTTTATCTTTTTCATCTCGATACTTATTGTGTCTTTCTGGATTCTCGAGAAGCTTGGCTTCTTTTCGCTTGCCAAGGGCATCGAGGAACTCGTTGAGAAAATCAGAGTCCTGATGCTCATTGATCCCACGACGTCTTTGATCACGCGGCACTCTGCTCTCTGTTTCCCTTTCCCTTTCAGTTTTTGTCAGACTTTCTTCTGGTTTCTTTTTGGCAAGCTGGGACTTCTGGCTTTTGGCATAGAGTTGCTGCTTAAAGCGACTCACCAAATCATCGGAGGACTCGCCCTCACTTTCGATAAGCTTGGACTTACGTCTCAGGGTGACCCAGCCCTCAGTCATGTCTCTGGAATCAGACGACACTGCTCGGGGCTGCTGGGCATAGGCTGATGGCACACTTTTGGGCTGCTGATTCAAGCCCGGATCCTGGTTGTCTTCGTAGTTGTGGAGCTCATGCCGCAATCCCGACATCCACTGGCACATGCTCTCATTCAAATACAAGGCAGGCAAGCGAACCGGACCAGGGGAGGCAACAGGAGAGCTCTGCTCCGCTGGTCCTCCACTGCGCAGCAGACGAATCCGTGAGAGACGTGGCTTCTTGGTGACCCCTTTGTCTGGCTTTGGATTGGGCACCTGGGCGGGACTGAGTTGATCTAGACTGTTGCTTCCTGGTGTCTTGAGTCTGCCGTAGATATGCTGATCACTGAGACTGCCAGCAGTCTGGGAACGCTTCAGTTCGCAGATCTTCTGCAGATCAAAGGTTTCCTGAGTGCGAAAGACCTCGTCCACGTTGTGTATGATCTCCAGAGAGCCACCCGAACCGGACGTCTTGTTGGCCTCACGCTGAAACAGACGCAATTGACGGCGTCTCTGGAGCGAGGCCGCTGAACTCGAGGCCGTGCGATTCAATTGCTTCAATGAGCCGAAGAAACCACCGAAGAGGCCACGACGCGGCAAAGAGGCATTCCCCTTGGTCGGGTTCACCGGGGCATTGGTATCAGCTTTTACAATTTCAATCGTACCGCTAGATGGCGTTGGTATATCAGCCTCGCTCTTTGGACTCACACACTGACACTCGTCCCGATCACCGACAATGGAACGGCACTGACCACACACATTCTCATAGATATTATCCGACAGCTTTGGCGACACCTCCTCCACTGGCACTGGGTTTGGATCCAGGCCCACCACACCGCTGACAATACACTGACAGAAATGGCAGTACTGACCCTGGGCAGAGAAGACGCCGTAACCACAGCCCCGGCAGAGATTCTCGTAGATGACTTCGTGATGGAAGATGGGGCTTCGGAGATTCTCGTAGATATGTTCGATATGTTTCGGGTGTCTGTGTTTTTTGATCGATTCATAAAAGGCGTGCGCATAAATGGGCGTGACGCGACCGTAGTAACAGTTGCATGTGACATGCGCGGCGGCACAACTGGGAATGAGCAAGTGTGTTGGCTCGAATATAGACTCTTGATTCCCCTTCCAATTGTTTTGATTTGAAATGTTTTTCTTAATGTTGTTGTTGTTGTTAGCTTGGTCTATGTCTTCGTTGTTGTTGTTGTTGGCCGTCGCCGTCGTCGTCGTCGAAGTTTTATCGGCATCTCTTTCCACTTGCATGGTGGCGTGTCTCTCTGTTTTTAATCCGCACTTCTCTTTTTTTTCTTTTTTTTTTTGTTGTTGTTATTTTTGTTATTTTTGTCTTACACTTTATCGCTAACCGGGCTGACTATCACACAGACGTTTATCGCTTTGTTTGTTTTTGTTAAATTGCTTCGTCATAATTTATAACATTTTTTTTCTTCTTTCTTTTTTTTCAATTTCTTTGACTTTTATCAGCACACTTGAATTGTACAAAAAAAAAAAAACAGTTACAATTGATATGCAGTTAATTTTTTATTTTAATTGCCTAAACACTCTCGCTGAAATAGTCTAGCCTCATTCACTCGACTCACACACACACACACACACACAGACACAAACGCATAGGCAGCCACATGTGCGCAGGCGCTGCTGCTGAGAGAAAACAAACGATTAACCAAACAGAAATACAGAGAGCCAGAGAGCGTGAGAGAGCAAAAGTCTGCCGCTGCTACTGCGCTATTGTTGGCTTTGCTTTGCCTGCCTTGCCTTTTCGACTTGACTCTCTCAACTCTGTCGGTGTTTTTTGATTTCGTGTTGCTCTTGTCGGCTGCGTTTATATTCTATTCTTTTTTATTTGTTATTCTTTCTTTCCGAGCTTTAGTTTTTTTTTTCTGGGTGTGCTTTGCTTGGTTTTGTTTTGTATGTGATGTGCTTCGCCTTCGACACACAAAAAAAAATAAATAAATAAAAAAAGCCAGATGACTCACGACCTCCACCTCTGCAACGGAGCCGATCAACAAAGCATATCGCCGCTGCTGTCGCCGTTGCCGCCGACGACAACGACAGCCACTGCTTGTACGATTTGGGGCGTGTCAGGCGGCAGCGTAGGGCACACTCAAATTAAATGCCCTGACACTCGGCGGGAATCATTACAGCCCCTAGAGAAACTGGTTAAAGTTGCGTAAGCAGCAAACACAAAAGAACAACAACTACGATGATCCCGGCGTACCCAAAGAAAGAGAGAAAAAAAAAAAATTCACTGCAGGTGTCTATGGGCAGATATTCGTGGAATGTGGCTACCTGTTGCCTTCTCGGGTTGCATTTTAAATAGATTCTTTGGCTTGGGTTTCGGCTTGCATCGGGATTGTCGTTTACATTTTAATGGGAGCAACAACAACAACAACCACAACAATAGAATCAAACAAATCGCTGACAAGTTAGCAGCTCCCTGGTGACTTCTAATACAAAAAAAAAGAGAGAAAGAAACAAAAAAAAAAACAAAACGGAAGAAAGAAAGAAAACACAAGCAATTCTAACGAAGACACTTTTTTTAGTGATCACACAAAAATTAAAAGTGTATAATTTTTTTTTTAGATTCTTTGAATGGAAATAGAAATTATTTATTTTTTCATACATTTTTAATTAATTTTTCAAAAAAACTGAATGAAATTTTTTTTTGCAATTTTATTTCTTGAAAACAAAACCAAATTGGACTTAGGGTTCTCCTTGGCATTACCTGTTAGGTCTAACTTTTAGGAAATTATCAAAACTCTTTCTAAGGAGTCTGGGGAAAGTAAGGAATATTTTTGAGAGCATTTCTCAGGGTTCTTCAAATGACCCCGGAGTTGGGAACCTACGAGACTTAACTTTACAAAATTTAGCATCCCTGGGAGTTGATAACCTGCCAGACTTAACTCGCAAAAATTTATCAAAACATCATTAAAGTCTGGAAAAAATTTGGAAATTTTTGAGAGCATTTCTCAAAGTTCTTCAAGTAACCCCGTCTTCCCAGGGATCTGGAGACCTGACTAAACTCTCAGAAATTATCAAAACTCCATTTAAAAAGTCTGGAAAAAATTTGGAAATTTTTGAGAGCATTTCTCAAAGAGCTCCGAGTGACCCCGTCCTCCCAAGGACCTGAAGACCTGACAGACTAAACTTTAAGAAAATTATCAAAATTCTTAAAAAAAAAAGTCTGGAAAAATATATCGAATGACCTGGGGATTTTTTTTTCACACCTAAACTTCAAAAATTCCTAGAACAAATTTTTTTTTTTATTCCTCAAAAATTAAAAAACTAAAAATTAATTTCTTTAAAATTAGATTGAGCTCCGAAAGAGTATGAAAAATATTTTATAAAGAAATCCGAAACCTATTCTTATAAGAAAAACGAATTGGGTGGTCTGGGATTTTATAAGAAATCACTCAGCCCCATCAACATTGGAAATCTCTCGGAAAAAAGTGGAACTCATTTCTTATCACCAATAATTTCCTCGCTTAGAATTTTATATTGTTTTTTTTTTTTTTTTTTTGCAATTATTGAGACATATTTCTGGTATTACACAATCAGTTGGGTGTATTTCACAAGAAAAGCGTAGAGCAGAAATCAATGAAGAGAAAACAAAAAAAAAACACACACACACACACACACACAAAGTGACTCATAAAAGCTGAGAAGAGAAGAGCAGAAAGCAAATAGCAAATGTAAAATCATGCAAATTTCTAGGGAAGACAGGAAATAGCTGGCTAGAAAATAGCATCAAGACCAAAGGTCGTGTCACGATGTCATCACTAAATTCACCAAATTCACTTTTGAGCGGCAAAGTCGTTCGTTTTGTTGTTTTTGTTTTTTAATGGATTCACTTTTGTTTTGAATACAAATTTTGTTTTTTGGGGGAGAATTGAAAATTTTTGTATTTTTATTTTGACCAAGGTATACTTTTAGGCATTGTTTTTTTTTTTTTTAATTTGGGGGAGTTTTTGTTTATTTGAATATAACGGTATCTATATATATTCCTGAATTGATCTGAGTTTCTTTTCAAGACAGAAATGAATCATTATTGTTTTAAGTAATTTTTTGAATATTTTACATATTCTTGGAATTCACCCACAGGCCAGATTCAGCCAAGCTTGTCTATAACAACAACAACAACAACAACAAGTCTTTACCATATAAAAACATGAGTAAATTTTTTGTATTTTTTTTTTTTAATTGAATTGTTGTTGCAGACTTTTTATATATTTTGTAAGAGGCACACCCGTAAGCCATTTGCCACAACATTTTGTATAAATCGATCAAAATCTGCGTAAATGTTTTTGCCAAAAACACACACACACACACACGCACACCAAGAAAAAATAGAAACAACAAAATATTTTTGTTCAATAAATTTGAATTGCGCGTTTCTCTTGTTTGTGTGTGTGTGTGTGTTTTCAATTGGAATTCAAATTAAATTCCATTAAATAACAAAAGCAATTGAAAACCAAAACAAGCCGCGCGCACACCAGTCGAGTCAGCCAGTCAGCCGGGCAACTCTCTGCTTGAAAAAAAAAAAAACTCTATAAAAATTTCAACACTCGCGTCGCGCCCACGGCAAAGTCAAAGCTTTGACTAAATCAATGTGAGCCTCGGAGTCAACTAATGTGTGGAAATTATTTGACACAGAAAACAATACAAAAAAAAATTATAACAAAAACTAGCAACTTTATATGCAAAATACAATTTGCAAAAGGCAACAACAAAAGCACTAAACAAATTTTTACTGATAAGAAGCACAACGAATGAAATTGCTCAGAGCTTGGCTCAAAAGAATAAGCAAAAACGAAAATTGTTGCTGGGCACACAAAAAAAATAAATAAAAATAAATAAAAAAAATAACTGTAATTGTATAACTGTTAATTTTGAAAAGGGAATCAGGAGAACCGAAGCCGCGACGCGTTCGCGAATTTAACAGAATATCAACTAAATTGAACTCAAGATTCCGTAAAGTCATTTCTTGGGTGGCAAATGCTGCTGACGTCCCAACGTCAACGCCGGCAGAGACATCAACACAGCAACAGCGACAGCGACCTCCGGTCACCCAAAGCCTTGGGCTGACTGGCTAATCAACACAGTCCGCAAGTGTTGGGGTGGGAGGCAAAGTTGAAGGCAGCCGGCCTCCCTGCCCCTGTATGCGTAATCAGCGGAAGAGTTACAAGCACACACACATACACACACACACACAGACACATAGGCTCAAGCAATTCTGCCCCTATGCAAGCACATGTGCTGTGCGTATGACAGCAGCCGAAGCAGATCAGTTCGGCAGCCGCTGGCGTCGCCATAGCCGCCACTGCAGTAGCGGCAGAGGCGTGCGCAGCCGCAACAAAGACGCTTTTGTTGTTATTGCTGTTTTCGACATAATTACCGTTGGGCCAGCGCTGTCAGCGGCGCAGTCATGATGCCGCTGCGCCGATTGCCTAATTAAGCATAACTCACATCCAACAGGAGTGGAGAATCCAAACCAGAGGGTGGGTCGTCTGAGTGAGCAGGATAGACAATATACCAAAGCAAGACAGATAAATAGAGAGAGAGAGTGAGAGAGAGAGTGGGGGAGTCACCCTGTAAAAGAGTGGGTGCCGCTTTTTTCATTCATTTACTTTTTTTTATTATTAGAAGCTGCCTCTGCCCCCCCCCCCCCCCCACTGCCACACCTATGTATATATCGGGTCAGAAAACAAAAACACCTGTATGAACTTTTCATTCCGTCCGATGTTAAATAAGCCAAGAGCAACAACTCAACACACACATGGCAAAAGTCACCGAGCTTATGCAAGTCTCTGTTTATGTAAAAAACATCTGTTTTACAAATCAAAACCCACTATAGCTTTTTATATATTTAACTAATTTTCCATACTCTTTATGAGGAATTCATTTTAATTCCTAAATACTCAAAAGATATGAAAAGATCCCAAAAGTATTCCCAGGGTATGCAAAATGTCAGGAACTTTCTTATTCTTTCCGCTAATTCTCAGAAATAAATGCAAAAAAGAGTATACCAAATTTGATTGGAAGAATTCTATGACCCAAGACTTGCCCAACCTGAAAAATATATATATTTATATCATAAGAATAAAAAGTATTACGCAAATTACTATAAAAGTAAATCACAAGGTTTTCTTTCTTACAATTCTCAACAGACTTAACTCAGTACAAAAAACTTGGAGAATTGTTCAACAAAAAATATTAACGAGTCTATTAAAGACTTGGGAAATTTGAAGTATTTGAAGAATGAGTAAATAGTCAGAAGAGATCTGTGGAAATTAGGACCTTTTCTTTTGATTCTTTCCAACTTAAGTCCTCTAGATTTTGTAAGGTTCTTAAGTCCAGAGAACCCATGATTATATTTTTTTCTGCCCCAAATTTCGTGGACTTTTTCATATCCCAAAAGGGTTTTCGTTCTAAGCTTAAGCCTTTTAATTACTAAAAATTCTGAAACTCAGAGAATCCAAGATTATTTTTAAGACTACGAGGTTCTGAAGAATTCTCTTCTTAGAAAGCCCAGCATAAATTCTAGGTTCTAGAATAAAGAGAATCCAAGGTGTCTGAAGGGATTCTTAGGCTCTGAAATCTCAAAGAAATTTTTCCTCTAAAATTGATTCAATTTTGAAAGCTTTTTGAGTTTAGGATAGGCGCTGAAATTTAAGGAACCCAAGACTATACAAAAAATTTCGGAACTCAAGATTTCTTACATGGCTCTTAGGCTCTCAAGGGAACCTAAGGTTATATCCTTCGAATTTCGATTCTTTTGATTATAAGAAGCTCTTGAACTCAGATATTTTCTTCCAACTGGTCTAATTGGCCTGGCTTGGGCGATTCCAAGATTATAGAACCACATATAGCAGACTAAATAACCCATAGACGAAGGGGTCTCAAAAGTCTGCAGAGTTGGGGAAGTGCGAGGCGGTACATTCTGGCGACATGTAGATCGTTAAAAATATATAAGTTTATAACTAGAACACCAAACAATAAAGCAATAAATAAACAAAGCATACACACACACACACACACACACACACACACACACACACACATACATAGGCAACCATGAAAGTCTCAATAAAAATTTAGTCTATCCCCTTTTTGGTTATACAATCTGAAATGCAGCTGCCTAGAGACCCCAGCAAAACTAAATTGGAGAAGCTAGAACCACCCAGGAAAACCAGAACCAAGACAACAGAACAGAACAGAACAGAAAAAGAAGAGGAAGGAGAAGAAGAAGAAGAAAAAGAAGAAGAATTGCAATGCAGGCACGAAAATGCGGTCGCTTGATCTTTGAACTAAATTAATTAAGCACAATAAACGCAATTGTTGTTGTACTCGCTCTGGTTGTTGTAGTCTCCCTCTCTCGCTCTATCCCTCTCTCTATCTCTTTCACGATCTTTCTTCTTTTGTTGTAGTTGTTGGGGCCTTGTTGATGGAGCCGAATCATTCAAAAGTTAGCCAGTTCATCGGAGTCGTCGCTGTTGCCGTCGTCATAAACTTTCAGCATTGTCAGACAGACGAGGTCAATCGAATAGCTACACCAAGGCGATCTAGCAAGTCTGACGTCATCAGCGTAATTTCTCTCAAGACAAAAATGAATAAATTCTTGAGATTTTGAAAAAGATTCATTTATCTTTTCAGCTGTGAGGGAAGAACCTGAGAAACTTTGGAGTCATTCAGAGTGTAGGATCTTTCTTATTCTTACTCTAAACTAGTTAGAATACTGCAGCTTCTGTAGGTCCCCAAAATATCTAGACTTAATTCTAGGATTCTACTATTAAGATAGAGAGAAATTCCAGAGCCTATTTCAGGTGTCAATTTGATATCAAAGGAATAATTCCATCATTCCCTCTCATTCGTTCATTCTCTAACGGGAAGAGCTCTCTATAAATCTGGCTAAATCTTTGACAACTTTAAGACCTTCAAAAGTATTAGAAAAATTTTAAATTGAAACACTTCTCTCATCCTCTCTTTCAGGCTTATAAGTCTTTCCTACAGGTCTTGTCAGATCTCCGATGACTTAAAGGCCCTTCAAAGCACTAGAACCCTTCTCATCTGGAATACTTATCCCGTTCTCTCTTTATCATGCTTAAGTCCTGCCAGATCTCCGATAACTTGAAGACCCTTGAAAGCACTAGAACCCTTCTCAACTGGAATACTTCTCTCACTCTCTCTCTCTTGCACGCTAAATTATTCCCCATAAGTCTGGCCAGATTTCCGATGACTTTCAGACCCTTGAAAGCAGTAGAACCCTTTTCATCTAGAATACTTCTCTCATTCTCTTTTTCTTACACACTTAAATATTCCCTTTAAGTCTTTCAAGATCTCCGATGACTTGAAGGCCCTTTAAAGCACTAGAAACCTTCTCATCTGGAATACTTCCCTCATTTTCTCACTAACGCTTAATTATTCCCCATAAGTCTGGCTATGACTACGACCAGCTCGAGACCCTGGAAAGAACTATTCTTTTGACCTCGTTTGTTGCTATCAGAGACATATGGCATAAAAATTCTCTCTATATATAAATTTGTAATTTTTTTTTTTTTGCTTTCAATTTCCGTTGTTTCTGCGGGTCGAGAGGAGGTGGGGGCCTTTTATGTTTTGAGGCGTTATGGTCTTGCTGTAATGAGCTAGCGGCGATTCTTGGGGCCCTGCCACACGCATCAAACGAGTCGAAACAGACCTGCTGTGGCCACAATGGCTTCATTCAACCCATGTGTGATTATATTTCTGGACTTGGTAGTTTCTTTTCTCTCGAATAGAATCGGTTTGGATCTGGTACGGATTTCTGGGAAATTGTCAAACGGTTCCCGGAGTCTTTGAATCCTGAAAAATCTTTCACTTGGTTCGTAGGAGTTGACCTGAAGAATTCCCAATTTCGAGGAACTATTTTCCGTTCTTTGAGAGGGCATCTTTCAGTCGACCTTTTCAGAAATATTTTTCTCTCTCTTTTTTTTTTATTAATATTTTAATGAATTTTATTAAGCGCCTCGGCCGAGAGTCAGAAGCGCCTCGTCACAAATTAAATAATTCTTTGGTATGATGGTTGGCTTTTCCCCCCCTTGCCTCCCCTCCCACCCCTTTTGGCATGCTCAATTAATATTTTGTAAGAATGACTCATGGCAAATCATGTTGGCTAGGCCGACTTCATAATGTTTTTTGGTTTTTTTTTTGGCTTGTTGAATATCAATAAATTTTTATTGTTTTTTAAACAGCAAATTAAATTTTTAATGGTAAATTTATTTTGGGTTTTCTCTAATTTTGCTCAATTCTCGAGTCAAATAAAGTTCAAGGGATTTGGATGATTAATGGAAAAAGCTGAGAAAGCAAATATTTTGATATTTTTGTTAATCTTTACAATTTTGGTAGTGATTTTTTGATAATGCCGAATAAATTTATGATTTTTTTTAATCTTGAAAATTGTTTTTAATCGATTCGGAGTGTTTCGGATTACCGGGTACTTGATTTCTGGAAAAGTATCTTATTTGTATATATTTTAATAATTTGCAAAAAAAAAATCGCTTTTATTGAAACCAATATTTTGTATCTTGAAGATAATCTTTTACCTAAGAAATTTATGCATGTATCTTATGGATACTTTTTTTATAATTTTTTTGCAAACTAAATTTATTTTTTATTTCTTATTTTGTATCTTGCAGATACTTTTTTATCTAACAAATTAAGCAAAAATCATTCATGTATCTTAAAGATACTTTGGTTTTTATTAATATCTTGGTAAAGCAAATTTATTTTTTGATTTCAATATATTGTATCTTGTAGATATGTTTTTAGCAAAGAATTTAGCAAAATTTATGCACGTATCTTATGGATACTTTAGTTTTTGTGAATAGTTTGGACAAATAAATCTATTTTATTCAGTTCAATATTTTGCATCTTGCAGATACTCTTTTATCTAACGAATTTAGCAAAATGTTTTAATGTATCTTATGGATACTTTATTGAATTTCTAGCATTTCGACAAAATATATCGATTTTATTGATTTCAATATTTTGTATCTTGCAGATACTTTTTTATTTTTGAAGCTCAAGCAATTTTTCTTAAGAATTTAATAAAGTCCAGCAATGTATCTTATGGATATCTTTGTCTTTATTATAATTTTGGAAAGTTTTTATTTTGCATCTTGCAGATATTTTACTATTTGAGTTCTAAATTATGTATCTGTTGGATTTGATAAAATATAAGTAAGTATCTTAGAGATAACTTTGTTTTTAGAAATCAAATGTTTTTTGTAGAACTCAAATTCTTTTTGTATCTTACAGATACTCTTTTATTCTTGCATTCTGTATCTGTTGAACTTTTCCAAAAATCAATTAATCGATTCTATTTCCTTTTTATTTAGTATCTTATGGATTTGGTTCTGCTACATAATGTATCTTAGAGATATTTAAAAAAAAAAATTATATTCTTTTGTATCTTTGAGTTATTTATCTTGATTTTACAACCCAATAATTTATAGATTTCTTTTACAGAAACAAATTTATGAGCTTTTTATTCATGAATTACCCGCATTTTGTCAGCTTTGTTGTTTTTTTTTTTTTTTTTGGTTCTGTAAATTTCAAGTCGGTTGAATCCAATAAATTAAATTAATCCTCTTTTTTCGATTTTATTAAATTTTCAGTTTGGCTTAAAAACAATTCGAGTTAAGCTACTCTTGACAGCCAACTCAAGTGTCAATCAGAAAGTCAGTCAGACCATTTCTTTTCCAAAGATTTCTGATGCATTTGCCAGACAACTTGACACCCCCGCACCGCACCGCTCCTTGCCCATTAAACAAAAGAAAATAAAAGAGAAATTTTCTGCATGTGCTTGACTTTTTCATAGTTGTTGTTGTTGTTGTTTTTATTTTTATTTATTTAACAACTCTCAAGAAGTGTCAAGTAAATCGTAGCAAGAAAATGAAGAAATAAAATAATGTAAATTGCAATGGGTGTGTTAGTGTGTGTGCGTGTGTGTGTGTGTGTGTCTCCACTTATGATAAAATTGTTTTACGCTCTCGACTCTTGAAATTGCTTATAAACAAAAGCAAAAAACACTGCCACACACACACATACACACACACACAGAGAGACAGTCAACGAACCAAAAGTAGCATAAGCATAGCGCTGCCAACGTCAACGTCAACGTCGACGCTCCTGTCAACGCCGCCACTGATAAAGTCACTGAAATGCGTGCCGAGAGAAATTTTTGCCAAATGCAATTGTAACTGCCTGCGTGTGTGTGTGTGTGTGTGTGTGTGTGATCTTTGTCAGTCAAACCATTGGGCCTGGCGTCTAAAGCCGCTTGCAAAACGCGCGCAAACCGCGCCGCTTTGCCTAGCACCGATTTTAGATTAGTCATGAGCCCAACAACAACAACAACAACAAAAGCAACAACTCAACAGGCTTAACATGCGCAATCACATTGCATTTCATTTGCCTCACTGCACATGGCCATATTCAAGAAGGCAGCTGAGGGGGCGAAAGGCCCCAACACAACAAGCAGTGGTTGGCTTTGAGGGGATAGGGGGGGGGGGGATAAAGTTCTTCCAAAAATAACAATGGCAGCCACTGTTTTCCAAGGCATTTGCAGTTGTGGCTCCAATCATCTCTAATTGCACATTTCCGAAATATTTCTGTTCAGGGCAGATAATCATTTTGCCTTTCACTCTTGGATTAATTTTTGAAGGGGAATCAAGTTCTAGAAGCACTTATATAATTTCCTTTTCACCTCTGGAAATTTGATATGGTAACACTATATAGTAATTCTATATAGTAATTCTATATTCCAATAACAGTTGATACCCAATATAATACTGGATTCCAATGACATATAGACAGCTGTTTTTATCGAATTATATAGACAAATGTTTCCTCGATTGCTTTTTCAGGCTTTTGCTGTTTTCCGATCGGCCCTGACTGGTAAAGCTAAGTCATTGCTTCCTTTACAAGGTTGCCAGGGTTGATTGTATTTAAGATTCCTGGCTAGACTTTTTAAGATTGATTCAGATGGGGGCTCAAAATTCCCTTAATTCCCTGACAATGTTGAATAATTTTCAAGTCCAAAGATATATCTATTAGATCTAACGAATTTCTGAATTCTATCCGCAAGTGTTCCAGAGTTTGATATTTAGAAAAGGTTCCTTTCACCTTAAGTTCTCTTCTCTTGCTTTCCCTGATCTGATCCGATTCATTTCTTGGCAATCTTGAACTCTAAAACCCTAGGAATCCCTTTACTAAGCTTTAACCAGATTGGTGTCAAGTTTCCTAAGCTAAGCCAATTGATTTCTTAAAAATATTGAATACCTAATTAAGTTCCTGAACCAAATCGTTTAAGTCCTTGACAATGTTGACCCTTAAGAATCTTTGTTAAAGTTTAACCAGTTTCCTAATAAGTCGATTGATTCCTTGCTCCTTACTGCTCTTTAACAAGATTGTGAATTAGTTTCCTGAACTAAAGCGATTGATGTCTAGACAAACTTGATCCTTAAGAATTTCCTTACTGAACTTTAACAAGATTGGTGATTAGCTCCCTGGACTAAGCTGATTGATTCCTTGGTAATACTTGAAGCCTTTAAAAGTTCAGCTTTATCAGGATTGAGTCTCCTTACTGAACATTAACTAGATTAAACTTTCCATCTGTTTCCATCTGATTAGCTTTCTGTTCTGTACCGATTTATCCCTTGACATTCTTTGATTCCAAAAAAAAATCCAAGATCAATTTAAACCCAGAATAAATAATTTTATATGGGTTAGTCTGAGGCTCAAAGAAAGAGTCTCCCGAATTCCTTGATCCCAGTCTCTCAGATTGAAAGCCAAAGGCCTAAGAGTCTTTTGAAATATCTTCATAGCTAATGAGAGTTTGGTCATCGGCCTAGTTGGCCATATCCATTGTCTTTGGCTTTGAAAGAAAACTAATTAAAATTTCTAATAAATCTCTATTCAATTTATAGATTTTAGCTTTTTACTTTACAAACAGCTGATTTATCTGAAAGCTAAAATGAATTTCGAAATTTGGAAGTTTGTTTTCAAAAAAGAAAGAAAGAAAAAAGTAAAAATAAAACACAACAATCAAATCAACGAGATCAAAACGTGTTTCGTTGACTTTCTCTGCGGCTATGCAAATATTCCAAATATAACAATGAAAACAACAACAACAACAACAATAGCAACAAAAGCAAAAGCAAATAACAAACAAATAAATAAATTTAGAAACCAAACTAAAAGGCCAGGCAAGTCCGGAACCTGGCCACTCACTTACCTGGCCAAGATAGTCGGCCAGATAGTCGAATGAAATAAACGAAACTTCCAAAAAAAAAAAAAAAAAAAGACAAGCATGTCTGTTAACTTGGCCCAAATTAGAGAAATTTCATATGCGCAGGTGTCAAATTAGGCATTTATTGTAAAAGGAAGAGTTATGCGCTCAAAAAGTTTCGGGGGGGAATTACCAAAAAAAAAAAAAGAAAAAGAAATCTCAAAAATTTGGCAATATTCTCCATTCACGAAGATAATGAAAATATACAAAAATTCTCACCAAATTCATTCATCCAAAATTATGAGAATTATTTATTGGTCTTAGACCATTTCAAACTGATTAGATAATTAATCAAAACTTTGATTATTTTAAGCCCACTCGAGTCACATTGTCAGTTTTATGCTACTCATAAAACCGACTAACTGGATTAAGCTCAAAACTCAAGATAATTCGAAATAAAATGAGTACACTAAGATCCCAGAATATCCAGGGGGAAGTGAAGATGAAAGACTCTTTCACTGGGTTTCACTGGGCTTTATGAAAGGGTCTCAGGTCTTATCTCTAAGGGGGTTTCTCTATAAATCTTATCAAAATGACCTTAAAAACATCTAATTATTTTATCATTAAAGTCTTAACAATCTAATGAGTTACAATAGGAACACAAGGGTTACCTTTACCCAAGAAAAATATCAAGAAGATTTATTGAGAATGAGTTAAGCTTGAGACTATGACTTCTCTGGGTTAATTCGAGAATTTTGACTGGTCTTGTTGGGTAGTTGATTTTGTTAAGAAAGTAAGAATTATACTCCCAAATCCTTCTAATTTCTGGGACAATGATATACCCTTTGATATAGCTTGTAACCTGTAGAAAGAACTGGGAAGCAAATAATATAATATTTTCCAGTTGAAACCAAGAAATTCTGAGGCTTAGTCAGAACTCTTTATAATTCAAGTTGCCTTAAATAAGTCCCTGACTTTTCGATTTGATTTGACCTTAAATTATTCCCTGACTTTTCGATTTGATTTGACCTTGAATTATTCCCAAAATTTCAGATCTCAAAATTCTCAAAAGATCCTCAAGTAATTCCCAAATTTCTTGATCTTGTAACACTCAAAGAGTTGGCTTTCCAGCCTTAAAATAAATCCCCAAAATACCCGATCAATTTATATAGAAATGGATTACCTCACTTACCTCTTGTATGGGTGGACTGTATTTGCCCTGGAATAGGAAGGGACGCAGGCTGCCGCTGTTGCTGCTCCCGTTGCTAATGAGTGTAGAAGACCCACTGATATTACTGCTTAGATCGAGCATTGAGAAAGCTTTAAGGGGTTTGCCCAGAATGGAACTGCCGCTGCTGCTACTCCCACTGCCGCTATGGCATTCGGGACAGGCACCATCGGCCAAATGTTGTATGACTAAGCGCGGCTTGTCGGCGACTCCTCCTCCTCCTCCTGCGCCCAGGCGTGTTGATGTTGGATTGTTGTTGCTGTAGTTGTTGTTGTTGTTGCCGCTGGTGCTACTTAAATTTGTGAGTGAGCTGTTGATTGATAGGGAGTTGCTGCTGTTTACTTTGTAGCTGCTGCTGCTGGTGTGGTTGTTGTTGTTGTTGCTACTATTTTGTTTGACATAGAACACTTGCGAAATGCTGCGAAAAATGGTGCGATAGCCCTTTTTCTGCTCCGAATCGCCAGCCATGTTTATATTGTTATTGTTGTTGGTTATTCTTTTGTTTTAACCGCTGAGCTTAAATTACCGTAACACTTATTTTTCTTCTTTCTTTTATCTTCACTTTTTAACAGAGCAAAAAAAAAAAACAAAACGCGCACACACAGAAAACAAAACTAAGAAAAAAAAAAAAATTGTTTTCTTTTTTTTTTTTTTAATATAAATAAAAATATCACGCGTTTTGCCACACTTCAATTACATCAATTGCGAGTGTTATTGTTGCTGTTGTTGTTGTTGTTGTTGCTTCTTACGCTCTCTTCCTTTTTCTTCTTGTGTGCTATTATGCATTTATGTGATTATGTATTACCGAACAGCGTCGCTGCTTTGGCGTCGCTTCACCCTCGCCACGCCTGTCGCACTAACAGTACCGTAGTCTCGGCAGTTTGTTGCTTTTGCTTTTGCTATTTTGTCTTTGCTTTCTGCTCTGCCCAAGTCGGCGTCGGCGTTGTTCTCTTTGTTTGCCCAACTAGAAAAGACAAAAAAGGCAGTTGCTTGTTTTTTTTTTTTGCTTGCAATTTTTTTTCTTCTTCTTCTTTTTTGTTTTTTTTTTTTTTTTTTTTTTTTGCTTGGGGCTGTCTTGTTTTTATTTTTATAATTTTATTGTGTTTTGCTTTTGTTGTTGTTGTTTTTGTTGGTGCTGCTGTCACTTTAATTTACACATTCGCCTTGCATTTAACAGATCTTTATTGTATAGAAAAAAAAAACAAATAATAAGAGAGACCTTTTCATATGACAACCAACTGGCAACTGTTAATTCAGATTTTTAATAAATATTTAAAATTTTATTATTTAAAAAATTTTTGTTTTCATTGTCTTGGATTTGTTTTTATGAAATCTTTACGTTTCACTGTCTTTATTTTCTTTTTGTATTATCACTTTCATATGTGCGTGTGTGTGTGTGTGATAAGCCAGAAGTTTTTTTGTTGTTGTTTTTTTTTTTTTTGTTCTTAAATCAATAAACTACCGGCATGTTGTAACACCTCCACCCGCCCCGCCAACTGGCAGAGGACTTGCAATTGCCTTTTTGGATAATTCGAATGTCCAGTGCAAAAGGTAACGGTTAATTTTTTTTTTTTTTTTTTTTTCTTTTCTACTTGCTTTACACCGGCGCGCAGGCAGCCAACTAAAAGCAGAGCCAAGAGCTCAACTAAAAACCGTTGAGGCTACGCTGCCAGCGTCTGCGTCACCGTGGTTGTCGTAATCGTGTTTTTTTTTTTCTCTGTACTTTTAATATTGTTGGTGCTTTTTATTGTTTTTGTTTTTTTTTTCACTGTGGTTGATGTTTTTGGAAAGGTGTAGAGCGCTTCTGGTCACAGTGGAACAAAGCTGATTTGTTTGGAAATTAATAGAGCAAAAAAAAAAATTTTATTCTTGGGCGGTCGGGAAAATATTAAAGAATATAAAACAAGCAAATAAGCAGACTATCAAAGAGAATGAGTAGTGGATTAATTCAATTAAAAATTTTATCTAATTTTGAAAAAAAATATTTATCACAGAAATTCAAAATAACTAACAATTTCTAACATTTTTAAGCTATTAACAATTTTATCTTATATTAAAAAATATATTTAACAGAAATTCAAGACAATTAAAAATTTCAAATATTTTTAAACTATTGAAAAATCAAATCAAATTTTACTCTTTGAAAAAAAAAAAAAATATTAACGAGAAATTCAAGACAATTAAAAATTTCTAACATTTTTAGACTAATAAAAAATTTTATTTAAATTAAAAAAAAAAAATTCCACTAGCCAAACAAATTGCTTGCGTCCCACTGTAAGGTGTTGATATTTTACAGTTTGTGCACTTTGCGTGGTGTTTATCAATGCCTACGTTTGTGCCTATCACATTTATTTGTGGTATGTCTGTAGAATGATTTGCCGAACTCACACACACACACACACACACACGCACACTTGCACACCCACCGCTGTCGTTTGATTTGTTTGTAGACCACACCACATGCATAGTTTTGCCAGAGACCTTAGGCCAAAGCGAAGCTAAAAATATGATTACTCATATTGATGGCACGAGAGCGCCCCCAATATTCTATCTCTGTCTCTTTCTCCGTCATCCACCCACTGCAAATTGCACTGTAAACTTCCGTTGGGCCCCCCCATCAGATGCTACGACTAAAATTGTTGTTGCTTTTGCTGTTGTTGTTGTTGTAATTGTTGATTTCGTTCGATTGGTAAAGAGACACGTCGCACTGGCATTGCCATCATATTTGCAGTCAATGTGGCCATTGTTGTTTTAGTCTTTGATTGCATTGCCAATGCATTTGCACAAGCTGGCCGACATGCAAGCAGCCGAAAAGCTACTCCACTTAATTATTTATTTCGTACCGTTAGATTTTTTTTTATTATTTTTTATTTTTAATCAAAACAGATGAAGAAGAAGACGACGCGAAAAGAAAAAAATATATAAACGGCACACGCACCGACGCCTCAGCTCAGCGGAGGTAGTTGGCGGCTTCCCGGTTGACACACGACTAAACTGGCTAAAAGGCAGACAACAAGCAGGCCCACAAGCCAAAATCCAAAAAATCAAAAAAGCACACACAAAATCAAAAATCAAAACAATACAATAAACAACAAAAGCAGCAACAACAAAACTAAACTAAAATAAAATGAAATGAAAGAAGGAATAAAAAAAAAAAAATTAGATGTAACCGAAGAAACGCCGGCAAGCTGACTGACAATGCGGCCGCAGTCGACGCAGCAGTCGATGCTTTTTGGCTCTCTTTCACACTTGCTGTCTCTGTCTCTCTCTCTCCACCCTCATGTTTACGGCGCTGGCCTACAGACCGCTAGTTTTTTTTTTCGTTTTGAATAAAATTTACATTTATTGTGTTAAGGTGTGTGTGTTTTACGGTTTCAGCAGCAAACTACAACAACAACAACAACAATAACAACGGCAGCAGCCAAAAAGCGAGTTGCGTTGCTAAAGCAAGCAAAACAATGCCACAAACTAGTTAGAAAGAGAGCAGGCAGGGAGGGGTGGAGTAGATAGGCAAGAAGGTGGTCTCGGGGGCAAACTGCCTCATACAAAATTTAAATGACGAAATTATAACAACAATAACAATAACCATTAAATGACAACAACAACAGCAACAAGAAAACTATAAGCCACACACAGAAAAAAAAAATAAAAATAAAAATAAAGAGAGAGACCAACCGAGAAGCCAGCAAAACGCTAGAAAAACGCCAGCGTTTTTGAGCGATTTTGAAAGTGAAGCTTCTTTTTTTTATTTTGTTTGTTTGTGCTTGAGTAAATTGGATTGTAAATTGGAAACATTTATGCCGTGAAAATGAGGTCTTCATATTTTTTCAAGTCTAAAAAGACTAACAACTTAATCTGCCTACCACAACTCTTTAGATCTAATAAGAACTATTTCTTTAGTAAATATAAATTTCTTTAATATAAGACGAAGAAAAATTTAATAAAAGCCACAAAAAAAAATATATATATTTAGGGCAAAAGAAGAAAAGTACAGTCCCACCATTCAGACTGCACTCTCCATGAGACTGGCGGAAGAGGAGCTTCTCATACGGCAGAGCTCTTGCATGAGATCCCGAAAGAGCATTGGATTCACATTCGCACTGACCTTCATCAGTAGGAACCAATCCCCAATCGTGAGATTCTTGAGAGCACATTGAACATGTCGTTTGGTCATGAAACGCAATTGATTTCGTATCATCAGCTCACGCACGGTCTTGCTGACTATTGTCACGAAGCGGCAGAATATATTCACAGCCGATATAATGGTCATCGCAAGGAACCAGCACCAAAGAAACACAAAGATCTTCTCATTCAAAATGTTGAGTGGGAGAACACAGAGATTATCCATTATAATGGCCGTACCACTTGGCCCGAACTTGAGGACTTCGCATTTGGTTATTTTGGGAAAGACATTCGATGATATGCGATTCCAGCGATCCCAATCATACAAGGGTATTGTGGCCAGAGCATAGAAATATTTTGTCCAGAAACCATTGAGGAATATGTCCAAAACTAGAATATTTAGAATCTTTTTTTGTTTTTTTTTTTTTTGATGAGTTTTGGGAGAGTAGATGATTTGAGAAATTTATACTCACACTTATAAGGAAGTTGAGGAGCTCACAGAAGACATATTTGGCCATATAACAATAATGCATTTCCTCATAGTTGGTGGTGAAGTATTTGACCAAAAGCCCCAGTCTGGTCTTGTAGGTACTTTCGGAGAGCAGAACTTCGCCGACTTCCGAGCAGAGCTGTTTCAGTCTTTGACCCTCCCAGACCTTCCAGAGGCACGAGGGAAAATAGAAAATGAAGGCCTGGAAAAGCAGTAAAATTATGACCCATTGATAATAGCGTTGGTATTCACGTTCCGAGACGCCGCGTACTTCGGGTCCCACACCCTCGGCTATGGATATGGCCCGGGCATAGGCCTCAGTATAGCTGGAGATCTTTTTATAGTGGCGATGGTGATTTCTCTCGCCGGGACCTGAGACCATGTGGCTATAATTTTCGGGCCTGGGCAGACGATATTGCCATTCGTGATAGTTGCCCAGCTTGAGTATATAGGTGCCCATGGTCCAGCAATACGACTTGATATAGTCAATATTCTTCTCCTCGCTAATGCAGTGTATGGGATCACCGAAATATTGACTCGCCGATAGCAGGAGGGAGCAGGTCAATAGGATCACAACTGTACATTTGGAGTGTATGGTGAAGACGGCATCGTAGATTCGTATCGACTTGAATTGCAGATATTTCGAAAGTGGCTTCACTGCCGAATACATTTCTTCTGCTTCCGGGAAAAGCTCCTGGAGAACTTCTTCCAATTCTCACTCTGATCTGTTTGCTTCGTTTGCAATTTATTTAATATTCTTCCAATTGCGTTTTTCTCTTGTATTTCTGACAGTTCTGTTTTGGCCAAATTCGTTGCTAATGCTTTCTTTTTCCGTCTCCTTTTCATTATTTAGTAGGCTGGCATTGCAGATTCCTCGTCCTGTCAAATTCATTTATGACACACTCACAGGCTTCTGTCAGTTTACAAAAAAAAAATTCTTTTTCAACATTTTTTCACAATCACATTTTTTTTTGTTGTGTCTTTTTTGGAATTGTTTGCTTATTTTATAATTTTCACATTTATTTCACCACAAAATTTTCCAGCTTAAAACAAAGTTGTTTAGTCAACTGAGCAGAGTTGTATTTGCACAAAATATCGATAACTTAGAAGGAAGCAACCAAAGGAGAAAAAAAGTTAGCCAAAAAAAAAACCCTTGTCTACTTTTGGGCAAAATTATTAATTCGTATGGCTTCAAATATAACGGAATTTCAAAAAAAGGCTTGCCTGCTTTTAGGCTTGGCAATATTTCAAAGTAAAATAACAACAACTTACCACATTTGCTTTATCTTCATTTACAAATTTTCATTGATTAATACGAAAATAACACAAATAACACACAAATCAAATCAATTCAACAAAAAATCAAAAATTAACACACGAGTTAAAAGCTTAAGCACGTCCGTACAATATTAATTGGTTAAAATTTTAAAAATTATTACAATTAAAATTGTTTAGAAACAAAAGACGTGACCGATGCGTGCCATCGTCAGGCAAATCACACAACAACTGCAAAAAAAAAAGCCCTGCTGGCCGGCCTGGTGTAGGTGTGTGTGAGAGCAAAGCCTTTGAAGAGAGCGCCTGAGAGAGAGCACCAAAAGGATTGAAAGAACAACAAAGAGAAATGCTCAGTTAGGAAGAGCAGTGCAGGCAATTAGGCCTCTCTTTTTTCATCGCTTCATCTTGCTCTGCAAAAAAGCACAAGCACACTAACATACATACAAATACAGACTGGAGAATTTCCTAATATTTTTAAATTTTTGTGTCCATTGAATATCATAAGCAAAGGAAAAAAATGCTTTGAGCAGGCAACGGCCTTAGAAAGAGAAAGCCTGCCCCACGCACAAGTGTAACTGCGCAAAAGCAAACGAGGCCATTTTGCTAGCCTCCAGATGGCGCCAGCTCACTGCGCAGCAGCAACTGTCACTTTCAAATTCAATTTAAATTTCTCCTGGCCATTTGCGCATGCCTGAAGGTGGCGCCAATTACAAAGAACTAGTTATTTTTTGTTTTATTTCATTTTTTTTTTATTTATTTTAACATTTTTTTGTTCATTGCATTTAAGCAATGCTTAAAAAAGTTCACACCTTAACTTAGCAAGTAAAAAAAAAAAAATTATAATAAGAATAAGAAACACTAATAAGCGCCTAGATATTTCTCATTGTTGTTGGAGTTGTTTTTGCTTCTCTCATATGATCGTCAGCCTTAAATTTAGTCGTGTTGATCTACTTCCTCTACAGCGAAGTTCAACCGTGTTAATTAGTCCAAGTTCAAAAATCCAATAATTGAGGGTATCTGTAAATATATTCATTGAGGTGAAAAATTATCTCAAACTGTTAATTAAATTAAGCATTGTTTTTATTTATTTATTTTATTTTAAATAGTAAATAAACGGTGATTTTCTGGCTTGCCCTGAACCTCTTTGGCCTCACCCCACGTGCCACACGTGAGAATCTCGCAAGCTAAGAAGAAGACAAAGAAGAAGAAGAAGAAGACGAAACAAAAACCTTTTAAAAGGTGTTCCCTGAACTTGACCTCCAACAAACACTGAACAACATACAACAACAACAACGATTTTAGACAAAACTCGTCACGATATTTGGAAGAAAAAAAAAAAAATAAACAAAAAATAAATTGAGCGTTAAAAATTTGTGTTTCTATACAAGATTTCAGTGTAATTCGTTTTCAGGTTTTTGTTTTTTTTTTTCAGAGTTTTTGTCGGCGCTTTTTTTTCTTCTTTGATTTGCTGTTATTTTGGGCTCTTTTGTTCATAAACCAACTCGTTGTCGTCATCCACATAATTTTTCATCAATATTTATTTATTTCTTTATTTATTTTTTTTTTTTCAATATTCTTGG
Organism: Scaptodrosophila latifasciaeformis; assembly: GCA_037075145.1. NCBI lineage: Eukaryota > Metazoa > Arthropoda > Insecta > Diptera > Drosophilidae > Scaptodrosophila > Scaptodrosophila latifasciaeformis. The sequence goes on from JBAMCM010000073.1 coordinate 3,990,344, forward strand.
TAATGCGGAAGTCTCCGGGCTAAGTGCATGCGCAAAATAAAACATGATTTTTTTTTTTGTGAAAAATAAATACTCCAAACTTAAGAGATCTAATATTTTAGATACTCTCAGAAAGGTATCTTTGAAGTTGTTGTATTTAAATTTTGAGGTTTTTTCAGATCTTGAAATATGGTCTGGGTGTTCCCTCCGTGAAGTTCCGTGAGGTCTATTGACTTCTTTCAGATCTTGAAATATTTTCTAGGTTCTGTGGGATTGATGACCTCAAGCCCTCTTTGGGGGTCTTGCCTTCCATCAGATCTTGAGATATTTCTAGGGACCCTTTAGGAACTCTGAACTGGGGTCTTACTTGGATAAATCTTAAAGAATTCTGACCTTATTTAAGATTTTGGGATTTTGCCGTGATTCTCTTTGGAATTGATAAGCTCGGTCGTTTTGGATTAAACTAGATCGGATTGATGAACTCAAGCTCTATTAACTTAGTCTCACTTGGTCTTTTGCCAAAGCCCGAGATCTTGGTATAAGCCTAGGTTATTACCGAGATCTCTGGGAGGTTCAGATCATGAGGTAATGGTAGGTTCTGTGGGATCTCTAAACTCAACACTTAATCGTTTAGCTCCCTTTTGTCTTCTATCTTCTTTCAGATTATCAGATATACCCAAGCTCTTTTTGGGTTCTCTGAACTCAAGCTTGGCTTAAATAAGTCTTTCAAGATTTTGTCTTCTTTCAGACCTGGGATAACTGAATCCAAATCTTTCAGGTCTTTAAGCAAAAATTCAGATCTTGAGATAAGCTTAGGTTCCATCAGAAATTGGCCTCTGGCAAAAGCTCGAAATATTCCCAATTTAAAGAATCTATTCAGCTTTGTGTTCTCCATTTTTTCCAGTCATTTTTGTTGTTTATTTTTTTTTTTTGATTGTCGTTGTCAACTGCTTGTAATTGTGACTTGCTATTTTCTAGCTTATGTTCCGCAACGTTGAGCACAATTATAATTAAGATAGTAGAGCGCAAAGTCATAAGATATACACAGGGAAAAGGGTAAAAGGGAAAAGGCAAACTAAATATATCTTCATTCTTGAAACTGCAACTTGGCAATACATAAAGAGCCGAGTATCTCAGAGATACATGAACTTAGCATAGGTCTATCTAATTAACCGTCAGACAATTGAACTGTACTCGATCTTTCGATAACCGACTCAAGCGTATACAAATGTTCCAAGAAATACAAAAAAAACAACAAAACATTTTGCCAACCAAAGCAAATCGAAACAAATTATTGTAGATACAGTTTTTGGTCTAACTTCAGATTTCCACATACAGATTTCGGTTCATTAAAACCCTCAAAAAAAAATGCCTCAATTATAGTACTTTATTTTTTGAAAATTTCGGGGCGGGTCAAACGGTTTTGACACCTTTTAAATTAAAGTTTTTGGCTTCACAAAATAAAAGAGAAGAAAAAAAAAATATTGAATTATTTAAAATTATTTATGGGGCAATCTCAGACCCAAAAAATAAAGAGTATTTTTAACGTATTTGAATTTAAAACCAAACAGAAAAAACATTACGTCATCCAACAAAAATACAAAATAAAAATCTGATACTGGCCCAAAGTTTTTTGGTTAACTTGGGAGTTGACCAAAAAGTGGGCCGAGCCAAAAATTAAATTGGGCGACATTCACTTGCACCTGGGCCATAAGCCATTTGTTTTTTGCCTTGTTTTTGTTTTCTTTGTTTTGCTCAGGTTGTTTTCATTGTTGTTTTTGTTTAATTTTATAACTATGATAAATGGCATTCACTTGGAAAGAATGTTTATCGACTAACCAGAAAGCACCAAAAAAACATTCGCACCCAAGCAGTTCGCCTTAAAAAAAAACACTCACAGATTCACTCAACTGAGGATTCTCTAATTTCTTCTTCTTCTTATTATTATTGCAAAACAAAAAAATTCAATGATAATAAAAAAAATAAGTATTTTTAGAGATCTGCTGAAGGGGTATTTTTATGTTATTTGATCAACTTGTTTGGCTTATTAATCCGAGTTCCACTTGGCTCTAATTTTTTTATCCGTAAATTAATAATGAAATTATTCACCTAGAGTGGAATCTAAGGGACTCTGGGATATAACTTTGGTCAGTCCAGTCAGTCCAGAAAGTCAGTCCAGTAAGTCAGTTCAGTCAGTCAGTTCAGTCAGTCAGTTCAGTCAGTCAGTTCAGTCAGTCATTCTGAGTGAGGCAGTCAGTCAGTCTATTTATTCACTCGGTCTGTTGGTAAGTCTAATCAGTCAGTTCAGTCACTCCGTCAATCTACTCAGTCAATCCACTCAGTCAATCTACTCAGTCAGTCCAGTCTATCAGTCTAGTCAGTCCTGTCGAGTCTGTCAATCCAAACAGTCAGTTCAATTAGTCAGTCAGTCTCTCAGTCCTGCTCTCAGTCAATCCATCTACTTAATGTATTCAGTCAGCAAATCCAAGAATTGGAAATTACTTGGGTTCAGGAATATAGTCAAGCAGGTTCTTGATCTTCTGAAGATCAAGACTCGATATAATTTATCTTTGAATTAAACATTCATAATGTTGCCATTATTTGTAGCATTCTCTTTATTTGGTGAGATCCCACCTCATATTTTTCTTTATTAAGCTATCCATCATTTCTTATATTCTCGGAATTTTTGTCTTCTGAAATGCCAGTCAATCTTAGCTTAAGCTCAACAGGCTTTTATCTTCCACTCCTAACAATATTTTCCAGCTTATCTTAGTCTGGTCCTGCATTTCTTTATTTCTTAAGAACCACTTCTCTCCCTTTCTGTATTCATTCACTTATCTCTTTTCTTCTCTATTTCCTGAGATCTCGAACTATTGAATGTTAGGAGTCTCTTTATCTGACTAAACTTTCCAACTCTTTTACTCACTGTTCTCCGAGAAATTCTTACTAGAATTTGTAGATCTTTACATTCTTCCAAATGTCTGCTTTTCTATTTCAAAGACATTGTATTTTCTACATTTGACTCACTAGATATTTCATTGCTATACAATTTTCTTTCCTCTCTAACTTTCTGAGATCTGGAACTCTCACTTGCCAGAATGTTCGAATACCTTTGATCTCTGGAATTGGATTTATTTCTTTCTTTTCGTAGAGGAATTCTCAGTTGGTCAGTATCTATCTCTCTGTCCTCTTATCACTTTCTAATATAGATCGCTTTCAATCTTAGAAGAATCAAAAGAAATCTCTCGACATTCCCTCGGGTTCCCCAAAGACAAAAAAATGTTTATGGATTAGTTAAGTAACTTTCATATTTCCTCTCCACTGTCTGAAATGTCAGAGCTCTCAGAGATCTTAGATAAAACCTGATGGAATAATTTCAAGAGCTTGAGCTCATCCAAGCCAGTTTAATGGTGAATCACTTTACTTTTTATTGTATTTTAATTGGTTTGTTATTTTTTTCTCAACAATTTCTTATTAGATCTTAGCTGAGTTACTCTAAGACTTAGGAATTTAATTTTCCCAAGAAGCTGTTGGTCACCAAAGACCTTGGAATATACAAATTATTTAATTCTGATTGATTGACAGATCGCATTTTAATTTAAAAACAATTTTTATGACTTGGGATTAAGTCGGTATTTTTTTTTTGTTTAGTTTCCTTTTTTTCTAGAACTGGTTTGGCATACCTTGAATGAGACATGTTCTATTATTTATTTATTGGATTTGTTTTCTTTTTTGAGGAACAGAAAAAAATATTTATAAAACAAGCCAATAAAATAGCTTCCGCCTTGATCTAGACAAACTCGAAAAAAATATATTTGATTTATGCTATTCAAATCGGTTTTGACCTATGAATATCTTTTTTTTGTTTAGCTTTTCAATTTTTGTGGAACACCTTGACCGTCGAATTAAAAAAGATTAACAAAAAAAAAAAAATTAATAAATGCAAATTAGCAAAAATTAAATCAATTTTGATCTAATTGAAAACTGCACGCTTCTATTTATTTTATTTTTTTTTTCTTTTAGAATAAAAAGGCAGCTGGCCAATAATTTACAGTTATATGTTAAATATATATAGATCGGATAAACCTGAAAAGAACTCACCTTGGTGACTATTTCATCCTCGGCCTCCTCGGCAGTTTGCTGCCCTTTCGGCTGCATTTTGTAGATTTATCTAGAGTATCTTTCAGATACTTTCTAGCTTGAATGGAATATTTTCAAAAAAAAAAAAAAAACACTCAAACACTTAATTACAAATTATTATTATCTGAACTAATAAACCATAAATGGTCATATTGTTGTTGGAATAGAAAAAAAAAATCCCGGGAAAAAGATGAAACGATTTAGTTTTGTTTGTCTTTTGTCTTTTTTGTGAACCGCTTCGCTTAGCGTTTAATTTAAGACTGACAATGACGACGACGATTTCAGAACTAACAACAAGTTCAAAGCGGCTCAGCTCAGCTCAACTCGAACGCGACGCGACTCGACCGGGCCAGAAGCGCTTTAACTTGGCTCTTACTCAGTCTCCGCTCGGCTCTTTTATTTTGGAGGCTCGCTGAGCTCAACGGACCCCACCAAACTGGTTCTCTAAAAAAAGAAAGAAATAAGAATCAATAAAAAAAAAAAAAAACGAAAGAAAACTCACTTCTACTTTGGAACTTTTTAAAATTAGCACAGACCTGGGATACCTTCTTGTTTTTTTTTTCCTTCGTCTAGGCCAAACTGACGTCACAAGCGAAAGAACCAAGAGGCAAGTATCTGAGCCAAGAGCCAACCAGCCGGCGCTTGGCTTGGCTTGGTAACTCTTGAACTTGTAGCTTGAACTTTTTATCACCATGTTCTTGGCTTGAAGGTCACAGACGTGGGTCACCCCCAGACAGGTGTGGGCTTGGCCAATGCATTTGCCGGATTGCATGCTTCTAAATTGAATTCTTTTTTTTTTTTTATTTCTGTCTGTTGTTGTTTTATTTTCACGATCACAATTGACAGATAAATGTACTTAACGTTTCAATTACAAAAGCTCAATGCAATTGACATTGAAATCCATTCGAGTTTAACACTGACTACTACGATGACGATGCGATGAGGATGATATTGAGTGCTAAGCTCAAAAGCACCCAAGACCCAGGGATACACCTGCCATTTAATTAATCTTTAATTTGTTCGAAAAAAAAAAACAAATAGAATTTTTTTCATTTTGAGAATTAAAAAAACAAAGCAATAGTCAAGAGATCTTGTTGAGCTGATGATGCCTTTAGCCAAGGAGACGTAATCAAGAGCCCTCGTCTACTCTCGAACTAACTAGGCCCTGGTCTGACAGGGATCCAGTATCGAAGAGAATGGGTAAGAACAATAGATCCAGTAACGAAGTACACAGAAACCCTCATAGTGCTAACTTGCCCCTGAAATTACCTGAAGTACAATAGGCCCAGTTCTGAGCCCTCGTTTACTCTTGAACTAACTAGGCCCTGGTCTAACACGGATCCAGTATCGAAGAGAAAGGGTAAGAACAATAGATTCAGTAACAGATCCAGTGCCCCTCAAAATGACCTGAAGTACAATAGGCCCAGTTCTGAGAAGTATACAGAAGCCCTCATAAGAAGAAATATGAAACCAAAGCTTGTACATTCTAAGACTAATCGAAGTCAAGGATTACATGAAGAGAACTCAAGACAACTGTACTCTTCCTAAACCAACTCAAAAGTCCAGCAACCAATGAAATTAATAAAACTCAAGTTAGAGCGGAATTGAGGCAACTGTACCTTTCAGAATCGAACCCCAGGAAGCACTCCAGAAAGGAGAAGAGGCAACTCCAGTTGTAGCACAATTGTAGCAACTGTACTTTTGCAGAAAAAAAGGAATGCTTGATACCACCGATTGTCTTGACTGACATGGATTTTTAATCAGGCATTTATCAACGAAGACAGTCCTTTCTCAGACTAAGCAAAGAAGTAAAGCTTAAATAAATTAACATGCACTTTTTGTCTTTCTTTCATCAATTTGAAGAAATTCTTCAAAATAAAATAGAAGCAAAGAAAAGATTTCATGGAAATACTCCGAATATTGAAAAGGTTCCAGATATATCTTTAAGATATTTTCAATTTGCTTGGAATAATATTTTCAAAACTTTGAGGAATTCGATTTTATTTTTTAATAAATTAAGATATACGATATTTTTTCTTGGCAAAGTCTTTTAATATTTTCAAATGACAATGGGCCGGATTTGTAGATAAAAAAAAAATAGAACCCATAATCTGACACTGAATTGAATTAATTACAAGGTATAAAGAAAAATCTTAATGCACTCCAAGCACGGCAGCAATGAGTTTATATTATTTTTTTTTTTTTTGGCCATGCCTTTCAATTCCAAAGAGCAAAAGTGCAGTCAGCCAGCAATTTTCTGACCATACAAAGTATCTTATGACGGTAGCTCAAAACTCAAAACTCAAAAAACCAGAATTACTAACAAACTTGAGCTGGTTGCATATTTTTTACAACAACAACAACATTTACCAAATAAAAACAACAACAATTAAGCTAAAATCGCCCTTGAAAAGCTCCGTCACCGCAACAAGCAACTGCAATTTTACCGTTAGTTGAGGGAGGGGAGCAGCTGGCCAAGTTTTGAAGTGGGAGGTGCTGATATGTATTATGTGTTTATGACAAGTAAATTTTTTGAAAGATGATTGGCCAAATTATTTGAGAGAGACTCGGCTTTTTATATATTTTGACAGCTTTGAAGTTGTTTTTGTTTCATACAATTTTCCAAGAAAAATTGTCTATCTGATGACTTGTAACCCTCCAAGAAATCTGGGGACTTTCTCGTAGCAGTTGCATATATCTTGTTGGTTGGGCCTGCTTATTTCTTGGGAATTTCTGGCATCAACTGGATATATCTTTGGGGTAAATAATCTAGGGAATTTCTGACATCAACTGGAATATATTCTCCGATGAATTTCTGGCTACAATTGCTTCATTTTGTTTCTAAGGAATCAAGTGAATTTCTCGGGAATAAAAGGGAGTTTTTGATATTTACCTTTTGCTTTGAGAATTTTCTAGAGATCCCTAAAATTTCTGACATAAGCTGATGGTATATTTTTGACTGTATTATTTCTTTGTTTCTATTAAAAATCTCAGCCAACTAAATGTCCAAACCATATAAGTTCAGGTACAGTCACAACCTCTGGAACCTCTAAGTTACACATTAAATAGCTCTCGAGTTACAGTCAATTCAAAAGGTCAGGCGTCAGGCTCTAGGCGTCTGGTGCCGAGTACAGTTCAAAAGACAAAAAAGACTCGATGTTTTGCGCCAAGTACAGTCAATTCAAAGGACCGAAATATTATATATATTTTTTTTATTATTTAAAAAAATAGTATTTAATTTTCGTTGCTCCATAAAAAAGAAGTCTTCAATCAAAACTTTGAATAAAGACCATTTATTTTTCCATCAAAGACCAGATAGGCCCACTCAATTTCCCACTTCTTTCTGGTTCAAACATTTTAATTTGTATTTATTTTTTTTATTACATTTAATTTAATTTTATTTTTAGCGATTTTTTTTTTTTTTTTATTTTCAAAATTGCATTTTAAGTTCAAATTGCAAAAGCCAAGAGAAATTTAAGCAGTCCAAAAGCAAAACAAAAACCAAGCAAGCCAAAAAGACAACAACATTCATAGTCCAATAATTACAAGTTGGCGGCAATTAAAACAAAAAAAAAAAATCAAAATCAAGAGAGAAAAAAAAATCGAAAATTTAAGCGTACCAAGGTTGTCCGGCGGCTCTAAACCGATTTGGGCATATCTAAGAAATATGTAATCTTGGCACTGTAAACCTACTGTCAGAGTATCTGACGAATTAATTTTTATTTCGATTTTTATGTTTTTATAAAAATAATTCGCTTATATTGACCGGTTGATCAGTCAGACGCTCTAAATTCTTTCGACTTTTCAAAAACAGATTTGAGGCATTCGAAAAAAAATTCTTAACTTTTTTTAGGGCGGTCGTAAAGAATAGAATATGATTTATTATCGGCCTTTAGTCGCGGATGTTTTGGGTTGGTAATTTAGATTAGGCTAGGTCTTTGATTATCGCCTGGTATAAATACCCTTGGGTCAGCTGTGAAAAATCAGCAAACACTTTTGTTTGATTGAAGCGAAAAAAGAGAGTAGAAGTAAAATTATCAAAATGAAATTCATTGTTACCATTTGTGTGCTATTCCTGGCCGGCATCAATGCCAGTCCAGCCCTTTTGCCATTGAGCACTGTGGAGGCCGAGATCCATACCATCACCGAGGATATGGGACATCTGGCCGCCGACACAGCCCAGGCCCTGGCCCACCAGTACGAGGAAATCTATGTCGAACCCCATCAGCAATTGGATGAGGCCGTCGAACAGATCGAGGCTCGTCGTGAAGAGAATGCCGACTGTGTGGCTGCCCAGGATGAAGAGATCGATGCTATACTCGAGTCTGCCCACCAGGAATTCCATGATTGCGGTGTGGTAGCTGCTCAGACCTCCGCCGAAATTGCCAACGATATCAACAAGGCCACTCAGCAAATTGTCTTCGGCGGCTACAATGTGCTCAGCACCTACAACAAATGCCAGAACTATAAGAACTCCGTGCTCAAGCAGACCTGCATGGCCAAGTTCTATGTCCAGGCCACCGTCTATCTGGTCAGTGCCCGCTCCTCTGTCAAGACCATCAAGCAGAGCACCAACGAACGCATTCCCGCCGTTTTTGCCGATAGCAATGTCTGCACTCATTCCGCCTCCGAGCATGCTATCCAGGATCTGGACAAGGTCAATGTGTCCATTGATGCCTGCCTGGCCCGTGTGAAGCGTCATTAAGTGTTTACATGCAAATCCTTTTTTTTTACTAATTTTTAATAAAACCTAATTTCAAGTGCATTTTAAGTATTCATTTTTTTTACTGTGGCAAAGAAAGTGTTGAAAGATTGAAAATGGCGGCTTCCTCTTCTAAGAAAAGTGAAAAATACGACTCTTCTTCTTTTCGAAACCCTAAAAAAAAACTAAGAAAATATTTTCACAATCAATCGAAATGGTTCCAAAGATCTCAGCAAATCTGTTGAATATTTTCGAAAGAAGATAAATATGGAGTTTTGGGAAAATCTGAGAAAATAGTTGATGTAATTTACAAGATCAGATTTACAGAGGATATAGTCCTGATTTAATCCTTGTAAGTTTTGAACAAAGTATAAAATCATCTAATCAATTTAATACCAGTAAATTTTTATTAAAAGGTTCCTAAGATCCTTTAGAAATACACGAGAGATTCTTGGATTTTTCTCAGGTTTAAAAGATTTTAGAGTTCTTTAGAATTAAATCTGGATTTGAGATGCTTGAGTTCTGCTTAACAAATTAAAGAAATAAGTAATGGATTGACTTACAATGGAAGCCTTTCTAAGACTCTTCAAAATTAATTTTATCAATTCAAGCCTTATGGTCTTCCAAGTACCTCAAATTCATTGGTCTTTCAAGGTTCCAAAAACTTAGTTCTTGAGAGTTCCTAAACCTTAGATCTCATTTCCTTGACCCTAGGACTTTCAAGGTTCCAAAAACTTAGTTCTTGAGAGTCCTTAAACCTTAGATCTCATTTCCTTGACCCTAGGACTTCTCATATCATATCAAAACTTTAATCTTTCATTTAAAAATTTCTAAAGTTTAATGTCCGATTTTTCAATCATCTGGCCAATCGTATAAATCATTAATTTATATTCATAAAAAAAATAGAAAATGCAGTAGCTCGCCAGTTATTTTATCAGCAAATACTTTTTTTTTTAATTATGATCGTAAATTATATTATACTATCTGCGTAATTAGAGCAATATTAAGATTCGATTAGACTTACTAAATTGCTTGAATCAATTGTAAAAATTATTAAAACGATTTGATAAGTTTTATAAATACATTTTTATGGCAAGACTTTTATTGATCGAAAAACAGTCACAGTGATTAGAATTTTACTATCGTCAATTCTATTAATGAATCTACTGATAATGCCAATAAATTATTAAATATGTTCCATATATTTTAAGTGGGAAATAACTTATTAATGAGACAGAGCATTCCGAATTCAAAAACAATTTTTATTTTTAAAATTTCTTGGACAGTTTTCTGGGCTCCTTTGACTTGGTTTTGAGTTTGGGTTTTTTGAGCCGAATAAAATGAATTCAGAGGTTTTTTTAATTTAAAATTTGCCTGGAGATTCTCAAGCTTTTTTCTATCGACGGAAAATGAAAGAGTTCTCCGAACTTCAGAATTTTTTCCAAGAGATTCTTAAGCTTATTTCAACTGATGCGAGCCAGGCGGATTCTCCAAACTTCACAGTGTTTTTTTTTTATAAAATTAATCTGGAGATACTAGAGTTTATTTCGATTGATAGGATCGGAGAGATTCTCAAGAATTCCGAGATTCATCCTGGAGATACTTAAACTATTTTCGATAATTGGGTAACCAAAGAAGGCTCCCATTTTTCTTAAAATAATTCAATTTTCTCAGATCAATAAATATACAAGTCCAAGTTGAAAAGGAAGAAGAATCTGAAGAGTCTTGATTAACAATGGAATATTCTTATCTGGATGAATTGTGTAAGATAATTTCAAGTTTAATTTTGAAAAAGTTACAGATTTGATAAGAGAGAACTGACCAGACCCAGGTCTGAGGAGCTTGAAAACTATCTGTGTTCCATTACAAAAATATTACAAGAATTTTAAAAAAATATATAGCACTATTCGAAGAGTATTCCCAAGATACCAGAAAGAATAAAGAAAAATGTAGTGCATATCGAAGCAGATAATGCTTCGGTCTTCTTACTTTTTATATATTAATTAATCAGCCGAGGTATACCTATATATATATTATTCCCTGATATCAGTTAGAAATTATTAACGATTTTTGATAAACAAAGAACGACGAACTCGTTTGCATATAAAAGCCAAAGAAAATTAAAATTTATTTCGGCAAAAGACAATGAAGACAATCATTTTATTATTCACCATTATTTTGGGAACCGTAAGTCGTTTCGTTCGATTTTCGAGTGTTTCTTTCTTTTTAATTAAATATTTTTTTTTTAGTTTGCTTTGGAAAGCACTTCTGTGAGTGATGTGGACCTGGTCGATATAGATGACTGGGCCCTCTACGAGACCCTGGTCGATCAGACTATTCATGTGGCCGAAAAGTTGGCCCTGGAAATAGCCATAATTGTGGAGCATCAAGTCAAGGAGATAGTGCTCTATCCCCTGCAAGAAATCGAGGCGGCCGTACTGGATATCGAAGCCCGCAAAGCCGAGAGCGAGGAATGCGTGTCTGCCGAGACAATACGAATCATTCAGACTGTGGAGTCCACCACTCTGGGTTTCTATGAGTGTGGTCATGATGCTACCGTGAGCTCAGTGCAAATCATTCTGGACACCAAGAAGGCCGTCTACCAATTAACTGTCGATGGTTATAAGCTGACCAAACAGGCTCTGCATTGCCGACAGATCAAGAGCAGCATTCTGAAAAAGGTATGCAAAACCAAATTGGGCGTAATGGCAGGCCTTTACCTATTCAATGGTCAACGTTCGATCCGAACTCTGATCAATCTACGCCGACGTGCACCACAGCTGGCCTCCGATGCTCAGAACTGTACTCGCACTGCCACAGATTGGGCTCTGACTGAATTTGGTCTGATCAATGGCAACATAGATCTGTGTATTTCGAATACATTGCATTAAAAACTGGAAATGTTGGACAATAAATCAAAGTCAATCATAAATCAAATCAAATTATAATAAATAAATTAAATTAGTCTTTAAAAAGAGAAAAGTTTTAGTTGAAGAAATAAAACCGCCGAAAGCGGGAGTAAAGTATTAGTTAGTTTTCAAAAGATTAAGGATATATTAAGTCATATTGAGTAAAAGACAGCGGAGAGATGATCACGAAAAATATAACAATCAAGTAGACTTGAAAGACCACAAAAATGAAAACAATTAAACATAGAATTTGCTTGCACTTTTTTTTTTAGTTTTCACTCACATTTTCTGGGCCTCACATTTCCTACAACTTGAAAACGGATTCCACAAAATTATTTGACATGAAAAAATCTTTCGATTGATATCAAATATGACTCAACTCGATTCATATTTACAAAAGATATTTAAATAACAAAAATCTCAGAGTGAAAAAGACTGCGCTTACGCTGGCCCAAGCAAGCCGGCAGTCGTTTAACTATTCCGCCAGATGGCGTGCTTCAAATTCAGTAATGCCAACTCGTGTGTTTTTGTTTTTTTTTTTTCTTTATTCATTCTTCTCTGCTGAATTACAATAAATAAACATTTAAACTATTTAGTGGTATGTATATATGTGTATATATATATATATATATAGGCGTATATATATATAACTATATAAATTGTTGTTTTTTTTTTTTAATATTTAAATAGGTGTATATATATTTTTAATAGGTATATAGGAGTTAATTCTTGTTTTTTTTTTTTTGTTTTCATTTTTCTTCTCGTTCTTGTTTTTGGTTTTTGTTTTTTCCTTGTTTACTTGCTCGTTTTTCATGTTAATTGTTGTTGTATTTTTGTTTTTGTTTTAATTCTAATTATTTGAAAGAAACATTTTTTTTTTAGATTTTTTTTTCCATTTTTTTTATATAAGTAAATTGCTGTTTTTTTTTTTTTGCATTCCTCAAATATCAGAGTATTGTATATTATTTAAATATATATATATATATATATATATATATATATATATAGTATATATATAATTAGTAAAAGTATCATTTTGTTGTTGTTTTTGTTTTTTTTTTTGCATAATATATATAAACCGTTACTACCAGCGTCTCATATAGATAAACACATAGAGTAGGCTCTCAATATTCCTATATACTGGCCATATAATCCAAATAAGCTGTACATATGTAGAATGTATGTACCAGCAAAGCTTGACAATACATAGAATTTTTTTTCGATTTTAGTTTCGAGTATGTATGCATCTATACATACAATACAATATATATATGTATGTATATATATATATATGATTTTGGCCTATGTATAAACTGGTAACTTAAATATATGATTTTTGTTTTTTTTTTTTTTTGTCAACTTTAAGAACCTTAAAAACTTGGTAATATTTTATTTTTTTTTTGTATATTTTATTGGAGTTTCCTTTGGGTTGTTTAAAGTTTTTTTTTTTTTAGTCACAGTTGTGTTTTTTTTTTATTTTTTTTAGGCGCAAACAACTTTTAAATCATTTCAGCGTTTTTTTGTTGTTGTTGTTATTATATATATATATTTTTTAGTATTAGAAATAAGAAACTAGTTAAAAGGCAATTTTTGTTGTTATTCATTAATTTGTGCAATTTGTTTTTTTTTTAATTTTAGAAAATCGTTTTTTTTTTGTCGGCAATTTTTTTTTTATTTTTATAAAAAATAATAAATAAATAAAAAACTTGAAAGTTTTTGGTTTTCCGTTTTTTTTTTTTTACATACATATGTGTGTGTATAATGTGTACATATATATATATATATATATATATGTATATATATGTTATTCAATAAATTCGTTACGACACATGGACTAAGACACAGCAAAAAATATTTATGCTTAATTTTTTTTTTTTTTTTTTTAGTATTTTTTGAATCAGTAATTTTTTTTTTTTTAAATTTTACTGATTTAATTTTGTTTTTTTAATAAATATAATTGCATATTTTTTTCACAATTTAGGCTTACAAATTTTTTTTTTTTTTTTTTTTGCCTAATATTTTTTTTTTTTTAATTTAAATGTTAAATGCTCATGTAAATATTTGTTCAATAATAAATAAATGGAACCTCTAATTTTTTGTTGTTGTTGTTTTTTTTTTTTTTTATTACAAATTTAAGCATCAACATACACATTTATATATATATAAATATTTTGCAGAGACTGTACCATTTTTGTTTTTCATATTGCTTTTTTTTTGGTTTTTGGAAAAATTCAATTTGTTGTTGTTTTTTTTTTTTTTGGAAATAATTATTTCTTATTTGTTTTATTTTGTAAATTTTGTTTAGGGACTAAAATGTGTAACTTTCATGGTGCTGTTCCTTCTTCTTCTTCTTAGTCTTGATTATTTTCTAATGTGAAAAAAATCAAGTTTTTCATTTTCATTTTTTTTTTGATATGTTGGCTGGAAATGCGTGCCATGAAAATATTTATTTTTTGTTTTTTTTTTTTTTTTTTGCTATCTCAAATACAAATCTAGAAATATATATATATATGTATGTATATATATTTGTATGGAACCACAATACAATCAATTGGGCAAACATTCCTTTAATTTTATTATCAAGTATTTTATCAAGTATTTTGGTTTGTTTTTGTTTTTGTTTTTTTTCACTAGTTTCGGTTTGCCAGTGTCAGCAAAATGGGGCTGCCAATCGGTTTGGAAATCAAATTGAAATAATTCCCCATATCAGTTTTTGGTTCAGATTTCATTTGAATTCTCAGCCCATTTATTTTGTTTTTTTTTTAAGCTGAAATTTATGCAATAAATATATTTATATATATTTTTTTTAATTATTTGTATTTTTTTTTTTATTTTTAAATGTGGCCAAAGCTTATTGTCGGAAGCGTTATGCATTTTTCTTTTTTTTTTTTTTTTGTCAGTTAAATTTGATTGGGTTTGTTTTTATTTTTTTCCTAAAAAATTTAATTTAAAAACTGTTCAATTGCTGTGTGTGTGTGTGTGTGTGTGTTGGTGTGTGTGTGTTTAGTTCTAAAAATATCTTGATTATTTTTTGAAGATTTTCTCTCTTTGTCTGAATTATTTTTTTTTAAAAGCTAATTTTTTTTTATCGGTTTTTAAGGCTATTTTTGTTGTTGTTTAGTTTATTTTTTAGATCCCTTCATGCTTCTATAATTGAGTTTTTTTTTTTTTTTTTTTGGTTAGTTTGGTCTTTGTTTTTACTTATTTTAAATTGTCTTAAAATAATGCCTTCATTTTTTTTTTATATATGTATATATTTTTTTTTATTTCAATAAATGTATATAATTTTTTTTTTTTTGGCGCAGTTTTTTTTTCAATTTTTTTTCTTGGTGTTTTTGTTTTGCTTTCGTCTAAAAATTAACAATAAAATTAGAATTGTTTATTTAAAAATTAAATAATAAAAACAATTTTTTTTTTTTTGTATATAATTAAAAATATTGCATATTTGTTTCGTTTAAACCTCTGGACAAATTGGTTTCTTCTTCTTCTTCATCATCAACATCTCATTTATTTTTGGAGTATTCAAAGTTGCCCAACAGAAATCGTATACCCCAGAGCAACCTTTAATTTTTTTTTAATATTTCTAATTTTTTTTAATAGTATAAATATTTTTTTTTTATATATATATGAAGTACGTATATATGTGTTAATTAATTGTAATTATTTTTATATAAAATGTCAAATGTATAAATCACTCTACTTTCATAGAATAGTTTTGAATATATTCAAATGTAAATGTCGTTTCAGAATTTTTCCAAGTTTATGTAAATGCTCGAAATGTATATGATAAATAATTCTATATATTTATATATATATAATATATGTCTAGAAATTTGTTAGACCTATATAAAGTGTGTATATGAAAAATTAAAAAAAAAAAAATGAATTCAAAAAAAAAAAACTGGGAGTAAATTTAAAAAAAATTAAAAACATATTAAAAATACTTTTTAAAAAATTTTGATTTTAGTACCTGATTGTAATGTTTTAATATTTATTAATTTTTTTTTTTTTTTTGTAGATTTGTTAATAATTTTTTACTTGGCTTTTTCTTTAATTTTTTTTCACAAAAATTTTTCTTTTTTTTTTTTTGAAGACAGACAAAAGTGTCTTGTTTTGTTGTTGTTGTTGTTGTTATATTTGTTTTGTAAACTTTAATATGTAAATACACACACACAATTATCTCATAATTTTACAATTAATTTTGTATATTTATTATTTTTGTTTTACGCTGAGCAAAATATTCTATTTTTTTAGGACATGCAAAGTTATCTTTTTATTTTTTATTTATTTTTTATCTGAAACATACTACTAAATTTAATTTTATTGTAAATATACATACATATATATGTGTGTATATATATATATGTATTTGTTCACTACATAAGCACAGTAAATTTTGTTTGTAGGCCAACGTTTTTTTTTTTTTCATATTTTTAATAGTATTTTTTTTTTTTTTATCCCACAATTTATTATATATATATATAATTATGTATATATATATATATATTTAGATGTGTGTATATATTTGTTGTTCGAAACATATCATTATCATTATCAATTTATATATATATAAAATATCAAAGGAGGGCACACGAATGAGTACACTTTCTGTTTTTGGTTTTTTACACTAAAACTAATTTTTTTTTTATATATAATTTTTTTTATGTATATATAAATAAATAAACTTGTCTAGGTAAATTTTGGTTTCTAAGAATTTTTCACTATTTAATAAGAATTGTGCTCTGGCTTGACATTGAAACATATACACATTTAGTGAGAGTTTTGCGAGAGGATTTCGAAGAGGCTCAAAAAGGATTTTCGAGAAAAAGACTAGAAAAAAAATTAAAAAAAATTAAAAAAAAAGGCAAGGCTGTCAATATAAAAAAAAATTAAATTTTTAAGTGAAATAAAACTTTTTCACAACCTTTTAAGAAATTAAAAAAATAAAATTAAAAAAAAAAAATTTTAAGTTTTCTTTTTTTTTAATTTTTAAGAAGAAGAATAGAAAAAGAAAATATATTTTTGGAAAAAATTGTTTTTGTTTTTGTTCTCAAGGTTCAGGTAATCAATTTCTAGTCTTATCTGTTGCACTGAGTAGTCTGCTATTAAAGATATATATAACTTCTTCTTCTTGTTTTTTTTTCTATATAATTTTTTTTTTTTTTTTTAATTTTATATTTAAATAGTCATATCCATGTATATATTATGTGTATGTAGGTGTGTGTATAAATATCAACTTTTTGAGGAAAAATTAAAAAAGAAAATTTTATAAAAAAAAAAAATTATTTTTTTTTTTTATTTTTTATTTTTTGTAAATTTTTTTTTTTCTTTCACCAGTAAATGATTAACTATTTTTTTTTTATGCTTGATCACATAATTTATTTATTTTTATTATTATTATTATTTTTTTTTTTTGATTCTTTAGTTTTCTCTGGGCAAGCCTAAGTTGGTCTGGTTAGAAAAATAAATTAAAAAAAAAAAAATTAATTTTAATTTTAATTAAAAATTAATAAATTTTTTTTTTTATTGCTTTTGAATTAATTGTTTCTTTTTGTTTTGGCTTATAAAAATTGTTGTATTTATTGCAATAATATTGTTGCTGTTTTTGTTGGCCTTAAATTTTGTTGTTGTTGTTTTTTTTTTTATTTTAATTGATTCAAAGGGAAGACATAACATTCTATTGTAGAAAAGTTTCTTAACTAATTTTTTTTTTATTTTTTGGTACTCTATTTTTTTTTTTTTTTTTTGTTTGAGTGTGTGTTTTTTTAATTAAGTAAATATTTTTTTTTTTGTATATTTTATTAATATTTTTGTATATATTTTTATACATATAATTAAAGCGTTGAATTCTTTTATTTTACAATACTTTATCTAAATATATAATGACGTGTAAATATCCATAAATTTTTTTTTTTTTTTTTTTGTTTTTTTTTTTTTAACTTTAAATTTCTACCAAGTTTGATAATATATTTTTTATTATTATTATTATTATTTTTTTGTGCCACTATTTTTTTTTTTTTTTTTTTTAATATTCATAATTTTTTTTTGTGCAAAAGCACAAATCGAAGGAGAAAAAGGAAACTTGAAGAGTCAGAAAAATGTGTATGTGTGTGTGTGTATGTGTGTGTGTGTGGGTAACATTTAAACATTTAAGAGTTTGGCTTAAAAATAATTTCTTTATTTTTTTAAGATGATTTTTTTTTTGTTTTTATCATTTTAAAAATATCAAAAGTGGATGGAATTTTGTGATTTTAGTTATTTCATATAAATATTTTTTTTTTATTTTTTTTATAATTATTATGATTAATTTTTAATTTTTTTCTGTGATTATTGAAAGTGTTTTTATATTTTTATTTTTTTATAAAAATATTTTTTTATTTCGATGGCTTTAATTGTGTAAATGTAAATGTAGTTTTAATGAAACCATTTCGAATATATTTTTTATTATTTTTTATTTATTTTTTTCTTTTTCAAATGAAAATTAATTTTTGGCCTGATATTTGATGCCTGTGTGTATGTGTGTGTGTGTGTGTGTGTGTGTGTGTGCCTTTGGCATTGACAAAGTTTACAAAAGTTCACAAATTTGTAAAGTTTAAAAAAACTTGTTGTTGTTTTTGTATTGCTTTTTTCTTTCGTTTTGATAAAAATTCGAACCATTTGGAAAACCAAAATAAAAAATTTTTTTTTATTTAAACAAAAACTGTAAACTTTGGCAGGCCAAAGAGTAAATATATATATTTTTTTTATTAATTATTATTATTATTTTTTAATATATTTAAAAATATATTTTTTTTTATTTTTTATGTATATTTTTTTTTTTTGTGGAATAAAAGTTGACAATTTGTTGTTGTTGTTGTTCTCGTTCTTGTTGTTGTTGTTGTTGTTGAAGGTACAATTTACCATTTTAGAATGCTTTATTTATTGTTTAAGATTGGTTCAAAAATTTCCATTTTTTTTTTTTTTGGTGTTGAGGAAGTGTGAAAAAAATTATTAAAAAAAAAAATTTTAATTAAAAAAATGATTTTTTTTTTTAATATTTTCTATATAAAGTAATTCTTGTCAAGGTATATATATATATATTTTTTTTAAACAATTGCTTGATACTGATAAATCTAAAAAAAAAAATTGTCTGCCAAAAAAACAAACCAAGTACAATTTTGTACATAATAAATATATATATATTTATATATATATATATATTTTTTTATATATATTTATTTTTTTTTCACCAGCTAATATATATAGGTATATTTGATTTATAATTAAATATTTATTCAAGGAAAAAAAAATTAGATATGTTGTAAAAGTTTTTTTTTTATTATTTTAATTTTTTTTTTTTTTTTGTATTTCAACAAATAAAATATTGTCATTTTGTAGTTTTTTTTTAAGTTATTTTTTTTTTAAATTATGGTTCTTTCTATTAAGTTTTGAAAGTGACAAAAAACACACACAAAATATTTTTTCTCTTGGCTGTAAAACTCAACCATAAAATATATATAAGTATTTTTTTTTATATCTAATTTTTTTTGTATAAGAAAAAAACCAAAAAAAAAAAAAATTAAAAAATAAAACATAAAAATTATTTTTTTATTTTTATTTTTTAAGACTATCACAGGCAGGGGAGGGGGGAATTACAAATCATTTTGTAGATGCTTGTAGATTTGTGATAAAAAAAAAGTGTGTACCTATTTTTTTTTTCAAAATTTTCCAAATAAAACTGCCTAAGTTTTTTTTTAGATCCACTTTTTATATATATCTAGAATAAATGTGTCATATACATATACATATATATATATAGTTATGTTATGGAAATCCAGCAAAAGTTTTTGAAAATTTTAGTTGACTTTGCCGGTTCCAAAAAAAAAAAAAAAAACAGAAAAAAAAATATGATAAAAGGTGTAAAAAGCCTAAGGAGTTTACAGTCAGC